>JBAIAC010000004.1:46620000-47245000 GCA_037349315.1 Chelydra serpentina
CATTTTGAATAGAAAAATCAGCCTGTTTCATTTCAAAACCGTTGAAACAAAACTCATCAACTTCTTTGGAATTTTTTTTTTTTTACACAAAAAATTTGGGGAAATTGACATGAATTCGCAAAATGTTTGGTGTCACTGAATCTTCATTTTTCAGCCAAAAAATGTTTTGGACGAATTTCATTCATCTTCAGTTGCCATGAAAACCCAGAGCTCAATCCTGCAATCCTTACATATATACAATGTTCATTGCAGTCAATGGGAACCAAACCCCTAGTAGTGCATGACTGCAGATTGGACCTTGAATGAATCTCATTTACATGAATCTCATTTACATTTACTCTGTTAGTCTATAAGGTGCCACAGGACCCTTTGTCGCATTTACATGAAAGCCTCTGTACATTGCCAGAGCAGGGTAAATGCCAGAGAAGTGTAAAGGGGAGTTGGTGTAAATGAGACTCCATTATCTCTGAGATTGTTTTGTTTTTGTTTTTAATAAAGCAATCTAAAAAGATGAAAGTGGTTTGTTGTGTCGTCTTCATTTAGTGCTTGATCCATCGATGGCAAAACTCTCAGTGAAGTGAAGGGCAGGAGCAGGACTGAGCCCACATTGCAAGCTAATAGCTATGAACACAATCTAAAGCATGCATATTTAACAACTCCTGCCCTATTAGTGGGTTTAATTCCCTGCTTACAACACTAATAACATGCCCCTACAAGTCAATGTCAAGGGATGGTTTCATTAGATGCCAATGTAGGCAAACAGACAAAACTCTCACTTTTTAAAGATTGCTACCATATGAATGCTTAAGCTCTTAAATCGGGCGGATGACAGGCATGCAGGGTGAGTAGAGCTCTATTTATAACTCCACTGGGAGAGGCGGAGACTACTTGCTGTGGGGAGAGAAAGAGAGAGAGAGGGAGGGAGAGTGAGTTGAGCTGTTTTACAAATGGAATCCCCAGAAAGCAGCTCTTTCTAGTGCATATTAGCTTAGGGCTTTTATGCTCATCGAACTGCTTGGCTTAGTAGCTTCCAAAGGACTGTTCTACAAATGTAATATTTTCCTTGTTTATGGGGGAAAGAAATTTCACTTTAAACATTTAACACCATTTTACTTATAAAATATGTTATGATCTCTTTAAAGTATCTGTGCATCTAACCATTTGCAGCACCATGACACTACATAATTTTTTTCTCCCACTCAGTGCAAGAATTTTACATTTAAAATGTCAAGTGACTGATTTATTGTCTCTCTCTCTCTCTCACACACACACACACACACACACACACACACACACACACACACACACTAGCGGTGCACGACTCATCCATGTGGCACCTCCTGCTGGTTGTCCGGGAATTAGCTCTTTTTTCCATCCCAGAGCACCCTCTGCGGGTTGCTGTCCTGCTCACTGTTGGCCCCCCGTGTCCCTCCTGGACCCCGGTCCCCCTTCATCTGGGGTGCTACCCCCCTGGCAGTACACCCTCAGTCTGGGTGTCCCCTCCCAGGAGAACCCCCACCTTGCCTCAGCCTATGGGCTACTGCCAATCATCATCAAGCCCCCATTCCTTGGGACAGACTGCAGTCTGTATTAGCCAGTCATCATAGGCAAGGGAGGTTCGGGCCTGCTGCCTTTACCTAGCCCCGGGCTGCCCCTTCGAAGTCCCAGAACCTGCTTAAGCCTCACACAAGGCCCTGCAGCCTGGGGGGTTTCCAGGCAGGAGCTCCCCAGCTCCTCTTGCCTTCCCCCAGCACTGCCCCACCTCAGGTTTCCAGCAGCCAGGCCCTTCTCCCTCTCTAGGCAGAGAGAGACTCCTCCTTCAGCTTCTGTCCCACTGCCCTCTTAGAAGGGCCAGCTGGGGTCTGATTGGGCTGGGCACAGCTGTGACTGCTTTCCCAATCAGCCTGCTCTTCCCCTTCACAGCCCTGTCCCGGGTTGCTTTAACCCCTTTAGAGCAGGAGCGGGGAAGTCACCCCACCACACATCCCCGAGGCCTGCCCCTTTTGCGGCGTGAGGGAGAACCTGGCGCACGCCTGTTAGCCAAATGGGCTCGTTTCCCCCTGGAGCTGCCCAATTACCCCAAGGAGGCACGGAGAGACAAGAGGACAGATACCAGACCCTTTATTAGTCAGTCAGCTGAGAGGGTGCTCTACTCGGCTAGTGCCCAAGAAAGAGACACACCTTACAAGCACAACTGGGCTTCTTTTATACAGAGAGACAAACAACTTAGCGTGTCTAAATTCTGCTAACCCATGCATTGTTTAAATTCAGTTCTAGTAGTAATCAGGATACATCTATTTAGCTTCCCGTCCTTCACATTCCTTTCCCAGGGTCGGGGGCATCCGTCCAGCCCCCTCCCCTTGTCCATATATCTTCTATACATCCTGTATACGTACAGCTTCATGCATGGGAAACCACAGTGAGGACTGAGATAAGCATGTTTACTAGGATAACAAGCAGAAGCCGAGATAAGCATGTTTTTCAGTTTTTGGGCCTAACACGCCTACCTTGAATGCGCCAGGTTGCAGCCCCTTTTCCGGCTCCTCCAGAACCTCTTGTTGAGGTTCTGGCTGCACTTCTCCCTGCACTTGTTCCTTTTTGCACACCCCGTCCGTGGCCCCACGAAGTCGCGAGACCTCCTCGTCAACCTCCTCCTGGCTCTAGCTAAAGTGTTCATCTACAATACCAGGAGGAGGATGCTGGTCGAGGGGGTGCTCTGCGACTGTGCGGCCTATTTCCGCTCCTCCCTAGTGTCACGTATCCGGGCAGAGTTCCATTGGTCAGCGTCCGCTGGCTCCCTCGACAGCTTTGAGGAGCAGTGGGCACTGTCCGAGGTTCTCTGCTCGGTGTCCCCATCCGGTATCCTCGTTTTGAACCTTTGACCTTCACTCCGATCCCTGTTTTTCATTAGTTGTCCCCCGTATTCACTTGGTCCCTGGGTCCAGTGGTCTCTCCCGCTAGGCTGGGGGAGGGGCCTTTAGAAGTGGGTGGGCTTGCGCCCACCCACCTCCCGGGTTTCCAATAGGCACCCCGCCACACACACACACACATTGACAAAACAGAACAGAGTGTATAATATTGATCATACATAACCTAAACACTTTGAGCTTACAGCTCTAGAAAATTTACCTGCTGGTATAGTGCAAATGTTTCTGTCCTTAGCTTCAAAACTTCATGACACTCTTCAGATAATTGCTTCACAATCAGCTTTTCTGCTGCCTCATACCGCATTACCTCAGCTGCAGTCACATCATTGGGGTACGCCTGGGGGCATTCTGCGCCAAAGAATAAAAAATCTCCCCCCCCAAAATAAAACTTCTGCGCATAATATTTTAAAATTCTGCCATTTTTATTTGTCAAAATAACACTACATGATCACATCTGTTTCAATTATTTTGGTAATTTATTTCAAAATCCCTGTCAGTAAATATGGCTGTAACAATACAGACACACACAAAAATTCCCCTGGCAGTAGAGAATTAAAGAAACCCCTATGACAACCCAGTTCCTCTTTCTCTGCACCCTTCTTCCTCCAGAACCCAGCTGGGGGGGCCAGACACCCACAACCCCTCCCCCCAGAGCCCACTTGTGGGGCCCCCCCAGCCAATACACCCAAACCCTCTCCTCCCCAGAGCCCAAGAGCACCCCTCCCCAAGCCCAGGTACCCACATCCCCTCCCCCACCCCCGAGTCCAGCCGCAGGCCTACCCCCTTGCCCAGACACCCATTTCCCCCTTCTTTCCCCCAGGGATCCAGAGGGAGAAACAGACTGATGCTTGGTCCCAGACTTGCACAGAGTTTCCCGCATGCTGCCTTCTCCTTCCCTCAGGGCATGCTGGGACCTGCAGCTGCCAGGAACCCTCTAACTCCATCTCCCTCCCACCAGCAGTGTCTTCTATGTGCAAGCTGGGCTCTGCCAAGTCCAGCAGCCTAGTGGCAGCCAGCAGCACTGCAGACCATTTCTGTGGGGGAAAGGAAATTCTGCATGCACAACGTTAATTTCTGCAAAATTCTATATTGCGCAGTGGCGCAGAATTCCCCCAGGAGTACATGGTGTTAGGTAGTTATGGTTAAAGCCTACTGGGACTGGGATTTAAACAACAAAGACAAGGATAAGATGGAGCATGCCTGTTTAGAAATATTTATTTAACTATTTGTAGAGGTGGGCTTAGAAACCTTGGGCTTCTCATATAACCAATCTGCTGCTGCTAGCAATACTGATATAGAACATGAACATGCTTTCACTGAAATCAGTGACAGAACAGATTGTCTTCATTGGGAGTGAAGTGAGATCCATCAGGCCTGGTCTACACTACAAATTTAGGTTGACATAACCCACGTTAAGTCAATCTAATAATGTTTGTGTCTACACTACCAAGTCCCTTCTGCTGACCTAAGTGGCCTGTAAAGTCGACTTCTGTACTCCACCTTCGCGAGAGGCATAGCGCTTGATTCGACATCCATCAGTCAACGTAGGAATAGTGTAGACACTGCATTGTGTAATTTGAATGAATTAGCCTCCAGGCGGTGTCCCACAGTACTCTGCTGGAGAGCACTTTGAACTCCACTGCACATCAGCCAGGTACACAGGAAACAGCTGCTCCCCTGTTAAAGCCCCAGGAACTTTTGAATTTTCATTTCCTGTTTGATCAGCGTGGAGAGCTCACCAGCACAGCTGATCATGGAGACTCAAGGCCGCAAATGTGCTCCAGCATGGAGTACACAGGAGGTGGTGGATCTTATTGCTGTGTGGGGAGAAGAGTCTGTACAGGGAGAGCTCCAATCCAGCAGAAGAAACGCTGACATCTATGCCAAGATCGCACAGGGCATAGGGGAGAAAGGCTACACCAGGGACACGCAGCAGTGCCATCTGCCATGTGAAAATAAAGGAGCTTCGTCAAGCACACCAGAAGACAAGAGAGATGAATAGTCGTTCTGGTTCTGCCCCACAAACATGCTACTTTTATGAGGAGCTGCATACGATTCTCAGTGGCCACCTCACTACTACCCCAAAACGCTCCGTGGATACCTTCCAGGAGTCCCAGGCAACCTCAAGCAACAACGAAGAGGACATTGTTGACGAGGAGAAGGAGAAGAATGTGAGGCAGGCAAGCAGAGGATTCATTCTCCCCGATAGCCAAGAACTATTTTTAACCCTGGAGCCCATCCCTTCACAGAACCAGTTGGCAGTGGAGCATGATGCCGGGGAAGGCACCTCTGGTGAGTACACATTTCCAATCAAACTGTAGGGGTTACATGCTATTATTTTTTATATTTAATCTGAACAAAAAAGTAGGTGTAGTGGGTATCAGTGGCCAGTCCAGCTATGCAGAGGGTGTTCTCTGAAAAAGACTGTTTATGTGCACAGGGATGGCCCAGGAATCCTCCAAAGGATATCTCTAGGAAGCTTTCATGGAGGTACTCTGCAATCCTTTGCAGAAGGTTTCTGGGAAGGGCTGCCTTATTTCATCTACCACGGTAGGACACTTTCCCGCACCACTCCAGTATTAACTCTGCTGGCATCATTGCAGCACACATCATTGAAGCATAAGGACCAGGTCTGTACCCAGACACTTGCAGCATTTGCTCCCTTGCCACCTCAGTTACCATCAGGAGAGTGATTTCGCATAGGGTCCCCTAGAGGAAATGGGGGAAGTTTTCAATGCTAGCCCTTAAATCGCAAACAATTCAACAAGTAATCTGTCCACTGTTTGGTGAAATCTGTGTCACACAACCACGCTTTCCCAAACGTGCCGTGGCTGTGGTTGGAAGGAATCACTGAGCATTGCAAAAAAAGGGGTGGGGAGAGGCGGTTTCCTGTTTGTCTCCCTTCCCCACCCCCAAAGCCGGTGTCATTTTTGTAAAATAAACAAACTATTTGGGGGGGCTTTATACTGGTGCCTGTCCTCAAGCACCATCCAGGTTTCTAGGGGAAAGGGGGCTTTTCTCAAATTCCAACCTGCGCTCCCAAGGATGTCTTCACAAAAGCAGCAGCACAAGACCTCTCACCCAGGCCTCGTGGCCTTACTCACCATGGCTGGAGCAGCAAACCGACTCTTGCAATAGCCAGCCCCTGTGGTTACGTTGTGGCTTGCAGTGAAGTGTGTTGAGAGGTGTTTTTTTATTTAAAAAATTAACCTTGCACCAGAAACAATGTATATGCACTGTCAGTGCTACCCTTGTGCTTTGCAATCCTTACAGCTGAGACCTTGGATGCTAGAGTCCCTCTGAAGCCTATGCTGAACCTGCTGCCGTCATCGCCCAGCTCTACATCCTCCTCCACCCAATGTCCTATGAGGCTGGGGTTGGGGGGTGCTCGGTACCCCTGGCACTCAACACCAGGGTAGGGTACAAGGACCAGAAGGCACCCGTTTCCATGCCTTTGATTGTTATTGCAGTGCACCTCTAAGGAAGCTTTCCTTGTTTCTCCCCCCACAGTGTTATCAGCCCTATCGCCCCAGGTTATCTTACTCTTCTTTGCTGTCTCTGTGTGTTTGTGTGCAGAATAAAACTAAACCGACTGAGGAGAAAAGGCTCTTTATTCATTCAACACATGGTGGTTGGTGGGGGTGGAGTTTACAGGGGAGAAAATGCAACGGAGGGGACAGTTTGGTAAGGAACAACACAGATAAGTGTCATATTACTCTGGCTCATCGCTGAAACTGGTTTTCAAAGCCTCACAGAGACTAGGGTGACCAGATGTCCCGATTTTATAGGGACAGTCCCGATTTTTGGGTCTTTTTCTTATATAGGCGCCTATTACCACCCCTCCCCCCATCCTGATTTTTCACAATTAGGCCTTGGCTACACTTACGAGTTACAGCGCAATAAAACTGCCTGCAGCGCTGTAACTCACTAACTGGCTACACTTGCAAGGCACGTGCAATGGTGTATCTCCTCAGATACAGCGCTGCATGTACTCCACCTCCCCGAGAGGAATAACAACTGTTGCGAAGTCGGTGGAACGCTGCTCTTTCAGTATAGCCGAGGAACAACGCAGTTACTGACCTCCGGAAGCTCCCTTTCTGTTGAAACGGCACTTCCGGGTTGGAGTTCAGAGCTCCGTCTGGAGCTGCTACAAACACAGCTTTAGAAACACAGCTACTGTTTGCAGGCGGGGGAGGGGGCTCCGTTAGGAATGCTGGCAGCAAAGTTGCCTTGGACAGAGGGGAGGGGGGGAGAAGAACGGCGGGGGGGAGGGCTCCGTTTCCCCAAGTTCTCTTTTATCTGCTCTTTAAAAACAAACAAAGCCCCTGCTGTTTGCTTTCAGTGATTGAGAGAGAGGCAGGGGATGTGGAGGTGTGGAAATAATGAGCTGACACTCTGTGGAGATTCCAAAAACCCACTCTCTCTCCCAAAACGCTCCCTGTCAAAGTCCCCCTCACCCCCCCCATTTGAAAAGCACGTTGCAGCCACTTGAATGCCCATAATGCACCGCTCCCAATACAGCTGCAAATGCCTCAAATGTAGCCACCTTACTGCGCTGGCAGCTGCCAGTGTGGACAGGCTGCAGCGCTTTCCCTACTCAGCTGTACAAAGACGGGTTTAACTCACAGCGCTGTACATCTGCAAGTGTAGCCAAGGCCTTACTGTCTGGTCAGGTCACCCTAACAGAGACACAGAGCCCCTCGATGTGCTCTTCTTATTGCCCTGGTGTCTGGCTGCTCAAAATTGGCTGCCAATGTGGCATCACATTGTTCCACGTGGTGACTCCTGTATCAGCTGTGTAAATACTGCAGAATAAGGCACGCAGTGTTTGTAATGCTCACAACAACAGTGTACAGCTGAGCAGGGTCCATGCTTTTCGTGCTATAGCGTCCACGCAGGTAACCCAGGTTTATGAAAAAAGGCTTGGTTTGTTTGCTGTTGATTTCAGGGAGGGAGGGAGGGAGGTAAGTACATCATAGGAAGCTAATACCATGTTTCCATAACCACCCGTGCCAATGTTTTGGGCCCATAAGGCATTGCAAGCCCAACTCAAAATTCTACTCGTCTGTGTCTACGTGCACTGTGGGATAGTTACCCACAGTGCAGTGCTCCATGCGTCGATGCAAGCCCTGCTAGTCAGGATGCACTCTGCCAACACAATGAGCGTAGTGTGGACACACAAGATCGACTTGCTTAAATCAGAGGCTAGATGCTGATTTACATGAAGTTAACTCAACTTTGTAGTGTAGACATGGCCGGACAATTATTTCTCTTATACTAGTGAATATTTAGTAAATCAGCACCTTTTAGGGAGCAAAATAAATTAACTGTGGGAGAGACCTAGCACCCATAAAGGATTCTGACAATGGTCACAAACACATAAGAGGCTCCTGAGCTCATTATATAAATTCTGCTGTGAGTGGTGCATTGTGGATGATTGTAAACCATAGTTTGTCCCCTGTCCCAGTTGTCAAAGAAGCCAAGGGTCTCAGCTTCTTATCCCATAGATCTCAAGCCATCTAGGCCCCTCTTTTCTCCTCAGAGCTCTGATGCACCTGAAGATGTTGAACCTTTGAAAATAGATGAAAGGATGATACAGAATATGAATAAAAGTAAAATGATTCCCTGGATGATTGTAAAGCATCTAACTTAGTCCCATGTTCCAGCCAAAGTACTGGCTGGACAGCAGTACTAAAATTCCCATGGAAAACCATCAGTACTGTGTGTTTACACAAGCAGGGGCCAGACTGTGCAAAATGCACATGGCCCTCAGTAAGGACCCAGTGGGAGCTCAGGGAAGGATTGTACCTCGGGGGGCATAATCCCTCACCCAGCTTCCCAGTTATAGGAAGGAGCATGCATGCAGCACCATTGCTTTGGATAATGCAGCCTCTGCTTCCCCCATTGTCATCAGATGGTTCCGTAGGCCAGTGAGGGTAGGGAATAGTCATGGCATTGGCTCCTTTCTGTCTCTTTTAAGGGTTATTTGGGTCCCCATGGGATGCTAGGAGGAAGCAGTCCCTGCACTGCTCCAAGTGCTGACACTGTTAATGGCTGTGGCCCTTGCACAGGGATGGAGTGGAGGAAAGATGTCTTGGGCTCACCTTTCTTTAGTACATGGGGCTAGGGCCAGGGACAGTGTGCAATTAACTGCTGACTGTGCCCAGCCTCTTGCCTGTACGCTAGCCTCTTGTAACAGGAGTGGATGCTGAGGAGAGCTAGGGTGTCTTGTATCATTTGAGAACATGGCAGTGCTGGTATCTATTTTTGAACACATTTTTCTATATGTAAGGGGACTGTTATCCCCTTACTAACATTCAGTGGGGGTGTTTTGATTGCTAGATCCCAGTACCAAATGGGGAAGGGTCGATGGGAAATCAGGACCCTGAGACTGACAGTCCCCAGGAACAATGGGGAGAGGCCAATGCTCCAGGTCAGCCTGATTGACAGGGCAGGCAGGCGAATCAAGGAGTCAGGAGGCCAGCGTGGATCCAGTCCTCCGTGTGAGCTGAAGTTGCCTGAGTCAGACAGAGTGTGGCCGAGCTAAGGAGAGGGCAGAGGCCAGAGCTGAGCTGGGCCAGATCCGGAGGGTCCAGAAAAGCAGCCCAGAGAGACAGACCTTCCCTGGGAGCAGAGGTGCAGCCCAGGGAGACAGACCTGCCCTGGGAGCAGAGCAGAGCAGAGCAGAGCAGCAGCAGCCAGAGCCAGAGGGACCAGGGCAGCAGCCCAGGCAGCTGGAGGCAGAGCAGCAGCAGCCGTGCTGAGGCAGAGGAGCTGGAGCTGAGGCAGAGGGTGGAGCTGGGGCTGGAGCAGTCCGGAGCCGGGTGCGGTGAGCAGCTGGGGAGAGCGAGGGGGACCTTGGGCAGTGGGCCCAGCACAGGGAGAGGCCTCAGCCAGGAGGCCCTGCGGGCCAGACTTGCAGGGGGATCTAAACCCCGACAGGGCGGGGGTGATGCTGGGAAGAAGGGTCCTGCCACCCAGAGCCTGCGAGCGTGTGGCCACCGCCAGAGCCAGTATCCAAGCCACAGCGTCCCTGCAGCACAGCCAGGGCCTGAGAAGGAGCCTGGGACCTACAAAGGAACAGACTGAGCTGCCCTGACATTTCAGAGACACCGTTGGGATGTTCCCTGCCACAGAGCGGGGTGATGTGTTTTCATTAGCCTTTCCCATTTTTCCTTATTCCTGTTACAAATTAATTGTTGATTAAATAATTTGCATTTGCTTTAAATTGTATGCAGTGATCAGTGGGTCAGGGAAGCATCCAGTGCAGAGAGAGTACCGGAATGGGGACACCCTAGCCCCTTACCTAGGTGACCACAGCAAAGTTGGGGGTCGAGCCCCCCCAGGAATCCTGGGCCCAGTCTTGTTGGGGTTACGAGGACTCTGCCAGACAGAAGAGTGCAAGGGGAGTCCTCAAGGGCAGGGAGGCCTCTGGGTAAAGGAGGTGGGAGCGAGGACTCAGATCCTTCCGCTAGCCCATTTCACCGGGGTAGTGCAGAAACGAGGAAAGTTCCCCACAATAGTGGGACTATTCCCCTGCTTACATATAAGTTTGTTATATCAAATTGGGGTTGGATGGGGGGTAACTGAGGTCACAAATTGGTTCCTTCCATTGATCTTATTATTTGCATTACTGTAGCTGAGATCCCATTCAGGGATCAAGGCCCCATGAAGCTAGCCACATATATTGAAAAGATGGTCTCTGTCCCAATGGCCTTACAACCTTATTCTTGCTTTAGCTTTGTAGAGGAGAAATAAATAACCCACTTTCAATTATAAAGGTCTTTCCATCTTGAGGGTACATTTGGAATTGCCTCTTTATGAAGTTAAGAAGAGATTTCATCCTACACGCTCCTTGCTTCTTATTGGCTACCAGAAGTGTGCAGGTGCCATCTAGTGGGTGTCTGCGATATGCGTGGTAGGCACCAGCGAAGGAGGCATGATCACCAGAGAGCTCAACGTGAGCAGTTGTGGTCTGTGGTGTGTAGAGGGTAGATTATTTTTCATACGTTTCATTACGAAGAGTGAAAGTTTTGTTTTAGCTAATTTCAAGAAAACGAAAACCTTGTAGCTTTACACTGAACTGTTTCTGCAATTTGCGAATGGTTAAAATTGTTTGTATGCACGTCTTTCATGGGCCTACAGACTCCATGGGTTGCATTCCACCACACCTATTCTGTTATTTATTTGTATTGCGGTCACATCTAGAGGCCGCATTGGCCTAGGCACTGTACCAACATATTACAAAGAAACAGTCCCCGTGGCATCTTGGTTTCTGTCTGGTTGCTTTGACGCTCTGTCACTCCTTGGCGGGCTACTAGTAGTGTGAGAATCAGGTTACACTGGCTTGTGGTATCTGCTCCTCACCCACGTGCACTACAAATCCTCTCGGTCTCTAGGTTCAGGGTTCAGTAAAGTTATTGTTTGACTTACAGTATGTGTGGGCTAACTAGCAGCCAGCCAGCTGTCTAGCCTCAATAGCCTCATTTACACTGGTGCAAGTCTGTAAGGTTTATGCTTCTTGTGATTCATACTATGTAGGGCTCAGGGTGCTTTGCATTTGCTTACTCTTCATGAAATTCAGAAAAAATTAAGCTAAATAATTGCATGCAGCCCCAATCCACTGCAGACTGTGCCAGGTGCTGCATAATGAATAGGGCTTGTTTCTCATTGACACTAAGACCCCTTGGCACTGCTTTGAAAATGCAAAGCAGCCTTCAAGTGAGGCCCTGATCCTGATCAGGGTTTCTGAGTACTATTATATGACAAATAAAAAATTGCAACAAATGCCAGGAAATGACGAACTTAAGGTTGCATGTGTCACACGCTAACATTTTGTTCAGCTTTGGAGTTCCGGTCATAATGAATTAGCAGCACCTAGACAGCAGGAGGGTAAAAGCAGAATCCCAGGAGAACTAGAACTGAAGCTGTTGTGCAGTACATGAGACAACATTCCCCCTGCTATGGCAGTGCCACCACAAAATTATAAGAGTGGGCCAGAATTAACCCGGGCTATCCTGTGGCTGGTAGGAGAGTGCTGAGAACATCCACCCCAGCTGGAGTCCCAGAGTCATTCTTGCTGTCTCAGCCAGAATTCCTTCAGGGTAGCTGGGGAGAGCTCATCTGAACAATGTCGGTGACGTCCTTTAACAGAGTGCAGTGCGTTCTGCACTACCGTATGCACTGTAGTCTGTGAAAGGATGTCACCTCCCCCCGTGCACTGGCTTAGCTCCATAAGGGAAGGAGGTGTGACCAGGGCTTTTGGAAAGTTTAATGATGTCATCAGAGCTGTATTCTTCTGCTCCTTATGTTGAAGGACAGGAACGGAGATTGTGGCTGGCCCATACACTTTGTGCTCTATCCGCCTCCTCTCACTCACTCTTGCACTTTACCTTTGACACGTAGCGCTTCAGAGACATTTATATTTGATCATATAGGGACTGTAAGGGGCCATTCCGACACTAAGGAAACATTCATTTCAAGGGCATTTCTTACTGCAGAGACAGAGTTTGCAAAAAATGGACAATCACTGCAGTTTCGGTGGAAGGGTATAACTCAATTGGCTTCTCCAGAAATAACTTCTCATGCAATGACAGTTAAGGAATTTCCCAAGGCACCTAGTCAGCTGTTTTGGAGATGTATGATCAATAACTGCATAGCTGAATGAATAATTCAGTTACTGAGGTTTTGGTCTTAGCGTTTGTACTTGCCATTTCATTATAAATATGTTCTTTGTTCTCAAGGAACTGTTGTCAGTGCGGTAATATGTTTCAGATTTGTGATTTGCTTTCTTTCTGCCTGTATATATTAATTTTATCTCGTGTGTATTATTTTATCTATGTAATTATCAGACCTGTTCTTTGTCAGAAAGAATATAAATTCACACAGAGAATTAAGTGTCAGGGTGAGGCAGATGCTCCTGAGAAAAGGATGACTCTATTCTGAATTGCTCCTGATTATCCTGAATAAATGACGGCCTTGTAATGAAACAGGTAATTGAGCAAGACCCCTTGAAAGAGCACTTCTTCTGATTAATTATGGCCCCCTCATAACAAATACTTATTCTGCAGAGGAGCAATTACTTAATTTCTATTCAACTATTTGGAAATCCAATCGCTGTAAGAATGGGAGGATCAAGATGGACACACAGAGACATTGCACCACTATTGCAAATGAGCTCTGCCAGGTATTAAAGTCATCAGGCATTTATCTTAGCCAAAAGAAAAGGAAAAGAAAGAAAACAGAATAAGAGCCATAAGCATATGTTGTCCCCCCAGACGTGCGCATAACTCCGATTGACACAACACACATGGCAAGCTCTCTAGTATTCCTTTCTTCTCCCACATCCCATAGTGTGAATTATAAATCAGATGGGGGTGCATGTGCAAAGAGAAACACTGAAGGCTTATCTACACTGCAAAGTTAAGTCAACATAAGGCAGCTTACGTTGACCTAAATATGGAGGTGTACACTCCGCAATGCTCCTCCCTCCACTATAACTCTCCTGCTACCAGTGCTTAATTTGTAATGAAAGAGGTGCCGGAGCTCAAGCAATTTGGTGCCAGGGCAGCAGGGCTCAAGCAATTATTTTATTTTCATAACTGATGCAGCAAACCAAGAGGTGCCGGGGCTATGAACTTCCAAGCCTAGAGATGCCAGGGCTCAGCCCTGGCAAGCCCTGGCACAAATTAAGCACTGCCTGCCACAGTGATATAATAAAACCACCTCGACAAGAGACACTGCATTGCTTTTACGTCACCCTAAGTGGCTTCCAGGAGGTGTCCCACAATGCCCAATGTGATTGCTTTGGTCACCGGTTTGAACTCCACTGCTCTGCATCCAGATACACAGGTATGCACTCCTCCCCTTTCAACGCCCCAGGAAGTTTTGGAATTGCTCTTCCTGTTTGCGATGTGGAGAGCTCACATAGCAACTGCCCAACTGAGCATCCTTGCAGCAACCATGCTCCTGCCTGGAGTACATGGGAGGTGGTGGATCTCCTGGGTCTGTGGGGAGAGGAGGCTCTGCAGCAAGGGAGGTGGGTACTATAGGCTGGGGGAGGCTGTGCCTTCCCAAACAGCCAGGTGTGGTCCCACCCACGCTCCGCCCCGAGCCCTCCCTTCCTGCTTCCGCTTGGCACAGCCACTCCAGTCTAGCCTAGGGTAGGGGCTGGCGGCAACGCAGAGAGGGCTCTGGGCTGGGTCAGGGTGGTGATATATGGGTATATAGCTATACTGGTGGTATATGGGTGTGACGTTACGCTCCATATTCTTTATGGAAAAATGTTTATGATATGGATATGACATAACTGAGGTGTATTTTATACAAGATGGCTCATGAAGGATATAATTGGAAAGGTTACAATTTACTAAATGTGATTATCCAATTTGTACGCATGTATCATTTCTGGATCTAAAGTTAGGAATGTGGCCTATGTAACAATTACAACTGGGTGTGTATTGGGAAGACACCCACTAGATGACAGGCCATCAGATTTGATGGGCCATTAGGAAGGAACAACAAGACTGTGAAGATACTAATCTCCTGGGAGGCATCCTGGGACATAACTGTGACATTACTAGGTCAGGTGGTATTTTCACCTGATACTAAACATTATCTGCGACTTCTTGTAACTTTCCATTAAAAGGGAAGGGGGGCCAAGCTTGAGAAACAAAGGATTCCCGCCTTATGTAAACCTTATTTAAGGGTGGGGAGGAAGGCAAACGGGACTCCTCTCCATGGCCTGTCTGCCCAAGAAGAAAGACTACTAAAGACACCTGAAAGGAAGGCAAGGGGGAGTCCAGGCTGAAAAGAAATATAACTGAAACTCTAAGCTACAGAAACTTTGCAACCTGCCTAAAATAATATTTAGGGTAAGAAATTACATTTTGCAACCTGTTTCTTAAGTATATTGAGCTTAGCGTGTATATTTTGTTATATTTGCTCAGTAATCTGCTTTGTTCTGTCTGTATCTCTTATATTCTCTTAAAATTCACTTTTTCTAGTTAATAAACTTATTTCTTGTTTATAAGATAACCCAGTTTCTACAATTCATAATGGCGGGGGGGAGAAGCTGTGCATACCTTCCTCCACATTGAGGGAGGAGGTGGATTTCATAATATACCTTTGGGTCTGCACTCCAAGGGAGGTGGATACCTGAGTGCTGGGGCAAGTCCCTGAAGCTGAGTCTTCCCAGAGCTGATCTCAGTGTCTGTGTTGTTCTGCAGTTGGGTGTGGCCCTGCCTCTGTGTGTGCTGGAGGAGGCTTATTAGCCTGGCTCAGCAAGACAGGTAAAAAGGGTGCTCAGGCTGGCAGAACAGGCAGGCTCAGTGGTATCTTAGCACATCAGGTGGCATCCTAAGCGGGGCAACCTGTCAGAATGGGGAGATATACTACACTGGCAAAACTGCACTTTCCCTCTCATAGTTTATTCCAGCCCCGCTGAGCGAAATAAGCTATACCAGCAACAGTGCTTGAGTTTTGCTGGTGTAACTATGTCTACATTAGGGACTTTTACCAGCACCGCTCTGTCAGTCAGGGACCATACTTCTTCCCATCCCTGACCAACATCGTCATGCCAGCAAAAGTTTATATAGTGCAGACCTGGCCTAAAGCATTGTCTTTACAGAAAGTTGTACCACTTTATACAGGAATAGGTAATATGGTACTCTAGTGTAGACACAATTATTTTGGTATAAAGGTGCTTTATACCAAGATAACATATTCCCAAATGGGAAAGGGAATATACCAGCAAAAGTCATTACATTAAAACACTATAGAATACCACAGTAGGGCTCTTACCAGTGTAACTATTTAGGTACAAAAATCACACACACACACACCAACTGCAATATAAGAGTATAAGAGTGGCAAGGTCTGGTGCATCATTTGAAATAGCCTCCAGTTCTTATATCCTGTCATCCCCGTTCCAATGTATGAGATGCCTGTGCTCAAAGGATATGGAGAAATCTTGCTTTTCTCTGCTGAGTGATCCTGCCAAGGAAGGGGAAGATGTGACTTTGCTTGGACATTTCTTGTAAAAACAATTGCAAGATAGGTTTAAGTGTAGTAGCCGTGTTAGTCTGTGTCAGCAAAACGAAAATAAGAAAGAAAAACTAAGGCGCATTCCTTCTTGCAACTAAGCCCTGGTCTACACTACGAGTTTAGGTCGAATTTATTAGCGTTATTTCGATTGATCCATGCACCCATCCACACGACTAAGCCCTTAACATCGACCTCTAGGGCTCTTAAAATCAATCTCGCTACTCCACCCCCAACGAGGGGATTAGCGCTTAAAGCGATATTGCAGAATCGATGTAGGCTTAGTGAGGATGCAATTCGACAGTATTGGCCTCCTGAATCTATCCCACAGTGCAACATCTGACCGCTCTGGACAGCGGTCTGAGCTCGAATGCTCCGCCCAGGTAGACAGGAAAAGCCCCGCGAACGTTTGAATTTCATTTCCTGTTTGGCCAGCGTGGTGAGCTGCAGGTGAGCGCAGATCTCATCAGCAGAGGTGACCTTGATGGAGTCCCAGAACCAAAGACGAGCTCCAGCATGGACCGAGCGTGAGGTACTCGATCTGATCGCTGTATGGGGAGACGAAACCGTGCTAGCAGAGCTAGGGTCCAAAAGAAGAAACGCCAATACATATGCCAAAGTCTCCAAGGGCATGCAGGACAGAGGCTACAACAGGGACGCGCAACAGTGCCGCGTGAAAATTAAGGAGCTCAGGCAAGCCTACCAAAAAACCAGAGATGCAAACAACCGCTCTGGGTCACAGCCCCAGACATGCCGCTTCTATGATGAGCTGCATGCCATTCTAGGAGGTGCAGCCACCACTGACCCACCCATGTGGTTTGACTCCGTATGTGGATCATCAGAAACCACAGAGGAGCATGATGATGATGATGCTGTAAATAGCACACAGACACAGCAAGGAAGCGGAGAAGCCCTTTTCCCTGACAGCCAGGAACTCTTTGTCACCCTGGAGCCAGTACCCTACGAACCCTCCCAAGGCGTGCTCGATGCAGGAGAAGGGACCTCTGGTGAGTGTACCTCTGTTAAATTAATACATGTTTTATAAGCAATCGTGTTTAATGATTAATTCGTAGCCAGTACAGCTACTGCTACTGGAAAACTGTGTTAACATGTTCGGGGATGGAGCAGAAATCCTCCGGGGACATCTCCAGAAAGATCTCCTGGATGTACTCCCAAAGCCTGTGCAAAAGGTTTCTGGGGAGGGCAGCCTTATCCTGTGCTCCGTGGTAACACACTCTACCACGCCAGGCCAGTAGCACGTAGTCTGGAATCAGTGCTTTGCAAAGCATGGCGGTGTATGGTCTCGGTTTTTGCTGGCATTCAAGCAACATCCGTTCTTTATCTGTCTGTGTTATCCTCAGAAGAGTGATATCATTCATGGTCACCTGGTTGAAATAGGGGAATTTTATTAAGGGGGTATTCAGAGGGGCTCTGTCCCTGCTGAGCTGTTTGCCTGTGGCTGAACGGAAATCTTCCCCGCTGTGACCCACGCGGTGGGGGGAGGGGGAACAGCGAACATCTTGGATGTGTGTCTGTGTTGTGGGGGGGGGTGTAGATTAGGTTCGCGCTGCATGTTAACCCGAAAACCGCCGCCCCTCACTTTTAAATTGCCAACCTGTTTGTTTTAAATTGCCAGCCCAAAGGATGTTTGTTATGGTAAATGAGGGGGTTGCTGTTTGAAAACAATCCCACATGTTAAAGGTTAAAGAAGCCTATAGACTGTGTCTTACCATGGCTGTCTGCAAGCCGAATTCTGTTGCCCGCCGGACCTGCTTGTGTGATCTCTCACAGCAAACCAGCAGACCCTCAATATAACAGGCAAAGTGCAACTTTGGACCAAATGCACATGTGATATGTAATGTTTGGAGCATTGTTCTCTAATATGTGTCTTTTAAACTACTCCTCTCCCGTTTGTTTCCTCCTGCAGCTGCAAATGTTTCAACGCCACCCCTTTCATCACCGTCCCAGAGGCTAGCGAAGATTAGAAGTAAAAAAAAAAGGAATCGAGACGATATGTTCTCAGAACTCATGGAATCCTCCCACACTGAAGCTGCCCAGCAGAATGCGTGGAGGCAGACACTGTCGGAGTCCAGGAAGGCAGAATTTGATCGCGCGGACAAGTGGTGTGCTGAAGACAATGACTGGCGGGATGAAGAGAGACAGCGGCGGGATGAAGAGAGTAGGTGGCGTCAGCGTGCAGAGAGAAGGCAGGATGCAATTCTGAGGCTACTGAAGGATCAAACGGAAATCCTCCGGCTTATGGCTGAGGACAGGCGTAGGGTTCAGGAAAGGCCGCCTGAGCCCAGACCGCCGCTACAGCCCCTGTGTAACCAACAGCCCTCCTTCCCGAGTCCCATAACCTCATCCCTGAGACGACCAAGAACGCGTTTGGGTGGCCTCCGTGCACCCAGCCACTCAAGCCAAGAGAACAGTCCAAGCAAGAAAGGGCTGGCATTCAATAAGTTTTAAAGTGCTGTGTGTCCTTGTCCTTCCCTCATCCCCTCCTCCACCACCCATCCTGGTGCTTCCCTTCCTCCACCACCTATCCCGGGAGACTGTGGCAGTTACCCCCATAGTTCCCCCTCTGTGTTTTACAAATTAATAAAGAATGCATGATTTTTAAGCAACAATGACTTTATTTCCTCTGCAAGCGGTGACCGAGGGTGGGAGGGCAGGGCGGTTTGGGTAAAGGGAAGTAGAGTGAATGAAGGGGCGGGGCTTTTCATTACTGGGGAAAAACAGAACTTTCACACAGCATTCTGGCCATTCATGAAACTGGTTTTCAAAGCTTCCCTGATGCGCAATGCACCCTGCTGTACTCTTGTAATAGCCCTGGTGTCTGGCTGCGCATAACCAGTGGCCAGGCGATTTGCCTCAACCTCCCACCCCGCCATAAACGTCTCCCCCTTACTCTCACAGATATTGTGGAGCGCACAGCAAGCAGTAATAATAATGGGAATATTGTTTTCGCTGAGATCTAACCTAGTTAATAAACTTCTCCAGCGAGCTTTTAAATGGCCAAATGCACATTCCACCACCATTCTGCACTTGCTCAGCCTATAGTTGAAAAGGTCCTGACTACTGTCCAGGCTACCTGTGTATGGTTTCATGAGCCATGGCATTAAGGGGTAGGCTGGGTCCCCAAGGATAACTATGGGCATCTCAACATCCCCAACGGTTATTTTCTGGTCTGGGAAGAAGGTCCCTTGCTGCAGCAGCTGAAACAGACCAGAGTTCCTGAAGATGCGAGCGTCATGTACCTTTCCCGGCCATCCCACGTTGATGTTGGTGAAACGTCCCTTATGATCCACCAGTGCTTGCAGCACTATTGAAAAGTAACCCTTTCGGTTTATGTACTCGCTGGCTTGGTGGTCCGGTGCTAAGATAGGGATATGGGTTCCGTCTATCGCCCCTCCACAGTTCGGGAAACCCCATTGCTGCAAAGCCATCCAGTATGAGCTGCATATTTCCCAGACTCACAACCCTTGGTACAAGCAGCTTGGTGATCACCCTGGCTACTTGCATGACAACAGCCCCCACTGTAGATTTTCCCACTCCGAATTGATTCGCGACTGACCCGTAGCTGTCTGGCGTTGCAAGCTTCCACAGGGCTATCGCCAGTCGCTTCTCTACTGTGAGGGCTGCTCTCATCTTGGTGTTCTGGCGCTTCAGGGCAGGGGAAAGCAACTCACAAAGTTCCAGGAAAGTGCCCTTACGCATGCGAAAGTTTTGCAGCCACTGGGATTCATCCCAGACCTGCAGCACTATGTGGTCCCACCAGTCTGTGCTTGTTTCCCGGGCCCAGAATCGGCGTTCCACTGTATCAACGAGCCCCATTACCACCATGATGTCCACCTTGCGGGGGAGCCTTTTTTGAGAGAGGTCTGTGTCCATGTCCTCATCACTGTCCTCAGGCTGATGCTGTCCCCTCCTCGCCTTCTGTTGCTCTAGCAGCTCCCGGTTCTCGTTCTCCATATACTCCTGGACAATGCGCGTGGTGTTCATAACGGCGATAACAGTTGCGGTGATCCGATCGTGCTCCATGCTTTCCCTGGTATGCTGTTTGCAGGACAGCAGAGTGGGAGCAGAAGCGGCGGGTGGATAATGGTGTCAGCAATATGGCGCCCGCATGAAAAAAGGCGCGAAAGGATTTTTGGCTCCCCCCTCAGTTGCTTTCACGGAGGGAGGGGGGAGCAAGGGTTAGGCTCATTTCCTTCTAGCTGCAGATAGTACAATATGCGGTGAGCAAGGGTTAGACGCCTTCCCTTCTAGCTGCAGATGGTACAATAAGCTCTCCTGGCCCCCTCAAGGATTGAACTTGCAACCCCGGGTTTAGCGGGCCAACGTTCATACCTCTGAGCTATCCCTCTGCCCCTGTTCCAGGCAGTGCTGAATCTCCCTTAAACAAAACGTAAAAAAGAGAATGACCAGAGTCACTCTGGTCACTCCCATTTATGTCCAAGCGCCCCCAGCCAGGCACAACATAGGCCGCCGGCCAGGACCACACGAATTTCAAGCATATTGCACCATCTGCAGCTAGAAGGCAAGGAGCTTATGCTGTGCAGTCCCGTGACTACCAGCCTCAAGCGGAATGGCCCCCTCAAGGATTGAACTCGCAACCCTGGGTTTAGCGGGCCAACGCTCAGAATGCTGAGCTATCCCTCTGCCCGTATTATAGCGTGACTGAATCCCCACTAGACCTAATGTCCAGGCATACGCTGGAGATGTACGGTAATTGTGAGCTGAGCAGGCTTCCGTAGCAAACAGGGAAACCCCGGAGACAAGGCGCGAAAAAGATTGCTTTCAAGGAGGGAGGGAGGGACGTTTGATGGCTTGACGACATGTACCCAGAACCACCAGCAACAATGTTTTCTGCCCCATCAGGCTTTGGGATCGCAACCCAGAATTCCAATGGGCGGCGGAGACTGCGGGAACTGTGGGATAGCTACCCGCAATGCAATGCTCCGAAGGTCGATGCTAGTCTCGCTACTGTGGACACAGTCAATCGACCTCATGGTCTTAATGCTCTTTAGTGGGGACACACACAATCGATTCCATAAATTCGGGTTTTAATATATCGACTTCTATAATTTCGACCTAAGTCAAAATGGGAGGGGGGTTTGCTATTAACTTCACTGGGATCAATATTTGCTTTATACTTGTAACCCTTCTGCCAGGACGAGTTGACAGCAGCAAGGGCCAGGTTCAGTACATAGGGGTTCCCTTCTCAACAATGCAATGCAAAACCAGCTCGAGCCCCCACCCAGTAACCTGGGAAAATCTTATACACACCCCTGGGCACCTCAAAGAGGCAATACTTCCCCTCTCGCAAGCACAGAGCCTCAGTGTAACATAAATCTTTAATAGCAGCAGGTAAACGACACCAGCCTTAAATTGGGAAAACACTGCAACTAGGATCCATAAGCCAAACTGTGAGCAAGACCCACCACAGCCAATTGCGCCATGCCCTGTCCCTTGGGTTCTTGAGTCCAGCAACCCAAAAGTCACCCAAAGTCCCCAAAAGTCCAAGAACCCAAAAGTCCAGTCCCAGAGTTCAAAAGTTCATCTGCAGGGTGCTACACGCCACCCGCCTGGGCAGCAATGGGAAAGGGGGGGGGGGGGGTAAAGGGCACCTTACGTGGCGTGAAGATGATTGCCTCACCCCTCCGTGGGGCTTCACTCTGCTCCGCCAGCCGTCTCTCAGGCCGCTCTGCTCCGCCAGCTGTCCCGCAAGCCGCTACAGCTGTCCCCACGAACTGCTCCGCCCCGCCAACAGCACCGCTCCACCAGCCGTCCTGCAAGCTGCTCCGACTGCAACCACAAACTGCTCCGCTCTGCCAGCAGCACCGCTCCGACTGCCCCCACGAACTGCTCCGCTCTGCCAGCAGCACCACTCCGACTGTCCTCACGAACTGCCCCGCTTTGCCAGCAGCGCCACACCATCAGCTGTCTTGCCAACTGCTCCACCAGCCACTCAGCAATTTAAGTGCAGGCTCCCCCACTACTTAACACAGTGCTCAGTGATTTCAGCTCAAATACTTTTAGCTCTTTAGTGATTTCAGCTTGTAGTTTAGGGGAGCCCTAGTGCTCATTACCCCCAGAGTGATTTCAATTCAGCAGCCTGAAACCAGACTCTCAAGGAACTCAACATTAGCTCTGATATTCCACAGTGGAGCGAGGAGGAGATGCTGCAATTGGTGTCTCCGATCCACACAAGGGGCCTACACCCATTCTGGGCTTTGGAACCCGTGTCCCTTGGCTGGCGAGTGCTGTTTAGTTAATGGCAAGTTCCCCTTTAACATGACAAAAGGCCAAGTACAGTTCCACTGTCCATGATTTACATAAGCAGTATAACAACAGTTTATTCTTCCTGCCCCAATAACAGAAATTCCTGCCCCAATACAGAAAACTGGGGATCCTACAGCAGCCCAAAATGCCCATTTGGGCCACTATGGTTCGTACCAGGCAGGGTGGGTGTGCCTATGCAAATTTGATCAACCCCTGGAGTGCTTTGCCATGACTCACCACCAGATGTCAGGGTGGAGCTCATCCTGACTCTGCTTACATACTAATGAATAGTCCTGTAAATAAAGAAAAAGTTTTTGAAACTCCTTTTCATCAGGCCTAATCAAGCTTAAAAATGTGTATGCTTTTGAGGTGGGAATGGTGGAAGGTAGAGCAACAGATAGAATGGTAATTAATTAGAGCCTATAATTAAATTCAGAGATATAGATCAAAGTAGACAGTTAATCAAATCAAAATGGGGTTAGAGTTCCTCTCCTTAATAGCTCCCTCTGGATTACAGTGACAAAGGGCTCTGTAGACTCTTTGCTTTTTTTTTTATAATATTTTTGATTGACAGAGCCTTTGGTCATTTGTAATGCAGACAGAGCATTTGAGAAGAGGAACTCCAATCCATGCCTTGTACCTTTCTCCCCTCCCATCCTTTCCTTTGATCTTTGAATTTAATTATGAATTAAATCCCTGAATTATACATAATGTCACTCTACAGAACTCTTCTGTGAAGGCCTGATGAAGAGCATGGTTCCTGAAAGCTTGCTCCTATTTAACTGTGGTTAGTAATCATGATATAAAAGGGACACTGAAGTCAAATTTGGCCCAGAATTTAGGTGTTGTAAAACAAAGATTTTATAAAACTTTAGACCAATGGAACCATTTAAATATTCTTTTAAAAAATCATTAAAAACAATTTTCAAAATATTCCCTGGCAGAGTTTGCAGATGTTACAGTGTTGTATCAGTGCATGCAAATCTACATGGAAACGGGGCTACTCATGGCAACAAAGGTCTGCAGAGCCAGGTGTGAGGGATTATGGGATTGTGGGTCCCCAGGCAGTCCTCAGACTGCAGCCACCACCCGGCAGCTCACTGGTACCAGAAGAGAGTGTGGACTGGTAAACCCTAGCTCACGAAAGGCACCACCCACAAAGTTTTTGATTGGAAGAGATGTCCGGCCTCTCCAATTGGCTCAGACTTGCTATTTAAGCCAGCAGAAGGCACAAACATTATCTGAGCAGCTAGGTGAATTTCTGCATGATTGCTACAATGGACACTGCCTTTTTACCTGACTCCTGAGCCCTGCCTTCCTGGTTCCTGCCCTCCTGCCTTGTTCCAGATCCATTGGCTTGACTCCTGACTCTTTCTCTGGTTCTGAGTCCCAGCTCTGGATCCTGGCTCCCAACTCCTGCTCTGACCACTAGGCCTAATCCCCACTGCTCTGACCAGGTCTAACTGCCTTTGTCCTGGTCCATGACACCAGGCCTCTTCTCGGCTTCTTCACAAAGAGCAGAAGGAAGGGAGAGTGGGAAGAGCAGGAGAGGGATGAGGAGGCTGTGCAGAAGGGAGAGCTAGAAGGAAAGGGAGAGTAAAGAAGAAAAGGATGGGAGGGGTTCTCCTATCAGTGCAGGTAATCCACCTCCCTGAGAGGCAATAGCTAAATCAACTGAAGAATTCTTCCATTGACCAAGTGCTGTCTACACCGGGGGTTAGGTTGGTATTGCTACATCTCTCAGCGGTAGGTATACGTATGGAAGTTCCTTATGTAGACCAGCCCTTTGTCTACAATACAGAGCCTAAATCACGATCACTGGAACCTGGGTAGAAGTGGGGTGGGTGGGACAGGGCACAAGGCCCTGCCCTTCCCTGTGGCCACACGCCTGCTCCTCCTCTTCCCTCTGAGGCCCTGGCCCCGGCCAGGCAGGAAGCCAGAGCTGAGCAGTGGTAAGAGACGCCCAGGGAGCCGCCCAGGCTGTTGTGGGGAGCCCCGGATGCTCCACCTGCCCTGGGAAGAAAGGGGGAGGTGTCGGGTGCCCAAGGGCAGCCCCCAGCCCGTGTCTCCACCCCCCAGGCTGTAGAATTTGGCCTCCATGCCCTTCTCATTCTCCTTAGAAATGTTACTGTGATAGTATGATGTGTCTTTTGATGTGTTATTCACGTAGCTGAAGTTGCGTACCTTAGTTCGATAGGGGTGGGTAGTGTAGACCTAGCCTTAGAAATAGATTCATGTCTTCTGCTGGTTGGGCTAGGGGTTGCCTGTACTGCTTGACAATGTTTTGTACTCTCTGCTGTGTTTATCCTTCATAAGGGAACAGCTTAAACAGACCCCTTAAGTACTTGCACAATATTGGTTTATCCTTTTGTTTTTGCTGGCTCACAGAAGGTTTGTTTGTCTTTGGCACTCACCTGACTGCATTACTGAATAATCTGTTGCCTGAGAGCGGTCAAAGAAAGCACTGTGAAACTGAGTACACTAGATGGTGACAGTTGCTGGCATGAGTCCAGTCCAGTTTCAGTAAGAACATTAGTCATGCTTTTTACCAGAAATGCCTTCAGTAACCACCAAGTATTTGAGAGGGTTTTTTTTTTTCATTTCCTCTGCATGTTGTTTTTGACTTTAACCATTTTTTATTCTCAGGGGAACATCAGCTTTTAGTAACTGAACCTGTCCTTTGCTTCACAGATACATACTCAACAAATGTAATGCAAGACATTTAGCTCTGACAATAATGTTAGCAGAGCTGGGTCCCAAGGTCTCTGTTCAGCGATCAACAATGAGATTCTCCTATTACTTCCTCATCAGTCATCCTTCTTAAAGGGGTAGTGTCATGATAAAAACCAATAATTTAAAAAGATTCCTTGTGCTACTAGTGACATTTCAGATGATTAAAATTGAATACCTTTTTAAAATCTCATTTCACTCAGTTTGGATAATGGAACTAGACTGGTCAGTTTCACCTATGTTCAGTCAGATTCACTTTCTGGTTCTCCTGCACTTACAGGTCCTCAAACTATGGTCCAGTGTGGCTTACAGAGTCCTTACATGCAGTAAAATGCATTTTGAGACTCAAGCAGTGGGGGAAGAGGGTGATTAGAGCTTTGGGAGGGGAGAACCTGTCTTTTATGAAGTGGTCAGTAGAATGAAAAGGTTGGAGAACTCCTAGCCCAACAAGGCTGTGTTTAGAATGGGTGATTTATATTGTACAATCCACACAAAAACATGCTCATACCGACGTTACCTCATTTTCCTTCCCTCCCATCCTGACTCTTTTGTTTTCCACACCTGTTGCATGTTGTCATCAACCAAGACGGCAAGCTTTTGAGGGTAGGGACAGTCTTTTTGCTACATGTTTGTACAGCATCTAGCATGACAAAGCCCTATTTCTTGCTTGGATCTCCATGCACTACTGTAATGCAAATAAATAATAACTGGAGAGGAATATTTAAATTAAATATATATTTTAAAATAACGCATTTGAAAACATTTATAATCATATCAGATTTTGTTTTTAAAAATTCCCCCCTTTAACTAAACCTACATTTTAGGCCTAAACTAGTTGACAGTGTTCCTTTAAACCTTCCTTTTAATGTAATTTCCTATTCTCCATGTGATTTTAACCAACAGATGGCAGCAATCCTTTTGCTAATAGCAATATAACCATGACATCCCTCCCTCCTCCATTCAAAGCATATGGTTTCCAGCTTTTGTTTGGATGATTCAGAACTCACCAGTGAGTCAATAGTCAAAAAGGCTGGAGATTGTTATGTCAGAAACCTCCCAATAACAAAGACTAGACAACTGTAAAATGTCTCCATTTGAACATGATATTTTAAGAGTTCCTTTTATTCATTGTCAAGATGTGACAGTTTAGGTAAGTGAGGTTGTAAATGTCTCATTGAAACATACTGCAGGTCTTTCATCACAAGAAGAAAATACTGTTGTCCTGGGGCTGAGTGGTTACTGAAATTCAGGGCCTTGCAGGGTGGCTACCATTTGCACGAAAACACAGTGACATAGACTCAGGGTAGTTTCTTTGCATAAATTTGTTTATTTACAACATATACACCAATGTTGCAGAACGCAATGCCATCCAAAGCCTCAGAAACAACCCTGACATTATAATCAAAGAGGCTGATAAGGGAGGTGCTGTTGTCATCATGAACAGGTCTGACTACCAAAAGGAGGCTGCCAGACAACTCTCCAACACCAAATTCTACAGGCCACTCTCCTCAGATCCCACTGAGGAATACACTAAGAAACTGCACCATCTACTCAGGACATTCCCTACACTAACACAGGAACAAATCAACATACCCTTAGAGCCCCGACCAGGGTTATTCTACCTACTACCCAAGATCCACAAACCTGGAAATCCTGGACGCCCCATCATCTCGGGCATTGGCACTCTCACTGAAGAACTGTCCGGATATGTGGACTCTCTACTCAGACCCTATGCCACCAGCACTCCCAGCTATCTCCGTGACACCACTGATTTCCTGAGAAAACTACAATGCATTGGTAATCTTCCAGAACACACCATCCTAGCCACCATGGATGTAGAGGCTCTCTACACAAACATCCCACACATAGATGGAATACAAGCTGTCAGGAACAGTATCCCCTGATGATGCCACAGCACAACTGGTTGCTGAACTCTGTGATTTTATCCTCATGCACAACTATTTCAAATTTGGTGACAATATATACCTCCAGACCAGTGGCACTGCTATGGGAACCCGCATGGCCCCACAATATGCCAACATTTTTATGGCTGACCTGGAACAACGCTTCCTCAGTTCTCGTCCACTCACGCCCCTTCTCTATCTACGCTACATTGATGACATCTTCATCATCTGGACCCATGGGAAAGAAACTCTGGAAGAATTCCACCACGATTTCAACAGCTTCCACCCCACCATTAACCTCAGCCTGGACCAGTCTACACGGGAAGTCCACTTCCTAGACACCACGGTGCAAATAAGCGATGGTCACATTAACACCACCCTATACCGAAAACCCACTGACCGCTATGCCTACCTACATGCCTCCAGCTTCCATCCCGGACACACCACACAATCCATTGTCTACAGCCAAGCACTGAGGTACAACCGTATTTGCTCCAACCCTTCTGACAAAGACCAACACCTACAAGATCTTCACCAAGCATTCTCAAAACTACGCTACCCACATGAGGAAATAAGAAAACAGATCAACAGGGCCAGACGTGTACCCAGAAGCCTCCTGCTGCAAGACAAACCGAAGAAAGAAACCAACAGAACTCCTCTGGCCATCACTTACAGTCCTCAGCTAAAACCTCTCCAACGGATCATCAGTGATCTACAACCCATCCTGAACAACGACCCCTCACTTTCACAGGCCTTGGGAGGCAGGCCAGTCCTCGCCAACAGACAACCCGCCAACCTGAAGCATATTCTCACCAGCAACTACACACTGCACCATAATAACTCTAACTCAGGAACCAAGCCATGCAACAATCCTCGATGCCAACTTTGCCCACATATCTACACCAGGAACACCATCACAGGACCTAACCAGATCAGCCACACCATCACCGGTTCATTCACCTGCACATCCACCAATGTAATATATGCCATAATATGCCAGCAATGCCCCTCTGCTATGTACATCGGTCAAACTAGACAGTCCTTACGCAAAAGGATAAATGGACACAAATCAGATATAAGGAATGGCAATATACAAAAGCCTGTAGGAGAACACTTCAACCTCCCTGGACACACAATAGCAGATTTAAAGGTAGCCATCCTGCAGCAAAAAAACTTCAGGACCAGACTCCAAAGAGAAACTGTAGAGCTTCAGTTCATTTGCAAATTTGACACCATCAGCTCAGGACTAAACAAAGACTATGAATGGCTAGCCAACTACAAAAGCAGTTTCTCCTCCCTTGGTGTTCACACCTCAACTGCTAGAAGAGGGCCTCACCCTCCCTGATTAGCTTACCTCGTTATCTCTAGCCTGAATCTTCCCTGCACATTTATATCTGCCCCTGGACATTTCCACTGCTTGCATCCGAAGAAGTGGGTATTGACCCACGAAAGCTTATGCTTCAATACCTCTGTTAGTCTATAAGGTGCCACAGGACCCTTTGTCGCTTCTGCAGATCCAGACTAACACGGCTACCCCTCTGATACACAAATGTTGTTTCCCTGAACAGCAGTAAAAACACACTGCATGCTGTACAAATCCCTGGTCAGGCTCCCCAGCCCTGTCCCAAGAAGCAGCTGTCCTGTCTTTTTTTCCTCTGCTTCTCTCATGGCCTCACAGACTCACTGGCAAATGTAAACTATTGCTTCCTTCCAGGGGCTACTCCAAACTCAGGGCTTGTCTACGCCATGCAGCGGTACTTGGTAGGCACTTTTGCTGACAAAATACTTCCAGCCTCGCGAGCAGCGTTAGCTTTGTCGGCAGGAGAGCGCTCCTGCCGACAAAGCCGCATTCACACTGCCACTTGGTCGGCAAAACTTTTGTCTTTCGCAGGGGGGCTTTTTAAAGTACCCGTGAAATACAAAAGTTTTGTTGACAACTTCGCAGTGTACACATACCCTCAGTCTCAACACATAACACACAATCTTCTTCCCCCACTCAGCACTGGTCATTATGCACCTGCACTACACTTATCACTGCATAGGTTAGTCACACATGTTTACAGGGTGAAATTCACCTCTGTGCAGACGCCTAGTGCAAGGCAATGCACCATTTAGGTCAAGGCCTCACATAAATAAGTCAGCCATTTCCAAGTATGAAGAGACGGAAAAGAGGTTGGTGCATTGGCCTTTCACTGGCACTCTGCACAGAGAAGAATTTCACACACTGAATCCTTATCTGCACACTTTACAAATTTAGCAAGAAAATTCTGCACACACTGTACTGTGCATGTGAGGCCTGCAGTTTTCAGACAGACATATAACTCAGTAAAACTTTTCCCATTGTATAATGGGAAAAGTGAACTTTCTTCATATTCAAAATGACTGAATAATTTTTACTCAAACTTTCCAAAACAATTTACCTATAGGCAGAGACTATCCTTGGGAAATTTCAATTCTAACGATGAAAGTTTTGGGAAATCATGATGAATGTCTGAAATTGGGCTAGAATGGAAATGGGTAATTACTTATCTTAAAACCTTAACTAGAGTGGTTGCTGCCTCTCAATAATAATAATAATAATTAATAATAAATTAATTAATAATCATTACAAAAAACTAGGTCACACAGCTTGAAATGAGCCTGTTCTAAATGCCTTTTCCGAGAGCTGAAGACAGAAATGACAGAAAGAAATTAATCACTGGAATTTTAGTGTTTTAAAAATGTTTTTTGGTGGTTTGACTTTTCCTAAAAGTAACAATGTGACTAAGTCTCCTAGGTGACTACACTTCTGAGAGACCACAAGAGCCTGTTAAGTTTCACCCAGCACCAAAACACCAACAAATAAAACCCCTCTGAACAACTCTGAACAAGCTCAGTATATGCAGGTTTCAGAGGGGTAGCTGTGTTAGTCTGTATCAGCAAAACAACGAGGAGTCCTTGTGGCACCTTAGAGACTTTGTGGCACCTATTCTCAACAGGCACCTATTCACCTTAATTGAATTGGCTCGTTAGCACTGACCCCACCCTCCCCACTTGGTAAGGCAACTCCCATCTTTTCATGTGCTGTGTATTTATACTTGCCTACTGTATTTTCCACTCCACACATCTGAAGAAGTGGGTTTTAGCCCACGAAAGCTTATGCCCAAATAAATTTGATAGTCTCTAAGGTGCCACAAGGACTCCTAAGTATATGCAGACATCTTAGAAGGCGCTTAGTCAATGACCTAATCTGCAGTTGGGTAGACAGATAGTCCTTCATTCACTATTTGCTTTTCTCTGATTATACCATATACATTACTGTACCTCTCTCAGACACCACTGAGACTGCAAATACACCCACCATTACTGTTACCTTTCCCCCTACCTCACCCCCATTTCTGTTTAGCCACCTAGTGGGTCTTGTAATAATCCTAGATCAGGGGTTCTCAAACTTCATTACACCACGACCGCCTTCTAACAACAAAAATTACTACACGACCCCCAGACGGGAGACTGAAGCCTGAGCCCGCCTGAACCCCGCCACCCTGGATGGGAGAGCCAAAGCCAAAGCCTGAGCTCCACCGCCCTGGGTAGGGAGGGGAGCAAAACTGAAGCTCAAGGGCTTCAGACCTAAGCAGGGGGCCTGTAACCTGAGCCATGCCACCCAGGGCTGAAACGCTCAGACTTTGGCTTTGGCCCTGGACAGTGGGGCTCGGGCTTCAGCCCCAGGCCCTAGCAAGTCTAAGACAGCCCTAGCAACCCTATTAAAACGGAGTCACGACCCACTTTGGGGTCCCGACCCAGAGTTTGAGAACGGCTGTCCTAGATTGTGAGTGATCTGGGACATGGACTGTCATCGTTGTACTTGTTTGTACAGCACCTGGCACAATGAGGCCCTGATCCCCCACAGGGGCCTCTGGATGCTAACACAATATAAATAGTAGACAAATTACAGTCTCCATCTGGCTGACATGATACCATGGGGACTATTTTAAAGTGACTGGGCTAGACTGTTCTTGCCTCTTGAATGGGTGCCTTAGGGGCAGCGCGCAAGGAAACTTACTCCCTCAACTCCCTACACAAGGACCAAGCACAGCCGCAATCCCGATGTTTGGGGGCAGGGGGGCAAGCGACTGCTTTCTCCTAGTGCTTCAGGTTCAAACCACTTCAAAAAGGGCAGGGAGGAGACAGGGTCATGGGCCTGGCCCCTGCGCAGAAAAGGGAGCACACTGCACAATCACATCATCTGTGCTGCCTCAACTGAGCAAATAGAGCAAACGATCATTTACAATAAATATCGCCATTTCTACAGGCATCTTTTTCAGGTTCTTTTTTTAAAAAATGAAGACAACAAAATATCATGAATAATAATGAGCATTACAGAGGATCGGAGAATCTGGTAACTACCATACACTTCATTTTAACCTTTTGTACACTAACCAGATAAGGGCATAGCAACCACGGATGCAAGAAAATTCCTCCTCTGTTTCTTGCCATTGGTTTGGTGCACTTAGGCATGGTGAGAGTTGGTTTCAAAATCAGTCACTTGTCATTTTGTGAATACATGGTGAGCAACTAGCTTGCAGCCCTCAAGGTATCTGTAGCCAACTCTGGATTCTTCCTGCTTTTTATAAAGCAGACTGATCATTTCAGTTCAGATTTCTATCAAGACATATTTTAAACCTCTGCAGATTACATTTACAATGTGGGCATTTTAGATATGCAAGTAATTAAATGTCATCAGGGCTTCTTCAAAAACAGCTAGTTTAACACATCTACATTTTAAAAATGAGTGTGCATAGTATGAAAACAAAGAGCTAAATGACTTTTTTTTACACAGGTCGGCTATTCCATTATTTTCTGTTTAATGATGCTTCGTATCTTAGTTATTCTTTGAAAACTCCTATGAGTATGCTGTTGGATTATCCTCATCTCTATTTATTTCTCTCTGTCTGTTTCCTAGATGGTAAAGCTCTTTGGGACAAGGACTACCGGTATTTTGTGACTTGTACAGGGCTGAGCATATTGCTGGTGGTCAACAATGTTATTGCTATTTATTAGTAATAATCATAATGTTTTACGTGGTTTTGAACAGACATACCAGAGAAAAATAGAAATGAGCCCTAGTAGACACACACTTTCACTACTGGAAGCCACTTTTAAACAGGAGAGGCGGGTAGCAGAGATATGCTTAAATGGAGAATGGAGATGATTAAAAGAACAAAGTAAAACATTTTGCACTCCCATTTTCATCAAATTTTGTTCCCATTTGTTGAAATTTTGAAATGATTTGTATTTTCTGCCCTGCTCTAGCAGGGGTGCATACAAACAGACCACTAGATGTCACTGGTGCTCTCCATAAACTGAACTGAAAGAGCATCTGTCGGCGTAAATAAGGTCATGTCGTGCACATGAAAGATTATATTCTTCAAGAATCTGAGCATCTTTGCCTTCTGTAAGATGCTGAGCCGTCCCAACTCAGTGCCTTGCAGGACGGGACGCCACACTCCCCAGACTTCTTGAGGTTTTTAATCTGCCTGTGAATATGAGGGTTTGTGACCATTCAGGCATGCAGACATACAAGCAGTCTACAGGAAGGCTGTTGATTCTTTGATGTCACAATATCTGAGCAAGCACCCTGAGCATTGTGGGGTGTGTGTGTACTGAACAGGAATGTGAGGGAGCAGAGATATGGAAGGAGCATGGGAGGGAAAATGGTGATGTGGGGAACAGGAGGATGTGACTGAGGGAATGCAGGGCTGGTGGGGAGTAGAGATGCTGGAGGATGGGGAGGGTGAGTGGCCATGTTGGGCGTGAGAGTGAATGCAACAGAAGAAAGGAAAAGCAGAAGAACATTGGTGTTTCTCTGCCTTCTCCACCAGACAGATCTGCCCAGTCTAGCCAGGGAGAGGAGTATGCTTAGCATGTGTATTCTGTTGATCAATTGTTAATAAATACAGGTTACGGATATTACTGTGTAAGGCTCTTTCACTGGGAAACTGCCCCACAGACCTGTAGAGCCCTGAGTCCAGCGGGAATGGGTGTTAGTCTGAGCCCACGGAGGGGTAGAGTTGGGTCCCTTACTCCCTGAGTGCCAATGAGAAAGGGTAGGGGTGGGGAGCCCTAAATTGTGCAGGTAACATACCCCTCTGGTTCCCTGATTTTGATCCTATGACCTCACTCCCTACCCTGTTTTCTCATTTGTTGCCCCCCAAACTCTTTTGACGTCTCAGTCCAGTGGCTTCTCCCCTTAGGCTGGCGGCGGGGGCAGAGGGAGGCGGCTTTAGATGTGGGCAGGCTTGCCCCCGCCCATCCATGGCAATTCAGTAGGCGTCAGGAATCAGGCCCTACAGCAGAAAGAGTCTCCAAGCAACCTGTCTGACTGGTTGGCAAAGTCAGCAGAATGGCTCTTGAGCCCAGCAGCAGCAGCCTTTCAGCAGCTATTTGAAGCATTCACTCTTGACTGCGATAGCACCTGTGCTTGCCTCTGTCTAGCCTCACTCCAGATAACCTGATCCTGACCTTTGGCTCTGACTCCTGACTCTTGGTCTAATCACAGGGTGTGACGGCCCATGCCCCGGTCACGCATAGCAACTGCCCACGCTGTGTCAGTTTGGAGAGGGGACTTCAGTCTCCTCCTGTGAGGTCAGTGGAGCAGTTTTCACACTTAAGCCCATTCTTATATGCACAGAGCACATGTAGTTTTCTGTTTCTTTGCTGTTGGCTCAGTCCTACACTCACTTTGGTTTTCTTCAGATTGAAACTAATGTAATTTGTGTTATCTCCACAATTTTATTAGACTCTTAAGTTTCAGAGGGTTTCAGCTGCATGGCTGCCTGAAAGTCAGAGACATGGAGCTCCAGCTTCATAAAATGCTTTGAAGCTATACTTCAGTGTACATAGATCCAGTCAACTGATGGCACAAAAACTTAAGCTACAGTGCTGTATCTGTGTTTCTTAAAATCCACTTTACAATACAGTCTGATTTAGAAATGAAAATTTCGTTGACCTTACATCAGAAAATAAAAGCTCTTCAGTGAAGAAAGTATCCTAGCTGCAAGACTCGTGTAAAATTTCCTTTCTCTGTGTGTTGATTAGTGCTCAAACACTTATTTTTAAAATGTTTTACTGTGAATTCCTCATGATGTTGTTTTGCTTCCATTGCATATTTCCCACCAGTGAAACTTGTGAGTCATCCTTGAAAACAGGAGTCTCCATGGTGACTAATTCCTGTGGGGTGAAAATAAGTGAGTAAAGCCAACATTTCCTTCACTTCCAAACATGTTTCTTCTGTGATTTCTGACAGAGTTGCATTTAGAATGATAGTAAACATATGGGAATGTCCCCACTACACCCCACGTTTTTGTTTTTCACTCTTCAATGTAAACAGAATTCTCCTGACTGTGGAAAGAGACTTTCTGCTCCACTGTACATCTCCAATAAGGTGCTTAGCATGTTCTCATTTCATGAAAACTCTCCAAGAAGGATAAATTGACATAATCTGAAGCAGACACACCCTTACAAGAATGTCTAGGGGTGGAAAACATGCATCTTGACTCAGATTTCCTTCATGAAGAATCTGCACAGAATCAACTTTCATATATCCTGCCAAATTCAATTTGGCAATGTTGCATATGTTTATATAATCTTATTTTCTCTGGAAATCTGCAATAAGGGCCTGGGCTGCATCCAAGTTAAATGTAATTCAGGAGAGGTGCAGGTGCAAAGTTGTCACTTTTGTGACCCCTGATCCTGGGGCAGACTGACTGTTGGTCTGGTCCCCAGAGCAAAGGAATACAGGCTCAGGGCTACGCTACTTCATGTTCAGCTGTTTATGTCCCCAAAAGGCCATTCTGGTAGATGTAGATCACCAAAGCCAAGGCACCTTTCCCCAGGCACATACCCTATGTAAAGGGTCAGGAGGGGAGGTGGCTTTGGAGCCAATAGGGTGGACTTACTGTGATGGATCTGCTAACCAGGAGACTATAATTCCCAATCACCCCAGTAGCGTAGGCAGGTCTGGAGAACAGGGGGAGCGGCGCTATAAAAAGGCACCTCCCCGCTCCCCCTGTACTCACCCGGCGGTGCTTTAAAGGGCCCGGGGCTCCAGCCACTGCGGAGCTCCGGGCCCTTTAAAGCACCGCCGAGCCCTGGCGGCACTTTAAAAGGCTCATGGCTCCCCGCAGTGGCAGGAGCCCCGGGCCTTTTAAAGAACCCCCCCACCCCCCACCCCCCCGAGCCCGGCTCCGGCAGCGGGGCTCGGGGGAGCCGCAGGCCGTTTAAAGCGCTGCCCAAACCCCGCAGCCAGAGCCAGGCTCGGGTGGTGCTTTAAAAGGGCTGCCCGTGGGCCTTTTAAAGCACCGCTTCTCCTCACAGGGGGAACGGCCACTCCCCCTGCTCCCCCCCCGCTACGCTACTGAATCACTGCCCCTCCCCTCTCCCTGCACATCCCCTTCCTCCTAGCCAGGTAGGAGGAGGGGGCAGAAACTCAATGAAAAGACCCTGAACTTGCAATTGGAAGTGACCGGGCACATTTGGGAAGCAGCAGCAGCAGCAGCATGGCTAGGCAGGAGCTGTAGGGAAGATAGATGTGGAGAGAAAACAATTAAAGGAATCGGATGCAGCAGAAACCAGGGAATCACTGTGGAGCAGGGTGTGATTGTTGGACATGCAGCTGGGACTGACTTAGGAGGAATAGCAGAGGCTGGGCAGGGAGCTGATGCATAGGGGGCCCAGGGAGAGAGACACCACTAACTGATTCTGTCCTTGAAACCTACAAACTCCTGTTTGCTGGGAATAGAGACTGGGCTGGAGAGGGCAACCCAGGCACTATGCCTGAAGAATCCTAACCCTCAATTGGACTGCCCCCAAGGGTCAAAACAAGAACGGTGTCTGTTTAAGCCTTTACACCTAGGATATCTGCAACCTTCCCGCTCTTGTCAGCCCTAGTCAAATATCCTTTCACCTGTCTGAGTGTTACTGCATGGGACCCACCAGGGCTAGCACCTACAAAAGCCATCAGAGCTTGCCTCCAAGCCGTGGTACACCTGTCACATTACCGGTATCTTAAAGTGATGGGGTACTACAGTGCTGAACAGCTCTTTTAATTACACTACACAAACTGAATATTCCTCTACACAATGAGAATCCTTCTCTGGCCAATGACACTGCCTTTAAGGCTGCTTTGCACTGTCACCGTAGAACAAAGCTGCTTCAGAGGTGCCAATGCTCTAGCCCCTAGTGCTTTATTACTTATTTGTTTTACAATAGCACCCAGAGGCCCCAGTCAAGATGGGAGTCCTGTTATGCTAAGTGCTGTACAAAAACACAGAAAGAGGCCTTTCCCTAGATGAGTTTATATTCTCCGTAATGCAAAGTTAGCCATTTCAAGACAATTTTGAACGGGAGTAATAACTCAAAATAAGTTAGAAAAAGAGCCTTACTGTTACTGTGTACAGGGCTGAAATGGATGTTGCACTGAAAATACCATGAACCTGTAACTGAAACTGTATTATTTTGCACAGACCTAGTTGCTCTAACTTATATGAACAAGATCATTTTAAATAGGTGCGCTGATGGAGAAATTTAGAATAAAAATATGGAAATTCTTCTGCCTTACTTGGGGGAGGATGAAGGTGAGGGAAAAGAAGCAAAACACAGACACAGTCAAGTAGCTCTGATTAGCTTTGCATTTTGCGCTCACATTGATCTTGATGTAAACAAGTCAAACACTTTTTGAACTTTTAAAACCCTTATGTTTGATTTGATCACTAGGAAGGGAGTCAAGTGAACATTATTATTTTTTCTAATTTAACTTGATCATTTAACCAGCTAACCCTTTATAATACAGCTTGTCACCCATTCTGGATAATGTTTTTATGATTACACTGTTTCTGACCTGGATTTTTTAAAATAACTATAATTATGACAGGCCTGTGAAACTAGTTCTCAGAGATAGTGGGACTGAATCTTCACTCCCTTTCTCCAGTGTCATGCTAGAGTAATTCCATTGATTCATTGGAGTTACTCCTGATTCTTACTGGTTATGAGCACTGTTCCCTCTAAGCTGTGCGCGTGTGTGCGCGCACACAGATCCTAAACCCCGCGCACACGGCGAAACACCGCGCGCACAAACATTTGCACAGAAGCACAAAAATTTGCACGGAAGAAATTTTTTGCGCACACAGCCTGTCAAAAATTAGAGGGAACATTGGTTATGAGAGGATCCTATCCTACGTGCTGCTATTGTCAGCGGCAAGGGCTGGTTACACTAATTCCTCTCTGTCCCTACGTAAAAGCACAAGGAATTAGGGTCAAATCCTGGAGGTGCTGAACACTGCAACTGTCCTTGATTTTCATGGGAGTTATGGTGCTCAGCTCCTTTGAGGTTTTGGGTCTCCCATTGACTTCAGTGAGAACTGGTTAAGGCACTACACAGCTTTACAGGTCTACTCCCCAGCCATTGAAGCCAGTAGCTTTGTCTTTGACTTCAATGGGGTCAGATCCCTGGGGTTTAATTCTCGTGGTGAGTGACTCCGTACCCCGTAAGTAGTCCTACTGAAATAAAAAAGAGAGCAAGATCATATTGTTTGATCTACACATATTTTACATCAGTAATTTAAAAAAAAAGAATGTTAAAATAAAATTAGTTCTCAATTCAGTCAGGAGAACTGGGTTGACCTGGGTTTATTTGCTTGCCCATCAAGCACATTACCAGTTCTGGGGAAGCAGATGTTTGAGTGGGGTGAGGCAGATGATGTCTTCCCCCATCCCAGGAACAGCTATGGTGGATGGCAGATAAGTTTGTGAGGTAGTATGAAAGGGCACCAGTGAAACATGCGTACTTTGGTTACCAGCAGTATGTAGTAGTATCACTGACAGTGAGATTTAGTTACATTATGTTAGTTTCGGGGTCCCACGGTGATTTATAGATTATAATTACCTTTTCTTATAGTGCTTTTCATCCTAGATTTCCAAGCATTTTACAAAGGAGGATGACTATCATTTCCATTTTCCAGATGCAGAAATTGAGGCACAAAGAGGTGAAGTGACTTGCCCAAGGTCACACTGCAAGCCAGTGCAGAACTGGCAAGAAAAATCTGGTCATCTGACTCTCCGTGCAATGCCCTATCCAGTAAATCATGTTACTGCCCATACAAACTTGTGGGCTTTTTTAAATTGCAAGTTAAATGTTCTTGATCTGACTTTAAATTGTTCAGCATTTGCACTAAAATTCTATGTGCTACAAATCAAGGGAAATGAAGTGATAAGTTGTGGAAAGAATAGAATTATTAACCTACTGCTTACTGATTAAAAATACTGTTACAAACCTGCCCTGCTTTTTAGGGCTTCTCATAGTCAGATACCTTACTCTAAAAAGGTTTGGATCACATTATTTTTAATTGGAAAATTGTGTAGTGCTTCTTGAGCAGCCCTTCCCCCGTTCTTTGCATGCAATTAGATCATATTTTGTAAATGTTTGACCCACAAATGGAACAGAGTCAGACAAGAAGAGGCCAGTCCTGCTGTCACCCTTAAAGCATTCATGCTCATTAAAGAGAATGGCAGGAGAAGAGTGCACAAATGGAGGCTGCCAGCCAATCAAAATATAGTGGATAATACTGTGAAGTTCAAAGTGGGGCATTACATTATAAATCACAGAATGTATGAAGCTGTACAATCAAGCCACCTCATTCCCATCTGAAAATTGCCCATCTTTACATAACTTACTCAGACCTAGCTAAAATAAAAGAGCCCTTTCTCCTACACTGTACCCCACAGATAATTTCTAAATTGTGTTGTTTACTTATTATAGTGCTGTTCTAATCTGAAAAGTGACTGCAAAAATAGCATTGGGGGTTCCATGTTTATTGTTTCCCAATGACTTCGATATCAGTTGTGCTCAGTGTACTAATAAAATGATTGTTTTTTCTAACTGCTGGCCCTGCAAATTAAACCTGAGATCTCAGAGACCAGTCAGGTTCTGTTCTTCTCCCATATCATCACCAGTTCTGAACAAACTGTTCAGAACAAAAAGTTTTGCAAACCAAAGTACATCCAGTTACACCTGAGCAACCCCACTGTCTTCCAATTACGGTCATAGCAACATCTGTGCATCCTCATGATCTTCAATACAGTTGCATAAATTAAGCTGACTGGAACTTCATAAACAATTCTGCTGATGATGCAGAACCAACTCCCTCTCTTTCTTATGTATTGGTTCTGCAGAACTAATTGAAATTAAAAAGCAATACAACACTATGCAGTACAAACATTCAAATTAACACCAAGTTGACTGAGCCCCTGTTAAAAAGAAACACAGTGTAGTTGGATTCTTTTTATTTACCTTCTTATCTTTAAGGCTTTCGGGTTCACACGAGGAGAGGTGATACACACACACTCCCGTACACGGGTCGGGGGGATGACTGACCAACCGACCCTCCCCTCCCTGCCCAGAGCTCTCCACCCTCCATGTGTGGTTGGGCCCCCAGCACATATCTGCCTCTCCTGGTAGCTGGCGCCATGTCTTCCCAAGGCAACACGTGGGGAGGGGGGGGCATGCAGGGTCACATGCACCCCACCCCAGATTTCTGGCAGGGTTCACACCAGAATGTTGCCAGCAGCCGACTTTGCACACTGTGTGGGAGGGAAGGGATTGGAGCTGCTTCCAGATGTGTGTGTGTGTGGGGGGAATGACCTGGCCCGTGTCTTTGCAGAGCTCATCTCTTCCCCCACCCCCCAGTGGCTGGAAGCAGCTTGTCCCTTCCTGCCCCCACAGTGTCGAAAGGCAGCTAACACCTCCAGACTGCTGCTGGTTACTGACATAACTCAGCTGCCTCTTGCTGCAGTGAACCCTGCCAGGGAGGTGGTTCAGCAGCGGAGGGTGCCTAGGGGCAGGACCCAGGGCAGGGGGAGGCAGGTGAAGAGGGTGCTAAGCCCCTGCGGGGGGCTGCTGTGGAGCCTGCAGGGTCAGGACACGAAGAGGCTGTAAATCACTCTCCCCACCCCCGCCACTCCAGAGCTTAGCTGAGGGGCGAAGAGGCTTCCCCTTGCCAACGCTATGTGGGGCTTTGGCACATGCAGGGCTTGGATTCTCCTGGCCAGCGCCCCGGGCTGGAGGGTCTTGGGCTTTCCCAGGGCGCCGGTCCAGCCAGAGGCAGTGGGGGAAGAAAGGAGCCTGCCGGCCAGACTGTTGGTGAGCTGAGCACTCTGACCAGGGGCTGGTTCTCTACACAGCACTGGGAATGGGACGCAGCCTGCTGGGGGGAGAGAAGGGTGAATTATGGGGGAGCAGTGGGGCTGGGGGAGTGAAGGGGCAAAGCAGGGAGAGGACAGCAAGAGGGGGAGCACGTAAAGGGCCCGTGGGGAGGCAGCAGAGGCAACACGGAATCAGCCACTGCCTGGCACCTGCCCACACTCACTGGCTGCCGCAGCGCGCAGCCAGTGCTGGCTGGAAACGGGATGGGGGCGAGGCCCTGCTGGCCGAGAGCTGGCATGCAGCAGGAGCAGCAAGGGGAGTGACTGGCCCCGCACACTGCAGCTTTGCCCCGCCACCAGCCTTGCACACCCACCCCCATCATCGGCAACTGGACCCTCCATGGCAAGCAGGGATCCGGCCAGCAGCAGGACCCGTCAGTACTGATGGGGTAGGGGGTGAGGACAGAAAATATGGGACAATTTGCCAATTTTAAAGAAAATGTTGGGACGCCTGCAGGAAGGCTTAAATACGGGACTGCCTCTTTAAAACCGGGACATCTGGTCAGTCTACATTAATGCTCTGCCAGGTATGGCTAGGGTTAGCTTAAATAAGTTATTTTAAAGAGCTCCACCTAGTGGCTGAACACTATAATACAGTTTAGTTTTCCATTATATCTCCCCCTTTAGGTTTTACATTCCTACCATTTACAAAATATAAGCTATCGTGCTATCTTTGACGATCGGTACCTATCTGTCTATTAAATGTCTCTGAATTGAACTGTTTTACTAATTACATGACCCAAACACATAACAACTTGGTCATCTAGCTGTCCATTAGTTATAATGACTGGCTGTGGTCATTTCTGAATCTCTGAGTTCCCTTCTTCTTGTTCTGTACCCACCAGCTGTAGCATTTGCCATGTTGATTACTCTTGCTGAGGAACAAACTGTAGATGGGCAGGTGCCGGGCAGTGGCAGGGAAGGGGGAGGGGGAGGAGGTGGAGCATAGGTGAGCTGGGGCAGAGGGGCGCGGGGAGGGCCGCAGGAAGTAACCCTCGGAATGGGGCAGAGGAACCGCTCCCCGCCCCAGCTCACCTCCACTCCGCCTCCACCTCCTCCCCTGAGCGCACCGCCGCTGCTCCGCTTCTCCCCCGTCCCTCCCAGGCTTGCTGCAGGAAACAGCTGTTTGGAGTCAGCGCCTATGGTGACTGTTCATGTCAAACTGGATGGAGAAAAAGGATGGACAACTCCAGCTGATTGTAAAGAAAAGGAATTCAGTGCCCAGATCATATATGATCGAAACAAGTTGTTGTATGACGGAGTATCCGCCATTCTAATTTTATAAATTTTATTAATAACAATAATTGGATATTCTAAAGGTAGAATAAAATGTAGTAGATTTTGATATGAAAGCATGAAGGAAGGAAGTATACGTGACTAAAAAGGATGTATTTCCGATTACAATCAACATTGCTTAATTTTAAGGAAAAGTCATCTTGATCTCTTAATCAATGTTTACGTCAAACAGCTGATGAAATTCAAATAGTGACTCATAGTTAGTGACATGTATTCTCTATCCTTTACTTTCAATAGTAAACAAGAAAAAGAACTGATTGAATAAAAAAAAAATTGTTTTCAGTTGATGCAGCCTCATGACGGATAGAAAAAAATTGTCTGGGGCACAATTTCGTAAGCGGAAGGCTGGTAAGCAAAAAGAAGAAAGAAAGCAAGAAGGTTCATTTCTGAAGTATCTATGTCCGCTGGCCAGAGATGAAGGTAGTCCAAAGCCAAAGGATCAAGCAGAGATGGAGGTGGGGATGCCAGTTTCACAAGTTAAAGAAGAGTTTAAGCGATGCTCTGTGGGGAGGGGATGGGGGGACACAAGGTGGACGTTTCGCATAGGGCACAAAATATCCTTGCACCGGCCCTGACCAGCCCCCACCTTGGGTCCTGCCCGCAGGGAGCTTGAGGCTGCTCTGTCCCCTAGACGCCCTCCACTGCAGAGCCACCTCTCTGGTGGGTTCGCTGATGCCCCTGGAGGCAGGTTCTCCCTGGGCCCGGGTGCACAATGCATCCTTAGTTAACCCCTTCCTGCCCACGCTGGGGGGGGGGGGGGGGCGGAAGGACGGGCAGGAGGTGACTGGGTTATGTCGGTGGCCAGCAGCAGCCTGGAGGTGTTAGCTGTCTTTGGCACTGTATGGGCAGGAAGGGACAAGCTGCTTCCAGCCACCAGGGCAGGGCAGGGCGGGAAGAGATGAGCTCTGCAAAGACACAGGCCAGGTCATCCCTTCCCCCGCCCTCCTCCCCTGGGGCAGGAAGCAGCTCCCATACCTTCCCTCCCACACAGTGCGGAAAGGCTACTGCTGGTCACATTCTGGTGTGAACCCTGGTAGAAATCTGGGGATGGGGGGCATGTGCCCCCCCCCCACATGTTGCCTCAGGAAGACGTGGAACCAGGTACCAGAAGAGGCAGGTCCATCCTGGGGGCGTGGAGGGCAGAGAGTGCCAGGCAGGAAGGGTTGGGTTGGTCAGTCATCCCCAGTGTGTGAGAGAGGTGTATGGGAGTGTGTGTTTGTCACCTCTCCCTGTGTGAACCCTAAAGCCTTAAAGATAAGAAGGTAAATAAAAAGAATCCAACTGCACAGTATTTCTTTTTAATAGGGGCTCAGTAAACTTGATGTTAATTTGAACGTTTTTACTGCATAGTTCTGATTGATTGATGAACTCGCTTCGAGTAATTCTACCAGGTGTCCTGTATTCAGCATAGGGAAATACGGTCAACCTACAGTAGAACCTCAGAGTTACAAACACCTCGGGAATGGAGGTTGTTCATAACTCAGAAATATCCGCAACACTGAACAAAATATTACTGTTGTTCTTTCAAAAGTTTACAACTGAACATTGACTTAATACAGCTTTGAAACTTTACTATGCAGAAGAAAAATCCTGATTTCCCTTTATTTTTTTAAAAGATTATGTTTAACACAGCACTGTACTGTATTTACTTTTGTTTGTTTGTTTGTTTCTGCTGCTGCCTGATTGTGTACTTCTGGTTCCAGATGAGGTGTGTGGTTGACTGGTCAGTTTGTAACGCTGGTGTTCATAACTCTGAGGTTCTACTGTACATGAGATTATACATTTAGGGCTTGTCTACACTACCCGCCAGATCGGTGGGCAGCTATCGATCCAGCGGGGGTTGATTTAAGACATGATCAATCGACCGCTGAGCGCTCTCCCGTCGACTCTGGTACTCCACCAGAACGAGAAGCACAAGCGAAGTCAACGGGAGAGCGTCAGCTGTTGACTTAAGTAGATCTAAGTATGTCGACTTCAGCTACGCTATTCACGTAGCTGAAGTTGTGTATCTTAGATTGACCCCGCGCGGTAGTGTAGACAAGCCCTTAGTTTACAATGTAAACAATTACAATAGCTTGCTACTACATAAAAGCTTCCTTCTCTCGCCTCCCCAACAGAAAGCCTTTGTTGGTTCCTGAACTGAACAAAACCAGCAAGGCCTTAAAAAGGAATTAGACTACCTAGAAATGATGTAGCATTGCTTTCATGAGGAGAAGTTACAAGTAAAACTTCTTTAGGAACCCACAACTGACCTAAACATTTATTTTAATAATCCAAAATACTCTTGGTGTAATTTCTCTAAATCAATAGCATTACAACAGGGTGACTATATGAAAGAAGACTGGCCTAAAGCCAAACAAAAGTGAGTGAGTAGATGTGTGAATATGGAAAAACAAGGAAGATGTGAGCAGGGTTCACAATAAATTTGTTTTCAATATTACTGTACACTGTATGTTCAAACAAATTACTACGTATTTTGTTTTTTGAACAAAATGTGCAGTACTGCGCATTGTGTTAAACACAATACCTTGTTTTCTCTGAAACCAGAATCTCTGCTGTGCTGTGATGTGCTGTGCTGAATGTGTGTGTGAATTAAGACTGGCCTAAACTGAAAGAATGTTGACAGGCAGACTGCGAAGAGTCACAAAAGGATCTCACAAAACTGGGTGACTGGGCAACAAAATGGCAGATGAAATTCTATGTTGATAAATGCAAAGTAATGCACATTGGAAAACATAATCCCAACTATACATATAAAATTATGGGATCTAAATTAGCTGTTACCACTCAAGAAAGAGATCTTGGAGTCATTGTGGATAGTTCTCTGAAAACATCCACTCAATGTGCAGCGGCAGTCAAATTTTGCCACCTCACTGTTTACCCCTTTTTCCAGATCGTTTATAAATATGTTGAATAGGACTGGTCCCAGTACAGACCCCTGGGGGACACCACTATTTACCTCTCCATTCTGAAAAGTGACTATTTATTCCTACCCTTTGTTTCCAATCTTTTAACTAGTTCCTGATTCATGAGAGGACCTTCCCTCTTATCCCATGACAGCTTACTTTGCTTAAGAGCCTTTGGTTAGGGACCTTATCAAAGGCTTTCTGAAAATCTAAGTACACTATATCCACTGGATCCCCTTTGTCCACATGCTTGTTGACCCCCTCAAAGAGTTCTAGTAGCTTGGTGAGGCATCATTTCCCTTTCCAAAAACCATGTTGACTCTTCCCTAACTAATTATGTTAATCTATATGTCTGAAAATTTTGTTCTTTACTATAGTTTCAATCAGTTTGTCTGGTACTGAAGTCAGGCTTAATGGCCTGTAATTGCCAGGAACACCTCTAGAGCCCTTTTTAAAAATTGGTGTCACATTAGCTATCCTCCAGTCATTTGGTACAGAAGCTGATTTAAATGATAGGTTACAGACTACAGTTAGTAGTTCTGTAATTTCACATTTGAGTTCCTTCAGAATTCTTGGGTGAATACCATCTGGTCCTGGTGACTTATTACTGTTTAGTTTATCAATTTGTTCCAAAACCTTCTCTGGTGACACCTCAATCTGGGACAGTTCCTCAGATTTGTCACCTAAAAAGAATGGCTCAGGTTTGGGAATCTCCCTCACATTCTCAGCCGTGAAGACTGATGCAAAGAATTCATTAAGTTTCTCCGCAATGGCCTTATCATCCTTGAGCGCTCCTTTATTATAGGAGGTTTGAGGAAAATATAGCTCTCAGAAAGTCTGGAAGGGTCCACAAGATTTTATAAAGGTCCAAAACATTCTAGGAGGTTAGTGAAAAGTTAATCCACATATGGAATACCTGAAACATTTTACTTCAAACATTCTATATTCCCTTTGTCACTAACAACAAAAATAGTACCCTGAGCCTGGTGTCCCCCAAGCCTGCTACCCCAAGCTGGGTCGCCTGCCCCTAAATCCAGCCCTGCCTGCAGGTACCGCTTCAACAGTGAGGAGCTCAAGTGGAAAGGTGTATGGGCACACCGGAGATTGTGGGGGGCCAGACAGGAGTGCGGGCTGGGGGTGTGGAGTGCCGGAAGGTTTCACAGGGAGGTGCACAGGTCCCATTATAGTTCAGCTAAGCCGTTCCAGAGGAAGGGTTGCAGGATGCAGGGGTGCCCAGCCCCAGGGGGTGGAGGGAGAGTTGCCAGGAGCAGATGGAAAGCAGCCCCTGATGAGAGTTAATCTCCTTTTACTCAGTTTGAATGTTTTTCTCCCAATTAGGCTAGATTGTGCACTCTAGCTCCTATGTGACATCATGACAGTGGACAACCATTGTAAATCTGGGGTCTGATCTGCAAGTTAAATTGGGTTTATGGAGTGGCTCAAAAATAGCTGGCGCATACCACTAAATTTTGCCCCATATGGAGTAGAATCAAATCCTGTCTGAAATGTGTGTGTATCTAACAGTATGTCTACACTGCATTTTAAACCTGTGTTAGCAAGTCACAGAGCCCAAGTCTAATGCAATAGTGCTAAAAACATCTGTGCAGATGTTCAGGCTGGTGCTGGGGCTCTGAACCCCCCGTCCTTCAGGCTTCATAGCCTGAGCTCTAGCCCAACCCTAATGTCTACACAGCTGTTTTTGATGCCATAGGGCAAGTTCCATGAGCCCAAGTCTGTAGACCCAAGCTCTGAGACTCACTGCCATGGCTTTCAAAACACAATGTAGATGTACCCTTATAGGTACTTACAAGATGCTACAGTTGTTGGTCAGGGCTGGCTTTTTATCTAGATCAAGTAACATTTCTATGGAATGGAAGCAGACATATCATAAGGTCCTCCTGACTTAGTAATGCAAAATGGACTAGTTATCATGATCTCCAAAAAGCACTGAGGATGTAGTTTGTTTGTAATTGCATGGCAGTATGGATCCTTTGTTTGGTTTCTGTGACCCAGAGACCACATTTTCAAAAGTGGTCTGAATGTTTGTGACACTTGTTTGCATTTGGTGCCCAGCCACAGGATTGGTGAATGCAAAGCAAATGCTCTTTGTGCTCAGATTGCAAATTTTTTCATGGGCAAATTGTGAGTTCTTGAACCCCATTGAATTACTCCCCTTTTGTAGATATGTAACTCCATTCATTTAGTTCTGGTAATGTTGTACCGACTTGAAACTAGAGTCATACATTGGTGACTGAAAACCTTTTGATGTGCCCTGCTACTTATTTTAAAGTTTGGCATCCAAAAGCCGAGTTACAGATGTTTTATGTTGATACAATATACGTATTTATTATTAATGCGTGAAGTCTCAGAATTGCTCTTGTGCACACTTTCAATTACAGTAGATGAAATTTTGCTGGAAAACTGTTAGGTTTTCAATATGGGTGCTTTACCTTATGAAATCACAGACAGAATTTTGAAGATTATCTCACTTGGGACAGAATTACCAATTTGAGGTAACTTCTGCAAGGCTCCGGCAACTGTAAAATTTAGCACTGCATCAGTGCCAGTGAGCATTCTGTATAAATGTGTGAACAGAACTTGTCTGTGTGCAGATGAGCTCCGTCTTGTACAGATAAGAGGAGTATATGTTCTGATTTTCCACGATGGGAAAGGGAAGCAAAACGTTCTGTTTCAGACTCATGAAGGGGCCCGTGTGGGGACCTATTCTTGCACCAGGCCCTCTGAGCCTGGCTATGCCCCGCTGGAGAGCGTGCGAGGGGACGAGCCCGGCTGCTGGAGTGGGGGGAGGAGACTGTGAGGAGCAGGGCACAGCTGAGGGCAAGGGAGGGGGTATGGGGCAGGGCCCCGTTGGGGGCAATAGGGAAGTACATAGGGCGAGCCGGGCCGAGGGAGCCCATGAGGGGGTTGGGCTGTTTGTCACTGTGGCGCAGCCAGGGCGGACCGTGGAGCCAGGCGGGGCGCTGCGGGGGAGAGCGGCACTTGCGCCAGGTTGCTGGCTGGTTTTCCGGCCGGAGGCGGAGCCTGCAGGGGGATATATACAACCGGAGCACGGGGGGTGGCAGCATCCTGGGCCCCAGCTTCGCCCGCGCTAGCCGCAGATCTCAGCCCGCCGTCCGCACCGAGCCCCGGGCAATTTCCCGTCCCGGGTGCCGCCGCGTCCTCTCCATGGCCAAGCCCAGCCCGAGCCCCACCTCCTCGGGGGAGCTGCGCGGCCCGCGGACCTGCGACTGCGAGCTGGCCCTGCTACCGCTGCGCCAGCTGCTGCTGCTGCAGCCCGACTGCTTCCAGCTGCGCGGGGACCGGCTGGCCGTGCTCCGCCCGCCGCGCCACCAGCCCGCCGGCGGCTTCACCGTGCTCAGCGATGGCGCCCTGCACCACGACGGGCAGCGCCACTGCCGCCTCACCGGCCACCTCAAGAGGTACCGAGCCCTGCCCGCTCCGGCTCCGGGAGCCTCTCCCCTGGGAGCCCCATCCCGGCTCCTCCCTCTGCAGCGCCCCCCACATCTGCTGCGGGGCCCGCCAACCTTCCCTCGCTGGGCTGGGGACCCTACCTGGGAGACTCCCTGCCCCAGACTTCACCTCCCTGGGACCCTTCCCCTGCCCTGTGCAATGGTGGGACATTAGGGGACAGATGTGGGTGCTGTCTGTGCTCTAAGAACGGCCGTAGGGGGCAAACCAATGGTCCATGTAGGCTACTGTGGTCTGACAGTAGCCTCTGTCAGGTGCTTCCAAGGAAATGAACAGAGCAGGCAACCGGCCAGTGATCCATCCCGTCTCTAGTTCCTTCCAGGTTCTGGCAGGCAGAGGCTAGGGCTACCTGGAGCATGGGGTTGCATTCCTGACTATCTTGGATAATAGCCATTGAGATGGATCTACTTCCATGAATTTATCTAATTCCTTTGTGAATCCAGTTATAATTTTGACCTTCACAACATCCCCTGAGAACAAGTTCCACAGGTTGGCTGTGTTGTGTGAAGAAATACTTCCTTTCCTTGGTTTGTTTTTTAAACCTGCTGCCTATTAATTTAATCAGGTGACCCCTAGTTCTTGTGTTATGTGAAGGAGTAAATAACACTTCCTTATTTACTTTCTCCACACCAGTCAAGATTTTATAGATCTCTATCATGTTATCTCTTTTCCAAGTTGAACAGTCCTAGCTTTTTTAATCTCTCTTCATACCCCCCAGTCAGCTTCAGAGTGCAGGGAGGACAGGGGACAAAGGGCATAAGGCGAGTGTAAATTATACTCCTGTGGGAATTCTGCCCCACTGCACAGATGCAGAATTCATGTCCCCTGCAGACAAATGACGGGGAAGCAAAGGGATGCTGTAAGAGCAGTCACACCTCTCCCCAGCAGCGCAGGTGTATAGTTTCGGGGGCCTGGAGTAGCCCGCGGAGAGGTAAATGAGCATGGGACTAGGAACATCCCAGCCAGTAGCTGGGCTGGGCTCAGCTGCTAGTCCTGGGGAAGCAGGGGAAGAATGGGGCTTCCTCTGCTCCTGCAAGGAGTAGCTGGGTCAGATTCACACCCCCAGAAACCTCACCCAGCTGCAGGAAGCTCTGCATATTCCCCCACTGCTTCCTGCCCCCATCACTCGTCAGCCACGCAGGAAGGGGTCACTGTATGGGGAGTTGCTCACCCATCCGCCCAACTCCTGTGCATGCCAAACCCTCCTCTCCTCTCGCTGCATCCAACTGCCCCACCCTGCAGAGCCCCACCCCCTGCATCCGGAGCCCCCTACACCGAGACCATCCCCCACTGAGTCCCCCCCCATACTCAAACCCCCACCCAAATGCAGGGGTGCTGGAACAGTTTGTATAGTGGGGGTGCTGAGAGCCATTGAACCAAACTGTAAACACTGTATATAATGGAAACCCCTTCAATGCAGCAGCATCCCTAGTTCCAGCACCTGTGCCCCAACGAGCCCTACACCCCCTTCCCCTGGAACACCCTGACCCCCACCCCACTGAGCCCCAACCAGATGCACTCGGACCCCCACCCCACCAAGCCCCACTCCCCCAGGACTCAACCCCCCCCCGCCAAGCCTCATCCCCCACATCCAGACCCCGGCCCCTGCTGCTGAGCCCCAACCAACTTCATCTGGACCCCCCCTGCAGAGTCCCATTCCCCTGCACATGGAACCCCGCAATGAGCCCCTGTGCATCCCAGTCCCCCGTGCACCTGGACCCCTCACCAAGCTGTCTGCATCCAGATCATACCACACAGAACCCTCTCACCCCACACCTGGATCCCCCCCCACACTAAGCCTCTCCACACTCAGATCCTGCTAGGCTGAGCCTGCTTGTTCGGCACCTTGATCAGAGACCAGGGCTGGGCGTGCAAGACTGTCCCTCTCGCTCACTATTTTGGTGCACCTGGCATGGAGAGGCAGGGCCCCAGAGTGTTTCTGGGGCAGTCCCAACCCTTGTGCTGTGTCAGGGTCAGGTGTAGCCTCATAGCCGAGTCCGTGTCCCGGGGGTGCTGCAGGGTGATCTCCCACCTCCGTGCAGCCAGTGGCTTGTGCTCCCCGCTGCCATGCTGGAGCCAGGGCCGGATTAAGGCATAAACTAAGTAAATTACAGCTCAGGGCCTCACAATGTGAGGGGCCTTTAAAAAAGAAAAAACTGACTCCATTTCAAATTTTATCAAAATCGGTTGATAAATAAAGGAGATATGGGAAAAAGAAGATTTTAAATATATAAATGCTTTTGTTCAAATATCACAAAAATATACACACCTGGCTACACAAACACTCTTACCCTACCCTTACCCTTCACTAATTGTTCATTATAGATAGGCGGGAGACCAGGGCTGAAACACACCCCCCCCCCCCCCCCAGATAATTGCATTTGTAAAGTTAGTATTTCTAGGAGTAAGTCTATCAGTCTTCTAGGGCAGCGTTTTGTTGGTCAGGTGCTGGTGGTAAAATTCTGACCATGCCTTCATAACTTATTAAATAAATAATCTCACGGTTGATAAAATCGGGAAAAATGTGAGGTCCGAGACGGCAGTGTCGTGAAGCCAAGCTCATACTCGTAGGAGTGACATCATGTTTAGCATCCCTCTTGGCTGGTAATAGCCGGAAGGCCACCATCCTTTATTTACAGTCCAGCACGCTCAGTCATAGAGTACCTTCACTCCTGTTTTTCTTTGTTTTCTTAAGTGTTAGTGTGTGTTCTTCTTTTGATCTGTACATATGTACAATTTTGTATATTTTAGTGTGCATGCCATTTTCTGCTTCATGCGCTATCCATGCTTCACATGATTGAGTTTGCAGGTGATCATCTTATGGACTTGGGTCAAGTGGATCTTGAGGAGGATACATTTGTGTTGGCTTCTCTCCTTCAGTTTTGGGAACCTTCACAGGAAATATCAGAGTGTGCTGACGAAAGGATAAATAGAGGGTTTTGAGAGAAGTGAAGGAAGATATACATATATATCAAAATATTCTGAGTATTTAGTTTGAAATAACTTGCTCACCATGTGCATGTACAGTAACGCCTCACTTAACGTCCTAGTTATGTTCTTGAAAAATGCAACTTTAAGCGAAACAATGTGAAGCAAATCCAATTTCCTCATAAGAATTCATGTAAATGAGGGGGTTAGGTTCCAGGGAATTTTTTTTGCTAGACAAGACATTCTATACATATACAGCAAACAAACAATTTAATATGGTACTCACCAATGATGATTGTGACGCTTGGTTGAGGCAGGCGTGTAGCAGGATTGGGGCGCGGGGGCTTGCCCCGCTCCGCCTGCCGAGCATTCCAGCTGGGGACCGGGGTCGGGGCACAGCTTGCCCCGTTCCGCCTGCCCAGGGCTCCTGCCAGGGTTTGGGGTAGGGGCATGGGGGCTTGCCCCCATGCCCTGACCTGGTCCCCGGCAGGAGCACCGGGCGGGCAGAGTCAAACAACTTTATAAGGGAACATTGCAGAACTTTAAAGGAGCATGTTCTCTAATAGGTCAGCGACCTAATAGTGAAATAATGTTAACGGGGAGGACATTAAGTGAGGAGTTACTGTATGATTTATAGTGGTGATTCTCAAACTTTTGTACTAGTGACCCCTTTCACATAGCAAGCCACTGAGTGCGACCCCCCCCCCCATAAATTAAAAAAACCTTTTTGATATAATTAACACCATTATAAATGCTGGAGGCAAAGCAGGGTTCGGTGCAGAGGCTGACAGCTCGTGATTCCCCTGTAAGAACCTTGTGACCCCCTGCGGGGTCCTGACTCCCTAGTTTGAGAACCCCTGATTTATAGGCTAATAAGGCCTATAATATTCATTATATTTTGCTTAAATATAGGTTAGGTTTTCTCAGTTTCTCAATGCCTGTCTAGAGATTACCAGTCTCTTTTTCTGGTACATTTGTTTTCTCTTTCGCGCATATAGCTTGTTGTCACTCTGTGTGCCCAAGGTGTTTACTCGAGATTAATTAGCGGTCCTGAGAGAGAGGATAGAGACGCGAATGTGAAGAGAGATGTCAGCTTTTCTTGCAGCATTTTCTAGGCAAAATGCCCTAAGCATTCTGTGCATCAAAAGTGACAAACTCCATAGCTTATCATTTGAGGACATCATCAATGACTTTGCTCTCCAAAAAATCACAAAATAAAATGTTTTACATTTCAGTGTTAAAATTAATGTAATGTGCAAACAGACATACTGCAGGTTGTACTGCTTCCATCAAGTAAGATGGTCTGTGTAACTTTAACAGCTTTTGTGTTGCTGTAGATATGAAGTTTTCATATCTACTAATTAAGAAATCAGATGAAAATATGTTAATTTGAAACTATTTTATAATGCAAGCAGGCATAAGACAGATTTGTTTTAGTTAGATTATTATTCTATTTTTACAACTTTGCCTTTGTATATATGCAAATATAAAGCTTTCATCTTTATATATTTGATGTCCTTTCTGTGATAATTTTTTTTTACGGTATGAGGCCTCTTTACACTTGACATAGTTTAGAGCCTCAAAATGTCATAATCTGGCCCTGGCTGGAACCTTCACATTTATTTATTGACAAATAAAATATATGCAGAATTTTGCAGAATTTTAAAATACTAGGTGCAGAATTTTTATTTTTGGCACAGAATTTTTAATATTTTGAGGCAGAATTCCCTCTGGAGTAAAATTCAAAGAGCTGCAGCCCAGGGAGGAAAGGTGGTACCGGCTCTAAACCCTGGGGTAAAAGGCACAATGCAACCAAATGAGAGCACCGTGATCTCTGGCACTGGGAGGAGTGGGGAAAGGTGGCCATGTAGTTTTATGGAAATCTCTTTAAATAGTGATAGAAAGTCATTGGGATTTGAGTGTACAAATAAGAGCAGTGGTTTTGGATGGGGCCAGCAGATCTGTCAAATGGCCCACTGAAACAAAACAAACTTTTTTCACCAAAAGAATATGATACTTAAACCAAAACTGCCTTTACAGTTAGGTTGAAATGAGGGACCTCTAAATGAGCAGGAGTTGGAAGGTTTGGAAACAGAAAAATTGCAGTTAGGTGTGTCAGGTCCAAAGCAAACTCTTTTCATAAAAGTGTGGTGGGGGCGGGCGGCGGGGGGGAGTTCTATAAAACAGAGAGAAACTAAAACAAACAGAACCCCTGTTTTTGAGTGTTCAAAGATAGAGACAAGGTGGGGGAGCTAATATCTCTTATTGGACCAACTTCTGTTGGTTAGAGAAAAGCTTTCGAGCCACACAGAACTCTTTGGTTCTGGGAAAGGTACTCTGAGGGTCACAGCTAAATACAAGGTGGAACAAATTTGTTTAGCATAGGTAGTTAGCACATATTCTAAAGGGGCCATTCAAGGTGGAGCGGTCTGTTAACACCTCTGCAGTCATAGGACAAAGAATAAAGGATTAGTGGGTTACAGATGGTTGTAATAAACCATAAATCCAGTGTGTCTGTGCAGTCCATGAATGTTAGTGTCTAACAACACTGCATACAAAGATAAGCAGGGCAGTTATGGATTGCAGCGGACTTTGAATGGTATTTTGCGTTCCTCATTCCTAGAGTCTTAACATTTCTCCCTCCCTTCCTATGTCCCAGTGGCCTCCCAGTTTGAATCTGCTCCCAAACTTTCTGCACCTTGCATGTAGGCATCGCTATGATTCTGTTTCTGTGGGAGGAAACTAACCATGCAAAAATTACATGATTCTTTCAAGTACAGAGGGAGAAGCACCTGCTCAGTGATTTGTTAAATTGGTTTGTCTCTTCTCAAAACTTAGGTTGCACTTGCCTTTGGAAATTAACTGAGGCCAAAATTGTGAAAGCTGAGTGCCTTAAAGTTAATCTCAAATCCACATTCAGGCACTTAAGTACTAGTGGCTTAATTTTCAAAGGTGTTGAGCACCTCATGTTCTAACTTCAGTGGATTTATCAGTGCTCAGTACCCATGAAAATCAGGCCACTGTCTAAACTTGGATCCCAAATTTAGGCACCCAAATTTCTTGCCTCAATGTGTTATGAGGCAAGACTACTGTTTGTAGTTCTGATTTGGAGATGATGCTTTTGTCTGTACTCACAGTGGAATAAATGTCTAGTAGAGGCTCTTTATTTGTGTCTTGTACGGTGCTGAGCACAGGCAGCACGTAACTGGTAATAGATTACAAACATATAAGAGAAAAATAACTATCCCAACTCCACTGTAATACCCAACTCTCCACAAGAGGGATCTAAGCCAGAACTGTGACTCATGTGAGTGTGCAGCCTGTTGTGTTGCCTACCAACCCAGCTTTCCTGTGTCTGTCCCGCATCCTGCAATGTATCCCTGCATGTTCCAAAAAGTGATTTATTTAGTTCTGGTAGGAAAAAGAAGGGGGAGAAGGGAGAGAAAACTACCATCTCCTAAAACCAGTAAGACCAGGTCTACACTTCAAAGTTTTGCTGCCAAAAATCCTAGTGTACATGTAGTTACACTGGTTAAAGAGTACTTTTGCTGGTATAGCTTTTTATTCACTGAACGGGAATAATTGTACCACCTAAAAAAGTGCTTTTGATGTACCAGTGTGGCTGTTAAGTGTAGATAAGACCCAGAGATGCTGGAACAATTTCTATAGTGGGGGTACTGAGACCCATTGAACCAAACTGTGAACCCTGTATATGATGGAAACCACTTCAAGTCAGGGGGTGCAGCAGCGCCTTTAGTTCCAGCGCCTTTGATAAGGCCCAGCTTAATTATTTGAAAGTAGATCTGGTTCACATTGCTGTATTGCTGCGGGTCTGTTAATGTTTCCATTTTAAGCTTCTATTTTCTGAGATTTATAACTTGGTAATTTTCTTTGAGTAAACTGTACAAAGTTTAATTTGAAACATTTCTTGTATATTTGATTATAACTCATACGGCTTTAAATGATTGCAAAAGTAGTTTGTTCATAATATAGTCAAATTTCCATACTGAAAATGAGAGTCTGAAAAGTTGTATATTAGGTGTGGTATTTTATTTTCCTTCTATTGTGTTTTTGTAGACTTGCTGTATAAAACATGTAGTCAGGGCCGTGTGTATTTTCTTGACAAGGATTTTTATTTTTCCTTTTGCACCATGAGTATAAACATTGCTAATCAGCTGTAAATGGCATGTTGAGGGCTGAAAAACTGGAGAGAAATAATACAGTACTTTAAATTACACTGTCATATATTCCAAAATCAGATTGCTAGAAAAGATATTTTAAAATCACACTTGCCACAAAGGCCCAAATACATTCTACAAAACAGACACACCTTGTGCTCTAAGGCTATTACTTATTTTTTTACAACAGTCTGTAGAAGACTGATAGTGAGAAATTATTAATAGCTGCTGTAAGGGGTCTCAGTCTATGGCGGGGTGGTGGGGCACCAGCCCGCCTCGCTGTGCGCGTTCGATTACGTTGGGGAATCCGTGGTTCGGGCCCGAGACACCTCCGGTCGGGTCCTGTAAGCGGTAGAGGCTAAGCCCTGGCCCTGAGTCAGGGCGGGCAGAAATCAAGTGAATAGTCAGGGCTCAGGCCCTCAAGCAGGGGCTGAGCACAGAGTTCAATAGGCCCAGGCCCTGGGTCAGGGCGGGGCAGCAGGTAAGTAGTCAAGGGCTCAGCTCCTCAGGGAGGGGCTGAGCAATCAATGAGCCAAGGAGCCCTGGCCCTTGGTCAGGGCGGGGCAACAGATAGTTCAGGGCTCAGGCCCTCAAGCAGGGGCTGAGCAAACAATGTAGGTGGTGGCAAGCCCAGGTCCTGGCTCTGGAGAACCTGGGAGAGGGGGAGACTGCCACCCACACATTGGGTGGCAGGGGGGGACGACGCAGGCCCACCCACTCCACTGCGTCCCGGCCCGGGGCCCTAACAGCAGCAAAGGATCCGCCGCTGTGTCAGCGGGGATCCTGGCCGCAACACACTGACATGGGTTCTGGCCACGGTGCAGCCAGACTGGGGTCGGCTGCCCCCGGGCCACTTCCTAACTCCCCCTCGGGCGGCACCTGAGTCCAGGGGGTGTCTTCGGCGGGTTCCACCCTCATGGGTTCCTCCGGAGAGGGGCCGCTCGGCGGGCCCGGCCACTCCTCCGGGCAGGGGCCGCTCAGCGGGCCCGGCCAGTCTAGGCGGGTACCTGGGGCCACAGGGGTTTCCCAGTCACGAGCTAAGCTGGCCATATCTGGTCTCCCCGGTGGCTGCTCCTCTAGTGAGCTCCGTAGGCCCGCCTTTATACTTCCGGGTTGCTCTGGTCTACTTCCGGGTCGCGGCCTGTCTCTTGGCGGGGCGGGCCCAGAGCCTCCTGGCCCCGCCCACTCTGGCCACTGGGCTGGTGTTTCACTCTGCGGGGTGGTGGGGCGCCAGCCCGCCTCGCTACAGCTGCTTTCAGAGTGGCTATGATCTGAGATTTAAATGCAACAGATCTGAATGTAATTATATTGTTTTAGCCCCCAAACATTTTCCTTTTCCTGTTATCTCATGTAGCAACAGATGTATTTACCCATTTTCCAATCTATTTTGAGAGGGGGATGAAGGAAAGTGTTCCTGTGCTTTTTATATTTTAACTGTTTATTTATTTTTAGTTTTATTACAAAGAGAGGTGGGGGCCGTGGGGGCCAAGGGCAATTTACTTATCCAGTTGTATTTCTTCAGCCTCCATTGGTGTACATATGCAAAACAGGAGTAACATTGTGTGCATGAAGACACCAACAGGTACATAGGTGTCTATACCTGCAAAGTGCAGGGGAACTTTAGTTCTTATACAAGCAGAGATCCAGGTGGAAATTTCCCTCAAGAGATTTAATTATGATTTTAAAAGTCAAAAGGAAGTGCACACAACCAGAACATCTCCTGTTACTTGTATCTTCCTTGAAAAATGAAGAACTGCTTGTTATTAATGTGCATCTGCAAGAAGAAAAAAAAACACACTGTTGATCAACACTGTTGTTTCCAGATAGCTAACATGGAGAGGGCAGCCTGGGCCTGCATATAAAGACTTTGTGGCCAATACATGGTATATAGATGTGCTGTGCAGAAAGATGTTGCGGAGCAATACTGTTTCTTTAGCTCTTATGCAAGAACAATATTTTGTACAGTAATCTGCAATGTGTAAAAGGCAAAACATGACAGTTGGGTCTTCTCTCCCTCTTCCTAAGGGAACTGAGACAGGACCTGTCACTATTTTATGGGGGGCCTGGGGGCAGGAGAAGAGATAGGAAAGTCAGAGTGGAGGAGTAAAGAAAGGACAGGACAAGTGACATGGGTCACTCATCATAAAAGGACTTGTGTAGCTATCTTCACTGATGCTGAAGCCTTCAGGTGTCCCGGTAACAGTGTCCTATGGATCACAAGACATATCCATTACTTTCAGCAGCACTGAACAAGTACATTGGTCAGATGCATCAGAGAAACTGCCTGGCATTACAGCTTGAATAACAACATTCCTATTTAAGCACTGCAATCAACTTCTGATGTTAGCAAATCACTGACCATGACTAAGGGGCTCATCTCTCTTTGTACTATCCTTTCCACCCTCTGTAGACTCAGTGGGACAGTTAACACTGTATGGCTATTTAATTATTATTCTAGTCATCTTGCTCACATAATTAATTAGATAATCTAAATTTCAGACCATTAAGAGTTCTCCTAAACACAGTCCAGTCATATTTCTTCTCTGAAACACAACGTACCCATCTCCGAAGTTCACCCAAGGGCACCTACAGCATACAAGCTATTGATTAATATTGCTCATGAAACAATGGTGTAAACAAGTAGACAATTAAAACAGGGTACAAAGAATTGAGATTAAGGGGAGTAAATTATAGCTCTATGTAGGACACATTCACTAGCACAAAGTTGTGCTTAATTATTTGTATCAGCATGATCTGAGGGAGAAAAAAATGTTTCTGAATAGTTGAAAACCTATGAACACTCATAACATACAGTACAGGGTTTGTATTAGAAAACAAGCTGTTAGAGTTTGAAGTGACTGAAATATGTTGCAAAACGACCCCTTTCCCAACAAAAATGCTTTTTAAGAGTCTGACCACTCCTTGCATCTGTATCACTGTGCTACCAAATAACTAAGCATTAGCCACTTACAGACTTTTGTAAGGCTCAAAGGAAGAAACAAGTTGTTCTGCAAGGAGCATGCCTGCTAGCATCAACATATCAAGTCAGCTAAGAGGACAGAACCAGACACACAGACCAGCTGGTTTGTGCCCAGCCTTAAGGCAGACCGATATCAAAATGACCGCCTAGATCTCAGGCAGATGAGGAACGCCCCCAAAGCTCACTAGCTGGCTCTGATGAAGAGAGACAGAAAGGGAAACACGCTCCCACTCGCACAAAAATAAACACGCAGGAGTACAAAGGGATTCATAGTGTTGAACCGAACCCCCCAACACACGGAATTCCTCTCGCTTTTATAAAGCCAAGCCCCTCGGCTAAGGGCTTTCTCCTAACGAAGCTCAGCAAAAGCCAGGTGGATACTAGGCGCTATTCGGGTACCGGCATAGGAAGACGCTATACCTTTGGCACCCCCACATCTCTCCCGCCCACCCCCGCTGGGTGCTCCCCACTTTCCCAGGCTGGCTCTCACCCCATGATTTCCATTGACATTTCTCCTGCTTGCTCTGGGGCTGGAGATTAGTTCCCGGGGTCCGGGGAAAAGGGTCGCAGCTAAGCCCCGCTTCAGGGCTGGACTCTCCCAGGCCTATGCCTCGGCCAGGGGTGGGCGCCGGGCTGGGGGCTCACCCCACATTCTCCTTCGGGGGATGAAGTGTCCCCTGCTCGGTCTCAGCCCAGAGACCCGGGGTGGGGGCCCCTGCCTGCTCCGACGCTCTGGAGGGGACACGGCCACCCCCACACTGGGGGGAGGGACCCCGGCGTCCGGGACCCCTCTCCCCCCGCCCCCGCGCGCTCACCTTTGCCGCTGCACCTCCAGCGTGAAGCCACCGCCGCCTCCTGGCACGACCTGCGTGGGGCTGAGCAGCCCCGGGGGCCCCGCGCCCGGCTTGGGGGGCCCCGGCAGGGCAGGCGGCGTGGGGGGGCGTGGGCCCGAGCTGGCCGCCCAGCAGCAGCTGGGGCAGGAAGGGGGCGAGTCGGGCCGGCTCCGCCTCGCCCTTGGCCCCCACAAAGAGAGGAATTACATAATAGTACATCCAGTATTGTCAGTCCTAAGAGTTCAAAAAAAACCCCAAACCCATGAGTCAGTCTGCCCAAAAGCATGAGATTGGCTTCATAATCATGTGATTAAAAAAACCAACTAAATGTGAGGGTTTTTATTCTGTACCTTCTGGTTTTTGGGGTTGTTTCCCAATCTTTGTCCAACTATAAAGGCTAGAAACTTACTTATTTTAATGAAAGTTGAGAATCATTCATAATCTCATAATTCCAGAAGCAGAGACATTAAGAAAAACACCTAATAATGGTGGTGCTTATAGATGTGCATCTAAATTAAAATAGCCTGGTTTTTCAGCAGTTCTTAGCAGATGTGTTTTACTTAGATGCCTAGCTTTAGCCACTAGAGTTTGAAAATGTTGGTCTACATCCTTAATGAACTAACTGAATCTTCTTCAAGCCCCTGCATTTCTCCATGGTTTTATGTGAAAGGAAACTTGAACAGTAGAAATCAAATTAGATATTTTTAAAATAAAATTACACTTAAGAATGTACTCTACAAAGAGAGTAGCTAATAATGTTGTAATTGATTTTTAACAGGGATGTAGAACTCACCAGCCATCGCGATTATAAAGACTTCAGAGAAACTATACTAAGCAGACCACTAGTATTCTTCACAAATGTCAGAACAAAAAATTATTCCTCAAAAGGTATGTATGTTATATAGTTCCTTTTCGTTACTCGTGTTTAGACTCGCTTGATTAAAAATAAAGGGCGAGACAGATCCTCCAGTTGGTGTAGATTGGCATAGGATCTGGCCTATTGAGTTGATCTTTTGGGATACAATGACAGCTTCCATTCTAATACCATTTTCAATTGCTTTTAATTTTCAGTTGGGCTTAAATGTTTTACACCCTTCTTACAAGGCATCGTTCCCCAGAAAATCCACAAAATATCTAGCAGTATTTAATTATGACAGTTTGAGTTTTAATACTTTTACCCAGGGGCGCCGACTCCATGGGTGCTCCGGTGCTGGAGCACCCACGGAGAAAAATTGGTGGGTGCTCTGCACCCACCGGCAACTCCCCGCCCACCCTGGACCCGCGGCAAACTTACCGGGTACCGGGAGATGTTGCGGGGCCCCGCCCCCGACACTGGGCAACGTTGCATTGGCGTCGGGGGCAGGGCCCCGCAAATGTCGCCCGGCGATGGGGGCGGGGCCCCGCAAATGTCGCCCGGCGATGGGGGCGGGGCCCCGCAAACGTCGCCCGGCGACGGGGGCGGGGCCCGGTGTCGGGCGGGGCCCCGCCCCCGACGCCGGGTGACAGCACCCACGGGCGGGGCTGGAAGTCAGCCCCTGTGCTTTTACCCCCTATGGTAGTGGGTTAGAATTCTGCGCCACTGTGCATGCACAGAATTCATATCCCGCACAGATTTCTTTGCTTCTGTGCACAAAAATTATTTTCTGACAGGGAAGTAAAGGGAAGCTGCAAGAGGGGTCATGCATCCCTCCCTAGAAGCATGTACGCATAGTTTCAGGCACCCACAGTAGCCAGTGGAGAGGTAAATCACCGTGTTGGTGGGGAGGGGATTGGGTACATCCATGGGTGTAGTTTGGAAGGCAGAGGGGGTGTGTTCCCCCGCAAACAGAGGCAGGACTTGGGGGGGGGGGTCACATGCCACTGTCCACCCCCACCCAAATTCTGTGAGTGCCGAGCTCCGAGCCTGCTGGGAGCGGGTGAGGGGGGGGCTCCATCATTCCCCTGCTGCGCCTGTCTCCCCACCCAGTACATTTCCGGCTCACCCAGCCACTCTCCCCACAGCCCAGGCAGGCGTGGGATGGAGCAGTTTCTCTCCTCCTGGGTGAGGGAGGGTGGGCACACTGGCTTGCTGATTGCAGCTGGATGCAACCCACTGGATCCTAGTGCCAGTCATCTTCCCCTCCTATGTGTGCTGGGCACGCCCTGTATGGCTGTCATCCTGTTTTATGTACAAGGGTGAATGCTTCTGGTGGGGCAGGGCAAGGGGGCCAGGGGAAATGGGGTAAGGGGGTGGGGTGGGGGAAAGAGGCAGTGGGGATGGGAGAGGGCAGGGGGAAGAGAAGGGATAGGAGAGTGGGGGATGTGGAGGTGGGGTGTTACCAGAAGTGCCCGTTACTTTGGGGTATGCTTATTGATTAGGGTTACTCTTCTGGGGGGCGGGTCTGTAATTCTATTAATGTGCTGCTTATGTCACTTGTGTGTTCATATGGAGCTCTACTCCTTCCTTCTGCAAGTCCCCTCCCAATGTAGCTATCCTGCAGGACCTAGGTTCCCGAGGGCTGGTTCCTCCAGCCCTAGAACTAGAAGAACATGCACGCGCGTGTGCGCACGCACACACACTCTCTCTCTCTCTCTCTCTCTCTCTCCCTTCCCTCCCCCCGCCCTGCAGATCTCAGCAGACCGGGTCAATCAGCACTCTCCAACTGATTCCCTCATATGTCCCTGTACGCAATGGGCTGGGTTAAGCAGCACTTTCAAGCAGTTACCCTTATGTGCCCCTGGTCTCAATAGGCAGGGCTGAGCAGCACTTTCAGCTGCCCACCCCTTATGTGCCCCACGTTTGACACATCCCTATCCCACTTTCACATTACAATTGTACTGGTGGTAACCCACTTGAGGAGCAAACCCCACAGTATTTTTGGGCACTACCGGGATCTTTAGCTTAGGTAAAAGAAGCGTTGCTGCAGAGTAAATGGGGGAAGCTAAAAACACAAAAGAATAAAGTTCAGAGAGAGTGAAGCAACCAGCTTGACCATAAGTTATTTATTTAATAGTGATAACTACACAAGGAGGGCTAAACAAACATAACAGTTACATTATTAAAGGTTAATACCAGAGGTAGAAAAGAAAACACAGAGAGAGAGAGAGAGAAGGAGGGATCTCACCCACTCCATGGAGCTTGAACTGGTCGGGGTTCCCAGGTGATGGGGGTAGCTCAGGGTCCTGAGTGCTGAAGGCAGGCAGAGCCCCCAGTACGATCAGTCAGGAGATGGTGTCCCAGTAGAACTGATGCAGAGTTTTGGGTCTATGCATCAGAACACTGACTTGGGCATAGGTAGGAGTTTTTGTAGAGAAAATACAGTGGTTCAAAGGAGAACACTTGATTTATGGGCAAACTGTTGACTCAAAGGTTTTCTTTAGGCTAGACAATAGGAGCTGATCACTCTTGGCTATGGGTGGTGTTGTCTTCCAGGGAGTTCACAATGCAACTAGGCTGCTTCAGTATTTTGGGATATCAAAGATTTATTACTAGAATTGGTCTGATAATTGCTGAGCTGGGTGTTTGCGCAGGAGTAGGTTCATTAACATCTGGAGCAGGGATTCCCATTATGCAGTGCATCCCTGCTTTTCTGGTCCCAGAGTTCAGTGCAGTTCTCTGTTCTTCATTCTTTATGCTAATCCCTGTCCCATCTTTCATGCAGATGAGGCTAGGGGAGTTGTCTGTTGTTCATTCTGTATGCTAATGAAGATGTCTTAATCTTGTCACCCTTTTTAGGAGGGGTCTAGGTGTGTCTCCCAACGCCCTTTACTGTTCTCTGCAAGCCTTTTCTCTGTTCGGTTTTGGGTCAAACAGAGACTGGTGGTGGGGGGGGGTGTCTTTCATGAGTCAAACAGGCTAGATACTGTGCCCTGGTTCCCCAAAAACACAACTGGCTGGTATCAGGGGGGATGGGGCAGGGAACAATGGGGAGAGGAAGTGGGAGGGGATGAGGCAGAGGGCAACTGCTGTACCTCTTGGAAGTGTCAGATCAACAGCCTTCCTCAAGGCTCAGTTCTTTCACCGATACTGTTCAGTGTGCACATCAACAACCTGCCAGCTACACACTCGTGCAAGTTTATCTCTTCCAACGACATCTGCTGCAGCTACCAAGCTCGGAAATTGACAAGGCTTTGAATGATGATATGAAGCTCATGGCAGACTATTGTAGTTGATGGTGCCTGCCACCGAGGTTTTCCAGGACTGTTTCTAGTTTATTTCTTCTGCACAATGCAAGCACAAGCCACGAGTTAAATGTTTTCCTCAATGGCCAACACCTGCAGCATGATCCAAACCTGGTTTACCTCTGTGTGACATGGGATAGGTCATTAACATACTGCAACCATTTGAGGGAGATGGCAGCCAAAGTCAGCGCTCTGAGCAGGTTCTTCTGAAAACTGGCCAGCTCAACCTGGGGTGTGAGCACCCGGATGTTTAAAACATCAGCCCTTGCCCTCTGCGATTCAACAGCAGAGTACTGTGTTCCTGTCTGGTGTCATTCGTCTCACACGAGGCTGATCGACCTAAAGCTTAACAAAGCATATTGTTTCCAGGACTTTATTGGCTAATCCATTGCCATGGCTACCAATACTTAGTAACTTAGCACGCCCCCATATTTGCAGTGAGAAGGCCTCTGTTATGCTGCTGGCCAAGATCTGAGAGAATAGCGACCTGCCTTTGTATGCTGACCTCTTCAACCACCCACCTGTTGGCCTGTCTTCTAGATGGCATAAATCCCCATAAAGGACACCACAGGACAAGACTAGTGGTCAGAGACAGCAGTCATTAATCACTCTCTCATCGCTGATCCAACCACTTGTCCACCAGGTTTTGATTGGCCAAGGCACCTGTGGTCAGCTCTGAACGATTTCGAACAGGACAGGGCAACTGTGTGGCCAGTCTCTTTCAATGGGATTTTTCTAATGACCTGCAATGCAGCTGCAGTCAACTTCAGACTGTCACATATCCTTGATGAGTGCCCACTGACTGACTTCGATGGTGGGGCACATTGCGCATAGAGGGCAGTGGGGAGAGGAAGCTGGTGGAAGGGGCATGGGATGGGGAAGAGAAACTGATAGAGGAATGTGGGAGCCTGGCATGTGGCATCCCCTCGGCAGAAGCTGGGGCTCCCCTGTTAAGCAGGCCCGTCCCCTCCCCAGCACTGGCAGCCTAGGTACCACTCCAGGTGGAGGGAAGAGACAGTGAGCCAAGAGATCTTGCGCCACCCCCACCCCCCAAAATAGCCATCAAACTACGCCTATGGGGATGTCCCAGCAGGTGGCTCCTACCTGCGCTGGGCTCAACTGCTAGTCCCAGCTGGGTTGGAGGCGGGGGAAGGAGGGACTTCCTCTTCCTCTGCAAAGAGCAGTTGGGCCTGGGTCAGAACCATCCCCATAAACCTCCCCCAATCTGCAGGAAGCTCCGCATCCCTCCCCCCCTCCCACTTCCATCCCCCTTCACTTTTCAGCCGTCAGGGGAGGGGTCCCTGTATGGGTAGCTGCTCCCCCATGCATCCAGACACCCCCCCCCCACACACACACAAGCCTCACCTCCTGCACCCAGAAGCTCCCAATGATCCCCTGTGCATTCAGTTCTGCCCCCTTCCCCCTGAAGCCGGACCCCCTGCTGAGCTGCCCGCACCCAGATTGCCCTTCACAGAACCCTCTCACCCTACACCTGGATCCCTGGTACACTTGGATCCTGCTGGGCTGACCCTGCCTGCCCACATCTGGTGCACCTGGCATGGAGGGGCAGGGCCCTGGGGTGTTTCTGGGGCATGGCTGGGTTCAACCTCACCTCCAAGTCCGTGTCTGGGGGGACAGGGTGATTTCCCATCTCTGTGCAGCCAGTGACCTGTGCTCCCCACTGGCATGTTGTAGCCTTCACTTTTATTTATTGACAAATAAAATTTGCAGAATTTTTTGGCATGGAATTCTCTCAGGAGTAGTTATTATATTGGTGTGGATCCAATGGCAGCGTTGTTCCCTAAAGAGCGGCTGCAGACATACATATATCAGGGTCATCGGAGAGGATCTAATCTGGTACCTTTGACGCCAAAACCACCGGCTTCTAACACGGAGCTAAAGGAGTTCTCCAGTATCTGCTCCAAATAGCTGTTCAGGCTTCACCAGTTGCTGGGACTTGCTATTCCAGGGAGATGTGATCACACCATTTATCTGGTGGTTTTACATGCATTAACAGAGCTATATGGAGATTCTTGCACAAGGCCTGCCAGAACTTTTTTACAAGAAGAAAATTCAGCCAATAATATTTGAGATATGGGTAGAGAATGGTCTAAAGCAGTGGTTCTCAACCAGGTATATGCATACTCCTGGGGGTATGTAGAGATCTTCCAGGGGGTACATCAACTCATTTAAATATTTGCCTAGTTTTACAACAGGCTACATAATAAGTACTAGCGAAGTCGGTACAAATTAAAATTTCATACAATGACTTGTTTATACTGCTCTATATACTATACACTGAAATGTAAGTACAATATTTATATTGATCTATAATTATATGGTAAAGATTAGAAAGTAACCAATTTTTCAGTAATAGTGTGGCTGTGACACTTCAGTATTATGTCTGATTTTGTAAGCAAGTAGCTTTTAAGTGAGGTGAAACTTGGGGTATGCAGACAAATCAGACTCTGGAAAGGGGTACAATAGTCTGGAAAGGTTGAGAGCCACTGGTCTAAAGACTTCAGTGCATATTAATGAATATTGCTGATGTCAGATGTAGGAATTAGTAACATTTTAACTATCCGTTTCAGAAAAAACATATGCATTTATTGTGAACACACGACATCCTAAGATAAGAAGACAGATAGAGCATGGTATGAACACGATAATATCTTCAGTGTTTGGAGAAAGTTACAAACTGCGGGTGAGTCCTGGATATGTGCTGTTAATAAGATATTCAAGGCTGTTTGTACTGAACATTAACTTTCCTTTCGGCTTGTGTGAGGTTTCTAGAGGAAACTTGCAAATAAACAGATTTATAATGCGTGTTTGGGTATAGCCTATTCTTTTTAAATATAAACCATACAACATATATTAAAATTTTAAAAAACAAACCAATATTGGTTCAAAGTTTAGGCACCTGCTTTGTCCTTAGCAGTGAACTGAGATGTTCTATAGTTCCAAACACAAAGTTCTGTATTTTTTTTTTTTTTACATTGCTAGCAAATAAGGGTCAAATTTTGCCCTCATTTGTTTTTAATCTGATGAAGTTTAAAGCATTCAGTGCATCCTATTGAGCAGAGGAGATAACATATTGTTACCCTTTTGGGTACTCCCACAAAAGCAACAGAATTGATTCCTGCAAATGAACCCAATCTATAAAATACTGTGAACCATAACAACAGTATACCAGTCTATTTTAGTGCTGTACATAACGTGCATTGTAAGAGACTACTCAAGATGAAATGGCCAGTTATCACTTCTGCAGTCATAAGACAAGAAAGGGGTGGTTAGTGGGTTACAGATTGTTGTCATAAACTATAAATCCAGGATCTTATTATTGCTGATTGTGACAGTCTGAAACCCACTAACCTCCCCTTTCTTGTGCTGACTGCAGAGATGCTAACTGGCCATTTTACCTTGAATGGGCTCTTACAACTTATGCTAAACAGTCTGTTCCACCTTGTGTTTAGCTGTGACTCTCCAGTACCTTTCCCAAACATAGAGGAACAGCTCTGTGTAGCTCAGAAGCTTGTCTCTCTCATAAACAGAAGTTGGTCCAATAAAAGATATTACCTCGCCCATCTTGTCTCTCTCATATCCTGGGACCAACATGGCTACAACAACACTGCAAACAATATGTGAGCATTTAGATAGCCTTCTCCATTTAGTACTGAATTTCAGCTACATGATGTTCTCCTGCAAAGCGTGGATTACCAGATCTACAGATGAAGCTGGTTGTGTTAGGCATTTCCATCCCCACCAGGCCCCCACCATCCCCAAAAAAGGAATACGGCCTGACTAAAAGTGGGTGGAAGCATAAAGTAGCACTAGTCCATTACAGTGTAACAGAAAAAGCTGACTCAAAGGAATACAGTTTGTGTAAATTACATGTCAACTTTAGTTTGAATCATTTATGCGCTTCACCTCCAGATGTGTAGTCGCTAAAGCCCAGATCCTAAGGTATGTACGTGCTTAATGGTCTTTTATTTAAATGTACTTCACTTTGCAGATGGCCATGGGAGAGATTTTCAGATCTGCACTTCAGAAACACATGATCAATTTAGCTAATTGCTAATAAATTTCTGAAGTGCAGATATGAAAATCTCTCCCATGGCCATCTGCAACGTGAAGTACATATTTATGAAAGGGTAAAATCTGGTTGGTAGTAGGCAATCTTCATGTTATACAGAAGTCTGCGGAAATGTGTGGTTTCAGCACATTTTTTTACTGAGAAGACCATGATATAGCCGTGAGCATGGAATTTGAGCTTTAACTTGAATTATTTTGCTTCTGTAAGATTAGACCCTTGTCAGGCTAATCTAGTTTTCACCCTTCAGTCTTGTCTTCATGGCGCAAAAAATCTAGAACAATTGTATTTTGCCAGGTTAACGTTTTAAGGATGAGGAAATTATGACAATACAGATATAGGCCATCTCTGGGGGGCAAAAAGGAACTATAATCATAGTTCAGTATTCAAACATCTCTTCATACAAGTCCCTTGCCCGATTATATTAAGTTTATTTGAAAGCGTCACTGAACCTGCCAGTATCACTAGGGTCACTGCTTTAACACTCTTCCCTCTCCCTCCCCTCCCCCCCCTCCGCGCTCCCATTCACAAGGAAAGGAGGGGAAAAGTGAGTCAAATGTCAAAGCAGTGACTCTAGTGATAGATAGCTGTGTGGTATAGGGGATTAGAATGCTGCAGGGTCTCCATATGTGCAACTGCTGATTCAAATTTTATGGGTAAGGTTTTTTTTGTTTAGATAGGATGTCACATCTAAAGTATAAGTTGTCTGCTCTTTGAGGCAGAGATCATGCCTTACACGGTTTAAACATTTAATTATATATTTTTCTCTTTCTTTTTTTTTTCCCCCCAGTTTGATTTCCAAGAAGTTGTCAAGAGTTTTTTCCCTCCAGGAAGCCATTTAGTTACTGGAGAAGACTTGAGCTTTTCCTATGAGTTCAAATCTGACGCTCTGTTTGATTTCTTCTATTGGTTTGGGATCAGCAAAAACACAGTTGCAGTGACTGGGAAAGTTCTGAATTTGTCCAATACCAGTGCAGAAAAGAAGGAAATAATCACTATGTTTCTAGAAAAAATGAGTGAACCTTATGTCCGTTTGAACAGTTTTTCAGATAGAAAATTCAGTGTTGCCTCAAGAGGTAGGTTGATATCATACAAGACAAAATCCTACTGTTACTGCTTTTTAATATACTATAACTCAACCCCAATTATTTGAACTCTGATTATCTAAAATCAGGATTATACAAAATTCAGAAATGTCCCTTGAAACAAATTCTGGATTTCTGAAATTCCATTTTTTAAACCAGCAATTTTAAATGTCTTCTACATCATTTCAATAATTAGTGTGCACCTTTAGTTAAAGGTGATGCTGTGCAGTGAGCAATGTAAAACCAACTTCATTTAGCATATCATTATGACATGAATGATTTTGTCATATGTAATGCAAGCCTTTGAAAAACCAAGCTCAGATAATATTTACTCAACACTTTTCCTGCTCTAACCCATGCACATATAATTAAAATCACTTGTATCACAGCCAGAATTAGAGTGCAAATTCTTTGGCAGGGAGGGGGGAATCGTGATTTATTTGGGCTGTAAAGGAATTTGCACTTTTTTTTTTTGGTGATGCATAAATAATTCTCTAAATCCAATAACCAAATGCCCCATAACCAATTGTCAACTAGTTTGTAAAAAATATTTCATTGTTATAAGACTAAATTTGTAAAAATGTTCACCCAAGTTGAGTGCATATAGTAGGTAATTGTCCATGCTATTGGCCAGTTCTTTGTGTTTCCACTGCAATTTTTTCAAAATGTCCTGCTTTTTTACAGGATGGCATGACTTGTGCACACACACATGCAACCCACAGTGTCAGCTGTAGACAGCTGAAATAAACCTTTGTTTTTGTTAATTACAGAAACTGGAGCTGTCCATGAGCTTGAATAGTGCTTTCCTGTGTTTTTTGTAGGTTATGATTAAGATTTTAAAAACATGATATTTAAGAATATCTTGTGGTTTTTAAAAGAACAATAGAAATGGATGGGAGTTTCTGCCTTAGGTTATTTTGAGGGACTGGCTGTCCCCATCTCCTCTCTGCCTTTTCTTTTCTGTCTTGTACCTCCTTTTCCTCTCATCTGTTCCATACTACTTTTCCCAATATAATCTTTCCCTCCTGTTCTCTCCCCCTTCTTTATAGTCTTCTCAACCTCCCCCACTTTTCTTTAAAAAGAAGCTCTTTAACTCTTGGCACATTATAACTACTGTATCCAAAACCAACAGGAGGATAAGGAAAAGGAGATGGGAGAGAAGCAAGAAGCAGCTCCACTTTTTTGCCGATTTGTAACTAACACGGTAACAAACTAATGCTCCTGCTCATAATGCACAAATAAAACTAAGCCCCCATCTTCTTGGATTGTCCAATGCATTAGCCTTCATTACATCCCAACTATGCTAAACATTCTAACCTTGTTGTAAATGTGTCCCGAGCTTGGTTACAGCTGAAAAGTGAACAGGGCCTAAAGTCTCCTCTATTATCCCCACAGCACAGTTAAAACACATTCCATTTTGTGGCATACATGGGAATTTAACCATCCCCCTAAACTGTGCTAAAGTCAAAGGCCCCATCTATGACAAACAGTTTTAACAGTTGTAATTACATTCATTAGCATATTGACTTATCTTTTCTAACACATTTTGGAGCTTGGCCTGTGAACATTGTGCTGAACCATGTTCTAATCAGGCTAAAATTATTCTATCTAGAGAATTTAGCCTAATTCCCTCAAACAGTTTTTGAATCTGGCTAGAACATGGCCCAGATATAGCCACACAGTTCAGCCTGGTCTATTCAAATGTGGGCTGAGATGCAACAGAGCTTAACAACCATTGTCAAACTTGTGTGTTTTCTTTGACCTCTGGATATTCCCACTTGTGGGATCTAGCACCTCTGGCACTGAACTACCTTGAAAAGCTGTACACTCTTCGTAGAGTAGGGTGACGGCGTCACCATCTCACAGGAACACTCATGGAATCCCCAACAGTCATGGCTTTTCAAGGCAGCTCTGCAGCTCAGCAATTCAGTGATGCCAAATCCCACAAGTTGTGAATACACAGAGGCAACTCTTAAAGAACAATTACTGGTAAACAATCTTTCTTTGTAGAGGAGATGAGGGTTTAAATATGTGAAATGCTGCTAATTGTCCAGCAAAGGCTTTTTATCCTATGAAGGGAAAATGTTTCCCCTCCTCTTATCTTTCAGTGGGAGTTGGGTGTCTAGCTGCCCTGTGTGCCTCAAAAAATCTCCCTTAATCTCCTTTTGGGTACTCTAGAGCACTCAGCTTCTTTACTCTTCAAACTTGTAACTCAACCACTTCTTGCTCATGCTTTGGTGGTGGGCATTACTGTTTTATTTCCTAGTAGGCCTGTTGTAAACCATGCTCTTCTTACTGTTTTTCAGATTCGATAGATGCTTTCTGCAGTCTGACACCACAACCATCTTTAACAAATCCTCCTGTGAGAGTATGTTGAACCCCACAAGTTCAAGAATCAGAAAGAAGACCAAAAACATTCATGAAATTGGTATAAAAATCATAAGACTTTCAACTGAGAATGCAAATGCACATCAATGCATTGCAGGAGCGAGAAGTTTGAGAAGAGAGTAGTGAGGGAGCTCTTCCTTGTTTGCGTCTTCCAGGATACCAGGAGGGGATTCTGCTCTATTCTTTACTGTTCCATCCCCCAACATCATCCTCTTTCTTTTGAAATGAGCATCTCCATGGGAAGCAGAGTTGTCATTGGGTATTGTGTGGCTTCTCCTTTCCTCTTTCCATAACACCAAGTCTGTTTGCTTACCACTGCAACACACACGTACAGAACTCTTCTGTGATTGCTACTTCACTTGCTTTGCCTAAACCCAGATGATGAGGTGATTAGCATGGTTCTCCTGAAGACTTGGCAATGTGAGAATAGGTCTCAAATTGTTGGTTAGGAAACTGTTATCACAGTGTTCCAATAAAGATCCAAGTTATGCACTGTTATCGCTGGCTGTGGAATCATGTTTAAATACCTTTTTGCTGCAACTTCTGAACTTTCTTACAACACTGGCCAAACTATGTTAAGCCAAACAATCTTCATTAAAAAATGTTTAAAACTATTCTTTGATCCCTGTCCACACAAGTAAGCCTAGCAGGGTGATAAACTAGTTTTGCTGCAATCTTTAAAAATACATTTTGATCCATGTTTTAAATGTATTTTTAAACATGTTTCTGAAGCCGGTGAAGACTTGAGGATTGAGAAGGCAGTTGTGAATCTAGAAGGTGGGTATAGTATCCAAGATTTTCTCACTCCTGGGAACCTGAGGTCTAACTGTTGATCTAGAATTTTTTTTGTGGGGAAAAAATAAGTCTTGTGGTTAAGGCAGAGGACAGGGAATCAGAAGATCTAAATTCTGTTCCCACCTCAGCCACATGCTGCTTAACCTATCTGTGCTTCTATTTCCAAAAATATGTAAAATGGGAATAACATTTAATCCATCTCTCAGGAGTGTTGAGGCTTCATTGATATTTGTAACCCCCTTTCAGAGCCTCCTATGGGAGGTGCTAAATGAGTCCAATGTTGCTTGTACTTGTACTTTTTTAAAGTGGTCTGGGTATGCTGCTATCTCACTTAGCGATGACTGAAATCTGAGACTACAAGTACAATGCCTTGAAGCAAGTACACTATCATCTTCTGGTACAGTAAATCAGTTAGTAAAAATCGTAAACGTCAATACTGTTACATAAATCAGTGTGTTTTGTTACTTAAAATGTTTTCCACTTATTGCCATTCTTTTAGAGGAAAAAAAATTTCAATATAAAACCTATCAGTAGTAATGAATCTCTTTTCAAAGGAGGCTTTAACATAAAACAAGGCTGTACATTCACTTTAGCTCTCATAGTTTGAGGGGGTTTTTTAGCTGTAATTTGTTAGTTTGATATCTTCATTTATCTTGTGAGTTTTACTGGTAGTATTTAAAGTGTCAGATGGTTCATGACTTTCAAAACTTTTAAAAATCAGCCACTGTTAACAATGGTTGAGCCATACATCTTCCCCCATTGAATGATTGATCATGGAAGAACTTCTTGAGAAACAGCTTCATACAGTACACATGGCTCCTGAGGTCAAAATGACTGACATTCTTGATGACTTGGTGGAAGACTAAATTTCACAGTATTTTGTACACACTTCCAGATATTGGTGAGAATCCACATTGCCATAGACACTGGGCGCACCCTGGTAATTACTTTGATTCATAAAGACAGACTTATGGTAGCTGAGAACTTGTCTCTGCCACAAAATTCTTCCTTCTTTCCAGGATACCTGTAAAGCGGGCCTTGGTGACTCTATTAATAGCAAGCTTACATCGTGCAAAGTTTAGACTGAATAACTTATGAAAAATGGGATTTTGAAGATGCTTTTAATAAGTGTTTTCAATTATGCAATTGAATTTGACATGGTGATTTGCAATTGAATTATGACATGTCACCATGTCCAATTATGACATGGTGACAGCTGGCCCTGGTGACTAATTTTTTCTATATGTATGGTGTCTGAGTAAAACTGACTTTAGTAATAAACCTAATATACCATATCCTTTATAATCAACATTGTAGTGAAGTTCTGTATTTTACTGCTGGCCTTCATGTAATTTTATTAAGCTCATGTATACTGTACAGTAGTCTTTTTACTCTATTTGAAGCTGTCTAGTACTGTATATACTTGCTCATACCTTAATTTTGCTTGTTCAGAAAAAATCCTATGTGGAGTGGAATGATACTCATATTGTTAGAATACAGCATTAAATTTTGCTGGAATCCTCATATAAAGGGACTAGTCAACAAACTTTAAATATCTTTTAAACTTATTTTGTAATATTGCATTGTATAGGACTGCACAGTATTTTGTACATTTTTTTTATACTTCTGTTTAAAATCGGTTATTTCCTGTTCTAAAGATTTGTTTTTAATGCATGATTCTACCTGTGTAGGCATGTGCCAAAACTAGGGGTGTCAAGTGATTTAAAAATAATTAATTGCACTGTTTAAATAAATGGTATTCTATAAAAAAAAATTTATTTCTACATTTTGAAATATATTGATTTGAATTACAAGTGTACAGTGCTCTCTATTTTTGATTACAATAATTTGCACTGTAAAAAACCAATATTTTTCAGTTCACCTAATACAAGCACTGTAGTGCAATCTCTTTATCATAAAAGTTGAACTTACAAATGTAGAATTATGTACAAATAAAACTGCATTTAAAAATAAAACTAAAGTTTTAGGGCCCGCAAGTCCACTTAGTCCTACTTGTTCAGGCAATCGCTAAGACAAACAAGTTTGTTTACATTTACAGGAGACAATGCTGCCGGCGTCTAGTTTACAATGTCACCTGAAAGCAAGAACAGGTGTTCTCATGGTTCTGTTGTAGCTGACGTCGCGAGATATTTATATGCCCCTTCATGCTTCAACCACCATTCCAGGGGCCATACTGACTATGGGTTCTGCTTCATAACAATCCAAAGCAGTGCAGACCAACGCATGTTCATTTTCATTATATGAGTCAGATGCCACCAGCAGAAGGTTGATTTTCTTTTTTGGTGGCTCGATTCTGTAGTTTCCACATTAGAGTGTTGCTCTTTTAAGAATTCTGAAAGTATACTCTACACCCTATCCCTCTCAGATTGTGCAAGGCACTTCAGATTCTTAAACCTTGGGTCAAGTGCTGTAGCAATCTTTAGAAATCTCACATTGGTACCTGCTTTGTGTTTTGTCAAATCTGCAGTGAAAGTGTTTTTAAATGAACAACATGTGGTAGGTCATCATCTAAGACTGCTATAATATGAAATATATGGCAGAATGTGGATAAAACAGTGGGGGACATACAAATCTCCCTCAAGGAGTTCAATCACAACTTAAAGAATGCATTCATTAAACAAGTGTCATCAGCATGAAAGCATGTCCTCAGGAATGGTGGCTGAAGCATGAAGGGGCATACAAATGTTTAGGATATGTAGCATGTAAATACCTTGCAATGCCAGCTACAAAAGTGCCATGCAAATACCTGTTCTCACTTTTCTGGTGATATTGTAAATAAGAGGACATCATTTTTAAATTGGTGTTTGCAACCTTATTTTCTGTACTTGATAGCTAATGGATGGCAGTGTTAATTTGTTGTGCTGGTTCCACTATATTATAGACACAAGGCGGGTAAGGTAATTTTTTTTTTTTTATTGGACCAACTGCTATTGGTGAAAGACAAGTTTTCAAGCTACACCAAGATCTTCAGGCATTTGTCAAGGGTGAGGAACAAGAGGGTTGAGTTGTAACAAATAGGGAGGAAGGAGTATTTATCATTAGTTGGCTTAAGGATTTAATTACTAATTCTCCCAGCAGCAGGTAGGAGGAACCTCCTCCAGTAGGTGCACTTTCAGTTCCTGAATCCTAACAAATGGTCTAAAGTTAAAAGCAGCCATGCACAAATCTATTAAAAGGGGGAAACTGACAGTTCTAATAACTGTCCTCACTAGTTTCAGAAAACTTAGGACATAGTACTAGAATCTCTCTACCACATTCAAAAATGTTTTTATTTTTAAAACTTTTGATAAGTACTGCACCAAAATGTTTTATCCAACCATACTTGCTTTCATTTTGTAGTGTGACTAATGAGGATAGATAGGCCCTTTAATGTCTAATAAAAAAAAAAAAGGCAACTTAGGCTAAAGTTGTTCCTTCAAAAGGTTACAAGAAAGAAAGGCACATTTGAAGTTTTTCTTCACAGGAGAGAGAAGCTTAGTGTGGACCAGTTTTGCTGCTGGTCAAAACTAGAAAAGTTTAGTACATAAGCCAATCAGAAAGGAATTGTAGTTGCTAAATTGAGTAAATCAGCTGCAGTACAGTTAAAACAAGCATCCAGGGACAGTTTGATACCTTTTACTCTCAACTCTTTGTACCTTACTGCTTGGATAGTTCCAATAATTGCACTGGGACACTAGTGGCAAAGTATTCAAGAGTAAGAGTATCACAAACCCTCAGTGATTATGTAAACTTTACACACTGAATAACAATAATCATTAGCCAGAGCACTGAGATTTGGATACTGTATGGCTACTGAGAAACAATTCTGTGAATATGCAAATCAGAGAGCCAGAACCAGGAGTGCAAGACACTGTTGGAATGTCATCACATGTAATTAGTCTGGCAATAAAACAGATCTAAATTAAATGTTATATTGTTTACTGGAGGTGTACTTAACAAAAAATGCATACAACCAAGGACAAGCCCTGTGCTTCATTCACATTCACAGAGCCACATTATTAAGTGTTAAACTGCACTTGTATTGCTTTGGGCAGCTTTTTTGAAAACTGGCATTTCTGATCCCACTGCCTTGGTTATGTAATATTGGTGACATCAGCATTGTTGGAGCCCAATGTAAGAGATCATAAGGTAGCTTCCTTGGTTCTGTATTACTCTTTACCTTAAAAGATAATTACAATGTTTACAAAAATATTGAAATTACAGTAGGATATTTTTATAATCTTGCAGATTCCCATACCACTTTTATCACAGATTTAACTATACATCAGAAAAGTTGCTGCCAACAGCAGCCACATGAATGCCATCTTTGCTTAAACTTTATTTTCATGTGACTTTTTTATTCCATAAACTTTTATAAAAGTAGACAGTGTAAAAGCGTTTTCTATTCAAGAAAGGGTGATTAGCAAGAATATTATTTTTAATTGTACTGCATAGAGTAGTAGATTATGAAACAGTAACAGGTACAGAGACATTAAACAGAAGCTGCCTTCTTTTTTCTTGCATCTCCTTCATATACTATGGTGATGAAACTAGTAAAGAACCTGAACAGAATACCATTAGTTACCACATCCCACACACTGAGCTGCAGGAATGTGAGTAGTAAAGATTGCCAGGATGATAGGCATGAGAATGCAAAGGCCTAGAAAATAAGAGCCAAGGATCTTTTCATAGATTCTAACGCCAGAAGGGCTATGTTATCATCTAGTTTCACTTGTATAACACACACAACTTTCCCAAAATAATTCCCACAGCATTCTTTTAGAAAAAGAACCAGTCTTGTTTTAAAAATTGCTGTGATCGAGAATCCACCAACACCATTGGTCAATTATTGTTGAAATCGTGGTGGAATTCCTCAAGGGATTTCAACAATTTCCATCCCACCATCAACCTTAGCCTAGACCACTCCACACAAGCGGTCCATTTCCTAGACACTACTGTGCTAATAAGCGATGGTCACATAAACACCACCCTATACCGGAAACCTACTGACCGCTATACTTACCTACATGCCTCTAGCTTCCATCCAGAACACACCACACGATCCATTGTCTACAGCCAAGCTCTAAGATACAACCGCATTTGCTCCAATCCCTCAGACAGAGACAAACACCTACAAGATCTCTACCAAGCATTCTTAAAACTACAGTACCCACCTGCTGAAGTGAAAAAACAGATTGACAGAGCCAGAAGAGTACCCAGAAGTCACCTACTACAGGACAGGCCCAACAACGAAAATAACAGAACGCCACTAGCCGTCACCTTCAGCCCCCAACTAAAACCTCTCCAGCGCATCATCAAAGATCTACAACCTATCCTGAAAGATGATCCCTCAGTCTCACAAATCTTGGGAGACAGACCAGTCCTCGCTTACAGACAGCCCCGCAACCTGAAGTTACTCACCAGCAACCACACACCATACAACAAAAACACTATCCCAGGAACTTATCCTTGCAACAAAGCCCGATGCCAACTCTGTCCTCATATCTATTCAAGTGACACCATCATAGGACCTAATCACATCAGCCATCAGGGGATCGTTCACCTGCACATCTACCAATGTGATATATGCCATCATGTGCCAGCAATGCCCCTCTGCCATGTACATTGGCCAAACTGGACAGTCTCTACGCAAAAGAATAAATGGACACAAATCTGACATCGGGAATCATCACATTCAAAAGCCAGTAGGTGAACACTTCAACCTCCCTAATCATGCAATGACAGATTTAAAGGTAGCAATTTTGCAACAGAAAAACTTCAAAACCAGACTCCAACACGAAGTTGCTGAACTGGAATTAATATGCAAACTAGATACCATTACCTGAGGTCTGAATATTGACTGTGAATGGCTCGGTCATTACGTTAATTGAATTTATTTCCCCCCGTTAAATACCCTTAACACCTTTGTGTCAACTGTCTGTAATGGGCCATGTTGATTATCACTTCAAAAGTTTCTTTCCTACTGAGAACAGTTCCTTTCAATTAATTAGCCTTTTACAGTTGATATGGTTACTTCCACCTTTTCATGTTTCTCTGACTGTATAAATATCCTCTCACTGTGTGTTCCATTCTATGCATCCGACGAAGCGGACTGTAGTCCACGAAAGCTTATGCTGAAATAAATTTGTTAGTCTCTAAGGTGCCACAAGTATTTCTTTCTTATTTTCTTTTTGCTGACACAGACTAACACGGCTACTACACTGAAACCTGACTTTAAGGTAGGTTTTCTAATCCTTTAATCATTCCTATGGCTCTTCTCTAAACCCTCTCCAATTTATCAATATCCTTCTTGAAATGTGGGCACTAGATCTGGTCACTGTATTATAGCAATGGCTACATAAGGGCCAAACACAGAGGTAAAATAACCTCTCTGCTCCTACTTGAGTTTCCTATGTTAACACATCCAAGAATCACATTAGCTTGTTTGTCCACTGAGCCCCACAGGGAATTTATGTTCAGCTGATTATCCGCTATGATTCCCAAAATCTTTCTCAGTCATTGCTTCCCAGGATAGAGTCCCCCATCCTCTAAGTTTGGCCTACTTTCTCTGTTCCTGGATGTTTTAGCCATACTAAAATTCATATTGTTTACTTAAGACCAGCTTACCAAGCAATCAGTAGCATAGCCAGGTCTTGAGCACAGGGGGAGCAGCGCTATAAAAAGGCGCCTCCCCCTCCCCCTGTACTCACCCTGCGACGCTTTAAAGGGCCCGGGGCTCCAGCGCTGCGGAACCCCAGGCCCTTTAAAGCGCCGCCGCCGGAGCTCCGGCAGAGAGGCTCCGGCAGCGCTTTAAAAGGACTGCGGCTCCCCACAGCAGCAGGAGCCGCTGGCAGGGCCGGCGCGCTCACTAGGTGACCCTAAGCGGTCGCCTAGGGCGCCAAATGTGGGGGGCGGCGGGCAGTTGCCCGCTGCCTCCCCACTCAGCGGCTGAGCAGAGAGACAAGGGCGGCTTGCTGTGGCTGCTCCTTGTCTCTCCGCTCAGCCGCTCAGCGGGGAGACAAGGGGCGGCTTGCTGCGGCTGCCCCTTGTCTCCCCACTGAGCTGCTGAACGGGGAGACAAGGTGCGGCTTGCTGCGGCTGCCCCTTGTCTTCCCGCTGAGCGGGGAGACAAGGGGCAGCTTCCCGCTGCTGCCCCTTGTCTCCCCGCTGAGCGGCTGAGCGGGGAGACAAGGGGCAGCTTCCCGCTGTTGTTCCTTGTCTCCCCGCTGAGCGACTGAGCGGGGAGCCGGAGGGCAGCCGCGGCGAGCCCCACTGCCCCCCCCCCCCAGTGCCTGAGCAGGGAGCTGCCTCGCTGCCCCCCTGAGCTGCCCCCCAGCTCCCCGCTCAGGCTCCGGCAGCGAGGGGGGGGGGCGCTTTAAAAGACCCGTGGCTCCCCGCAGCGGCAGGAGCCGCAGGCCTTTTAAAGCGCCGCCCTAGCGCCGCTTTTTCTCATAGGGGGAGCGGCCGCTCCCCCTGCTCCCCCCCTGGCAACGCTACTGCAAGCAATCCAGACCACTCTGCATCAGTGACCTATCCTCTTCATTATTTACCACTCCCCCGATTTTTATCTCATCTGCAAATTATATCAGTGATGATTTTATCTTTCCTTCCAGCTCATTGATAAAATAATGACATAGCATAGGGCCAAGAACTGATCCCTGTGGGACCCCACTAGAAACACACCCACTCGACGATTACCTGTTTACAAATACATTGAGACCTATCAGTTAGCCATCTTTTAATCTGTTTAATTTGTGCTATCCTGATTTTATAACCTTGTTTTAATCAAAATGTGCAGCAACAAGTCAAATGCCTTACAAATGTCTATTACATCACTATTGCCTTTATCAACCAAGCATGTAATATAAAAAAAAAATCAAATTAGTTTGGCAGGATCTATTTTCCATAAACTCATGTTAATTGGCATTAATTATGTAACCCTCCTTGAATTCTTTATTAATCAAGTCCCAAATTAGCAACTCCATTACCTTGCCCAAGATCAAAGTCAGACTAACAGACCTATAATTACCAAGGTAATCCCATTTACCCTTTACAAAAAATTGGTATATTCATTTTGTGCCAGTCACCTAGAACTTCGCCACTGACTTACTGAAAATCAACATTAATAGTCCAGTCAGTTCTTCAATCCACTCTTTTAAAACTCTTGGATACAAGTTATCCAAGAGTGTTATCACATGATATGACATAATCTGTTTTTCCCCAAATACAGAACAGAAATATTTACTGAACACATCTATTAGCAGAGGAGGGATAGCTCAGTGGTTTGAGCATTGGCCTGCTAAACCCAGAATTGTGAGTTCAATCCTTGAGGGGGCCACTTAAGGATCTGGGGCAAAAATCTGTCACGGGACAGTACTTGGTCCTGCTAGTGAAGGCAGGGGACTGGACTCGATGACCTTTCAAGGTCCTTCCAGCTCTAGGAGAGTGGCATATCTTTTATGCATTATCATTAACGGATCTTAAATTCCGTTATTTCTCAGAGCACCCTCCCCACACACACACACACATCCCTCAACATGTTATAAAAACTCCAGGGGGGTTGAAAATATTTACCAGAGCTCCGCTCTGGACAGCACTGGCTGAATTTAGGCTCTGATTATTGATAATTCTACCATTTCCATCTAGTAATGGACCAATACTATTGTTAGAATTCTTTTTAAAAAATGTATTAGCAACAAACTCCTTATTGTCTTTAACTTTGCTGGTTATAGGTATCTCCTTGCTTCCCTTATCAATTTTCGACAATTCCTAGCTTCTGATTTATATTATTTACTATCAACTTCCCCCTTCTTCCATTTATTTATTTTTATTATATATAAATAGCTGTGTTCCCTTCCTCTCTAAAACAGTTTCTTTTAAAATCAGCCCAGACCTTCCTTGATTGTAGTATTGCAACTTTTTGGACATCTAGTAAAGTGTTCTTAAACAATTCCCAATTATCACTCTGTGATGGGTTCCACAGGGTACAACCTGGAACTGAGAGACCCCTGTACCCCTTAACTCTCCAGCCTGCACTACCTCAATGTTTTGCCAGTGACAAGCAGCAAACCTCTCTCGGTGCTACGGTCACTCAGCCACCAGAATGCAGAGGCACACCCAGCTAAGTTGCATGAATACTTCGCAAACCACGCATGAACTATTATACACAAAGAAACACCAGCAAATATCCCAAGTCCCCAGCCCCAAATCTTGCTGAGTTGTTTTTAAATGTCAAGTCAACATAAACAAATGAGAAACAAATCTGCAATGAACAGTATCAAAACGAGTAGATACACACTTTAGTCAGCAATTCATTTTCAGCCCTTTCCACATTTCCTTTTAAATAAGTAATATTTAAATATAACAATTTTATTTCCATTTCATTTTCCTTAACTACTTGCTGTGTAATACAACTGCAGGTAGTAACAAGTAAAGCTTATTGGGCAATAAAACAACTGAAGTCTTCTCCACAATGGAGTCCATTAGACTATATCAGTTAATAGCTTCACATAAACTGACCTTTTAATGTTCAAGCTACTGAAAGAGATTTATCTGTAATACATGTTCAGTGCAGATTTTACTGTAATGTCTTCTATGTTTCTTGTAGTCCCCCAACTATCCTACAAAAAAACCTGTCAATTCAGGGCACCCATCTCCTACAGAATTCACAGAGAAGGCCACTTTAAGGAAACACTGTGAAGTAAGAGATTCAGGCCAGGGCTACACTAGACTTATATTGGTATAACTACATCGCTCAGGGGTGCGAAAAATCCACACCCTTAGGCGATGTAGTTATACTGACCTAAGCCTTGGTGGAGACAGGGCTATGTCAGTGGGAGAGCTTCTCTTGTTGACATAGCTACCGCCTCTGGGGAGGTGGATTAACTATAGGGATGGAAGACACTCTTCCATTAGTATAGATGTGACTTCACTTAAGCGCTATAGCAGTATCGCTGAAATGTTTTAAGTGAGGGGTGCTCAATCCCCCCCACCTCTTCCCACCCCCGCTCCACTTCTTCCTGCACAGTTCTGCCCCCTCCTGGCTCCTCCCTCCCAGCGCCTCCTGCTAGCCCGCGGAACAGCTGATTTCGGCAGGATGGAGGCACTGGGGGGCAGCTGGTGGGTGCCAAGCAGTGGCCTCCCCAGGAATTGAAATTGGGAGGGGGTGTTCACATTTTCTGGAGGGGGATGTCACTAAATTGGCATGTAAGTAGTTCACAAAACTGGGGGGGGGGGGGGGTCGGGGAAATCACTGGTGCCAAGCACTCAACCGCTAATTTTTTTCCATGGGATCTTTGGGGAGCGTTATTGTCAATTTAGGGTGAACTAGGAACGGCAGAGAGGCTCCTACAGCGGCAGCACTAGCTTCGGCTCACGCCGGGAAGCCCCGGCTCCGGAGGGGCGAGGGGCAAGGAGGCCTGAGTCGGGTGGGTGGGAACATTTCCCACTGCGCAGCTCGGCCCGTTCCTACCCTGGCCGGGCAGGCCGCTTAGGGCCGCCGGCTCCCCCCTCCCCCGAGCCGCCGTGAGCAGGGCAGCGGCAGCCGAACACGCCCGGGGGCCCGCGCCGTGGCTACCCCGCGCCGGGCTGTAGGGGCTAGACCCGGGCCCGCCAATGGGGACATAACGCCCCGCTCCCTCCCCCCGCGGCCGCTGTGACCCGCCCCTCCCCCGGTCACAATCACCAGACGGGCGCTAGGGGCAACCGGGCGGCGTCCCGCGCCAACGGCTCCCAGCGGCCCGGCCCTTGCCCGCGGCACGGAGCGGCTCCCCCTGGCCCCGCTGACTCTGGGCCTCGGCCCCCGCCGCCGGACGGGCTGGAGCCGCCGGGGGAAAGCGCCTCCTGCCGACCCCACACGGCGCCGCGGGGCGGGCAACGGAGAACCGCCCTTCCCCCCATAAACGGGGCCGCGGCCGCCCCGGAGCCCCGCGGCAGACCCCGCCCCGGCTCCCCGGCCACGATTCCGCCAGGTGAGACCCGCCCCGCGGGCGCTGGGAGCAGAGCCCGGGCGCGAGGGAGCTGCGCATGCGCCTTAGCAATAAAGACGCGTCTGCTCCAGGTCCTCGGCTGTTGCCGGTGTCCGCTGCAGGGGCTGGGAGCAGCGAGACGGGAAAGGGGGCGTGGCCAGGCAAGGGGCGTGGCCAACCAGTGGGGGCTGAAGGTAATAGGAGCCGGGGGTAGGGCTGCCAGGTGGCTCGTTTTCGACCAGAGCACCTGGTTGCAAAGGGACCTGGCCACTCTGATCGGCACCGCTGACCGGGCCGTTAAAAGTCTGGTTGCGGCGTAGGCAGGCGCAAATGTGGCCAATGTGGGGGCAGCACCCGCGGCTGGTGGGGAGCGCACAGAGCTGCCTGGCCGCACGTCCGCCGCCTAGGAGCCAGATATGCCGGTTGCTTCTGGGCACCGCCTGAGGTAAGCACCACCCGGCCGGAGCCCGCACCCCAAACTCCTTCCCGTGTCCTATCCCTGAGCCCCCTCCCACACCCAAACTCCCTCCCAGAGCCCAAACCCCCTCTGCACCCCAACATCTTGCCCCAGTCCTGAGCCCTCTCCCACCCCCAAACTCCTTCTGGTGCCCCCTCCTGTATCCAAACCCCTTGCCCTCCTGAGCCCCTTTCCACACTCCAAATTCCTGGCCCCAGCCCAGTGAAAATGAGTGAGTGAGCAAAGGTAGGGAAGACTGAGCGACAGAGGGAGGGGGAATGATGTGGGCGGGGCGGGGCGGGGCAAGGGCAATGTTCCCTCTAATTTTTGACAGGTCGTGTGCGCAAAAAATTTATTCTATGCAAATTGTTGTGCTTCTGTGCAAATTTTTGTGCGCGCAGTGTTTCGCTGTGTGCGCGGGGTTTAGGATCTGTGTGCGCGTGCGCACAGCTTAGAGGGAAGAGTGGGCAAGGGTGTTTGGTTTTCTGCAACTAGAAAGTTGGCAACCCTAGCAGTGGGGCAATCAGAGGAGTGTAGGCTGCAAGGGGGTGGGGGAACTGAGGGCCAGGCAGAAGGAATGTGGGGTGGCCCCAGGGAAATGTTGCTATCAGAAAATACGCGCGGGTGACTTGGGCTGGGTTGTGGGTAGCAATCTGTGCTGGTAGCAATTCCTCCCTGTGCTGACCTGAGGAAGAGTTCTGTGTGGCTCAAAAGCTTGAACCTGGCGCCACCAGAAGCTGGTCCAATAAAAGCTGTTACCTCACCCACCTTATCTCATATCTTTCAACCAAGATGGTTACAGTAACACCGCAAAGGGCAGATTAGCACATTCCTGCTGCTTCAACTGGAAGAGCTCAAAGTCCCCCAGAAACCAAAGTCCATCATGGATCTCACCACCGTCCCTTCCAAGCGCATGCCTTCTACCTGTCTTCTCAAATATAAGCACATAGCAACACATTCATAGAACCTCCCATAACAAATAAAACTATCAAAACAAAGACACTGCACTAACCATGGCAAATGTTAGTCACATCACTTAATGTATTACTGGAAAGTGCTCAGATACTACAATGATGAGCATGGTACAAGCCCTTATATGGAATAGTTTCAGTGGGCTGCATTTTTTGTATGGGGGGTGTTAAATTATCTATAATGTAATGTCAGGCCTTGGAAATGTAATGTATTGTAATGTCTGGCATTTACAAAAGGAATAGCCCTGCCCCTTTTAGTCCCTAACCACAAATTCAGAATTCTCTATTGTCACAGCAAGTTCTACAAGTGTCATCAAAGGAGCAGATACAAAATAGGGTGATCTTGTAACACAAACCAAACACTGCAAGGCCCTGTCACTTTAGAACTAGCTTTGTTTAGTGTTTTTCACTTAATTTCCATAGAAGTGAACTTCCGCATGTTAGGCCCAAAAATTACCCTGAGCAGATATGCCAACCGAACCACAATCAGGCAAAGGGATTCTGGGTAGTCTCTGGGCAGAACTATAGAAGGGGGGGGGTGCACTCTTGCCGACCCCGAGGGAGCTGCATTCTAAGCATTCTTGTATCAGGTGTACTAATCTGTAGGGAGCCTCAATGTTTATACTCCCTGTTCTGTTCCTTGTTAGTTCGTTTATCTCTCCTGTCTCCTGCTGGTCTCTGGTGCTTGCTGACCTACTGTTAAGAAAGTACTGAGACAGCACGTATTGCTTCAAATAGTTATAGATTAGGTATTGTTTAGAGTTGATATACATGTATAGTAGGAATTTCTAGTTAATAAGGGGGGGCGGGTTGCTTGAACGAATTCTATGGCGCGACGGAACTATCTATAAAAAACCTACGCTTTGTTAGGATGGCTAGCTGGTTCTCTTCGGAGACAGGCTGCTCTGTATTGTAGAGTGCACCTTCAATAAAGAGCTTGTTATCGGACCTTGCTGGTGTTGCCTGTCTCTTTGCGGTCAGACAACGAATTGTGCCGTGTCTGGGTTCGAGTCCCCGACACGCATATTCACTTGTTTACATTATTTTTTTGTCAGTGCTGTGGTCTTAATTAACTCCTTTGAGGTATGGAGTGCTGAGTTTGGTTAGGGTTTCTCCTTTGCTTCTGCACAGAAATAGCAAGTGACTATTACTCCAATCTCAGAAAAACCTTTACACATGCTTAACTTTATGTATATGAGTAATCTAAGACCCAGATCCACAATGGTACTTAGGGACCTAAACCCCAGTTGTAGGTTCCACTGTGGTCCACAAAACCTCTGGAGGGGGGACTGAAGCCTGAGCCCTGCCGCCCTGCCAAAGCCCAAGCTCCACTGCTGCAGATAGGGGAGCCAAAGCTGGAGCCCTGCCACCCAGGGCTGGAGCCCTGTCACCCAGGGCTGGAGCCCTTGGGCTTTAGCCCCAGGTGGTGGGACTCGGGCTTTGGCCCCGGGCGGAGGGGCTCAGGCTTCAGCTTTGGCCCCAGGCAGCGGGACTTGGGCTTCAGCTTCAGCCCTGGGGGATAGGGCCCCGGCTTTGGCCCTGGGCCCCAGAAAGTCTAATGCTAGCCCTAGCGACCCCATTAAAATGGGGTTGCAACCTACTTGAGGTCCCGACCCACAGTTTGAGAACCACTGCTTGAAAGTTCTAATCCATCCACATTTTATTATTTCCAAAACTGTTCAACTTCTCCTTTTTCGGTTTCCCTCATTTTCATCTGTCTCCCACTTCGTTGAAAATGTTGTCAAATATCACTACCCTCATAGCATTATATATTCACACTCCAGTTCATATCTCTGCTCTCACCTCTTCCTAACACTGTTCTCAATTTTTATGCCTTCCCCTTCCAAACCCCTCTGCTTTTCTCCTGATTGTTTCCCATGGCCATGTGTACTATGCCAGAAATGGGACCTGTAATTCTCCACTGGAGTAGTCCAATGGTAGCAACAGTAGAAGCAGTACTGTAGCTCGATATCAGGCTTTTTTACCATCGTTGTCACCAGACCCTACTTTGAGCATGCTGTTTTCTTATGATAGGTTTAAGTGTAGTAGCCGTGTTAGTCTGTGTCAGCAAAATGAAAATAAGAAAGAAAAACTTGTAGCACCTTAGAGACTAACAAATTTATTTCAGCATAAGCTTTCGTGGGTTAGTACCCACTTCATCGGATGCGTGGAATGAAATTATTCTTCAGACAGATATATATACAGTCAGAGAAACATGATGGTCCAGGTGTATAGACCATCTTGTTTATCACTTCAAAAGCTTTTTCTTCCCCTGCTGTCATGTTTCCTCTCAACTAATTAGCCTCTTAAGATTGGTCTATACACCTGGACCATCATGTTTCTCTGACTGTATATATATCTGTCTGAAGAATAATTTCATTCCACGCATCCGATGAAGTGGGTACTAACCCACGAAAGCTTATGCTGAAATAAATTTGTTAGTCTCTAAGGTGCTACAAGTTTTTCTTTCTTATTTTGTTTTCTTATGGTAGCAGCTAGAGGCCCTAACACCATTGTGCTAGATGATGTGCAAACACGCAAAAAGATGGTTCCTGCTCTAAAGAATTTCAATCCAAGTAAAGAATTTACTTATTTCTGCCAACATAGACTCAGCCTTTGTTTGGATTAACTACTCCCAACTACCAGGATGCTTAGAAAGGCAGATGAAATAGCATACAAATACAAAGGCAAGGAAAGGAAAGCAGGTCAGTTGCTGTGGTTGACTCCAGCTGATTCAATTGAGAGGGAATTGTCTATGGCCACAAATGGTCCTGAGTTATTTTGTGTGTATAACTTTATGAAATTGCTTATCCATAGTTTCTTTCATCTGAATTATTTATTTGAATAATCTCAAAGATAGGATAGACAGCATTGTGTATTTATCACATTTATAACTGGTACAATATGTTTTTAGGAGACCAAATAATGTGGGATCCGTATGAAACTACAATGAAACATGAATACCCATATAGAGCACCAGTAGAGACTGAAGCAGTACGGTAAGATAATATTGGCGAGATTAATGCTAACACTTCTGTTAGTTTTGTTTTTGTGATGTATTGAAAACCTGTGCTCATGTCCAGATTAGTAACTGTTGAGTTACAGTGGGCACTTGGTAAAAACAAAACCCAACAAATTTAATGCACGAGAGTGTGTGACTTTACCCCAGTGTTTGCAGTACTTACAATAGGAAATACATTTACCGCAGTACTTGTAGTAATACAGGTGGTAAATGCTAGATGTTGCTTTTATACTTTGTGTCCCTATTTCTAACTGCAATTTCTAATGCATTTCTTATAGTCCCAGAACAGCAAAAGGACATGTGAATCCATATCAACTTAGTGATCCTATTGGCTTTAATACTTACAGAGAAGAGTTCTGTTGGAAACCATATACTAAGGCAGAACCTATAAGGACTGGCTCTTCATCAGGAACAAGGAGAAACAATCCTCATCCCAGTCAAGTAAGGAATGCTATAGCATTATCCCTCATTTATGGTTGCCTAGGAAAGGTACTGTTTTAGGGCTTAATATTTTGTTTCCGATACAAAGTTTATGGCACTGTAGTTTTGGATCATGCCACTGAATGGGGTGCCAGTAGAAGCACTTAGCAACAAGAAACTTTGAAGAGGCGGGTATTATTTTGACTCTGGGATTTGGTAGTTGAAGAAAACAACATCATTCACTAATATGTTTACAGTGTAAAAGAACAATGTCAGGTCTCTTCTATAAGTACTATCTTGGGCAGATATTATTTGGGAGGTTTGGTGACTCTTCTAATGGTGATGCATGAATATTCCCATTCTGAAATGTGCAGTCTCTGCTCCATTTTGGTCTGCAGCCACTCCATAGCAGACTAACTATATTATTCCTTCCGTTCAGCAAACTCTGTTGTGTATCACCATCTTCCGTAGATGGTCTCCATTTCTTCATGTATGTCCAGAATATTCAGCCCTTAGCATTTACATCTTTCCATCATTTCCATCCTTTTTTTCAGAGCATTTCCACAATGGTCTGAAAAGAGAAATAAAGACTCATATTTAAATACTGCCCATCTCAAAGTATCCCAAAGCATTTTACAAATCATAAGCACATACCCACACTAATCACTTCATCCACCTGTGATATACAGCAGTGCACAGTGCTATTACTCAATGTTTATGACAGGAAGGGACAAACGTATCCAGCTGCTGAGTATTTGAGGAGCAGAATGTAATTACTAGCCAGATTGAAATTCGGCCTGAGGTTAACATCCCTGCTTTTGTGTTAAGAGCCAGGGGCTCTTTTTCTCCATTTTCAGCTTGTTTACTTTAGGCATTTGACAGCATTTTGGATCAGGCTCTGTCATAAATATAAAAGGAAAGGGTTAAGAAGCTGATACAATACTATAAAATTCTCTTACCTGTAAAGGGTTAAGACTCGGGTAACCTGGCTGGCATCTGACCAATAAGGGGACAAGATACTTTCAAATCTTGGAAGAGGGGAAGGTTTTGTGTGTGGCTCTTTGTCTGAGTCAAAGTGATCTCTGGGGACTAAAAGGACTGGGCAGAAAAATCAATCTCCTCCAAACCAGCCTCGCCAAACCTCACTATTCTAAAGTAAATTAGTCAGCATTGCGAATAGGTTTTGTTTTGCTTGGGGAGCTTTCCCTGTGCTAAAAGGGAGGTTTATTCCTGTTTTCTGTAGCTTGAACTTTCCCTGTGTTAGAGGGAGGGGTTATTCCTGTTTTTTCTGTAACTTTAAGGTTTTGCCCAGAGGGGGAATCCCTCTGAGTTTGGAAATTGAGTACCCTATAAAATAATTACCATTCTGATTTTACAGAGATGATTTTTACCTTCTTTGTTTTAATAAAATCCTTCTTTTAAGAAGCTGACTAGTTTCTATGGCTCTAAGACCCCCCGGGGTGGGTTTTTGGATCACTGTGTACCAATTGGTTAGGAGATTATTCTCAAGCTCCCCAGGAAAGGGGGTGTATGGGTTTGAGAGGGTATTTTGAGGGGAAGGGGAACTTCAAGTGGTTCCTTTCCCTGGTTCCTGTTTAAAACACTTGATGGTGGCAGCGAGAGAAGCGTTTCTCAGGGTGCAGGGAATTTTGTACCTTGGGGGTTTTAACCTAAGATGGTAGAAATAAGCTTAGGGGGGTCTTTCATGCGGGTCCCCACGTCTGTACCCTAAAGTTCAGAGTGGAGAGGGAATCCTGACAGGCTCTTAGCTTATAGTCAATTTCACTATTTCCTCTTTATTGTTCGTTTCCTCTAGTGTTTTGTGTGTCTCACTTACAGAGAAACTAGGGAGAGAGAGGCATTCTAAAAATAGGAAAATATGATTATAAGCTCACAAAAATTGGTTAGGGGTTTTGGGAGAAGAAGTACCTGAAACTATTGTAAATTCATTTTTATTTTGTAATTGGCTGACTAGTTTTTAAGTTGATGTGTCCCTTTTCAAAACTGGCAGCATATAACTGGTGCTTACTATGAATACTACTTGAAATTCCTCATATGGTAGAATTATTGTGGTTAATATACAACAAGAGCGAAAGGCTGGTCCAGTGACTATGGCATTGGTCTAGGATGTGGTTCAATTTCTTGCTCTACCATGGACTTCCTGTGTAACCTTGGGCAAATCACTTAGCCTTTCTGTGCCTCAGTTTCCCATCTGTAGAATGGGGATAACCCCTAATAGGGGTGTTTGAAGGAGAAATAGATTAAAGATTATGAAGCATTTCAAGATCTACTGATGAAAAGTGCTATATAAGAAATAGGCATTATTATTACTACTGAGTTTCAAATTATATTTTACTCTGTGGGAGCTGGCTGAATACAATCTAATTTACTGTACATATGATGCTCTAATTGTAGACATGCAGTTCTACAAAATCCCACTCTTTGTGTTATTAGAGTTTCATGATTTGGAAGGTGCCTCGAGAAGAAAAACTGCAGCCCTCCAACAGCCTTTCACCCTGGACACAGCCTATTTCTAAACAAGAGGTCGGGGAAGCAATCAGAGCACAGTTCAACTCTACCTATAATGGAGATTATTTAGGATTACCACAGGGTGAGGGCAATGATTTCTCTCTCTTCTTTTAAAATGGTCCATTAAGGGTCCGTTAAGACACTCTGAGGCACAGTGCTGTGGTAATAAGGACAGAGCAGAGGCACATTGCCCCAGCAGGGGCTCCTGGAGGCATTGTGTCTCAGGCAGACACTGTCTCTCTGGGAGCATAAAGGACGTGTGGGCCACAGGGCCCCATCCGGAACCCAACTAACACCTTTCTTCCCATCTCCTCCATTTTTCGTTACCTAGTCACATGCTTCTGGCATTTATCCTTGTAGATCAGGGTCCCTCTAAGCCTCCCAGTATCCCTGTAGGTTATGGCTAAAAGTACAAGGTTGTTACTACTTTATCGAAGACAACTAACTGAAGCTTCATCCCTGGTTCCACTGTTCAATGCTTCCTCATTGTCCCCTTGACAATCTCTCTTTCTGTGGTGCCCACTGAAATAAATGGAAAAGCTTCCATTCACATGAATGGACTTTGGGCAAGGTCCTAACACATTGGAAGTAAAGCACCTGTTGACTCAGAAATGTAGTGCCGGTCTGTTGTAATCTTATCTCCCCCACCACACATCCAGCCTTTCAACTCTTTCCATCTGTAGTGAGGTGCCAACATGGCTGATTAGTAGAGCAGGTCAGAAGATGAGGGTTTTTTTCATATAGAAAATTTCAACCAAAAAGAAATGCTACCTTGGTGCCTAATGGGAGTTGTAGTTTTGGTGCTTCATGTTCCTGTTCTCCTCTATAGGCCAGGCTCCCTGGTTGAACTACAACTCTCATAATGCACCATGGTCTCCCCTTTTGCTGACGGTATGGCATGCATCATGGGAGATGTGGTCCTGCTGGGTCGCCTGGTCCAAGAGGAGAATGGGAGCGCGTGGCACCCAAACCAAAACCCCCATGAGGTACTATGGTGGCATTTTAGACTCAAAACACGTAGGTTTTTGATCGGGAACCAAATGTTTTTTTAAGTTCTTGAGCATTCAGTTTGTCAATAACTTGTAATTTTCCATGGAAGCAGATTCTTTCCATTTAGTTGAAAGCCCAATTTTCTGTTTGTTTTTTTTTAAAGAAAAAGATTTGACAGAAAAATAAATCTCCTGTTTCATTGAGAAGAAGATATTTTATTGGACCATAAAACTGACACTATATTTTAACTTCTCCAGGTTTAAAAATTAAAGATACTATTCCTGTGCCTCCTGACTGGAAAAAAAGAATCCCACATCCCCCAGCAACTGAGTTTAGGCATCATTACCAGGCCCCAGCCCACATCCATGACTTCATGGACTTTTCCTGGAAATATGGATGTAATGCAAACCGGCATATTCCAGCAAAAGGAGTTGGTAAGAATATATTTGTTTTTAAAACTTTAAATAAGTAAAATATTGTGAACTGGTGAAAATCATGGCTTCAGCTCTTTACATGGCATTCCTCTGAGGAATCAGATTCTTTTGAAATCCTGTCAACTATTAAATTAGTTCTTCAATAGTCTCTGGTCACTTCTACTTACGTAACTGATTAGTGATGTCTGAAGATTTCCTGTGATAGGAGAAAATGAACCTGTTTCTTTGAGTCCAGCATGAGCTTTGCACCATGGAGTAATTTTTACACAGAGGTGCAAATGTGCTTTTCATTTGCTTATCTCTGCTCCTATTGAAGTCGAAGGGAGCTGAGTGCTCTGGCAAATCCCACCACAAGAACTCTGTTCACCAATATTTGACATGCACAGACATGTCAGGTTGGGAAAACCTGGGCTGCTGACCCCTTGCATTGGAAAGTCTGCTGGGAGTGAGGGCATAGTGGTGCAATCTCTCATCCACTGGGGGAGAGGTTCAGAGCTTGCCAGTGCCACACACAAATTGGGCAAAGCCAACCCGGGAATGGTCAGGGCCAGTCCATTGCGAAATACACTTAATTTCGTGCATCTTCCAGGCAACCTTTGCCACCCCGTGGAGCTGCTGTTCAGCTAAGTGCTGATTTTTCAACAAGGTATTGAGAAAGCTAGAAGATGGTGCTGTTTCATAGAATATCAGGGTTGGAAGGGACCTCGGGAGGTCATCTAGTCCAACCCCCTGCTCAAAGCAGGACCAATCCCCAATTTTTGCCCCAGATCCCCAAATGGCCCCCTCAAGGATTGAACTCACAACCCTGGGTTTAGCAGGCATCAATGCTCAAACCACTGAGCTATTCCTCCCCCCGAAGATATAGAGTTAGGTGTCTATCTAGGTTCTTAAATGACCTTCGTCATTGTATCTAAGTACCTTTCACTCATTAATGGGTTTTATCCTCACAACACTCCTGTTAAATAGGGAAGCATTTCGCCCCATTTTACAGATGGGAAATGGAGGCACAGGGTAGATTAAGTGATTTGCACAAAGTTACACAAGAAGGCTGTAACTGAGCCAGGAACTGACCTTAGGTCTCTTGAGTCCCAGTCCATGCCTTAGTCCTCCTTCTTACTACAGGTGACATCTGTGTACTGCTGGCACTTCAGCCTGTGTTGTCTCACCATCTCGCTCATTGGTTTCCTATTGATGCTGAAATAATATGAGGAGAGGCTGAGCCTAAGGGAACCCCACAGATTGTGGGATCTAGAGAGGGAGGTGTAGTGGGGCAGCTGCCCCACTCCTGCAGAACAGGGGTCGAAAGCAGCCCTGGAGAGGGTTGCGGCTGGGAAAAAGAGTGAAAGGAGCACAGGTGTGGCCAGCCCAATCAGGCCACAGCTGGCCCTATAAAGGGGCTGTGAGCCAGGAGCTGAGGAGGAGTTTCACTCTAGCCCTGGAGAGAGAAGGACCTAGCTGCCTGGGACCAACGTACCTGAGGCAGAGCAGTCCTCGAGCTGGGGAGCTCTAGCCTGGTAAACCCCCAGGCTGCAGGCCTTATGGAAGACCTAAATAAGGTACTGGGGCTGCAGAGGTACAGCCCGGGGATAGGCAAAGGCAGCAGGTCCTAACCCGTTGCCAATAATGAGTGGCCATTACAGACTGCAGTCTGCCCCAGTGAGGCAGGGTGGGTTTAGAGGGTTGGGGGCTCCCCTGGGAGGGGAGACCCAGAGTGTGGGGGTACTGCTGGGGCAGAACCCCAGGGCAAAGGGCACCAGGCTCCGGGAGGGACACGGGGCCAGCGGCAGGTGAGACACCGGCCTGCAGAGGGCGCTCCATATGCTGGAAAAGAGTTGATTCCCAGACGACCAGCAGGAGGCACCACATTATGTCAGTCTGTTGGGCTGGTCTAAAGATATGCACCTGCGCCAGTTTAAGGCATTTCAGATCCCTCTTGCAGCTTCCTGGAGGTGGCACAGGAATATTTGTTAATGAGAGGTATGAAATACTGCAGATAAGTCCAGAAGGATGTGTATATTTCAGTACCATGACCAAGCTGAAGCCTGACTGAGAGCAAATTCAAAATACTGTGTTACCTGCTCAATTTAAGGCACCCTGCCTATACCCTTCCGAAGGCTCAAGGCGTGACCCAATCCATTTAGGCACCCCCATCCTTTCCCTTCCGAGGTCTCAGAGTGTAAGGCACCTATCCTTACCCATGAGGCTCAGAAAGAAACCTGGTCAGTTTAAGTACCTGCCCTTTCCCTCTGGGCTCAGGGCTCTACAGGTCTGCGGAACCTTTTCCCAGCGAAAGAGCCTTTCCACAGTTGTGCTCAAAACATCTATTTATTAGCAACACACACAGAATACGTATACCAAGCAAATCTCTTATGCTCACCACTCCCAATATACAGACGGATTTCACCCGATGGCCAGTCAGGATTCATTCATCTGGGGGTTCCCGGCAATGCCTCTGCACATCACAGTCGTGCAGAGGGGTCAGAGTTCTAGCAGCTTGATGTTGCACTGCAATCCGGAAATGGTTACCAAAGAGCATTGTTTTTCATTTACATTATATAGGTAAAACTAGCTCCCTCCTTCAAATTTACTAAACCTATCACATTATCCCATATTTCTCAATAACAAAGTTTTTAACCAATTACACACTGGCATCTATGTGTCCTCCTTCCTGCCCAAGTTTTTTACATTTTATCTTTCATGACCAAATTGTAACCTAGTTATGACCTTCTCCGTTTGTCCAGATGGTCCGCATAAAACGCTGGTCAGAGATTATTGTACCATTTGTTGAGTCTCTTTCTGTATCCCTCCCAATTTCCCAGCATCTTTACAACCTTGGTGGTTCTAACTCTCATTAGGGACATTTCTGAGGTGGGAGTGCTTTATCAGCAGCAGAGCATTCTTTTTTTCAGTGTTAGTGGTGAACTCCCTGAGTTTCACCCAAGGCTGGTTTAATATTAGGGTGGTGGGGAGGGGTTGATCAGGTCTCAGGCCTACATCTTGTAGCTAAAACTGAGTATAAACTGGATTCTAAACAAACACTATCCCAAGCTAACTACACAGAACATTATTATTATTATTATTTATATACTATCATAGATATATTAATGGTGCTTTACAATACAGATAAGGCTTCCCTTTCCTTAAGGCACTTACATGTACTCTTAAGGTGCTAATTCTGCAATAAGATATGAAGGGACTGATACTATTGAAGGAAAAGGGCCTCAGTTAAAATGAGAAGAACAGGAGGAGACTACAGTACAAGGAAGGAGAGGGGAAAGATGAAGGGGAGGATTATAGGGTTATGCTTGGTTTCACTCAAATGTTCCTACCTGGCTTACCTTTACAGTTCCTACCGTGACATTTTCTCACATCCAGAACCAAGAAAACATTAAACAGATGACCACATACCAAAGAGATTTTGGGAAAGAATATTTCAATATCCTATCAATTTTAAATTCTCTGGATCCAGAACAAGTTAATAAGTACATTGAAAGAGCTCCAAAGCAAGGTAGGGTACTATACTAAGATACAATTTAATCCATCCTATGTAAATTTCATAGCTTGTGCACGATAACTTTCTGAACACCGCACTCTTCACACTTGTTGGAAAGGAAGAAAAATCGTCTGTCTCTCTCTCCTGCAGGGGGGGTGAACCCTGAGCCACTTGCCCCTACTGAAGGAATTACTAGGAAACAGAGAATTTCCCCTCCCCTACACACGAATATGTAGAAGAGAATTGTCTGTACTCCTGTAAAAACAGTATATTAAAAGTGCAGTGGTTGTTGTACCCTCACTCAGAATTTGTAAATGAAATTTTTATATAAAATAGACCATCCCAATGTTAATCTTTCTTGGAATTTATTCCAGTTGACAGTTTGAGATTCAAATTAACTCTTTTGGTTTTTAATTGTATTGACAGAGAAAGCAATTCTTCAGCACTTTCTTAACACAGTTTGTGGGAGCCAGAGTGAGAAATTCAGAAGGACTTCACCCTCAAAGAAACCAGAAGACAAACTATCTGAATGCAAATGATACCCAACAATCCAAAAGGAGAAAGGCCTCCAGAATCCAGCTGGTGCTGAATGAGTGGCATAACTGTAACCCATAATGTCTTCTTGTTCTGTGTGTGTGTGATGAATAACTTGCAAAACCCTGTTTTAAAACAATAAAGGCTGTTTTGCTGCTACCTCATCAAATAGGGTGCTGCCTTTGAGAGCGATAGAATGTTAAAAGGGATTTTTGTTTTGTCATTTCTGTACTGTAAATTCCAGCAAAACATTTATTCCTGGCTCAGAAGATCCTGTAAGTATGTTGTCAAAGATGTCATGTATTCTAATTATGATTGTTGCTTTGTAGGGGTAAACAAAATAACCTCTCCCATCCTCGAATTCAATCCTCAAACCCAAGATTCAGCATTAGGGCTAAACTCCTGATTTTTAAATATTTTCCCCTGCAGTCATACCTGAATGACATGCCACCACTGACAGACCAGAAGGCCAATACTGCAGCTTTTAAGTAGTCAAGCAGCTTGTAAGCCATCCTTCAAGTAAGCCAGCCTTTGAAGCTTATGTCTACCCTCATCCAAGGGCAGCAGGTCCCTAAATCCCAAGTCTACCATCTCTCAAGTCTGCCAGCTGACTCAGGCTTACGGGGTTCAGGCTAAGGGGCTGTTTAATTGTGGTTTAGCCGTTTGGCTCTGGGACCTTCCCACCGTGCAGGGTCCTAGAGCCCAGACTCCAGCCCAAGCCTGAACGTTCACAATGCAATTAAACAGTGCCTTAGCCCGAGCCCCACAAGCCGAAGCCAACTGGAAGAGGCCAGCTGCAGGTGTCTAACTGCAGTGTCGACATAGCCCAAGTGGCCAATGAACATCCACCTCCACCCCCCCCAGAGTAGCTGCATGAGTGCCTACAGCTGCTAGAGCCTCTCCCCAGAATGGAAATATTGTTTACAAATTACTGTCGGCCCTATAAGAAGCAACTCCCTGGATGTTCACTGAACCCACAGCAATTGATGCATGTTAACTCCATTAAGAATTGGATTGAGAAGTCAATTTTAATTATTTTAGCTCATTGAATCAGCAGCTGTTAATTTCTCCAATCTACTTTTACCCTAAACCTAACCCACTCCACACACACATTTTAATTCTAAAAATAAGATTTTTATTCTACTGAAAACCCTTCTCCTAAAAAATTATATTTCTTAGACCCTGCATTTATCAAAAATTAAACATCAGGTGATTTATCTGCAGACACATTCCAGATTTTGTGAAGCTGGCCTCTCTATACGTGCTACTCAAAATGTGATCACTCTTGGAGTTCATGTGTTTACATTTTTCTAATTAAAGGATCCTCCATCAATAGTCACTCCTCTTCTAGATGAGGAATGTGTCTTGAGATAGGGGGACTTGGAACAGTCACTGACTTCACTATACTTTGTCTATCTACCATTTAAAGTACCAATCCTCTAAGGACAGGTTAGTATGTGCATGTAACTATACATGTGAGTAGCGTGTGACTACTTAAACCATCTTCCAGACTAGTCTGTAGGAAGAAACCCTGCTACATACAGGACCAGGAGGCATTAAACAAGTGGGTTTGTTTGGAAGATGGGCTTCATTAACCTGCCACTTAGGGACTTGCTGCCCTTCGGTGCATGGGGTCTTGCCAGCCCACCCACACCCTATTCTGCTCACCCACAAGAAAGGCCTTCAACCCAGATTGCTGCTTGGAATTGCCAGGGAACCAAAACAATCAATTATTCATACAGCTCTAGGGAGGAGACCCAGTGAATGTGACTCTTCTGGCCTAACCTGGTACACAGAGGCTGTATTGCTTGAAATGGATACTAGTGCTCCATCCCATGTCCTTGTGTTTGGAAGGAGGATGTCAGTCTTCGCAACCACTATGCAATTGTCTTGCACAAAGCCCAGATGGTTGCAGGCAGGGACCCAATAATTACTGAAAGATTAAGAAAAGAAAATGAAGATGTCTCACCTATTAATAGTTAAATAGTGATAGCTGCTAATACACTGAAATGAGCTTTTGAGGCAAACAGCAAATCAGCAGTATTATCAGATACTTTACTTCCAAGAGTCTTATAAGGCTTGTAGTCATTGCTTGTGAATGGGCTGCAAGATGTGGATGATCACAGTAATATGGCTAAGTATCACAGATGAATGTCTCATTTCAGAAATTTAATATCATTGACACTCAGGTGACCATGTAACACTAGACTTGAGGCTGAAGGAAGGAAAATGCATCAGTGAGAGCATTAAAAGCTACACTCAGAGCAAACACAAAGGAAAACAAGGCCCTTATTTCTATAGTTGGTACATATGTACTAGCAGCAGAGATAGTGAAAGGGGATATAAAGTTATGTATGGGTGGTCCTGAAATGTATAAGAGGTCTCTGCTTGCTGCAGTTGTGGTTATAAGGCACTTACTATTGTGTGTTCTATTTTTGATGCAAAATGTTTCTGAGTCATTTTTTGTGCTCTCATGAAGACTTTATATTTATTCTCACTCTGTATTTCCTTAATCTGAAATTAGTAATCTGGATTGATAATACCTGGTATGTTCTTTGTGTGCTGGAGAACAAAACAGAACAGTGAATTTTGAGTTCCCTTAACTAGTTCTTAAAAGTCACTAGGTTATCTTCCATGCATTTGATGGTCTTTTAGTAAAGAACTGTACTTTTTGCCTCTCTAAAGGTTTTACCTTTCTAAATAAAGTATTTTGATTGAGTATTTTGTTGGAAAACTGACTGTTATTACAAGAATTCATATGAACAAATTATGTGGTACATATTACACTTGATCAGATGGACAGTACACTGCAGCATAACTTTATGGGGAATTCCTGCATCAGAGGAGTTCATCTTGTGACTTTTTGATAAGACTCTATAATACTTGTTTGGAATGCTGTACATTTCCAAAGGTAACATGTACTGGCACTTCTCAAGCCTAGAAGGAAGACAGATGACTCAAAGGACTAGATGACTCAAAGGGGGGAGGGATAGCTCAGTGGTTTGAGCATTGGCCTGCTAAACCCAGGGTTGTAAGTTCAATCCTTGAGGGGGCCATTTAGGGATCTAGGGCAAAAATTGGGGATTGGTCCTGCTTTGAGCAGGGGGTTGGACTAGATGATCTCCTGAGGTCCCTTCCAGCCCTGATATTCTATGACTATCCTGCAAATGCTTTGATCAGCATAACTTTTAAGCTGTTTGAGAGACTGGTACTTAAATGACTATTGCCTTTAATTGCCCCACAGTTACCTCATTACCAGGCAGGATTCGAACCAGGCCATAATGCTGAGAATCAACTGATTAGACTGACATCTTTTATTTGATGCATGCATGTGACACACTGTACTGCATGTTCATCACTTTTATATGGTTATGATATATTTTGTACAAAGTATACCTTTGAAAACTCATTTATAAACTCATAATCTGACAAATATTATTATCCTGTTGAAATGTGTGTAACAACACTGCATTTGAAATTATGAGATTTGGCTGAAGGATTGTTACTGAAATATATTGTAATTCTGGATAACACTCATAAGCCAATTCCTCAGAGACAAAAGCCACACTGGCATGCCACCAAAGTGCTAAATAGACATTACATGCTTAATCGGGGATTCACCAGCAGGGGAGTTGTAAAGAAGAAATTTACAGTTCACCAAAAGGACAGTTGGCAGCTCATGTATGCCATGGAACTGCCTGACCCCATGTTCCAGCAAAGGTGCCTCTCTAGTACATCTTCTCCCCCATCCCTACTCATGACAGCAAGATCCCTTAAAAGACATAATTGAACTAGCGGGAGTGGTCCTCTGGAGGTTTTTCCAGACAGTTGAGAGCTTTTGGGTGGGAGAAACCTTTTTGCTTTTATATGTATTAGCCTTCGTAAAGTTTAGGAATTAGCTTGCAAGTTTATCTTTTTATTTCTTTTGTAACCAACTCTGATTTTTATGCCTTTTCACTTGTAAATCACTTAAAATTTATCTTTTTCAAGTTAATAAACTTGTTTTACTGTTTTATCTAAAACAGTGTGTTTGGATTGAAGTGTTTGGGAAGCCTCCACTTGAGACAACAAAGCTGGTGCATATTCATTACCCTTTGTTGGAATGATGGAGTAATATTGCAATATAACACACAGTGTTACGCATCACTTTAAAGGATGTTCTCTGAAGGGAAGTGCAGTAGCTTTGAATCACGGAGTTATGCATTCTACCATATTAATAAAAGAACAAAAGGAACAGCACTGACATTCCCTCTCTCCATGGGTTTTGATGAGCAATTGTGGGGCCACTCCACATTATTCAGTTTTTTAAAAATATTCTGCCCGTATGGTCCTGTTTCTGCCACTGTAACATTCATTGAGTAGTTTCTATTGATTTCATTAGGTCCCTAAATACCTTTGTAGATCCCACCCTATCTGGCTGATTGGTTTACAGGGTTTTAAATAGTATTACTTTTCACACTGTTTCCCTGGCACCCAAAGGTGGGATAGTTTTATCAGCAAAAAGTTGCTATATCTAACATTCATGCTAATCTCCAATTGGGTATACACCATGCTGGAATCGGCAGCCTCTTTCTGCAAAACACCCTAGCTTTAAAACCCCGCTCCTTACTGTTCTTTCGAAACCTGGCAAAGTGAAATTAAAAGCCAGTGACAATAGTTGCACGGCACCTATTCTTTTCTGGTTTTCTCTTGCCCTAACTGGGCTGGAGAGGAAACATGATTTACCCATAGTGTCAATCAAGGGAGGCATTTTCCTGCCTTTTACTGACAGCTACATAGATGGAGGAAAAGTTCTGTTTATTACATGAAGTGACTCAATGTTGCCAAGCAGGGGTTGCTTTTCTGCGGACATTTTGAATAAACTCTTCAGATCAGCGCTAGCGCTGAAATTTTACTTCTTTTGCTCACTACTGTGGCAACCCCCCCTCTCCCTTTTAGCCGGGGGGCCGAGGGCCAGCACCCGGAGAGATGCATAGTGCACAGGCTGCAGGGCACAGCAGCCCTGGGCACAGACCACGCTGCAGGAGCCTCACGCGGGCGGAGCACCATTAAGACGAGGAGAGGGGTGATGGCAGCTTGCAGGGCCGTTCCCGCCAGCCCTGTGCAACCCTCGGCCTTACGTGCCAGGCCCGCGGAGCGAGGGCGGTGCAGGGCGGGGAGCAACCCCACGTGCCAGGTCTGCGGCGCTCTCCAGTGCGGCGGGGCCCGGGCTGCTGCTGCTGCTGCCGCTGAGCGGGCTCGGCTGGGGGACCATGGCTCTGAGGAAGGCAGCGCGACCGCGCTCCGCATCAGGAAAGCTAGAAACACGCCCCCGTGGCAGGTGAGCCCCTTTCCCCTCCAGCCGGCGGGCGCGGGCCCAGCCCCAGCGGGCCGGCAGCAGCGGTGTTGTGGGGTCGCTGTTGTCAAGCAACCAGGGCTGCGGCTTGCGCTGGCCAGGAGCCGCAGGTGCTCCCCGCGCCCAGCCCCGCTGCCCCTCGCCGCGGAGCGAGGCGTCGCCGCGCCTTCGCCTCCCGGCTGCGCGCGGTCTCGGGGTGTGAGCGCGCGGTTTCTGGGCGTCCCTCCCCGCGGGGCTGAGCCGGCTGCAGTGCGTAGCCAGGCGAGTCGCTGCTCCCGCCCGGGAGCGCTGGCTGCTGCCATGGGGAAGGTTTTGTTGTAGGCGCTTAGAGAAAGCGGCGCCAAGTCCCCCGCCGCGAGGGGCAGCGCGAGGGGGAGATGAAAGGAAGGAACATTGCAATAAACGGGGGGAGCTTTAGGGTTCTTTTTAACCCGTTCGTGTTAATGTCCATGGTTGTTGCCTGCTGTTATTCCCCTTCCTTCCTTCTTCTCTCTCTGCTGCGATTGTATTTGTCCCAGAGCCCAGTCTGATGCACAATGCGCAAGGTTGTGTCCTGGTCCTATGTCTGACCTGGTTGTTCCGGCCAGGGGCTGACATTGGGCCCACCACTGCTGTAGAAGCGACAAAGGGTCCTGTGGCACCTGACATTTCCACTGCTTGCATCCGAAGAAGTGGGTATTCACCCACGAAAGCTTATGCTTCAATACCTCTGTTAGTCTATAAGGTGCCACAGGACCCTTTGTCGCTTCTACAGATCCAGACTAACAGGGCTACTCCTCTGATACTTGAGACCATTGCTGTAGTGAATTGTGGAGGACGAGGGAGTTATTTACCTTTGTTTTTTCTAAATATCCCACGCCCCTCAGTTTACTTGTTTGGTATTATGCTGGCTGAGTGCGTGGAAGAAGCTGTCGATGGGAAATTAAACACTGACTGAGGGTACGTCTACGCTACCTGCCGGATCGGTGGGTAGTGATTGATCTATCAGGGATCGATTTACCGCGGCGATAAATTGATCCCTGTCACGGAGTGTGGGGGAGTCAGCGCCTGCACCCCTCTTCCCCGGATTCACTGGGAGTCTCAGCCAGCCAGTAGAACAGGAGGTTTATTAGAGATGCCAGGAGCACAGTCCAAACAGAGCTTGTAATACCACCACGACCCCTCAGTCGGGCCCTTCCGGGGGGCAGGGAGCTTAGACCCCAGCCTGGGGCTCCCTGCGTTTTACCCCACAGCTCCAAAAGGGGGGCAGGGAGGCCAGACTCTGTCTGCGCTTCCCTCCATGTTCCCCCAGCCAGCTCCAAACTGAAACTGTCCAGCCCCTCTTCCCTCCTTTGTCTGCTTCCCGGGCCAGGAGGTCACCTGATCCCTTTGTTCGAACACCTTTAGCTCTCACCTTTGCAGGGGAGGGGCCGGGGCCATCAGTTGCTAGGGGACAGAGTGTCAGCCATTCTCTGTGTCCAGGCCCCTCTGTAACACTCATGCACCCTTGTCCCACCACCTAGATACTCAAGCACTACATAGGGAAACCGAGGCACCCACACAGTACTCAGGGAAAACATTAACAACAGTCCTATTTCGTCACAATCCCCGATCGCTCTGCCTTCGACTCCTGTAATCCACCAAGACGAGCGCGCCATGAGGACGTGAGGTAAGTCGACCAAAGATACGTCGACTTCAGCTACGGTATTCTCGTAGCTGAACTTGCGTATCTTAGGTCACCCCACCCTCCCAGTGTAGACCAGGCCTCAGAGAGATAAGGCACTTCCAGACCGAATATCAAACATCCCTACGGAAACAATTGGGGAATGCCCACTCACTTGGCTCCAGCCAAGCTAGCAACGTTTACTCTTCCCAGGCTTGAGCCTAGGATCAACCGGGCACTAACCCACTAAAGACCCTGACCTACAGAGGAAGTGGGGATTGTGTACACCGGGGTTGGCAACCTTTCAGAAGTGGTGTGCCGAGTCTTCATTTATTCACTCTAATTTAAGGTTTCGCGTTCCAGTAATACATTTTAACGTTTTTAGAAGGTTTCTATAAGTCTTTAATATATAACTAAACTATTGTATGTAAAGTAAATAAGGTTTTTAAAATGTTTAAGAAGCTTCATTTAAAATTAAATTAAAATGCAGAGCCCCCCGGACCGGTGGCCAGGACCCAGGCAGTGTGAGTGCCACTGAAAATAAGCTCGCATGCCGCCTTTGGCACGCATGCCATAGGTTGCCTACCCCTGGTGTACACCTTGTACATGAAGAAAACAAGAAAAATACCTGTGGCACCTTAGAGACTAAGACATTTATTTCAGCATAAGCTTTCGTGGGTTAAGAACCCACTTCATCGCATAATTACAATAGGACCTCAGAGTTATACTTCATATTCCTAGTTTCAGATACAAGAATGATACATTCATACAAATAGGATGACCACACTCAGTAGATTATAAGATTTTTAATGATACCTTACAAGAGACCTTTTGCATAAAGCATATTCCAGTTACATCACATTTATAAACATTTTTTTATAAAGCATATGAAGTGCAACGTCACAGCTGGCACTAGTCATGCTTCCCATCCATATCAGGAAGCTAGCACACTACCAAGAGCTGAGAATGACACTAGTCCCAAGCAAGACTGTCAATTTTGTCAAAACAGTACACTTATAAAATCTGTGGATGATACCAAGATGAGAGGGGTTGCAAGTGCTTTGGAGGATAGGATTAACATTCAAAATGATCTGGACAAACTGGAGAAATGGTCTGAAATAAATAGGATGAAATTCAATAAGGACAAATACAAAGTATTCTACTTAGGAAGGAAAAATCAGTTGCACACATAGAAAATGGGAAATGACTGCCTAGGAAGGAATACTGTGGAAAGGGATCTAAGAGTCATAGTGGGTCACAAGCTAAATATGAAGTATCAGAGGGGTAGCCGTGTTAGTCTGGATCTGTAGAAGCGACAAAGGGTCCTGTGGCACCTTATAGACTAACAGAGGCATTGGAGCATAAGCTTTCGTGGGTATTCACCCACGAAAGCTTATGCTCCAATGCCTCTGTTAGTCTATAAGGTGCCACAGGACCCTTTGAAGCTAAATATGAGTCAACAGTGTAACACTGTTGCCAAAAAAAAAAAAAAAAAAAGGCAAATATCATTTTAGGATGTATTAGCAGGAGTGTTGTAAGCAAGACACGAGAAGTAATTCTTCCGCTCTACTCCACGCTGATTAGGCCTCAACTGAAATATTGTGTCCACTTCTGGGCGCCACATTTCAGGAAAGATGTGGACAAATTGGCGAAAGTCCAGAGGAGAGCAACAAAAATTATTAAAAATCTAGAAAACATGATCGATGAGGGAAGATTGAAAAAATTGGGTTTGTTTAGTTTGGAGAAGTGAAGATGGAGGGAGGGACATGATAGTTTTCAAGGACATAAAAGGTTATGAGGAGGGGGGAGAAAAATTGTTCTCATTAACCTCTGAGGATAGGACAAGAAGCAATGGGCTTAAATTGCAGCAAGAGTGGTTTAGGTTGGACATTAGGAAAAACTTCCCTTCAGGGTGGGTAAGCCTTGTAATAAATTGCCCAGGGAGGTTGTGGAATCCTCATCATTGGAGATTTTTAAGAGCAGATTAGAGAAACACCTGTCAGGGATCGTCTAGATGATACTTAATCCTGCCATGAGTGCAGGAGACTGCACTAGATGACCTCTTGAGGTCCTTTCCAGTTCTATGATTCTATAAATTTAATTTCAGTTCCAACAACCTGTGTTAACCCTTGTGTGTGTGTGTGTGAATACAACCTAGGTTTCATCTTGAAAAGAATTGGGCACTGAATTTGAGCATCTTTTTGGCCAGGTGTAGACTGGTGCTTAATTGTTGAATAGCTTCATGTCTGTGTTCTCAGTCAAATTATTGTGGTGCTAACTTCTCACTCCTGGCAATGTGGTTGTTGTGAGCAACCCTCACAGCTGCTGCTGATGTGCTCTCTTGTGTTAGGAGGAATGACTCTCACTGTGACAGCAAATGATAACAAGAAATCTCAGTATTGCACAAATGAGATCATCCTCTCACAACTTCAAACCCATACATGATTACAAACCATGACATTTCAATGCAGCATGATCTCCTGCATGATGGAGAAAAGCAGCTTGCCATATGGGTCGCTGCTCCATCACATACCTTTGCAAGTACATTCACAGACATGAGTCACTGTAGACAAGAATCGTTAGTGTCTGGGCAACTGTAAGCTCTACTCGAGTGTGCATCAGTGATTATTTTGTTATGTGCTACATCTTGGGAAACATAAGCTGGTTCCTGCTTACAGGGGCCTGAGCCATATAGGAATTATTTTCAATTAAATTTGATTGAAAATACCTTATGGAAATATGTTGGAGAGCCTGTATCAAGGGCTCTTACTCTCCTAGGCTGGCATGACAGATTGTCTTGTGTAACCTAGCAGCATGAACATCATCATCATGTGAAAATAACTATTCTTGGCTTCCATGTTCCATGCAGGAAATTAATTTGCTTTCAGCTAGAAAAATTGTTTGTGCTTTTCAGAGCTGTAGATGAGGCAAGATTCAGCAAGCATGCAAATGACCCATTTCTGCTGCCCTTACTGTCCTTAATGGGGCTACTCAGAGGAGTAAGAGCTGTAGGCCAGATCCAGGTCATATAGTGCTGTAAAATAATTTCAGAAAATTCTAAGGAAGATCAACAATCTCACTAGTGCCTAATGCCTAAACTAGGTGGGGGAGATTGGTGGCTTGCCTCACCACCGTCTCCCCAAACTGATGGTGTGCTCTAGCTTCCCTCTACTGTCATTCATTGGCTTTTCCCATTTGTCAGCAATGAGAAGTAGAAGTATTGAATAGCTATCAAAATCTCCCTAACTTAGTTCAGAGAGGCAGTCTGCTCTAGTAGGTAGGAACACAGCCTAGGAGTCAAGCAACCTGCTTTCTGGGGGCTCTGCTACCAGTGTCATGTGTGGAAGTGAGCCAGCCATTTCACCTTTCAGTATCACCATTTCCCCATCTTTAAGAGGGACAGTAAAGCTTATCCCACTCTGTAAAGTGACTCGAGATGTACAGATGAAAAACACTACACAAGATCCGGGTATAACTGATTTCAGTACTCTGACATTGCCCCATACATGACTCTCTTCTGGTGTTTGTTCTGACAGCATTCTGAATGAGCTAAGGGAGTCGACGGCCAAAACCGAGGCTTCATTTCAACGTGCCCAGACTTCGCTAGGAGGCCCCAGATTACAAGTTGCCTCTCCAGTTTCCCTCAGGAGCTTTTCGGAAGAAGCACGAGAAGAAAGCTCTTGGCTTCCAGAATGGCTGGTGAAAGAGTTACTGAAAGGGCAGCAGAGGAGTCACTCAATAGGACTCCTGGAGAATATATTGGAGCGTGAAAGTTTTCGGCATCACATTGACTCTGCCAAGAGTCTGAGGAAAGGAAAGGTATTGTCAATGCTCTCCAGTTTGTGTCTCCTGTGATATGCCCCCTTTGCGAATAGGATTTGCCACAGGAGAGGAGCCAGAAAGCCAGAACCCTGGTTTTCAGTATGAGTGTAATGATCTTAAGAACTTTACAATGTAATGTGTGTTTTTAAAAAAACCCCAAAAGCCTGTTTAGGAATATGCTTGCCTTTTGATGCACCGAGTTATATGGCTAAATCCCTGCACGGTGACAAGGATGCATATTCAGATGCAACCCAGCTGAAAATGTATCTGGCCATCTAAGCAGTTAGAGCATCAAAGAGCCCTGGATGCTGGCTCTGCAGTAGGTTGATCTGATGCAGAAACCAATTTTTAAAAAAAATCTACATACAAAAAGCAACCCTCCAGTTATATGGTGCAAGTTGCCCAATGTAGGGATCGCTGCTCAGGTACCTGAATTACCTGCATGCACTCCTATGATCAAGGCCATCAGCCTGCAAGTCTCGAAAGAGTGAGTGAGTGTGGGTTTGGGAGAATGATACCTCTAACACTCAGCTGGACGGAGCCTCCACTTAGCTAGTCTAAAAAGGAATGTGGCGAGTTGGGGTGGAATATCAGTCGCTGGAAGTTGGGCTGAGTAAGGGCTTGTCTACACTTGAAACGCTAGAGCAGAGCAACTGTGGCGCTTCAGTGTGAACACTGCCTATGCCGAAGGGAGAGGTTCTCCCATTGACAAAAGTAACCCACCTTCCTGAGAGGTGGTAATTAGGCTGATGGGAGAATTCTTTCATCGACCTAGTGCTATCTACACAGGGACTTACATCGGCTTCACTGTGCCACTCAGGGGTTTGTTTTTTTTCACATTCTTGAGTGACGCAGTTATGTGGATGTAAGTTTCTAGTACAGACCAGGGCTAAGGACTGCAGGATTTAGCTCAAGAAAAGGAAAAGTAGGGTAAGTGTCACATTCTGGGGTGCAATCCAAACTGGTGAAGAGTTGTCACCTCTCATCCTGTAACCCTTAAGTGCGTTAAAGCTTTGCTATTGTAGCTCTTTGCCTGAGACACCCACAGTCAGTAGCAAGCATGCACTCTAAATCTATGTATTGGGCAGCTCTGGTCCAACGTTTTGGATCCAGGAGCCTGCCTGCAATACCACAGACTTCTACTGGTCTCCACCAGCCTTGGTTAACAACTGGTAAGGTGACTCCATGCTCTCCCAAGCCCCAAAATTTCCCTGAAATATGTGTTCTGAAATGTCCAGCTCTGTCCTGGGACAATCAGAGGAATGTTAAGGTTTGTTGCTCCTTTAAAGAGTCAGTATCCAGCAGTCTGCTACTTTAACTGGAGTTACCAAACAGTTTGGTTCAAACATAGCACTGGATTAGTTTAGATTAAAAATAAAACAAGTTTATTTAATTCCAAAGATAGAGGTTTTAAGTGAATGCATATGTAAGGATTAAAATCAGAAATGATTACAAGAGAAATAAAGCTCAAATCCTTTCTAGTAACTAAAACTTAACAAGCTAGACTTGGTTCAAGATAAAATCCTCACCATGTTTCCATCAAGATGGCTGACCAAACTCCTGAGTCAGGATCTATCCCCCAAAGTCAAAGGGCTGGTATCTTTGTCTTCTTAGGTGAACGATAGATAACTTGGGGTTCTGTGCCCCTCTCTTTTATAGTCCAATGAATCTTTGAAATGGATTCCTCTGAAAGATACCTCCAGATAAGTCTATTTCTAGCTGTGGGGTAGGCAACATGGAGTTTGTCTTGAAGGAAGTGACCTGCTGCTTTTTCTCCCACTGGGGTTGGTTGCTAAAATGCAGATTATTTAGTTTCTGCCCCTTCCAGTGCAGCGGAATGACCATTAAACACACAATAGTCAATCTTTTCCCTGCTGTGATAGTGTGAGGTTTGCCTCCACAAGTTGTTAGCTTGATGGGTCTGTTTATGTAATATGTAAATACGTTCTTATTGTCTGTCAAAGTGTTTTGGAAGTAACTGCCTGGTGGGCAAACCACATTCCTTTGTCTAGGGTAGGATAACTCTTCTTTGACTGGCAAACACATTTCAAGAATTATAATTTCAGTTTATGTCCATAGCTTGGCATCAGTTCTTTGCACCTATATAATGCAATAGAGATGGGCTGAACACTTCAATAGTCTACTCAATAGACCATCCACAGTTGATCGGCGGGTCCTTGATCATTTACCCAAGAAACCTATCAAAGAGGATCTCAACTTCCCTCCATCAGTTGAGGAAGTTATGAAAGCAATTAAACAACTGAACTCTGGCAAAGCATCCAGAAAAGATAGTATTCCAGCAGAATTGTATAAAGTAGCAGGCCCAAGGGTTATCGAGGTGTTTCATGACATCTTGAGGAGCATTTGGGAGGAAGAAGAAATGCCACAAGACTTCAAAGATGCTATTATTGTATCACTGTTCAAAAACAAAGGTAGCAAAGCTGACTGCGGAAACTACAGAGCCATTGCTCTCCTCTGTACAGCAGGGAAAATACTAATTTGCCTTCTACTGAACAGACTCATTGCAAACATATATGAGGAGAATCTGCCAGAAGCATAGTGTGGTTTTTAGAACTTCAGTTCGTAGTACTATGGACATGATCATTGTCGGAAGGCAGGTCCAGAAAAAATGTTTAGAGCAGAACATAGACCTGTATGCAGTTTTCATTGATTTGACCAAAGCTTTTGATATGGTCAACAGAGTATTCTACGTAAACCGAGCAGCCCAAGAAGGTTCATATAAATCATCCATCTGTTCCAAGACCACATGACAATGCAAGTGCTCACCTGCAGTGACTTTTCTGATGCATTTGAAATTTCGAATGGAGTGAAGCAAGGCTGCATACTTGCTCCAGTGCTGTTCAATTTGTTCTTTGTCTGTGTCCTCAGCCATGCCACAAGGGACTTGGATCAAGGGATATACATCCGCTACCGACTTGATGGCTCCTTCTTTCATCCTCAAAGACTCAATGCTAAGACCAAGATGCTGGAGAGACTTCTCATCTAGGCACTTTTTGCAGATGACTGTGCCTTAATGGTCCATAGACATGATGACCTTCAGGTCATTTTTGATAGGTTTTTTGAAGCATCCCAGATCTTTGGACTTACAGTCAATCTCGGGAAGATAGAGGTCTTGTTCCAACCAGCACCTCATTCCAATGCCCCAGTGTCAGCCATCTTCATCTAAGGCACACAGCTGAAAAATGTGGATCAGTTCAAGTATTTGGGCAGCACCATTTCGAGTGACAGTTCTCTTGATAAGGTAATAGCCTCCAGAATCAGTAAAGCCAGCCAGGCCCTTGGCAGACTCTGAACAAAAGTTCTTAACCAACACAAAATTAGTCTCTCCACAAACTGAAGATCTACAGTGCAGTGGTTCTAACATCTCTCCTGTATGGATCTGAGACATGGACTCTTTATTGCTTGAGCAATTTCACATGTGCTCCTTCCACTCAATAATGAGCATTCGCTGGCAGGACAGAGTGACCAATATTAAGGTCATTGATCATAGGCGCTGACTCCATGGGTGCTCCACGGCTTGAGCACCCACGGAAAAAAATTAGTGGGTGCTTAGCACCCACTGGCAGCCAGCTTCCCCCTTCTCCTCCCAGCACTTTCTGTCCACCAGCAGCCCTGCTGATCAACTCCTTCCCCTCCCTCCCAGCGCCTCCCGCCTGCTGCAGATCAGCTGTTCTGTGGTTTGCAGGAGGCACTGGAGGGGTGGGTGAGGAGCGGGGATGGGGCGCACTCAGGGGAGGGGCAGGACTGGGCAGGAAGGGGCGGGAAGAGGCAGGGCAGGAGTGGAGGTGTGGGGGAAGGTGTCAGGTGGGGTGGGAGTGGGACCTGGGGCAGAACAGGGGCAGGAAGAGGTGGGGTGGGGTGGGGGCTTGGGGGAAGGGGTTGGATGGGGGCAGGGCCTAGGGTGGAGTGGGGGTTGAGCTAGGGTGACCAGATGTCCCGATTTTATAAGAACAGTCCCAATTTTTGGGTCTTTTTCTTATATAGGCTCCTATTACCCCCCCACCCCCTGTCCTGATTTTTCACACTTGCTGTCTGGTCACCCTAGGTTGAGCACCCCCGGGGCCCAGAGAAAGCTGGGGCCTGTGTCCTTGAGAAAGAAAACACAACCAGCATTGAAGAAATGTTACTGAGAGCACAATTTAGGTTCACCAGACATGACATCAGAATGGAAGAACACCGTCTCCCAAAACAGATCTTGTAGTTGAGTCAGGCAAAAGAAAGAAGGATTGTCCATATAAGCACTTCAAAGATAATGTGAAGAGCAGTCTCCAGTGGGCTGGCATCATTCCCAAAGAACTTGAGCAAATGGCTCAGAACAAGACTCACTGGCAGTCTCTGATAAGATCAGCATGTAACAGGTTTGAGAGGGATCGACAAAATCATCTCCAGGCTGCATGTGAAAGAAGCCACAGAGCTGCATCATCAAACATCATAGATACAGACTTCCCATGTCCTCAGTGCAGCCAACTCAGTGCACCAGGGTTCGGACCTCAGAGTCAAATATGTAGCCATAGATGAGAACTGCAACAATATCGTCGTCATCAGCAGCGATGGACTACCAACATGCAATGATATTAGTAACCAGTGGGTTGTGAGCTTTCTGTTGATACCTTGCATGACACTTATCAGATACATTTCATGACATTTAAAGAATTGAAGTACATTAGAACTGGTTAGGCCAGCTGGAAATTCATTAGCAGATATCAGAGTGCCCCTTGCCCCCTGGGCTGTTCTTAATGTCACAGTAAGAAATATTAAAATGTTCCTGGTTGTAAACATATTACTCAGAGAGAAGGGTAATTACAAGGGTGGGTTAGTCAGACAAATTCTGTTGTATCCAAGTATGAAAAGCTGATAGCCTTAACATGAGAGGTGATGTGTGGGAGTGTCTGTGCAATGATATGTACCGTTACATACATGGGGAATTATCAGTGTGTTAAGGTTCTGAGCATGGCCAGCGTTAACAGGTATTTCCAGAAGCCTGAGCAGACTCAGTCAAAAGTATCTCTTCTCAAACCAACTGGCCTCTGGAGTTCTTATTAAATATTACAGCCACTGAAACTCTGTGTGTGTGTGTGTGTGTATTTGTTTTCAAGAGCAGAATTTCCCCCTTAATATTTGTGTCGTGCTTGGAAGGGTGTAAAGCTCAATATAAATGATAAGTATTATTACTCTTGCATGTTTATACAGTGGTAAAAGTATTATGTCTGTGGTAAATTGTTGTGTCTGTTAGATCAGTCATGATGCACTCTCACTTTGCCACAGATATTGTGGATAAGAAGGAACTTTAAGTGAACCAGCTAGAGACTCCAGCCAGTAGAAGCCATGGTGGAAGGAGCCAAAGCAGGGAATGCTGCATTGGTGGGGGCAGGAGGAGGTAAAATGAGGTCCAGCCAGGGCCACCATTTCCCCCAGTATCCCTGCACCCAGAACAGTGCAGGGAAGACACCCCACCCCATCTCTGGGGAAACTAGGATCCAGGCAGTGCCTTCACACTTCACTCCCACCCCACCATGTAGCCTTGTTGGAGGGGGTATAAGTACAGGGAGGAGCCAGGCCCGGCGCTACCATTAGGCGACCCTAGGCGGTTGCCTAGGGCACCAGGATTTGGGGGGCAGCGTTTCAGATCCCTCGGTGGCCGCCGGCGGGAGAGGCTGTCGCCGAAATGCTGCCGAGGACCCCGGCGGCACTTCTTCGGCCGCCGGGGATCTTGGCGGCATTTCGGCGGCAGCTTCTCCCGCCGCCGCCTAGGGCGGCAGAAAAGCTGGCACCACCCCTGGGAGGAGCCAGCCAGATGATCTGTCCAGTAGAAGCAGAAGCAGACAAAGCAGAATTCAAAGACCAGTGTACAGTTTTGACAGGACTTTCTCTGCCCTGTGCTAATTGGTGGTTTGCTGTAACCCTCTCCCTCCCCTTCCTCACAGTCTCTTCACCTCAGCTGCATTCCATACCTGCCCCTCTTACCACCTTCTCCCCTGCCCAGTCCTCTTCATCCCCCTGCCCTTCGGTGTCCTATTTCCCTTCAGTTTTCTTTCCAGGTAGCTGATCTCTTCCAAACTAAACTCACCTGCCCTCAAAATATTGTGGAACTAACCTCAGGTTTGCTGCCATCACATTGTTCGCTCTGTTTGTGTGTTTATAACTTTTCCCCTACCCTGCATCTGTTTTGTCTATTTAGACTGTAAACTCCTTGGGGCAGGAACTGTTTGCTACTCTGTTTGCACGGTGCCTAGCACAATGGGGCCCTGTCCTTGGCTGGTCCTTAAGCACTGCCTTAATAATTATGATTAGCACCAAAGTGACATGCAGCCTGATTCATTGCTTATCGTTTCAATGAAGCCAACAATTGTAGTGTCTCATAGATTACAACTTCAAAAGACACATTGTTTATTCAATAAATTGATGAATGCAGCTCAGTGAATGTTTGAAACAATTGCTTGTCATTCTACTGAAGAAATAACAACACCTAAAACACAGTAAATATTGCCTCCTGGATTCAAAGAGATGCAGGGAAAAGGTATAAAAAAAACACATTTCATATTTGAGGGTCTGATCATGTGGTGGTTTGAGCATCTCCAGCAATGTGTTTGGCTTCAGTAGAAATTGAAAACAGTCAAGTGAAGTTGAGTGCTCTCAATATTTTACAGGATCAGGCCTTTAGTCTGTCATAAGTTTTAATTTAAAGATGATATTGATAAAACAAAGAACAGGCCTGATCCTCTTCCGGTTACAGTCAATTACAACCCCCCTTTGTCTTCAGTTGGTGTAGGATTGAATCTTAATTCAGAGAATGTACAATTGGGATTTTCTTTGCATTGATGTAACAATTATGTTTAAGAAAACAATCTGAGGGGAAAGAAGAAGTTGGTTTAACTTATACATTAGTAGAGATCTTCTTCTTTCCTTTCCTCTCGACTCCCTTTTAGACATGGGCACACTCAGGCTTCATATCAGTTGTGTATTCCATTGCATGCTGATGTGTCATTTTTGTGTCTTCACTAAAGGTGTGGCTCTAATACAGTATATTTTTTTTAACTCTTGCTTTCTCTCTTTATTTTGGAAAGATTGAACAACAAGTGACCCTTGAACAACTTCAGAAACTAAATACAGCTTTTCAGGTATGACTTTATCAGTGAAATCATATCAGTACATAGCCCTGATCATAAAAGGAAATGCCCAATTTATGCAAAACAATGTGTTGATTAGAAATAAACTTTGGGGGCAGGAACTGTTTTTCTCTGTACAGAGACGAGCTTGTTTTGGGTACCACTGTAATACAGGAATCATTTATAGATTGATGGTTGGTGCTTCAGATGTTTCATGTCATGTTGTGTCTTGTGCTTTTATGTAATGCTGTTAATAGGTACATTATGCATTGAGGTTTGTTTCCATATGTAGTCGTCACTGACACCCATGTTTGTTTCTCAGAACTGTGGTCTTTCCTAGTTTGCTTTTTGGTAAAGAATATTTCAGGCTGAACTTGTGGATTTAATTGTTAACTTGACAAACTCTTTCTTTTTTTTTCTCTGAACTATATATGGGGTTTTCTTAATGCATATTCCAAGCAGAATGCCCAGAAGATTTGAACATTCTTTGTGAAACATGTCTTTGTACAAAATAATACAATTCGCCTCATGCAAATATTTTAGGATCAGTGTTCTAAAATAAATAAAGAACAGGTTTTATGGACTCTAAAACCCCAATATGTGGATCGTTCCTTTATACCCAGGTTGATCTGCAAAAGGACAAGCAGCAAAAGTGATCAGGGGCTCTACAGTAAAGTTATTACATTAAATAACAGTAATACAGTGAACTCCTAATGATTTCAAAGAACAATATACAGAGAGAGCAGATCTACCAGTGTCCTGTACATCAATGTAGTTACACCAGGGCAAAACCCTAATGGCAGACAATAGCACTGTTGCAATCTCTTTTACGCTGAAGTTACACCAGTGTGAATTTCCTAGTGAGGGGCTGCTGTTTTGTAAGAGGAAGAGGGGAAATGGGAGCTGTGCTCAGGAACTGGAGCTGCTAGCCACCATCAGGAGCTGTGGCAAGGAGAGAAGGCAGGAACTAATGGAAGGAGAGGAATGTCTGTGGGGGAAGGAAACCTAACACCCAGGTAGCAGGAGAAGGGGGCTGGTGGCCAGGCAGCATGTGCAAAGGGAAAGGAGGAGCAGGTACAAGGCAAACATGCAGTAGAGGTAGCATGGTACTTTGTTTTTCTCCAAAGAGGATACTTATTGCAATCCAATACCTAAATACTTCCCTAATGCTGCTATTGTTCTAGAAGTCCCAAGGTGGTGTTCTGCATGACTGTGAATGGCCAGGGAAGTTTCTGTCAGAGGAGGGATGATCAGGGTGCTAGCCTGGAACTTGGGAGGTCTGAATTCAATTCGCTGCTCCATCCCAGACTTCTGGTGTGATTTTGAGCAAGTTCTTAGCCTCTCTGGGCCTCAGTTCCCCGTCTGCACTTCCCTATTTCCCCCTGGTGTTGTGAGGATAAATCCATTACAGGTGCTCAGATACTGTGGTGACGGGGCCATACCATAGATGAGATGAGCCAAATTATCAGAAAGCTTGAGAATCTCTGCAGTAACTAAAATAGCAGTTTTTTAAGTTGGCAGATTGCTTGTGAAGGAGTCAATGAGCCAACTGCAAAATGAGATGGATGTGCCGACTAAGCCCCCCGCTAGCAGCTTCCTGAAATCTGTGCAAATGTTGCAGCCCTTTAGAGGAAGTTTGAGCGGTGCAGTCATCAGTTCTGGAAGTGCAATGACTCCTCCCATCTGGTGGAATTCAAGCCCTAGAAATAGCACTGAGAGGCATTAATACATGGTCTGAAATGAGCAAAACTCAATGCTCAGGCTCAAACTGACACTTACTTGCACTTCTAGCCAAGCATGTCCTACTAGCTCAGAGCAAGGTGCTCCCACGGGGGGTCACCAAAAGGGAGGGAGGGGAAAATGAAACAGGGCTACATGGCTGGAGGGAGAAACAAACAGGGGTGACCCAGAAGAGAGAAGAGGGGCCAGTGAGAGAGAAATGAGAAGTGTGTGGGTGTGTGTGGGTGTGAAGGGCCCCATCCAACTGAAGTCCATGGGAGCTGTTCTGAGGACTTTTATGTGATTTGGATTGGGCCCTGCAGGGAGGGAGAGGCAAAGAGGAAATAGGGAAACAGGATGGGGAGTGAGATGAATTGGGGGACTAGGGAAAAGAAAGGACGGGGAGCCAGGGAAGGGGCAGTGCTAGGAGAGAGAATACAATAAAACAATAAAAGGGAGAAAAAGAGACAAAAGAATATAGAGATAGGGAGGTTAAAAGGAGAGATGGAAGGAAAGAACAAGAGAAGGAAAAATAAAAAGCGAGGAACAATTCACCACTTTCAGGTTAGACATTTTTTCGTACCAATTTAGAGCTCGGTGGGGAGTGGTGAGATCGGGGTCAATTGTAGCCTGGGCCTGAGGGGCATATTTTCAGATTGATGGTGGGGAAAGAGATGTATTTGCTCAATTCATGGACCTGAACATCCTTGCAAGCTGGTAGATGGGGTACTGATCACTGTCCCAAATTGCCCTGTTGGGCATGGGGAGGATTGAACTTCTCCTTCCTCACTTGTGGAACGTGACCCAGAGACTGCCCCCAAACCTGGTGGGTCTGGGGAGGCCAGGGCTGCTCACTCAGACATCCTGTGCCCCTTCCTTGGCCCTGGTAGCTTCGTCCAGCTCCCTGGCAGCATGACTTCATTGGACTCTCCTCTATCTGTGTCGGCCTCCGAGACCCACAAAGGTGGTACAGCTCTAAGATGTATTAACTTTTCCAGGGTCCTTCCCTGGGACCAGATGGAGGAGGATTTATACGCTCCCTTCAGTCCGCCCACTGCTCCTCCCAGCTACCCTTTTTCTCCCCCCTTAGCCCTCCGATACAGACCAGAGAGTGCCCTGCTAGGTCTGGAGGGGGGCGGTTAAGCTACCCATGTCTGTATGGAACAGGTGGGCCCTCTCTATGTTGGATCTATGGAACAACAGTCTGGCCTGATATGTATTGCAAACCCACAATATCCTATCGAGAAGTCTCCCTTGACACCGGGTGTCCTGTGATAGGATGGACTGGCCAAGCAGTACTATAACATTTACAGCTATGCCAACCCTTGCTAACAGCAGAATGTTAGAAGGGTCAGAATAGAGGAGCATGTTGTTCCTTTTCATATAACGTTCCTGTTACTGTTATGTTTCTCTAACCTTGTGGTCTGTCTTAGGCTTCTTACTAGTCATAAATGAACACAGTAAAAGGCTGGTTTTGATTAATGATGTTAAACTACTTTACAAGTACACTTGTTGTTTTCCATTATATGCTCCCTGACTTGCTGTAATACTCTCCTTGGATACCAAACATTCTGAATATTGTCTCAGTGTTCCCTTTTCCTTGAGTTGCTGGTATGCGCTGGAAAGTGTTAATGGATGCTTTTGGGTACTTAGCACATATACTAAGCTGTGAAAATATTGATACCCACTCACATCCACTGGTACTGTGCCCACTGTAAATCCTTTGCCTTCCAAATAAGGAAACTGGTAGATCCTAAATCTGGGTCCTTTGTGGGCTGGGGAGGGAGGGATCTTCTGGGTATCCAGATAGATTAACACATTAAATCAATAAGTTAAATTAAAGTATGGCGCATACACTGGAAAATATTTCCCTAATAGTTATAATTTTCTCTGCCAGCATTTCCCAAATTTAGCAAACTAAGCCTTTCTCAAAAAAGGCTACCTTTATTAGAAGTTTGAAACTATCATACTTTTTTATGTATCCTAGTGCAAAACCAATCTGAATTTTTTTTGGCAAGTGTTTGGAGGTTATTTTTAATGAGTGGGATAAACAATATTATTATCACATTCAGGTAACTAAAAATAGCTACACAGATTTTCTTGATATTATTAAAAAAATTGGAAAAGCATTGAGAGATCTCAGCCGAAACGTTATAATTTAGAGCAATAGGCTGATACATGTATATCTAAGCATCTATCTATGGTAATGCAAGCTAAGGCTATGATATCATGTTTTCTAGGCTAGTGTACTGTAAAAATTCAGGTGGCATCCCACCATATATAGTATAAGACTATGACCAAGTTTTAAAGAGGAAATGGTCCTGAAGATTAGGTTCATGTTAAGGTACTCACATAATTATGCTCTTTTACAATAAGCAAAACAAAGGTAGTCCTTTTCAGTAGCTAACTGTGCTTTGCCTGTTGCTGCTTCTGCTTTCAGGAGTTAGAAAAGAATGGATGTAAATCACTGGATATGGAGAACTTCAAGCAGGTAGTGAAGAAGTGTATGGCACCACATAAAACAGTAAGTGAGCAATTCTCTTTAAAAAGTTGTATAATGGAAAACCTTTTACGTTAAAGCCTAGCTCAGCTCTGTGGGCATAACCCTGAAATCTTGAATATATTTGATCCATGAGCTATTGGATTGACCGGCTTCTTCCTGCAAACCCGAGAACGGTATACATCTGTAATAAAAGTTCAGAGCATATGAATGTTAAAGTTCCCATTTTGGGCTTGAAACTGGGAGTTCTCCTGAGTAAACACTGCAGGATTGGACCCTTTAGGACAACTCTCTTAACAGATCTGAACAATATCTGGAACTTTTTCTTCTGTGTTCAGGCTTCGGATCTGAGGATTTGAAAAATTTAGATAAAACATAACAAAATTGGAATATTCCAATGTGATTCACATTTGGAAACAAGCTAGGAAATCAAATTTTTATATTCAACAGTATTTTGTTTTAAATTGAAATAATGTAGCATCTGCAAAACCCATTGTCCCTAGCTGGGGAGAGATGCACTATGAAAACTTAAAATCTGTTGATTATTCTTCATATATTGTACTTGTAATATATAACAATACTTTTAAAATGCCTTTTTCCCATAGAGTGATGAACAAATAGAAAAACTTTTCATGAAAATAGACTGTACTGCAACTGGAAGAATTCAGTGGGTGAGTGAGTGTATGTGTGGGTGGTGTTTGTTTTGGGGGCTTTTTGCAGTTGGTGGAACAAAACTTTGTCAGTAAGGAAAGTGTGTGAGAATCGCAGATCTGCAACTTCTGGAGACATAACTCAAGTGGGACTAAAAGTTCATTTTATCCAACCTTTTAAAATCAGTGGTGGAAATTTAATTCAAAGGGAAGGAGCAAAGTATACAATTACAGTTTACAGAATTTTTTTAATATTAAAATGAGATTTATTTTTTCAAATTGAAAATATTCCACAGCATGTATCATTTTGTCTTACTTTAGAGTGTGACCTAGGAAGGGGTCCAAGTCTCATGGTTGAATTTTGACTTAAGTGAGCAAGAAGTTAGGAAAATTATCCTGGAATCCTTTTTCAATCAAACTTAGATAAATTCACAGCTCCAGCATCTTGTCAGTATCCTCTTTGTTCTGTACAGCACTAAGCATGCAATTGGTGCTCAAAAAATAAAGTACCTGCATCTCATGATATTACTATAGAATGTGACATTGTTTCTGCCAGCTAGAAATAATGACTAGGTAGGTGGCCAGTGAGTATTGCTGATATATTTGATTATCTTATAATAATAATATATTATAATTATAAATAAAAAACTTGTAACCCTCAAGTTGTGAACATAAGACATGGTTCAGCAAAGCATTTAGGCACAGGGGCCCTTGCTGGTCTGTGTAGCAGCATATTCCTATTGCATTTGCCTTTGTCCTCTCCCTCACATTCCTTCTATTTATTGCACCAACTTGTTCCATCTTATAATAAATATATGGAGATTATGCCTTATCTCATAGAACTGGAAGCACCTTGAAAGGTCATCAAGTCCAGTCCCCTGCCTTCACTAGCAGGACCAAGTACTGTCCCCTGACAGATTTTTTTGCCCCAGATCCCTAAATGGCCCCCTCAAGGATTGAACTCACAACCCGGGTTTAGCAGGCCAATGCTCAAACCACTGAGCTATCCCTCCCCATTATCTTGTCATCTTAGATTACAATTTCATTGTGGCAGGTACCTTGTTTTTCTGTATGTTTGTAAAATGCCTAGCACAAGAGGGCCTCAACTCGTACTGGGGCCTCTGGGCACCACCATGGTAACATATTAGCGGTCTTTCTACTATAACTATGAATCACCAGCACTTTTCTGTACTAGGATGAGTTCTGCACATACATGCAGCTGGAATACGCAGAACAAGACGTGTCATCTGCCCGATTAAAGGAGCTGACATTCTCGCTTCCTGCTGTGATAGAAGAACGCTCTCATGGAGAGCCTGTCCTGCGCATTTATTCTCTGTTTGACAACACCTTAGTAATGACCCAAGAAGATGGAGTGATTTCCTTCTGGTCTCCACAACTAAAGCTGAAACGAAGCAAAATGGTTTTTGTATGTGCATTTTATTTTCTCATTAACTTCTCAGGTTTCATGGAAATGCTAGAACTCTTGTTTTCATTGACAATTAAATTGTTTATTTTAAGTACAACATTGTAAATCATGATACTCATGATTGATTCTGCTATGTTACCGGCACGATAGGGAACTGCTCTTAAAATATACGTTTTTAATATGCTCCCTTGTTCTATGGTGATTTAAAGCAGAAATGGTTCTTTACATGCTGTGTTCAGAATAAAAGTATGTAATGGCTGAATTTGCAGAGGTCCTGAGCACCCTCCTGGCTTTTCCTGAGGTGACTTGGGAAAAGTACATGTTAAATGCAGTTGAATTTAACTGAAACTATGCAAGCAAGGTGGAGGAAGGATCATACATGTAGGGTTGGCAGGGACCTCAAGAGGTCATCTAGTAAGCTCCCTGAGCTGAGGCAGGAGCAAGTATACCTAGACCATTCCTCTTCTGGTGGTTCTAGAATACTCTGCAACCCTGCCCACAGGATAATAAACTGTAACAAGAATAGCATCACCAGAACAAACGTGCATTTGCTGAGAGTGTGATGCTGTTCATGAGTAACTTCTCAGAAGTATTAACCTTTTTTGAGTACTGTAGGTCCTGATCCAAGTGACAATGACTGTCAACTCTACCAGGGTTCAGTGAGACTTGAGTGCTCAGCACCCTGCAGGTTTGGACCTGTATATAATAATTTGACACCATATAATGTTTTGTGTTTTGCTTGTGGGCTATATCCTATAGGCAGCAGCTTTGCATGTAAGAAATGGTTCCACTCAGAGGGACTTGGGAAATGAAACAAACTGAGGGCTGATCCCAAGAGATGCTGAGTGCCTCTTAATTCCCATTATATTCAATGGGAAGTGTCCTGTGTGTTGCAAGATCTGGCTATAAAGGACATATACTCTTCCTAGTTAATCCATGCAACCCATTTCAGTGGGTTTGCAACAGTGTCACCAAGAACAGACTCGGCCCCCAGCTGTGGTGTCTTGTCTTTTCATGTAATGTAGGGATGACAACTAGCTCTCTCATGTTTTAGGAAAAACCTGTCAACAAAAAATTTAAGTGGGCGACAGATTTCACTGTCATGACACATTACAACAAACTCATCCTGGGAACTGGGTAAGTGCTCTTCTTTACCAGAATCAGAACTAAAAATGAATGTGGTGTTATCAGCATTAACTATCTCTGGGGGCTGGGAACTTGCAGAATAACGCTGCATAAGTGAAACAGTTGGTGATGTGAGATCATGTTCCAAAAACGCTGTCACAGCTGGTGTTCTTATGGACAGCCTCATGGTGTCTGAGCTGCCCACTCACACCCACAGAGGGTCCTTACAGGTCAGTGCAGAGTGAGATTGGGAATGCAGAATAGGGAATTGTGTGTGCTGACCATATTGTCACTAATTAATTCATTTATTGGGTTATTAATAATTGTGATATAAAGCTGTGCATGCCCCTTTAAAGAAATAAAACTTGTTCCTTGTCCTGAAGTGTCTGAATCTAAATTATTGTATCAACCCCTACCCCCTAACCCTTAAATACCAGGTTCAGGATTTAAATCCAGTCCAAACTGGTAATAATGACAAAAAGTTATTCCTATCTGATGGCTGCTCAGTGGCCTGTGTGCAATGAGATTGGTGATCTCAATCCAAGTTCCTATGAAAGAGTGCCCCTATCTGAAAAATCACCAGCACAGATTGCAGGCTTGTTAGAGTCCTCTGCTAAGAGGCCAAGGATGGAATGAACATGGAGACTGGTCCCTTAGAGGCGGTCTCTTGGGGTCAGGGATTAGATACATTGGTGGGGCAGTGTGGAGAAGATGGTCTTGCAGCATCCTCAAAACACTTGTTTGATAGTTAAACAGAAGATTTCACTCTCCAGGACTGCTAGATAAACAACATCCTTAAATTAACTGCACTTCACACCCATTAAAAATATATATCTTAAAAGACAAAATGTTCAAAAGAAAAGATTTACAGTGCCTCAAAGGGATGATTGAAACCTGCTGCTCATTTAAAATCTGTCTTGTTTTCTGACAGGGATCGTGAAATCCAGTTGTATGAGATGTCCAACTTCGAACCGTACTGCCAGATCAGTGGTTTGGAAGCGATCCCTTTAAAACTGGACTATTGGTAAGCAATGTTCTATGTTCATGTTGTCAATCTCAGGTCAACGGTATTTCATTGCACCCTTTTAGACATAAGATATTTTATTTTGATATCTGTCTGGTCTTGGTATCATCTCAGTGTTCAGTTTTTCTGTTTGTGTGGTATCTTGTGTATTTCTTTTCAACATCCTGTCAGACATACCATGTTTCGTTGTCAGTTCGTCATTTTATCCCTATACATGATGATCAGAGTTTTAGTTTTCTACTCCAATTTGTACATTTAGGCTCTTTTTCAGCAAGATACTGGGACACTCATATGCTTAAAGTAAAGCAAGTGCTAAAGTACAGTGGTGCATCAGGGCTATAATGGGGAGTGAATATGAGACTTTGTCATGTGCTTGTTGAGAAGCTATCACCAAAATATTGTGCACGGATAAAGATGCAATGGGGGTGGGAGGTAGGAGATTACTCTGACTGGACACTGTGATAGAAATTGAGTAGTGTGGATGAAATGACCTCAGTGCTTCCTCGTGAAGTTCTATAGTAGTTACCGAGTATTGGAGATCATTAAGCAACTGGAAAGCCTCATTTTGTTTCCTATAAAACGATGTTTATTTCTCTCTGTTTCAAAATGTTACCAAAACACTCATCTGTCACGTGTCATGTACACATTCTTCTATGCAACCTTGGGCAAATTACTCGAGGTAGAATTTCAAAAGTACTGTAGTGATTTAAGAGCCTGTCCATGACTTAAATACCCATGACTAAAACTTGGGTGGGGGGCCGTGGGTGCTCTGGGGGCGGAGTCCAGGGGTGCCGCAGATGCTGGGGTAGGTGGCCTGGGGGATCCCGCTGTTGCTGGGGTGGGAGGTTGGCAGGGCTGGCAGGGGCGCCCTACCCAGCTCCACATCCCTGCAGCTCCTTGGCGGCGGAGGGTCAGGTGGGCTCAGCGCGCTGCTCCTGCCACAAGTACCAGCTGCCACAGCTTCCATTGGCCAGGAACCGCAGCCGATGGGAGCTGGGGAGTGGGGCCTGTGGGCGCAAGCCGCATGCGGCATGGAGCCCCCCCACCTTGGCCCCTTCGTCACCTAGGAGCTGCAGGGCTGTGGAAGCTGGGGAGCCCCCGACCCCAAGGTAAGCGCCCCCCCCACCCCCTGCCCCTAGCCCCCTCCCACACACCCAAACTGCTGCTGCTGGCCCAGGGGCTGCCCAACTTGGGCAGCCCCTGTGCCAGCACCAGCGGCTACAGAGGTCACGGAGGTCACAGAAAATCACAGAATCCGTGACTTCTGTGACCTCCATGACAGACTCACAGCCTTACTCATAGGTCTTGTTTTCTAGACCTTTAATCATTTATGTTGCTGTTCTCTGGACTTTCTCCAGTTTGTCCACATCTTTCCTGAAATGTGGCGCCCAGAACTGGACACAATACTCCAGTTGGGGCTAATCAGCGTGGAGTAGAGCGGAAGAATTACTTCTCATGTCTTGCTTACAACACTCATGCTAATACAGCCCAGAATGATGTTTGCTTTTTTTTTTTTTTGCAACAGTGTTACATTCTTGATCTCATTTAGCTTGTGATCCACTGTGACTTCCAGATCCCTTTCCGCAGTGCACCTTCCTAGGCAATCATTTCCCGTTTTGTATGTGTGCAACTGATTGTTCCTTCCCAAGTGGAATACTTCACATTTGTCCTTATTAAATTTCATCCTATTTACTTCAGACCATTTCTCCAGTTTGTCCAGGTCATTTTGAATTTTAATCCTTTTCCCCAAAGTATTTGCACCGCCTCCCAGCTTGGTATCAACCACAGACCTCATAAGTGTACTCTCTATGCCATTATCTAAATCATTGATGAAGATATTGAACAGAACTGGACATGTTGAGCCACTGTTTTTCTTCACTTAAAAAAAAATCTCCCTGTGCACAGTCTGTGTTCTAGTTTTTGGCATTAAACTCTGCATTTATGACATTACATTCTGCATTGCATTTCTGGTGCCAAATGCAACATGGAGTAAATGGGTCCCTGGAAATGTCAAGGCCAAATTCAGCAGGGACATGAATAAGAGAGTGGCTTACACTTTGTGTCAAAATAGTGAAGTAATTTTCACCAATTTGTCATTTTGTGGGCGTGCAAGAACAGGGGTCACGTAGAGAAGTATTCTATTTGTATTCTCCTTCATCACTACCTCTATCTCACTCATCACTGTAGTATCCGAGTGCCTTCTGGTAGTGCATAAACAACATAACTAACACCTCTCATGTGTGGTTTGTTCTCTCTCTGTGTTCATGGCAGAGAAAAGAAGCCAAAGATGTGTACCTTTCACTTGGAGCAGAAGGTAGTGAGGTTTGTGGTGGCCCTCAGTTCCTAGGGGAATTCATTGTGCAGTGTTGGATCAGCCTCTAATAAGTTCTTGTCTCCTACACAGACGAGCTTTATCTTTGTGATAGAAAATTCCATTATGCCCGAGGAGCAGAATTATTGACCATGGTCTTCATTCCAGAGCTTTATGTGATTTTTAGGTATCGTAGGCCATTGGGTTATCAGGAATCTCTGTCGCACGCACATTGCTCACTGGTTTGATGTTAGTTGTGGTTTCACACTTAACAGGGTAGGCTGCATGAATGTCGTCATATTCCAACCTGTTATCAGCAATATGTAAGATAAAGCATCCCCCTCTCTCCATTAACATTTACTTGCACATCCACAACACTGCTGGGGACCAAATTCGTACCCGATGTAAGTAGATATACCTCCCACTGAGTTAAGTAGAACATTTATCATTATACCAGGCCTGAATTTAGTCTCCACAGAATGCTAGACCTGTGAACAAAGGCGGATTAGAGGTTTGTGGGGTCTGGGCCAGAGCAAGCGGGGGAAGGAGTGCCAGGCGGGTGGAGCAGGTCGGGGTGCCCACTTTTCTGGGGTCCCCCAAGTTGACTGGGGTGCCGAGGCCCCATTGGCCCAGTGGCTAATCTGCAACTGCCTGTGAACATGGCATTTGTTTTGTCTAACGTATGTTGCACTCAATACTACTTTTATTTCTTTTAAACTGAAGTGTTCTGACTAGATTGCACTTATCCTTTTTTCCATCTTTTTTTAGTTGCACCGATCCTGATGAGTGCATGATTCTGTATGGTGATGACCAGGTAGATGTTTTTTACTGTGTTTTTTAAAACAACAACAACAAAACAGTGTTTGATATAAGTAGGGTCCTTCATTTTTAGTTTGTATTTGATTTAATTTTTCCAGGGAATTATCAGTGTTTATTACTACAACAACAAAAACAGGTGAAAATCGGTGAAAAAAACTATTAATAATTTTTCTGGGTAAATATTGGGGTTTATTTTGGTGGACGGAAGGACGGGGGGAAAAGTATTCAGTAGATTAATGCACTGATGAATGGAATTCAGCGTGGCTTGCTGGAGAACTAAAACAGAACTTAAAACACAATGCTACCTCTGACTTTAAGAAAGCAATATAGCTCTAATCCCCAAATAAAACTTTTCATTTGAATAAACAGTTTACTGTTGTAGACTTAGACCCATGAACCTATAAATATTTAAATTTAATAACTGGGCCACACCATTTGCAGTGCATACACTCAACTTCATCCTTTTCTCCTGTTTTTTGTTTTTTTTAAATGTTTGAATACTTCCTTGTGTTATAAAACATATTCTGATACAGATTTTTATTTTCTTCCCATTTTAGTGTGTCAGATCTTTAAACCATTATCTGCTAATAGCTCGAAATGTGTACATGATAGGCATGAGATTAATCAGTATGTTCAGTTTCGCATGCACTTCAGAGCTTGCATACGTGCCTGTTCTCTTTATTGTTTTATCTTCTACACTTATATATAGCCTTACTTCAACAGGCAGCTTTTGTATTAATGCATTAACAGACTAATGTATTATCGTAAAACATATATCTCATGCAATGTATTGTATTTTCCTAATAAAACAAGTTTTTTTTTTATATATTTAAATGATACAAAAGTAGAGTGAAAATCAGAAAAAACTAATAATACTTTTTGTAAAACCTGGGATTTTTTCGGTAAAAATTGGTTTAATCTGAAAACGAAGGTGCTTAGATATAAACCATGAACTCATGGTGGCCAGTCTCCCTGATTATCCAATGGATGGGGTGTGTCAGGTACACCTTTTATACAGTAGGTTGCAGGACTGCTACTTGTAGGTCAGGCTTCTGTACCAGATATGGATTGGCTACAGAGCTTCCTTCCCAGAGACATATACCAGAGGTGTTCACTGTACGATCCTTTAAAGCACTTCCTGGCTCTAGCTGTCACCAGCTCAGATAAAGTATCAGAGTGGTCACACATGGCACTCCCTTGTGGCTGAAGAGTATAATGCAGTTTAACATTCTATTGCACAGTAATAGAGAGATAAGGTGGGTGAGGTTTTATCATTCTATTGGACCAAGTTCTGTTGGTGAGAGAGACAAGATTTCAAGTTTACACATAGCTCTTCTTCAGGTCTGTGAAACTTATTCAGGTCTGGTCTATACTACAGACCTATATCCGTATAAATACGTTGCTCAGGGGTGTGAAAAATCCACACCCCTGAGCTGTGTAGTTATGCCAACCTGACCCCTCCTCCCCCATGTAAACAGCACTATGTCAGCAGGAGAGCTTCTCCTGTCAATTTAGCTACCATCTCTTGGGGAGGTGGATTAACTACTCCCGTTGGTGTATAGTGTCTTCATTAAAGCACGGCAGAGTTTTAAATGTAGACTTACCCTCAGAGTGTCACAGCTAAAGACAAGGCGGAATGGATTGTTTAGCATAAGTAGTGAACACATCTTTCAAGGGACCATTCAAGGTGAAGTGGCCTGTTAACCCCTCTCCAGTCATGGGGGGAAAAGAAAGGGGGGAGGGAACATCTTGGGGGTGAGTTTTTAATAGATTATAGATGGTTGTAATAAACCATAAATGCAGTGTCTCTGTTTGGTCCATGATTTTTAGTGCCTAGCAAAGTTATGAATTTAAGCTTCTAGGCTAGTCTTTTGAAAGTGTTGTGCAGGTGTCTTTAGAGGATGAGGATTAATAGGTCAGATATAGAGTGATCGCTTTGTGAAAAATTTCAGAGTGGCAGCCGTGTTAGTCTGTATCAGGAAAAAGAACGAGTAGTACTTGTGGCACCTTAGAAACTAACAAATGTATTTGGTCATAAGCTTTCATGGGCTAAACCCACTTCATCAGATGCATGGAGTGGAAAATACAGTAGGAATATGTATTCATATATATATACACACACAGAGAATATGAAAAGATGGGGGTTGCCATACCAAATCTAACGAGACAAATCAATTAAGGTGGGCTATTATCAGCAGGAGAAAAAAACAAACAAACAACTTTTGTAGTGATAATCAGGATGGCCCATTTCAAACAGTTGACAAGAAGGTGTGAGTAACAGTAGGGGGAAAATTAGCATGGGGAAATAGTTTTAGTTTGTGTAATGACCCATCCACTCCCAGTCTTTATTTAAGCCTAATTTTATGGTGTCCAGTTTGCAAATTAATTCCAGTTCTGCAGTTTCTCGTTGGAGTCTGTTTATGAAGTTTTTGTTGTTGAAGAATTGCCACTTTTAGGTCTGTAATTGAGTGTCCAGGGAGGTTGAAGTTTTCTCTCACTGGTTTTTGAATGTTATAATTCTTGACGTCTGATTTGTGTACATTTATTCTTTTGCATAGAGACTGTCCAGTTTGGCCAACGTACATGGCAGAGGGGCATTGCTGGCACATATCACATCAGTAGATGTGCAGATGAACGAGCCCCTGATGGTGTGGCTGATGTGATTAGGTTTTATGATGGTGTCCCTTGAATAGATACGTGGAAAGAGTTGGCAACAGGCTTTGTTGCAAGGATAGGTTCCTGGGTTAGTGTTTTTGTTGTGTGGTGTGTGGTTGCTGGTGAGTATTTGCTTTAGGTTGGGGGGCTGTCTGTGAAAATGTTCACCCACAACTGATATAGTGTTTTTGTCTTTTATCATTTTCCTGGGAGAGTTCACTCGAGAGCGTAGTGATTGTTTGGTTTCACCCACATATGTAGGCGCCGACCCCGTGGATGCTCCGGGAATGGAGCACCCACAGGGTAAAATGGGGGATGCTGAGCCCCCACCGGCAGCCCCCCTATCAGAACCTCCCCCTGTCCCCAGCACCTTCTGCCTGCTGGCGGGCCCCGCCAGTCAGCACCTCTGCCTCCCACCCGCCGCAATGAGCTGTTTCGCGGCATGGGGGAAGGGGAAGGAGCGAGGATGCGGCGTGCTTGGGGGAAGGGGGCGGAACGGGGTGGGAAGAGGCAGGTGGGGGTGGGACCTTGGGGGAAGGGGCGGAGTGGGGGCGGGGCCTGGGGCAAAGCTGGGAGTCGAGCACCCCCCGGCACATTGGAAAGTCTGTGCCTGTGCCCACATAGTTGCTATTGGGGCATTTAGTGCATGGGATGAGATACACCACATGTTGTGATAGGACCCAGGGATCTTGAAAGCTTGGATGTTTGTGTCTCTCACCAACAAAAGTTGGTCCAATAAAAAATATTACCTCACCCACCTTGTCTGTACAACATTAATTATCCATCTGCTAAATATTGTCCAGAAATCCTTATTCTGGTAAATCTCCTCCCACTTACTTCAGGGTCTAAATAAGAACTACAGGATTTGGCCCTATACTTTTAGATTTCAATAACAACTTTTTTTTCTATATTCAGGGGTGTGTGAATATCTTGCTTTTGTCTTCTGTGGGGGAACTCCTACGGTAAGTACTCTACATTTTAAATGTAATTTTAAAAACCAACAAAAATGCAGTTGCTTCATCTATTTAACTGAAAACTAAAAATATTTGTAAGCATTATCACTGAGGTTAACTGTGCTCATTTTCTTCTGTTTTACTGAGCTATACTTTAAACTGACATCCCCAAAGCATTCTGGCTCTTGTGTCTGCAGAGGTATCAAGTTGGGATCCTTGGACATGACACTAGTGCAGCAAGCTTCCAAATGTTCAGAGGATACTACACTTGGGTGCAGAGAAAATGAAGAGAAGTGCAGCAGATTCAAAACTATTTAGACACCTACATGATTAAGCCAACAGGCGGCACTTGTTGCTTTTTTCATTGTTGTTCCAAGAAACCCCAGTTTCGTGTCTGTGGCCAAATCATTTGCCCATCTCCTAGCAGAATCATAGAAATGTAGGGCTGATAGGGACCTCCACAGGTCATCTAGTCCATCCCCCCTGTGCTGAGGTCAGGCCAAGTAAACCTAGACCATCCCGGACAGATGTTTGTCCAACCTGTTCTTAAAAACCTCCAGTCATGGGGATTCCACAACCTCCCTTGGAAGCTTATTCCAGAGCTTAACTACCCTTAGGGTATGTCTATACTTACCCGTTGCGTTGGAGGCGCGGGATCGATGTTCTGGGTTCGATTTATCGCGTCTTGTCAAGACGCGATAAATCGAACCAGGAAGTGCTCCGCCGTCGACGCTGGTAATCCAGCTCGACGAGCGGAGTAGGCGGAGTCGACGGGGGAGCCTGCGCGCCGCGTCTGGACCACAGGTAAGTTCGAACTAAGGTACTTCGACTTCAGCTACGTTATTAACGTAGCTGAAGTTGCGTATCTTAGTTCGACAGGGGGGGTTAGTGTAGACCTAGCCTTAGAAAGGTTTCCTTAATATCTACCCTAAATCTCCCTTTCTGCAGATTAAGCCCATTACTTTTTGTCCTTCCTTCAGTGGACAACAAAGTTTATTTATTTACCAGGGGACACCTGTAAGGGCCCTGACTACTAGTCATTTTTCAAAGGGTTGAAGGGTTAGACTATGAAACAATTTCCACCTCCACTCAGCTGGCTTGAAATCCTAAGCCTTTGACACCAATGGTCAGAAATCCAAACCCTTATGGTTTGGGCAGGTTTCATGAACTGTTTTCCCAGTGTTGCTCCTAGCCGCTATGACACTTGAAACATTTCTCGACAATTGTTGGCATTAAAATCCCAGCATAGAGAGTTAGCAGTTTAACGTCACTTGTAACTTGGCCAGTTGTTTCAATAAGCAAACGTGTTGGGACAGCCAGTAAGGGATAGCTTGTGTTTGCTACATTTAAAAATGCCCAAGGAAGTATATGTAGACGAGGGCAATGCTAGGGAGACACTGAAGAGTGGGGGAATGAGCTTGAGGCCACTTTGTCCAGGAAAAAAGGGGCGGTGGACATACAGAAGAGAGCATTCCTGCACTGTTCTCCCTGACAGAAAAGGAGCTGTACATATCCTCATGGCTGAGGGGAGAAAGCTGCTGTATTCCCAGTATAGGGAGGGGAAGGAGAGAGTGGACCCCACCAGCAGGGCTCAGATTGAACCAATATGCAGCAGTACAGTGTTCTGACCCCTTTCTTGCTGTCTAGTTCTCAAGGACAGGTCCTTCTGCAGCTCTGTCTGAAAATCAGCTGCTGGGGTAGGGAGTGGAACCTGTCCCCTCTTGTTGACTGGGCTGGGGCACAGTTCTCGTTGGCTGTGCCTCGGGTTCCCCACCTTGGGACAAAGCCCTGTTCTCCGCCCTATTAAGCCCTGTCTCCGGTAGCTCACTTCCCCCCAGTCGGTGGTTCCTGTGCCCCCTGTTGGGTTATTTTTTGTCCAGAGTCATAAGGGAGCCAGGACCCTGGAACCCAGTAGAGCCCATGGGCATATTCAAGCCATACTCAGGAGGAGCTCAGAAAGTCGCAGGATCTACTCTAAGCAGTGTCTCATTTTGGCAACTCACATGGGCAGAGCTTGGAAGAGTATGACTTTTTTCCTCCCCCCGTATGATCCCTACCCACTAGTGACTCCCAACAAGTGGTCTGCCCTCCCCCATCCGCCAGGCCTCTCTGGATCCTTGCTAATATAGACCCAGGAAGTTCCCTTGCTGGCTTCTCCAACAGCTACTCTTCTCTCCTCAGCAGGGTGTCTGCTGGAGTAGCCTGCAATCAGAAATTGCTGGGGCAACTTCTCAGTATCCCAAAAGGCAAGCTAAATAGCTACAATCTTTTGAAATAGCAACCTTGGGTTGGGAGTTTAATGCCAGAAATAGTCCAGATTTTAGGAGCAGTGCACGACCAAGGAGAGTGAGGAAATATTTGCTTCTTAGCACTTAAGGTTGCCGTCTCTCTTCTCTTCTTTGTACCTTGATTTTTCAGAACATGGAAGAAACTGCCAAAAGCTGAAAACCTGCCTAGTATTGGCATTGAGAATGCTGTTCTTTCTCCAAATGTGACTTACATTCGTTGGAAAGTGCATGGGGACTGGGTTACACAGGTAAAAGAACCAAAATCTTCCTATCAGAGGGGTAGCCGTGTTAGTCTGGATCTGTAGAAGCGACAAAGCGTCCTGTGGCACCTTATAGACAGATGTATTGGAGCATAAGCTTTCGTGGGTGAAGAAGTGGGTATTCACCCACGAAAGCTTGTGCTCCAATACATCTGTTAGTCTATAAGGTGCCACAGGACTCTTTGTCACTTCTACAAAATCTTCCTGACTCCCAAATAAATAAAATAGAAAGTTTTCTACAAATGAAATTGCCATGGGAATAGGTAAATAAGGTTTCAGCCACAGCATCTAGTCAGTCTCTTATTTGTCATTTAGAATTGTCAGCAGTATGATAGGAATAACAGGGAAATGACACAAACTGTCGAACTTGATATAAGAAAGAATGAGGGCTTGATAATAGAGAATAAGGCATGAAATTCAGATTGAAAGTTGTGAAGCCCAAATTCAACAACTATTTAGTTTTCAATTTGACTTCAGTAGTGCTAGCTTTTAAAGTTAGGCACGTGCATAACTTCCTTGCTGACTGGGGCCTGAATGAGGAGAGATCTGATCTTGGGATTACTGCACCCCCAGGATCCAAAGTCCAAATCTAAAGGAGAATGGGCATGGTACTAAAGAAATGCTCTCGATCTTTTATAGCCCTGACTGCAAGGTGTACAAACTTTGAAGTTGTCACTGCCCCTGGACTGAATGTTGCCCATCCTGGACCTTCCAACAGTGTCATTTTGGGGGATAAGAAGGAAGTATTTGGTAGCTCTCTGCAGCTATTCTGAGTTTTGGAATGTTAAAGGTAGTCCCAGTGGAGATGGGCTAGGGGCATATTTATACATTGACTCACTAGCTGATCTGATGAGATAAACAGAGCCGTGCAAATCTGTGGATATCCACTTTTTATCCACAGACCATCTTTGTGGATTGTGGATTGGATGTGGATACAAATTTTGTATCTGCGCAGGACACTAGAGATAAAATGTATTTATTATAGCACGATATGTTTTTCTAAAGCTATGCCCTCATATCTAGAAAGAATTTTAGGCCCAAATTTTAGCTTGCACAGACCAAGCAACTGGATCAGTATTGCAGCCTCAGCACTGAAGTAACCTCTGCACAGCTTTTCACCCCTTTCATATCTAGAGTAATGGCTTCCTCTTCCCCCAGCGTGCTCATCATTGGATCAGTGTGGCTCAGACATCGGGTTCCCAAATCCTGAACCCATGTGCAGCAGCACCACACTGGACTGGATGCTGGAGGACTCTCCTTGACCTTGGAGGAAGGGTCAAGACTTGTTCTAAAGTGCAGCTTTATGGGTCATGTGTTACGTTCTTGAAGGTCGATAACCAGTCTGGAGGTTACATGCCATGGTGCATGGTGGGCACCGAGTATTTTTTTTTACTTTTGTAATTGCTGCTGCTGCTTTCTGGAAGCAGTGGGGGCCCCACCAGGCTGACTGTAGCTCAGATGATGGAGCAGATTGTTTTCCATGTTCTGGTCCATCAGGGAAGATGTAGGGAAGCCTCAGACTTGCACAGAGAGTCCTGAAACAGAACTTAGAATCTGCATGTCATGCTTTTGGATACACAAAGGAGTGATGAATGCACGTCCTGTCCTTTTTACGTGAGAAAACAGCAGGAACGTGCTGAAATAAGAGCCACTGTAATGCACCCATTCAACCCACCTTTAGGCAAACAACTTTAAATGTTCTTATTTATTCATCCTGCCTTCAGAAACAAAAACATTCTAAGAACAGAAACAAATGAAATAATCCTAGCACACTGTATTTTCTTCTAATCAGTATTGTGTGTCATTTATATTAAATAGTAATCGCTTGTTCTGTTCCTTTTAGCTGCACTACTATGATTCCATTAAAGCAGTGATTTCTACCTCCAGCCATGAACCTACAGCTTTAGTAATAGGTAACCATTTTATTCCTATTAAGGCCTCTTGGAATTTCTTTCAACTTAATGTTTCTCTGATTTACACACAGTAGTTCCCTCTCTATTGTCTGCATTCTTACCTGTGGTATAGTGCTGGTCACATTGCTGTCATCTGGTTGGCTTTATTTCTAGTAGTGCCACTGTATGTAAGATTGTAACTGGTAATGGGAGAACCTCAAAGCGTTTTTCAATCTTATGATTTAGTTCAGCTAAACATCGTACCATTAGGAGGCTAGAATGACCTTCCGCAGGTGTATATTATGTCCTCCGGGCCAGCTGAGTCAGAAGGGAGGGCAATTTTTAAATGCCATCTGGGGCTACGCAGGAGACGCGCCAATCAGTGCATGTCCCAGCTGGCTTGGCCCCAGTCCCTTTCCCTGACCAGCCCCAAACAGTTTGGGAGCTGAACCAGCTGGCCATGGGCCTTCTGGCAGAAGGAGAGTCACAAACAGCTTTCACTGCTATGTCCCTGCTCCCATGAATTTACAGTGCCTCTGACAAGGGCCTGCATCAAGCCCAGTATGTTTGTCCAAACTATCCAGTTCTCTTGTTTCCATCACAATTATGTGGCTATTAGTGGAAATCTTACAAGAACAGGCTTTCTCCTGAGTCTGCCAAGAGTTTCATTCCTGTTCCAGGTAGAAATATCGTGAGAATAGCTTTTGCATGGTGTTTTACACACACTAATGTAGTGAGTAAAAACCTCTGTTATCTACTGTATAAAAGCCAGTTGCTTGGGACAGGTTTATTACCCATCTCCTATTTCTCTGACATATTTTCTAGTCCTTCTGATATTTTTGTCAATGTTCGTTCAAGAACATTGCTCAGAAGATAATTTGTACCCTCTTTGTGCAGGCTGTCATGCTGTCAGGAGTGGCTCACGGCCATGAGTACCAACCTCAGGGCAGACTGTCAAAAGCAGGGCAGACACCCAAACTGGTGGTATGTTCTATAATTAGCTTTCACCAGCCTAGTAACAAACATGAACTCCTGGATCACTGTAACTGTCTTACCATGGAGTCACATCAGTCCCCTTAGACTCTCCAGTCTATCATACCACCCAGACAAGCTGGACTTTGTGATAAATTATACCAAAAATCACAAAATATTCTGGCTGCTTCCAGTCCCAAGAAACCAGTCACTTATCCCAGATCAATTGGTACACCAAGGACAATGCCTGTAGCCAATCCTGTAATAAACTACCTAAAAGTTTAACTAGGAAAAAGAAGTTGGTTATTTATAGGTTAAAACAAGCAAACATATGTACACAAATGAGTTACCATCTATGATTCTTAAACGTGACAGAGATGTGGTAACGTCAATTCAAAATGTAGCCTTTTTATTTTATTTAAAGTAAATTGAGTGATGCTGCATTATATCACCCTGGGTTCGACTCAGGTTGCTAAAGTTTCAAACTCAACTGAGTGAAATTGCCTCTGATGCTTTTCTCAAATTTGGAGGCTCTAGAAATACATAGAGTCCAAGGATAAATGACCACAGACACAGTCACAAGTACCAAGTCTTATCTGTACTACAAGTTCTATTAAAGCAATAAGTAAAGTTACAATTATCTATGCATATACAAATCCTACAAAAACCTATGCAATAATTATGGCTGTAGTCAAACTCACATCCTCAGAGATATTCTAGGGTCCAAAGGACCTCTCAGTAGACAATCATTGCTAGAGGGATAGTTCCTGCTGGGGTTTCCCATGGGCTCGTCCCTTAGGTCTTCCCACTTTTACCCAACTATGGGAACCCTCTTTTATATTGTAGTTCCGACCACACCTAACACCTCATGCACATGCATGAAGGTGTCAACCCTCTTTTCCTTATCTGTACTTCCACACCCCATGAATATTGGGGTGCTCGATTTTTCACAGGTTATTTTTAGTTCCTCTTATTCTCATTAGCATCTATGCTTGACATGTATCCTGTGGTCTAGACAGACATTTAAAGATGTTACAATCAGGTGTCTCCTGGCCTTGGACAATGTATTGCAGTCTATTGCAATTCATTTTTCTGTGACATCACCAATTGGCACATCTTTGGCAGTAACCCTGTCTTTATGGGCAAAGAGTTATTCCTAGGTCACTCACTCATGTCAAGCATTCTTAAACTTATGGCCTAGTGTGGCTAAGCTAAAGTTTTACAGGTCTCAGCCTGTAGGCCTTGTGTTCCAGTCATGCTTTACTTATACACCTACTACACACTTATCACTCCTAAATACTTATCAGTCTTATAATTCTGTAGTCCTACAATTTAAATCTATTTAGCATACATGAATTGTATATGAAATAGCATATAAATTGATCATAACATCACACAATACAAGGATAAATGGATGATAAAATGCACTAATTAGCTACAAACGTATCTTTCAGGGTGGGGGAGGGATAGCTCAGTGGTTTGAGCATTGGCCTACTAAACCCAGGGTTGTGAGTTCAATCCTTGAGGGGGCCATTTAGGGATCTGGGGCAAAAATTGGGGATTGGTCCTGCTTTGAGCAGGGGGTTGGACTAGATGACTTCCTAAGGTCCCTTCCAACCTGAGATTCTATGACCCAAGGGTAACTCCTGGGGATCTTTGCCTCACTTTAGAGTCTCTGGCCCTGTGAGAGTTCAAATAGCAAAGAGAGGACAAATTTTCTTGTGCTCTGTTTTATCTTTTACATTTGGCTTTCCAGTCCATGAGAAAAGCTCCCTTGCACATAGCATTTCCAAGGTGTGATAAGGCCATTCACCAATCCCTTGTATTGTCATGTTTCTTAATGGTTCATTTAATCTTGATTCCTGTGCCTGGGCTCACAAGTTCAGAGCAAACATTTTTAAAATTATAAAGCAAAATTTACATAATTCCTTATATTATGGAATACAGGCATTACAAGTGAGATTAATGCATGCAGCAATTTACAAGCATTTCATAGAGCCTAATCACTAAATACATTCTTATAAGACTAATACCTATTTTGAACAAAACTAATATGAGCTGGTTTGGTTTCCAGCTAAGAGTTTGTCAGTTCTTAGTTAACACCTATGGCCTTGGCCAAAGCTGGCACTTGTTTTACCATTGTCATGCAGGTTATGAAGAATAATCTTATTTTACACAAGTTATACAGGAGAGTCTTGTTATGATGCAAAGTCAATAGAGATTCATAGATATTTTTTTTTGAGGCCAGAAGGGACCATTAGATCATCTAGTCTGACCTGCTGTATATCACAGGCCATTATATCCATTACTCATGTATTTAGCCCAATAAACAAAAGCAGGCTGTTTTACACAACGTAAAAACAATTAATATAAAAATGCATCTTTTGTTTGACTTTTTGGTATTTGAGTTGTGGCAACCAAAGAAGTTCCAAATTCTGCTGGAGAGGCGTTTCTTCAGGTTTGGGGAGTGGAACCAGCTTGGAACTATGTTATGCTTTACATCATAGACTTGGTCTTGAGTGAGAGTGTGTGGTTCCTCCTAGGGCACTGAACTGCAAATGTGTAGGATGGAAACTGTCCATTAGTCAGGATGATAGCCATAGAAATAGATGACCCAGGAGTCATTTTGTATTTTTCAGCTATGTCTGGGAACCCTGAGAGCAAAGGACAGGTGCTCATGGTTATGGAATGAGTTAATAAAAAGATGTCCAAGCCAAGCGCTAACTGATAACAGTGTGATTGTCATATTTCCTGTGTCTTGGGGCTTATGGGGTTTTTGTGTCATTTATATTGCCTCGCCTCAGTCAGTCCTTAAATAACCAATGCATATGAAAAAGACTTGTATCTGGTTCACTTCAAAATTCAGATAATTTAATTTCTTAACATTGGTCCCAATCATAGGTGGTTCTGAGCACCCACAAATCTCATTGGGTAGGCAGTGGGAGATCATAGAATCATAGAAGATTAGGGTTGGAAGAGACCTCAGGAGGTCTAGTCCAACCCCCTGCTCAAACCAGGACCAACCCCAACTAAATCATCCCAGCCAGGGCTTTGTCAAGCCGGGCCTTAAAATCTCCAAGGATGGAGATTCCACCACCTCCCTTGGTAACCCATTCCAGTGCTTCACCACCCTACTAGTGAAATAGTGTTTCCTAATATCCAACCTAGACCTCCGGCACTGAAACATGAGACCATTGCTCCTTGTTCTGTCATCTGCCACCACTGAGAACAGCCAAACGCCATCCTCTTTGGAACCTCCCTTCAGGTAGTTGAAGGCTGCTATCAAATCCCTTCCCCCTCCCCGCCTTGTCTCTTCTGCAGACTAAATAAGCCCAGTTCCCTCAGCCTCACCTCATAAGTCATGTGTCCCAGCCCCCTAATCCTTTTCATTGCCCTCCGCTGGAGTCTCTCCAATTTGTCCACATTCCCTCTGTAGTGGGGGGCCCAAAACTGGATGCAATGCTCCAGATGTGGCCTCACCAGTGCCGAATAGAGGGGAATAATCACTTCCCTCGATCTGCTGGCAATGCTCCTGCTAATGCAGCCCAATATGCCGTTCACCTTCTTGGCAACAAGGGCACACTGCTGACTCATATCCAGCTTCTCATCCACTGTAATTCCCAGGTCCTTTTCTGCAGAACTGCTGCTTAGCCAGTTGGTCCCCAGCCTGTAGCGCTGCATGGGATTCTTCCATCCTAAGTGCGGGACTCTGCATTTGTCTTCGTTGAACCTAATCAGATTTCTTTTGGACCAATCCTCCAATTTGTCTAGGTCACTCTGGACCCTATCCCTACCCTCCAGCATATCTACTTCTCCCCACAGTTTAGTGTCATTTGCAAACTTGCTGAGGGTGCAATCCATCCATCATCCAGATCATTAATAAAGATGTTGAACAAAAACTAGACATTGAGCAACCAGTATCAAGCGGAGTGCCCCAGGGGTTGGTCCTGGGGCAGGTTTTGTTCAACATCTTTATTAATGATCTGGATGATGGATGGCAATGAAAATGATTAGGGGGCTGGGACACATGACTTATGAGGTGAGGGGCAGCTTTCTATCCACCTTATAGTCCATTAATCTAATCCATACTTTTTTAACTTGCTGGCAAGAATACTGTGGGACAGGCCTGTACAACTCATAAAGCGGCAAGGGCCATATTACTCCAAAGAAAACAGCTGAGGGCCGAAACCCCCCAGCCCCGCAGAAACACCCCCCCGCCCAGCGCCGCCTGGCCCCACGGTAACAACCCCTCCTTCCCCAGCGCTGGGGTGTGGAAGCCTGTAGAGGGGGAAAGAAACAGCACGCATAGGGTGACCAGATCACAGCAGTAAAATAGGACCCGCCCCCTCCCAGCTCGCCCCCACCATCACACCCCTCTTCACCCTCCCTGGGGTCACTATATTACTGCACACAACAGTCAGTCAATGCAGTTGTAGATAAATCTCTGCATTATGCATTTTTGTATAACTTTTATATGACTTTGTATTGAACCTTGGTAATATGTTATAGCGGGCCCCTAAGGTAGTATAACTAAGGTAAAAGAAAAATGTCTTTTTGCTAGAAGTAGAATAAGATCTTCCCCCTCACTTTGTAATCAATTGCCCTGTTGAATGAATGAGGTGTGAATGAGGAAGGCGTGGAAGGCAGGCACCTCCAGACAGCTGCAGCCCTTGGAGAGGGGATGGGAGCCAGACCAAGAACAATCAAACTTGTCAAGTGGGCTGACTAGAGAAGAGCAGACATACTGACGACCTTGGGGGTTAGAAGCAAGCATCTTCCTTTGGGAACACCCTCTTTGCAGCATTGGGACAACCCCCAGCCCAGAGACAAGCAGCAAAAAGGACCAACGGACTCAGTCCCAGATTTTGAATTTGGGAGATTTGTCCCCCTCCAGCCACCGACTCGCTGCTCGCCTCCTCACCCGCCCCCCCAGTATAAAGCCTCGCCGCCACTGCCCGCCCGCTCGGCTCATCATCCCCCCACTCCCCGGTTTGCCTCCTCAGCACCCCCCCCGCCGCTGGCTCACGTGCCACCCTGCCACTCCCTCCCCACTTGGCTCATCATCCCCCACTCCGCTCGGCTCGCCTACTCACCCCCTGCCGCCCGCTCGCCTCCTCAGCCCCCCCTGCCACCACTGCCAGTTCGCTGGCTCCCCCTGCCGCCAGCTCACCTGCCTGCCCGCTACTGGCCTCTTACCTTCTGCTGCTGCCCCCGCCGCCTGCCGCTGGCTCACCCTCATTCCCCAGCCTGCCACTGGCCTCTTCATCACCCCGACCATTGGCTTTCCCCACCCCACCGCTTGCCTACTCACCCCCGCGGGTCGCAAGTGAGCGCACCTACTCACCGCCCCCTGCGGGCCGCACAGTGAGACTGCATGGGCCTCATGTGACCCCTGGGCCGCATGTTGTGCAGGCCTGCTGTGGGAGATTGTATCAAAAGCTTTGCTAAAATCAAGATATATCATGTCCACTGCTTTCCCCGTATCCACAGAGCCAATTATCTCATCATAGAAGGCAATCAGGTTGGTCAGGCATGACTTGCCCTTGGTGAATTCATGTTGACTGTTCCTGATCACATTCCTCTCCTCCAAGTGCTTCAAAATGGTTTCCTTGAGGACCTGCTCCATTATTTTTCCAGGCACTGAGGTGAGGCTGACTGGTCTGTAGTTCCCTGGGTTCTCCTTCTTCCCTTTTTAAAAGATGGGCACTATCTTTGCCTTTTTCCAAATGTCTGGGACCTCCCTCGATCGTCACAAGTTTTCAAAGATAATGGACAATGGCTCTGCAATCACATCAACCAATTCCCTCAGCGCCCGTGGACGCATTACATCTGGACCTATGGACTTGTGCATGTCCAGCTTTTCTAAATAGTCCTTAACCTGTTCTTTCACCACTGAGGGCTGCTCACCTTCTCCCCATATTGTGTTGCCCAGGACAGCAGAGTGGGAGCTAACTTTGTCTGTGAAGATCCTGCCCGTCAGTTCCCTAAGGGAGTCAAAGTCTGCTTTTTTGAAGTCGAGGGTCCGTATTTTGCTACTCTCCTTTCTTCCTTTTATGAGGATCCTGAACTCGACCATCTGATGGTCACTGCTGCCCAGGTTGCCACCCACTTCTACTTCCCCTACCAAGTCTTCCCTGTTTGTAAGCAGCAGGGCAAGATGTGTGTGTTTACCTCTCAAGGGCCCTGATTCAGCAAAGCATGTAAGCATATGCAGAATTAGAACCAGAGTTAGGTTCCTCCAATCTGATCCTACTCTCAGAGAAGTCAACAGCAGTACTCCCATTGACTTCAGTGGGAACAGGAGCAGGCTCTTTTATTCAGTGCAAATAACTGAATGAAATTACATCAATATACAAGGCAGTATTCATACACCACAAAGTACTGAGATACAGCAAGTTTCTCCTTTATTCCAGCATCACAGAAAGCAAGTACATCTTTGCTACAGTTATCTTCATGACCTGAAGCAGGTCCTCTCCAGTGCAGCATATAAATTTTATCTGCCAAGGTGAACAGCATGTGAAAGTTCACACCTTTTTGACATCATGTTTGGTATCCATAGTGACTGTTTAAACATAATTGTCTTATCAATCAGAACATCCCTTAGTTCCACACGACTATAAAATCCCTCCTAGTTTCTATGGTAACAGTTTTAAACCCATATTGTATGTTTCCTTTTGTTTTATTGAGACTGCTGAAAATAGTACAAATTAATTCACGGTCCAATACTTCTCTTAATTTTTCATCTTAAAATATTCAGTACTGTTACGTGGAACTCCCACATATGATGAAATCAAATGAAAGTCCTTACATCTATTTCAGTTTCTTAAATAAGTGTCTCATTTGCTCTAGCCACATGAGTAAAACATACTAAAACTACTCCCTTAAGCAAGCTTATAAAACCCCTACCTAGTCTACTTAGTCCATCTAGATTTCAATTATTCCATTCTTTGCCTGTTGAGATCCCTTCCACACTTACTCCTAAGAGACTCGGAGGACAGGTTGACGAATATTAGAATTGGTTCAGTGCATTCAATGCACAGTTAACCTGTGTAACTCTTTGTCAGAGAATGTTGTGAAGGCCAAGACTGTAACAGAGTTAAAAAAAGAACTTGATAAATTCATGGATGATAGGTCCATCAATGGCTATTAGCTAGGATGGGCAGGAATGGTGTCCGTAGCCTCTGTTTGCCAGAAGCTGGGAATGAGCGACAGGGAATGGATCACTTGATGATTACCTGTTCTGTTCATTCCCTCTGGAGCACCTGGCATTGGCCACTATTGGAAAACAGGATACGGGGCTAGATGGACCTTTGGTCTGACCTAGTATGGATGTTTTTATCTTATTTCAGAGCAGTTTCTTGCTGGTTTTGGTGAAGCTTTGTTTCAGTTGCAATTATACTTTTTTTGACCACCTAATTTATAGTAATATAATAAGACTTCCATCCAGTGCATGGTAAAGTATTAATGAACAACACTGCTGTGAGTCAGACAAGAATTCTTACCACAGTTTTCAGAGAGGAAACTGAAGTACGGAATGGTTAATCGCCCATCTACACTGCAATCATCATAAATGTTAATTTCAGACAAAAAATACCCCAGCGTTTGCAGTCTGACTTCACCAGATGGTGGACACACACACAATCTGGAGTAAGTCAAACTGACATAATGACAGCAACAGCTCCCATAATTCATAAACACAAATGTATTTTAAATTCCATCAAGATCTTACTTTCTAAGGAGTAGCTTACAACTGGAAAATGTACCTAGTTTGATGTGAGAAAATTAATAATAGATCACTAATCTGTTCTGGAAGCACTGAAACCCTCTAGGTTAGAATCTTCTCAGCAGCAACATTTTGTGGTCCGTACTCTGTATTTCCAGCTTTTTATTTAAAAGCATCTGGCTTTGTGTGTGTGCATTTTCCAGATCCCCTCATGTTAGATCTTGAAGGTGGAAAGGGGAGTTGAACGCCATTGTTTGTGGCATCCTTTGCCCCTTAATGTGGGCTTTTTTACTCCCCCTCATACTGGAATTAAACATCAGAAGTAGAAATCTTGGGAAAGCAATAGTGATATAGGAATGAGGCTTCAGAGAATAGTTTGCTTCTTCTTTGTATCTTATCTCCTGCCTCTCCTTCCTGGCGCTTTTCTTTGTTTTATTTTGCCTGAAATTAGAAGCAACAGCAACAAATGTCTCTTCCAGATATTGGTGCAGACTCTATGTCTCGATGAAATGAGGAGCAGCATGTTCAACATGGCATTCAGTTTTGAACCTCTCCTTGCCAGAAGGATGTTAACAAACTGTAAGAAGTTCCAGAAAGTGAAGCTGGGAGGATTTTCTTATCAGGAAAGATCAAAATAGCTAAATGCTGATTAATGGGAAACGTGGTCAACTAAAGGGTTCTGAAAATAGTAAACCCCAGTGGGATTGGGAGGAAGAATTTTTTAGCATAATAAAAAGGGTATAATAAGTAGGACTAATGGCATGAAGTGAAGAAAGATAATTATAAAATGACTATTGGAAGAAATTTCCTGATGCTGAAAGTTATTAGTACCTAATCTGCGGGAGGTGGTATGAACCAAGATGTCTAGGACATTTTCAAATGTATCAGCTGTTTAGGTGAGTATGTGCTTTTTCAGGGTGTACTGTTGGCACTACTAATGTTGAGCAGCAGATGAAAAAAATAAAGGACCGTGGGAAAGATTCTAAAGCAAGAAAAGGGCAGGTGATACCTAGAATCCCTCCAAAGAGAGCTGACGGAGATCAGACTGTGTTTCAAGTCTACAAAGGAGTAAAAACATTTGCATTCTGTAAAAAAAACAACCTCATAGTGACAGGCGGAATGGATCGAATCATCCGGATGTGGAACCCTTACATGTCTGGGTAAGAGACGTTTACAGTACTCACTGAAAGACTCTGTTATGAAGGGCTTTGTAACCACACATTAATGATAAGTAATTCTTACTATCTAGTGCAGGCCTGCACAACTCGTAAACCGGTGAGGGCCATATTACTCCAAAGAAAACAGCTGAGGGCCGAAACCCCCCGGCCCCACGGAAACACTCCCCCCCCCAGCGCCGCCCGCCCCGTGGAAACAACCCCTCCTTCCCCTCTTCACCCCCCCAGGGGTCACTATATTACTGCACACAAGAGTCAATCAATGGAGTTGTAGATAAATCTCTGCATTATGCATTTTTGCCGCACAGTGAGCCCACCTACTCCCCACCCCACCCCCCCCGTGGGCCGCACAGTGAGCCCATGTGGGCCGCATGCGGCCCCTGGGCTGCATGTTGTGCAGGCCTGATCTAGTGTATTGCCCTGCTAATAAGGATCAGCTAAGTACATTGAGGAGACAATCACAAATGTCCTGGAAATATGCGTGAGTTTACAGAATGGCTCTGCTGCACTGTGGATAATACCAGCACGCACACACGTGTGCAGCAAAATCATTCCCATACGTTTAAAAATTGTATATAAATATAAAAATTCCTGGACTATCCATGTTTGAGGTTTTGCTTGTGCCTAAGACCCCAGTCCTGCAATGATCTCTGCCCACATGGAGCTCATTGTATAATTGAGGCCTAGGAATCCATTTGGCGGCATTAACATCTCATGAAAAGCTGAACTCTGCAAGCAGATGCTATCGTTTCATGTACATCACTACAAGTGCCTAATACTAGAAGACTGCTCTGTTTATGTGGGGGTTTTTGGTGAGAAAACACAAAATACACATCCCACCAAACATACGAGTAGTAGCAGATTCCAGCCCATTTAGTTTTACTTTGTTTTATAAGAAACAATCAATTTGAAACTGCTTAATATTGAACTGTTCTTATTAAATTTCAGCCGACCAACAGGCATGCTCCGAAGCCACACAGCACCAGTCTGTTACCTCTCCATATCTGCAGAAGATGCGAAAATATTTTCCATATCCACAGACAACACTATTAAGGTCTCACTGTGTACAGCAAGTGTCTGATATCCTACCCCAGTTCTCTTTTTTGTATTGGCGAAAATAAATATAAATATATTCAGTCTAATAAACATGAACACATGCATAATAGTATAGTATAGAAATGTAGGGCCTGATCTAATTCTCACTGAAGTCAATAGAAAAGACTCCAACTGACATTGGAGTTGGATCTGGCCCTTAGACGGACCAATGTAGACAGAAATTCCAGCAAGTATTCCTATGAGTCAATAGTCTCTTAGGTTTTCAGTTGTACTAAATGCATTTGTTGCTAAATGTTTCACAAATCATGATAAAACTTTTAACAGGGATCGAGCACGCTGAACTTTTTAAAGTGTTGTTCTACTTTAGAAAGTGACTTTGTGTTTTGTTTTTTAATTTAGGGCTCTTGCTTCTATTGTAATTTATCTAGGATGTGTATTTCTGTTTCTTCATTTGCTGAAATCTCCCTAACCAGGCATGTATTACATACACAATGCATGTATTACACATGCGTGTATTACACACAAAAATAACAAAAACAACCACCCTACATTAAAATAATATTATTAAGGTTGGAAATGCTGGAATTAAGGTTTCCTCATGCAACCTTAATTTGGACTCTTCTGCTCAGGCAGACTATTTTAAATACACATACTATTTTTTCCACAATTCTTTTACCTCATTCAGTGCACAGAATGGATAGTGCTCACTTAATGAGAAGCTATCAAATATTCTGCTTTCTTCTTGTTCAACGTGTGGCCTCATTAATTCTGGCATTTTCCTAACTTTTGAGTGCTTGACTTTGCAACCTTTTAATGTGGATTTTTGTGTGTAATTTCTTAGGCTTTCAAAAAGCTAACTGAAAAACCCCCTGAAACTCTCTCACATGAAATCATGCTGACATTTGCATGGGTCATCAGCAGGCGTGGAACTTGATCCACCGCACAGACCTCTACCATTTGAGCTAACACGACAACTGGTAGCAGTAGTAGGTTGTCATCATCTGTGTAGGCAAGCACTACAGGAGAATGGGACATTTTGCCAGTGTGTGACTCACTCAGGGATTTTGGGCTCCATTCAGGCCTTGACGGGGAATGTGCTCTAGTGATACAGACTCTTCTGTGCATTCCCCTGAAGTGTGACCCCTTCTGCCCCATCCCCTTCAACTTATCCCTGTCCCAGTCCTGTCTCTTCCGCACCCCAGACTTCTCATCCCTTTCCAAGTCCCGTTCTACTAGCATAGCCAGTCCCAGTCTCCACTCCTCAGATTTCTCATCCCACCCCAGTCTCCTTGCCTAGCAAGTCCTAGTCTCACTCCTCTGCACTACCTGTCACCATCTTGCCCCCCGCGCCCCACCCCAGCAACATTTCATCCCCAGTCTCCTTGACAAGCCAGTCCCCCACTCCTGGATCTCTCCAGTTCCAGTTTCTGTACTCCCCAGCTGCTTGTCACATTCTACTCCTCCCAAGACCCAGTAGGTTAATCTTTTGTCCCCTCTGTATTTGAATCAGGCAGCTTCCTCCTCCACGCTGCCTGGCCCAGCGGTGTCACAGTCACCACTGGGCCAGGCGGGGCGGGATAGCTCAGTGGTTTGAGCATTGGCCTGATAAACCCAGGGTTGTGAGTTCAATCTTTGAGGAGGCCACTTAGGGAATCTGGGGGGGAAAAAAAATCTGTCAGGGGACAGAACTTGGTCCTGCTAGTGAAGGCAGGGGACTGGACTTGATGACCTTTCAAGGTTGTTCCAATTCTACAAAATTGGCATATCTCCATTTAGTTTTAGTCACAGTCTCTCTGCTCTCAGTCAGTGTAGGTGCTCAGACCCAGCATGGCCTACAGCAGCCAAAAGCTGCAGTTGCAGGGAAAGTCTTGCTTAGCCCTGGGCTGGAGCATGCCGAGAGTGGATGGAATCTTCAGGGAGATTAGCTGCTAAAATTAATCTCTACTTAGCATGTGCAAACTATGATTTTTTTAAAAAGAAGGCTTATAACTTTGCCAAATTTGGCAGACTTTCACAGGGATGGCAAAAAGCACATCCTTGACTCAAAAGCCCAGCCCCTTGCTAAATCTAAAGCATACCGTCTCCAAAGTATGGAGGAGCTAGAGCTTTCCAAAGACAAGTTTGATAGATTTTTTTAACATGAGTGAAGCACATTTTTTCTTACCCTTGTTCTCAGAAACTGCTGAACCATTTTGGCTGAAATTTTCCAAAAATATTTAGCTTAATGCAGACACTCAGCATGAAAAACTTCAGCTCAAGTGGTTAAAATTTGCTAAAATAAGTCACTGAAACAGGATCTTATAATGGAAAGTGCTGAGCAACCTTAATAATAGGCAGTGCTACCAGCCCTGTCTATAGTAATAATATTAGCCTTTGCACTTCTTCCAATGTATGACTTCAGTGTTAAGTTTAGGTTTCTGACTGCTATATTAGCAAGCACTATTATATTATTATTTTTAATTACCTATTTAATCTCCAGAAGCATGTCTTTAGAACTCTGCACTTTATAATCACAGCTATCTTGTGGTGTTTGTGTGGGTCTTTTGTGTTTCCAGAGGATTCCTCTGTTTTTCTCCAAGTTTGTACCTTGTTTGAACCAAGTATGTATACATCCATTGTGAGCATCTTTTCTGTTTGATTAACTTATTAATTGCCCCTAATTTAAAATTGTAAAATGTATTTTATTCAGAATTTTTAAAAACATGATGCGGGGGTTGACTTCTTTTCTAAATGTAAATTATTGTTCATCATTTTCCATTATACCATATGTGCCAAATTCATCCTTAGTGTATATCTATTGAAGTCAGTGGACATACACCGAAGATTAATTTAGATATAGGGCTAAGTTCATCTCTGGTATGTTTCCACTGACTTCACTGGGTATAGACTAAGGCCTGGTCTACACTGGGGGTGGGGATCGATCTAAGTTATGCAACTTCAGCTACGTGAATAACGTAGCTGAAGTTGACATACTTAGATCTACTGACCGCGGTGTCTTCACTGTGGTGAGTCGACAGCTGATGCTCTACCCTCCCCACCCCCCCGTCGACTCCGCCTGCACCTCTCCCTCCGGTGGAGTACCTGAGTCGACGGGAGAGCGCTCGGCGGTCGATTTATCATGTCTAGACTAGATGCGATAAGTCGACCCCCGCTGGATCGATCGCTGCCCATCGATCCTGTGGATAATGTAGACAAGCTCTAAGGATGAATTATGCATACATGGTATGAAGGAAAATCACAAACAGTAGTCTACATTTATATAGCACCTTTCATCTCAGAGCACTTTCACCAAGTATGGGCTAGAGTCAGTGGAAAGACTCTCAGGATTAGATCTATAAAGCTACTTAGGTGCTACTGACATTTTCAAAAACACCACTCAGCTGCTGCCTAATCCTGTATGTGCCTAAAGTCCACTAGGTGTCTAAGTTTCTACCTGTGGGTATGCACAAAAAGGTGCCTGATGCTGCACCATAGCTAACTAGCTACTTAGAGCCCTTGTTTGTGCCTAAACCCAATGGGATTCTCAGACTAGCATGTGTGTGTTGTATATAATACCCAATAGCCTTGTGGTTTGGGCACTCACCTAGGAGGTAGGTGACTTGGTTTCATGTCCCTGCTCTACCTGATTCAGATGATGGACTTGAACCTGGGTCTTACCTATTCCAAGGGAATAACATAACCTCCTGGCATTGGTTTCTCTCAATCTCCCCTCTTGAAGCAGTTCCACTTTGTCTAGCTAATTAATTATTCACTGGAGCAGAGACTTAAACCGGAGTCTCCTACATCTCAGGTGAGTGCTCTCGCCTCTGATCTATAGAGTCAATCTCTCTGGCCCTGTGAGTGAGAATGTATGTATTTATACAAAGAGGAACAGCTCCAACAGGAGAGATCTACCCCAGGATAATCTCTCTTGTTGTAACTGTTCCCTTCTGTGGAAAAGTAACACAGCATTTTTAGGGTAAGTAATTTGTTGCTTACTTCCCTTCTCTGTTTCTAAAATACCCAGAGACCCTGGTCTAGCAGTGTTGTTTTGGGGGTATTGTTGGTCAGGGTCCAACCTTCCAATGTATGTGCCATGCATAACTACTTGACCTGGGTGGGAAGGGAAGTAGAGCAGTGTATTTTTAGAATTGCATGAGGATGTATGTCTGACATTCGAGTACAACCCTATTAATTTTTGTTCCGTTTGTGTAACATCTTTTCCTACAGATCTGGGATATTGTGGACCAGACCTGTTTATTTACAGCCTGTTCAAAAACAAGTGGAATTAAGGGAGAGCTCACTGCTTGCCACTACACCCCAGGCACCAGATCGCTTTGTGTTGCTGCGGATACACTTGCTCTTCTTCATCTAAGATTAAGGTACATGGCAAACTCATTTGAGTTTGAGGGTTTGCGAGCCTCTTCAGCTGTTATTCAAAAGTTCAACTGATGAGAGGTTTGTGTGTGTGGGAAACCTAGAGCATATGAAATATAATTGGAGAAGTTTGCCCTCTGTAGGAACAGGGTAGCGTAGATCCCTGTCCCCTCCTCTCTTATCTACACTCGGGCTCCCACTACAACAGCTGCTGGTGCAGTGAAACTGGTAGCAGCACAGGTAGGAATTATTTGCAAAGATTCCCTAGAGTTTGGTCTAGTAGATGCAGGCAGACTAACAATGGGATGAGTGTGGAGTGTAAAGGCCTCCCTCTTTCTTCCCACCGCTATCAGTATCTTTAAATTAAAGTCATAGCACCGCTTTCCCACTTTTGGAAGATGTACTGAGGAAATAGCATAGAAATGCTTAATGCTGTTATACTTTCCCCAACTCTTGTACAGTCTGGTTGATATATGGTGCATGATGACTGTAGAAATGGTGCATTGCTTTGGTTTGTTTTTCCATGAGACAGGCCTCCTCCAGAGCCCCACTTGATCGTGTCTCATAAGGAGCCAGTTCTGTGCTGCAAATACAACAAAGAGTTCAGGCTTGTGGTGAGCTGCTCAGAGGGATCTGTAAGTGAAAACTATACCACATAAAGGCAATGTAGTTGCTGACATGACTCCATGTGTCTGTCTAATCTATTGTATGTAATCTGTGCATTTTTAACACACCCATCACTAGAGCTGGTCAGAAATTTTCCGCTGAAACAGAGCTTTGTCTGAAAATGCTGGTTCTTCAAACCCCAAATGTTTCATGAAAGCAAATCAGGTTCGACAGACTTTCTGTGAATCAACCTGCCTGGTTCCCTGTCAGCTTGCCTTGTGGGCTGCTGCGGAGCTATCCTACATGGACTGCCTGGGACCAGAAACTCCAGGCTTGCAGGATCCATAGCTTCAGAGCCACCCTGCCATGCCACGGCTTCCAGACTCCCTGCCGTAGAGCCAGGAATCTGGAAGTCCTGGGAGACCTCGCTCTAGCCAGGACTCAGAATCTAGCTTCTAGGAAGCTTAGAAATCCTGGGGGCTCACAGGGCTTCTAGGCTCACTGCGCAAAGCTGGGACCCGAGAGGCCCTGGGACAGAAGTGGGGGAGCCAGCTGAACCAGGAGTCTGGAAGCCTTGGGGTCCTGGGGACACATGCCCAGGTTACCCTGGAGCCACAGACCTCAAAGCCTGGGCAGCTGCTGCCTGCAATTGGCATTCTTGTCAATCTCACTGTTGCTGTTGGCAGTGATGAAACTCATAGCAGCAGTGACACTGACCACAATGTCAATTGCAGTCAGCAACTGCCAGCCCGGAGAGCATATTTTGTTTTGGAAATGCAAGATGTCCGAATCAAATTTTTTTCTTCTCCGGAATTTCTGGTTCATTGGAAACGTCAAAAATTCTGGATTCATGGAAATTTGGAATTAAATCAAGTTTGAAAATGTTACTATTTCTCGTGAACCAGAAAGCCCAAGTTTCGAGCAGCTCTACCCATTACCAGTGTAGCTAATCGCCAATGTGTAAAATATTTTAAAGGCAATAAATTAAGTAATGTCATCTGCAGTGACATCTTCAGAAGAACTTCACATATTTTTGAGAAGAGGCATATGTTATTTAGGGCTTGTCTTCACGTACAGCGCTGCAGCTGCACCACTGTAGCACTTTAGTGAAGATGTTACTATGTCAACAGGAGAGCTTCTCCCATTGGTGTAGTTAATCCACCTCCCTGAGAGGCAATAGCTACACCAGGGGTTAGGTCAGTAAAACTGTGTTGCTCAGAGGTGTGGATTTTTCACACCCCTGAGTGATGTATTTATACCGATATAAATTTATAGTGTAGACCAGGTCTTAGATTCCACCCCACCCCAATATGTGTCTTTCTAGAGTCGGTGTTTCTTTTTTCTCTCTCAAACACTGAGCCCTGGTCTACACTTACGTCAACGGAAGCGTACGTCAACCTAACTCTGTAAGCATCTAGACTAAAATGTAGCTCCCGCCGATGTAACTCACCCACTACACTAACTTAATACTCCACCTCGGTGAGAGGCGTGATGCTTAGGTCGATGTAGATACACTGACATTGCGTTGACCTATCTTACATAGACTGTTGTGCCTTCCAGAAGCCATCCTACAATGCCCCACACAGACAGTTAATCGGTGCAAGTGCTCCTGGTGAGGATATGCACTGCCAACACAAGTAGCATAGCATGGACACGCAAAAGCGATTTAATTATTGCTCTTGCTGTACATCTATGTGATTTAGGTCATCTTAATTTTGTCCTGAGTAAATCTGGATACTGATTAAAGTGATGGTAATCCAGGCAGTCACGTTGACTAGTGCTATATACGTTTCTTCATGCATCCGTGCCAATCCAAGATAGGTAGATACTTGGCAGCCATCACATTGGTATCTAGGCACCTTACAAGGCTCATTTTGAGACACTGAGGATCTCAGTAAAGGAGATCAAATAACAGGTTCTCCTGCTGCCTGCAGCTACACCATTCAGCTAAAAAAAAAAGCAGTAGGGAAAGGCTGGGCAGATGGGGGTAAAATGGAAAAATCCTGCTACTTTTTGGACATGCCTTTAATCACTATCTGTTTGTTGTCTTTTAAAAGGTGGTTAAAGTGTGGAATTTTGAAACAGGGAAGCATTTATTTGAGATTAGTGGTGCTCATGGAGGTGCTGCAATAACCTGTTTGACCTTTGATGTCAGTGGAAGAAGGTATGTTTCGTTTTATGTATATTTAAAGCTAAATAAATACTAAATAAAGTATATTTAAAGCTAATACACACTAAATAAAGTTGGCACATGTGGGAAATATATTGAATTTTAATCCCATTTTAGGTTAATTACAGGAGGAAGAGATGGATGCCTGAAAATATGGAATTACAACAATGGACATTGTTTGAATACTTTGAAAAGGGGTAAACAGCATGTTTAAAAATATTTGAAAGACTGGAAAAATATGATTTAAAGTACTGAAAAGAATAAATGTTCGGTTTATTTTTCCCTACAGAAGACAAATGTGCTGAAGTCTGTGACTGCACCTACGTGGAGGTGAACAAAAGCAGGTCAGATCTTTCACAGCTTGGTACGAACCTTCTCCTAGGGCTAGGGAGTGATACATTTCATGGGAATTTATACTGCAAGTGCTAGCTCTTTTCTGTAGAAAGTGATTCCTTTGTGACATTACTGGAGCATTGGTCACACCTGTGCCACAAAAAGAACTACAACCTCTGAAAAAATAAACATAGTGCAAATAAACAGACTTGTACAGCTATACAAAGCAGGTTACATTCTTTGATGAATGCCTATAGAGCCTTTATAGAGCACTGGCCTGTAAGTGCGGAGGCAGCCTGCACATCTGTTGATGGGGCATGGCACAGGAGTTGCTGAGAGTTGTAGTCACCAGACAAAGCCCACGAGGAAAGGGGTCAGCTGACTAAGCAGCATGTGACCGTATGCTGGAAACTACATAATGGAATGCCCCGGGCTCAGTCTGGACATGATGAGGGTTGACCTAAGACCCCGAGGGAAGTCCCTTCATGGGGATCTGGCAGGAGGCCCATTGAGGATAGCCAGGAAAGGCAACTCAAGGAGGAGGTTGTGTCCTGTCTCTTCCCAGCTTGCTGAAAGCTTCAAAGGCCTCTGGTGGTTGGGACCAAGTGTTTTGAGATACTTTGCTCTTGTTTTGAGTCTTCTAGTGATGATAAAGCCAGCCCAGAAGAAAAGGGTATGACCCAAACTGCAGTTTTGGCTTTATTTTACTTTCCCTGGCTAGTGTATCTGCTTGCTGGCTTACAGACCCCTAGTTCTCTGAGACAGATGCTGTTGCTCTGCTACTCAGCATACAGTGCTCCCATGTTATTATCATTTGTGTTGTAGTAGCATATGGAAGCCAGGACCCCAGTTGTGCTAGCCACTGTCGAAACAGTTCTCAGTGGATTATTTCATTAATTTTGGCAAGCTGTGTGTAACTTTCCCATTTCCTTGATGTTTAAAAGAGTAATATTTAAAAACCATCTCTCTGTAAAAAAAATTACTAGTATAGAAAATCAAACAGAAGAACACTGAACACTTTATTAAATCTTCTTGTAGGTATATCATAGCTGTTGGATGGGATAGAAGAATAAGCATGTATTTTGTAAGTGAAAAATATATATCTAAAATGACAGTATAAATATAAACTTATTATTATTTTAAAATGAACTCTTAAAATTTGTGTTTATTGCTTCTCATTCAAAGTGAAAAGGGGAAAAAAAATCTGTTTACAGTCACTGGTGTATTAACCGTTTCTGTTTTGGGCTAAGACTAAAAATGTTGTCCAACACTCAACCTCCTCCACTTAAAGGTAGGGCATGTAAAACTTGATCTCACTCTCTGTAGGTTGCCTAAGGTTCTGTGCCCAGTAAACAAACAAAATTTCAAGGACATGATCCTGCAGAGACATAACAACGTGGGTAAACTTATTGCACTGAGTGTGAAGTCCTAGTTCCATTGACTTCAGTGGCAAAACACCGACTGACTTCACTGGGGTCAGGATTTCACCCTGAGAGTAGTTCCATTGAATTCCACATGGCCACTCAGCACAGAAAGTTGGGCTCACATGTAAATCTTTGAAGGATCATGGCCTGGACATTTTGTCTATTTTCTGAATTCAGTACCTTAGGCAACCTGCAGGAGCAAGTAAATGCAAAATTACGTTTGACAGTCATCAGTGAGACATTCAGTTGCCCATCATCAAACACATGGCCAAATCAAAGAGCCTTTAGCAAGCAGTGCTGGTACATATACTGCTATTAATATGCAATGCATGTTTATTATAATATTTGGCCAGATTTTAATTAAAAAAATAACTTAAATAGACATCAGAAACATGCTGTTTTCAAATCTTTTGGTTTGTTACCTATTGTTTCTAGCAATATGAAGGGCCTCGTCTGCTCACTTTTGTGTCAGTGGGAATTACTTGCGTTTTAAAGCCATTTGGCCTTGGTACATGTGAGTTCAACTTCTTTTGAGCTGTACATACTGTGACAAAGTTCCTCCTCTACCTCGGTGGGTCCTGCACTTATTGGCGGATTTTGCTTGCCTCAGAGATCGTCCCCTCTGGTAGAACCCACAGTCCAGGTTAACTCCTCCTGTGTCTGATCAGGAGTTGGGAGCTTTGGGGGGAACCCAGGCCCGCCCTCTACTCCGGGTTCCAGCCCAGAGCCCTGTGGATTGCAGCTGTTTAGGGTGCCTCCTGGAACAACTGCACGACAGCTACAACTCCCTGGGCTATTTCCCCATGGACTCCTCCCAACACCTTCTTTATCCTCACCACAGGATCTTCCAGCAGTACGCCCTTTTACTCTCAGCTCCTAATGCCTCTTGCTCCCAGCTCCTCACACACAACCTCCTTCCAAAGCTCCTGACATGCACGCCTCACTGACTCACTGGGAGGCTTTTAACTAGTTTCAGCCAGCCCCTGATTGGCTGCAGGTGTCTCAATCAACCTCTCTGCCTTCTGGAAAGTTCTTAATTGGCCTCAGGTGTCTTGATTAACCTGGAGCAACTGCCATAAGGTATCAGGGATTTGTTTAGCCTGGGGCTAACATACTGGTTCCTTACCACTTTTCTATAGCCCTCTGGCCTTGCCCCGTCACAGTACATACCTGGTAGAAGAACATCTCCCTGTTGGCTGAGAAAATGCTGAAAATACACCTTTTATCTATGTTATTTTGAACAGGACGCTGTAGACAGCCTTCATCACTTTCAGAAACCTCAGCCCTATTGGCAGGATGACATAGTAAGAATCCATCTTGATTCTGTATTACAAATAAAGTTCTTTTTAAAAAAATAAGTCAGATGTTATTTGATACAAAGCTGGATAAATAATTGAACATAAGACTGAACACAGACAGCTGGCAGTAATGAGCAGTTTATTTGAATTCTTACCAACGTATAATTCTAGATAGATAACTTTCACACCCGAGTTTTGAGCAGATTAGAGAGGAACAAGGTAAGTGTCATACAGGTTGGAAAGGCAGAGGAAAAGGAGATGTAGTACTTGAGGCACGAAATGATCAAGGTCTGAACAGGAGCTTTTTATGTTGGGAATGGAGAAGAATAGCTGATTTTGCAGAAGTTTTGGAATGAAAACCAGAAGAATTAGATGGCCACTTCAGTGTGAAAAGGAGAGAGGAATCAAAAACTCACGGCTGTGAGGCTAGGAGGATGGTGGGGCTGTGGACGTAATGGAGAGGGAGAGAGAGAGAGAGAGAAGAAGGTGATCCTGGAGGAAAGACAACGAGTTTGGTTTTTGACTGGTTGAGTATCTTGAGGCTTTATCAAAAACAACGACGAGTCCTTGTGGCACCTTAGAGACTAACAAATTTATTTGGGCATAAGCTTTCGTAGGCTAGAACCCACTTCATCAGATGCATGGAGTGGAAAATACAGGAGCAGGTACATGAAAAGATGTGAGTTGCCTTACCAAGTGTGACGTCAGTCTAACGAGACAATTCAATTGACAGCAGGATACCAAGGGAGGAAAAATAACTTTTGAAGTGGTAATGAGAGTGGCCCATTTCAGACAGTTGACAAGACGGCATGAGTAACAGTAGGGGGAAATTAGTATTGGGGAAATTAGGTTTAGGTTTTGTAAAGACCCAACCACTCCATCAGAAATTATTTATGCAGGAGGCGAAAAACTTTGGAAGGCCCTCGCTTTAAGATTCAGTTGATATCTTGAAGAAGGAAAAATACCATCAAGCTGGAAGGAGTCGAATACCATCTTGCTGCACAAGAAGGGTGATTGAGAAAATCTTAAGAACTACCGCCCTATATGCCTGCTCTCTCACATCTACAAGCTCTTCACAAAGGTGATAACGAATCGACTTTCGCAGAGTTTGGATGAACAACAGCCGAGAGAGCAGGCAGGGTTTCGAAGAAATTTCAGTACAATCGACCATATATTTACCCATAGCTAGCTCCTAGAAAGAGCGAGGGAATACAAACTCCCGCTGTGCATTGCTTTTGTCGACTATGAAAAGGCCTTCGATAGCGTTGAGTTTAACGCAATATTAAAGGCGCTCGCAGAGCAGGGCATTAACACGCAGTACATTAGTTTGTTGAAGGAAGCGAATACTAGATGTACAACAGACATTACTCTCCTTGAAACTCCCCTCCGCATCCCAATCAAGAAAGGCGTAAAGCAAGGAGATACAATTTCACCGAAACTATTCACCGCCTGCCTCGAAATGGTTATGAACAAGATCAATTGGAGGAGTGGTGTCAACATAAATGGAGAGAGATTATCTCATCTCAGATTTGCAGACGACATTGTACTAATTGCCGAAAGCACCAACCAACTGCAGAGCATGCTACGAAGACTCGACAAGAAAAGTAGTCAGGTCGGCCTGAAAATGAACCGCTGCAAAACAAAATATATGCGATCAGACGTCTTACGAAAAGCCCGAATAACGGTAACAGGAGAAGACATCGAAGAAGTGGAACAGTACATATATTTGGGCCAAGAAGTTAATATGCGCCAAGACCTGAACGGAGAACTCTCGCGAAGGATTCGGGCAGGATGGTGTGCGTTTAATTCCATCAAGGACGTCCTCAAAGGAAAAATTGACAAGACCACATGTAAAAATATTTTAAATTCAGCAGTGCTGCCAGCCATGCTGTATGGCAGTGAAACGTGGGCACTGACGAAGAGAGAAGAGCAATGGATGTTGGTAGCTGAAAGGGCAATGGAACGAGCTATGTTGGGAATCTCCCTTCTGGATCGTATACCAAATGAAATCATCAGAGAACGCAGCGATGTGAAAGATATTGTCGTGGAAAGCAGACATAACAAGATGCGATGGGCGGGCCACACAGCACGGCTCACGAATAACAGGTGGACTGCAATCATTGCTGAGTGGTACCCGCGAGAACAGAAAAGACCCCCCGGTCGGCCTCCAAGAATATGGGAAGATGACATTGTTAAATGTTTCGGACGAACGTGGAGAAGAAAGGCAAGAGTGCGAGAAGAATGGCAGACGTGTTGTGATCGGCGCAGTCTTAACGACAGCTGAAGTCCGATCGATCCAGGTGATCCAGGTGATCCAACCACTCCCAGTCTTTATTCAGGCCTAATCTGATGGTGTCCAGTCTGCAAATTAATTCCAGTTCTGCAGTTTCCAGTTCTGTAGATTCTTGATGATGCACTGGAGAGGTTTTAGTTGGGGGCTGACGGCTAGTGGCTTCTGTTACTTTCTTTGTTGGGCCTGTCTTGTAGTAGGTGACTTCTGGGTCTCCTTCTGGCTCTGTCAATCTGTTTCTTCACTTCACCAGGTGGGTACTGTAGCTTTAAGAACACTCGATAGAGATCCTGTAGGTGTAGGATCGGAGCAAATGCGGTTATATCTTAGAGCTTGGCTGTAGACAGTAGATCGTGTGATGTGGTCTAGATGAAAGCTGGAGGCATGTAGGTAAGTATAGTAGGTTTCTGGTATAGGGTGGTGTTTATGTGACCATCACTTATTAGCACGGTAGTGTCTAGGAAGTGGACCTCTTGTGTGGACTGGTCCAGGTTGATGGTGGGGTGGAAATTATTGAAATCCTGGTGGAATTCCTCAAGGGCCTCCTTCCCATGGGTCCAGATGATGAAGATGTCATCAGTGTAGTGCTAATAGAGTAGGAGTGTTAGGGGACGAGAGCTGAGGAAGCGTTGTTCTAAGTCAGCCATAAAAATGTTGGCATACTGTGGGGCCATGCGGGTACCCATAGCAGTCTACAACCTATCCTGAAGGACGATCCCTCACTCTCACAGACCTTGGGGGACAGGCCAGTCCTCGCTTACAGGCAGCCCCCCAACCTGAAGCAAATACTCACCAGCAACTACACACCACACAACAAAAACACCAACCCAGGAACCAAACCCTGCAACAAATCCTCTCACACAGCTATTTACAGCCAGGGACACACCCCACTGAGTTACATTAATACTTTCGCCAGCCACTCGTGAACCAACAGGAGAGAGGCTCCAGCCAGTTCCCCCCAGCCTAGGAGCCCAGAGCTGGACCGTCTTGCCCTGTCAGAACCCTGACCAGTGTAAGTTATTACCCAGTTTGCCCTCCCTCAGTGTGGAGAGGACAATGCACCAGCCCCTGTTCTGGAGCAGATTTCCCTTTGCACGTCAAACAACACACTGTCTTAGGTAAAAAATATATTAACGGATTTATTAATTACAAAAAAAACCCTCTGTCCACATATCTATTCAAGGGACACCATCATAGGACCTAACCACATCAGCCACACCATCAAGGTCTTGCTCACCTGCACATCTATCAATGTGATATATGCCATCATGTGCCAGCAATGCCCCTCTGCCATGTACATTGGCCAAACTGGACAGTCTCTACGCAAAAGAATAAATGGACACAAATCTGACATCAGGAATCATAACATTCAAAAACCAGTAGGAGAACACTTCAGTCTCCCTGGTCACTCAATAACAGACCTAAAAGTGGCAATTCTTCAACAACAAAAACTTCAAAAACAGACTGCAACGTGAAACTGCAGAACTGGAATTAATTTGCAAACTGGACACCATCAAACTAAGCCTGAAAGCCTCGGAGTGGTTGGGTCTTTACAAAACCTAAACCTAATTTCCCCAATACTAATTCCCCCCTACTGTTACTCACACCTTCTTGTCAACTGTCTGAAATGGGCCACTCTCATTACCACTTCAAAAGTTATTTTTCCTCCCTTGGTAAACCGCTGTCAAGTGAATTGTCTCGTTAGACTGACGTCACACTTGGTAAGGCAACTCACATCTTTTCATGTATTTGTACCTGCTTCTGTATTTTCCACTCCATGCATCTGATGAAGTGGGTTCTAGCCCACTGTAGCGGGGTGGTACCCCGCTCCTGCCCTGAGGGGCTGGAAACAGCCCTGGGAGAGGGCTGAGCCTGAGAAACTGGGCTGATTGGCAAGGCAGCCACAGCTGTGGCCAGTTAATCAGGGCCCAGCTGGCCCTTATAAGAGGGCAGTGGGCCTGGAGCAGAAGAGACAGTCTTCCTCTGCTTGGATAGGGAGAAGGGCCTGGCTGCAAAGGCTGAGCAGGGTACCTAGAGTGGAGCAGGGCTGGAGAAAGGCCAGAGGAGCTGGGGAGCTCAGGCCTGAGAGAACCCCAGGCTGTGGCCTAGGCTTAGTCCAACTGGGTACAGGGGTTGCAGGGGCAGCCCACGGGTAGGCAGAGGCAGCAGGTCCAAACCCCCTTTGCCTGTGATGAGTGGCTTATACTGCAGTCTGCCCCAGGGTGCGGGGGCTAGCTGGTGACTGGCAGTAGCCTACGACTGAGGCGAGGTGGGGATAGTGGGTTGGGGGTTCCCCTGGGGAGACCCAGATCTGTGGGGTACTGCCAGGGGGGCAGCACCCCAGTTAAAGGGGCACCGGGTCCTGGGAGGGACACGGGCCAGAGTGGTCAGGCAGATCACCGGCTTGCAGAGGGCGCTCCAGAGGCTGGTGAGCTAATTCCCGGAGAAACCAGCAGGAGGCGCCGCAGGGGCAAGTCCGACCCATTACACCCACGAAAGCTTAAGCCCAAATAAATATGTTAGTCTCTAAGGTGCCACAAGTACTCTTCATTGTTTTTGCTGATACACACTAACACAGCTACCACTTTGAGGCTTCAGTGAGACATCCAGCAGGAGATGTCAGAGAGAGAGACAGCCTGAACTGAGGATGAGGGGAGATCTGAGTCACCAGCAGAGAGAGAGAAGGTGGTAATAATTAAAGCTGCGTGAGTTGTAGACCCTGATGGGATGGGAGGAGGAATAGTATCTGCAAATGAGATGTATGGTCCAAAAGACACTAATCTCAGTTGTTTTAAATTTCTCACTTGATACTATGTAGGAGATAAGCCTGGAGAGATGATATAGGTTCTTGTGTGTGAGCTGCAAGAGCCAGGGAAAGTCTGTTCCTAGGTACCTAGGTCCCTTTCTTTTGCTGAATAAAGAGAAAAGAGCAGCAGTGTTTCTTTTGTCATCTTTTTTTCCATTTAGAGCTGTGGCCACAAGGAGGATATTCTGTGTATTGCTCAGTGTCCACCTACTCTTCTTGCCACCTCCAGTTACGATGGTGAAATTATTGTTTGGAATATGATCTCAGGACACATATACCGCAAACTTCACACACCTTTTCCCACTCACTGTGCTGGGGCAGAAGGTAAGTACTGACTAGGGAAACTACAGGGAACACAATTCCTAAACACTTTCCAGCTTAATCCTTCATTCGAAATCTTTTCTGGAGAGATGTGAACCTTGCATGTTACAGCAAACAATACTATTAGGAGGACACTTAATACATTCAGTAGAGCAGGGAGACAGCATGGTAGCTGTACATCAGATAAAATTATTGCAAGGTAGGGCAAGGGAGCTGTGCCATACCATTGGTTTAGTTTAAGCTGTTATCTCTAATGTAATGAGCACATCAAATAGTCTGTAGTAAATATCAAGGACAAAGGATGAAGTTGATTATATTTGTTTTCTTGGCGTGTTTGGGGGGGTATATATACACATACACATGAATAATTATTTGTATTACAGTAGTGCCTGCCTAAAGGCTCCAAATGAGACATTGTGTTGCGTGTGCTGTACACACACACACACAGTGAGAAACTGTCCCTGCCTCGTACAGCTTATATTCTAAATAGACAACCCAAAGGAAGGCTTATTATGCTCATTTTATAGCTAGGGAAACTGAGGCACAGAGTAACTAAATGACTTGCCCAAGGTCAGGCAGGGAGTCTGTGGCAGAGCAGAGAATTGAACCCAGACCTTCAGAGTCCGTCTAGTGCCTTAGCTGCAAGGCCATCTCTTTCTTTAAGCATTACAACTGAATGAACAATTGCCCTTTGGTTACATGCTTAAGAGTACAATAGTATTTACAAGTTCCTTCTGGAAATATTGGGCCAGGTCCTCAGACCATGCTCTGTCTCCTTAGCTCTGCAGAGCAGCAAAGAGGATGGAAAGCTGCCCTACCAGGGCATCTGGAGATTCCGCTGGCATGGTGGAATTCCTGACTGGCGTAACTCAGTGGTTCTCAAACTTCACTGCACTGTGACCCCCTTCTGACAACAAAAGTTATTACATGACCCCGAGACGGGAGACTGAAGCCTGAGCCCCAGTGGCGTAGCCAGGTTTAGAGCACAGCGGGAGCGGAGCTAAAAAAAGGCGCCGGGAGCAAAAAAAAAATGCTCCGCTCTGGCTGCGGTGTAGGAGCAAAAGAGCACAAAAAAGGCGCCGCTTCTGCTCAGTGGGGGAGCGGTCGCTCCCCCTGCTCCCCCCCTGGCTACACTACTGCTGAGCCTGCCCGAGCCCCGCTGCAGGGGGGACAACAGCCAAAGCCCGAGCCCCACCACCCCAGGCGGGGGGACAAGCCGAAGCCCAAGGGTTTCAGCCCTAGGAAGGGGGCCTGTAAATTGAGCCACGCCACCCAAGGCTGAAGCCCTTGGGCTTTGCTTTGGCCCCGAGAAGTGGAGCTTGGACTTTGACTTTAGCTCCAGGCCCCAGCAAGTCTAAGCCAGCCCTGGAGACCCCATTAAAACAGGGCTGTGACCCACTTTGGGGTCCCGACTTACAGTTTGAGAACCGCTGGCATAACTCATATCTGGCCTTCCTCAGTGAAAGAGGTGCATTGGGAGGTGGGGTGGGGGCATGGTTACAGTGCCTTTCATTCCAATGGTCCTCAACGGCCTCTTGGCCCCTAGCGGGCTGTTATGGGTCAGAGTCAGTCGTCCTTTCAGCAGTGCCATGGGACCACCTGACTATGGAACTGGTGCTGAGGAGCAGCTCCACATCACTTTCTGCCGCAACTTGACTGTCCTTGGGATCCATCAGGCTGGCACTGAGCTCTTCTATGCTGGAGTTTGTGGCACGTGTATCCTTTAGTCCCATGGTAACAGGGTCAGAATTTGTCCCCAAATTGATATTCCAATGCTTGGCCTGGCCTGTGGAAATGACCCAACTTCCCCATCAGGTTCAATCCTGTGTACATAAGAATGGTACAGAACCATTTTCTGTTATGGCTCTTTATCTAGGTTCTTGTACCATACACATTACTGGTGCCCTGCCTTAGCATGCTGCATGCTCTGCAATACTATAGATTATCTTCCTAAGGCACACATATATTAATACAGCAGTGATGAGGAACATTTCCAAATGCCTTCACTCTGAAGAAATGCAAATGTGCTGCTATACACCTACAGATGTTTTCTTATTGTGTACTAAAATTCTGAGCATTCCTGGAAGTAGAACATATTTTGAAAATTTTTCCATAGTAATTATAAAGGAATTGCTGTCGAAGAAAAAAGGCATTCTTGCCAAAAACATAATTTGTACTTTCTCCCTTTCACCATCTCACCAATAGCATCCAGATATTTTGTTGATCTAAGGTTGCGTTGACTGAAAAACCACTAACACAAAGAGGGGTGGAACTTTTTAGGTGTTGAAAGAAATCTATGTAACAATTGCTTTAATTTATCATAATTAAAAATTGCACAACATATTTTATTATTAATAAAATATTTATTAGCCTTTTATTTATTTGTACTGTGATAATACCTGTCATGGCCCTAGTCATGGACCAGAACGTCATTGTGCTGGGCATTGTATAAACTCAGAACAAAAAGATGCTCCCAGCCTGAACCAAAGAGTTTACAGTCTATGTAAATTTCACTCAGAATGCCCACACTCTCTGACAACAGACAGTAGATGTCGCTGCACATGGCAAAAACTAGAACTGGGTACAGAACAGAAATTCCATTTCGTGGAAGATTTTGAGATTTCTAAATTTTGTGTTCATTCTGAATCGGAACAAAACCTGAAAATTAAATGCTCCAGGAAAGAAAATGTCAATTAAAAAATTCTTTTCAAATTTATCCAAACATTTTGTTTCAACAAAATAGGAACACTTTATTTCAGTGTTGACTTGTTACTTTATTATATTATATTGTATTTTATAATATGTAATACAGAATTAAAAAAAATTCAAAATGGAAAGTCATTTTAAAAGGAAAAATCAAAATGTTTCGTTCAGAAAATGTTGAAATGTCTTTTTGAACTATTTTTTTCCCTTTCTCTGAAATTTCATGAAAAACAACATGATTTTGCGAAGCTTTTTTATTTAAACTGAACTGTGTTTTCCCAAGGAAAACTGTTCTGTTGAAGTTTTCCCAACCAGCTTTAGTAAAAATCATCAGTGCTGATATATTTGTCATCAACACATAGAGAGGTTTACTATGTCTTAAAAGCAAGTATAGACAATAAATAAGGAGTTATGCATTATGCCTACTTAGAGAGAGAGCAGTAGGAATTTAATTGTTATAATCTAAATATGGTGGAAAATAATTCCCTCATCTCTGGAAAACCTACTCTTATAATATAACTCTATTTCAACATTTTGGTTAACTAGAGAGCAATTAAGTTGTGTTCAAGATTTAAGCAGGAATGAACAAATCAATCTTGTTCTTTTTCCTTCGCAAGCTGTAGACACAAGTATTACTCAACTCGTATTTCTGAGGACTCGTGCAGTGAAATTTGGATCAACAGCAGCCTCTCTTATTTCCAATGGGCCTCAAGGTAGGAGTTGTTAACACTAGCGTTTATTACAATATGCTGCATCTCTAAGAAATAGGATTTAAAAAAAAATTATTCATGCTACTAAATTGATTTTAAAACTCTAGACGATTATGGTTTTTCCAGCAAAAGAGCATAAAACAATACTTATCTTCTTTGGGACCATAACTAATTGCCGCCTTTAATCCAACTCAGTTCCCACAACACCTTGCACTCTGGAAACCAACTTCCAGCCAAGAAGAATTGAACAGCTTTCCCTTCAGAGCCCATCAACAGCTCATTCCTTAAATCTGCATAATCTTTCTAAGGCTACATCTACGCTATGAGCGAGAGGTGTGATTCCCCTGCTTGCATACACATACTCACACTAGCTTGATGAGAGTTAGTGCAAGCAGAAATAGCAGTGTGGGTGGCTGCAGAGCATGGGCAGCGGCAGCCATGCGAAATATGTACCCAGGGGGTTCAGGAGCACTTATATTCAGCACGGCTAAACGGTGCTTCCACTGCTGCTGCCCGTGCTACTGCAGCTACATTACTATTTGCACTTGCGCTAGCTGGATGAGAACTAGTGCAAGTATGTGTATGCAAGCACGGGAATCACGCTCCCAGCGTGTGTTGTAGGCATACAGCCTGTCCTATCCATCCATACAGCTAAAACTCATCAAGGTTCTCATCATCTTATCTCAATTAAAGCAACATCCTTCTCTCTGGCCTTGACAAATGCAATCTTGCCCTGCTCAGATCCATTCAAAATACTGCTTCATAGGTAATTTCCTAGCACATTGCTGTGATCACGTCACTCCTCTTTGCTTTCCTCCACTAGGCCCCACTTCTCTATTGCATCAAACATAATCTGCTTGCATTCACTTTCAAGGCCCTTCACAGTCTGTCCCCACATTGCCTGTCACCTCTCATTTACTGTTGAGATATCCGCTCCCACCTCTGATTGGCCCATGGGAGAACCTCCATTGCCCACTTGCTGAATTTTCAAATAATCACCTTCGTTCTTTCCTCATGGTGCTCCTCACACTTATGAGAAGTTCCCTGTAAACATCTGCAAAGCTACATCCTCCAAAACGCTCCTTTGTCATGATGCCTACAAAAATGTTGACAATGGTTAGGCCACTGATGTGCTGAGACCACAGCCTTTCATGTTGACCAATATTGTCTTATAGTTTCTTTGTATTCCTCTGTATCCGTCTCTTGTCCCTTCTTATACTTCGATTGTAAGCTCATTGGGGCTGGGACTGTGTATCTGTTCTGTGTTTGTACTGTGCTTAGCACAATGGGGTCCTGGTACTTGACTTGGGCTCCTGAGTGCTATGATAATACAAATAATTAATAACTAATTACTGTTATGTTATGCAGCACAACCTCTGGGACCATAAACTGCCAGTAGGCTGCCCCAGAATAGAATTTAGGGCTACTCTGTGGCAGGATTCTCTCTTTGTATCACTTGGATTGATGCAATCACATTACATCCCTGTAGCAATTACAGCAATTGCTTACATGGAAAACTAATACTGGGAGAGTACTTACACTGAACTGAAAGAAGCTAAAAATACTTTATAGCTAGAAATGAAGAGGCAGAACCAGCACTGCGTGAATGGCTAGCTCACTTTAGATCAAGTGCCCTGTGGGAGAGAGACCTCGATATTGATAAAATTATTATTACTTTTTTCATTAGTCATAACAAACTTGTTTGCATCTTTTCTGAACATTAAGCTATAGCTATGCGCGTGTTATAGCTAGGATGCTTGGAAATATAACAATACAGTATACTCCTGATCATCAGAATAGCATGGGGGACACGGATTTTATCCAGATAATTGGGAGTTGGGATAATTGAGAAGGCAGGAGCAGCAGCACAGGAAGCCCTCTGCAGCGCCACTGTCATGGCCCTGCTCACTCACAATTCTGGATGCCCGTGAAGCAGCGATCAGTTGAACAAGGAGGGTTATGAAACAAAAGGTCATTAGGAAAGAAGTAACTCTCTTTCTGTGAGGTTGCTGAAAAATCTGTATTTCTGGGCCACAACCTCCAGCACTGTCCTGCCAAAGGATGCCTCTGCAGAAGATACAAGATCCACTTTATAGTGCCCAATGAAGGTGTTTGGTGTAGACCCAGGGGTCTCAACCTTTTTCTTTCTGAAGCCCCCCCAGTATGCTGTAAAAGCTCCATGGCCCACCTGTGCCACTACAGCTTTCTTTCTGCAGGGTGGCATTAGGGAGAAGCAAGCAGGGCAATTGCATGGGGCCCTGCGAAGCTAAGCTGCTCAGGCTTTGGCTTCAGCCCCGGGTGCTGGGGTCAGGGCAGCGTGGGCTTTCTGCCCTGGGACCCAAAGAGTCTAATGCCAACCCTGTTTGGTGGACCCCCTGAAACCTGCTCGCAGACCCCCCAGGGGGCTTCGAACCCCTGGTTGAGAACTGCTGGTGTAGACCAAGTGGCTGCTTTGCAAATTTCTGAAGTGGGCACACTTGCTTGTTCCACCCGTGAAGTTGCTAAGGATCTTGTGGAGTGTGTCTTGATCTATAGGTGCTGGAACTGGGGGTGCTGTCACCAGGGCCGGTGCAAGGAAGTTTCGCACCCCCCCCCCGGCCCAGCTAACGCCGCCCACCCCCGCGGCAGCCAGGCCCCCCCCGCGGCAGCTCCTGCAGCAGCTCACCTCCAGTAGCGGCGCTTCAGCGGCAGCTTGGCGTTCTCGGCGGCCGTTTTTCTTGCTGCTGGGGAGTCGCTGCCAAAATGCCGCCCCCCAAATTCTGCTGCCCTTGGCTGTTGAACCCCCTGACTTCAAGTGGTTTCCATCTCGTACAAGGTTTCCAGTTTGGTTCAGTGGCTCTCAGCACCCCCACTATACAAATTGTTCCAGAACCCTGCCTTGATCCTTTCTGGGACAGGAGCCTCTGATGATTTGTAGGCTTCCACAATACATAGTCTAAACCACCTAGTGATGAAGGACTTGGAAGCTCTGAATCCCTGGCATTTTGGTGGAAGGACACAAATAAGGAACCTGAGCTTTTCATGGATTCTGTACACTCGAGAGAGATTTTCAGTGCTTTCCTGATATCTAAGGCATGCCACACCTCTTCAGCTGGATGTTGTAGTTTTGGACAGAACAAAGGCAGCCCGACCTCTTGGGAAGTGTGGAAGGAGGAATTTACCTTAGGAAGAAAGGATTTTACTGTCCTGAGCACCACCTTGTCTTCATAGAACATGCAGTACGGCTCCTGTATGGGTAAGGCTGCCAGCTCCGACACTCACCTGGCGGATGTGACAGTTACTGAGAAACGAGTCTTTATGGACAAATAAAAGGCCAATGCGGAAGTCAGAGGCTCAAAGGGACGGTTTGTCACGGCACTCAAAACTAGCAGAAGGTCCCGTTTTAGGAAGAGTGGCCTGACTACTACTGTGGCTAATCGGACTGCTAGAAGGACTCTGGCTACCTGTGGATTGTCTGCCAGGGAGCCCAAGGATCCTGCAAATACCATGCTATTAAGAGCAAACACCTGACGTGCAATGGTCCTGGTCTGCAGGCCTCTCTCTATGCCGCCTTGGAGAACATCCAGAATGACTGGAATTCCTGGACTACTGGGATTTGCATTGTACTCTTAACACCAGTTGTTGAATCTGGACCAGATAGAGGCGTATGCTTTTAGTATCAATATTCTCATAGACAGAAACAGTATCTTAATGATTCTGGAGGACAGATTGAGACCTTCTAGAGCTTCCCTCTCAATAGTCAGACTGTTAGTTGAAGCTGTTTCAGGTCCGGATGAAGAAGAGGACGCCCAGTTTCCATGGAAGCTGGAGTGAGGGCTCCAGCTTCAGCTTTGTCACAGCTAAGAACCAAGGTCTCCTCTGCCAATGAGGAGTTATCAGTGTTACTGTTGCCTATTCTCATTTTATTTTCTGGACCACTTTCCCCAGTAGTGGAAAGGGTGGAATCGTGTAAAGTAGACCCTGTGGTCAACTATGCAATAAGACATCTGTCCGTGTGGATCTGGGGTCTGCCTCCCTTGTGAACTCTTTTGGCCTCTTTGCATTCTTATCATTCACAGGTTGGTTGAAGGGAGGCTGAACGATGAGATTGAAAACCTCCTGATTTCAGGCACCATTCAGCATTATTGATCTTGTGCCTGCTGAGCCAGTTTGGATTTTGGTTCAAGTCCCCTTTGATGTGGATCTGTCTGAGGAAAATGAGGAATCATTCCACCCTCCTCATTATTTCTGTTACGTCTGCATGTAGTGCTGGACTCCTTGTTCCCCCTTGGCTGTTTAAATATGTGACCACTGGCTTATTGTCTGATTGAAGCTTGAAGCAGGACATGGTTCCTCCTTAGGGTGGGCTGGAACCTTCACAGAGCTAGCTTGACAGCTTTAGGAGGTTTATGCTGTGAGCCTTTTCCTCCTGGCTCCAGAGCCCTGGGCTGTTTGAGTCTCCAAGTGAGCTCCCGGCCCTCCAGGCTGGCGTCGGTTGTGAGGACTAAAGGATCTGGAAGTCAGATGGGACGTGTCTTGGTGGACATTGTTGTGGGTGGACCACCATTGTAAGGAGTTGAACACCTGTGTGGGAACCTGTACTTAATCTTTCATGTGTTCCAGGGAGTTGTTCCACACCGTTAGTATGGAGGGTTGAAGACTTCTGATGTGTGATTGTACCTGTGGAGTGATAGCTGTGCTTGACACCAGGAGTCCTAGCAGTTGGAGGCATAATGCTATGGTAGACCTACTGCAGCTCTGGATAAAGAAAATAAATTCCTGGATTGATGGGTAGATCTTTGCTACCGAGGTGTCTATTTCTGCTCCCAGGTGGGTTATTCTGAGTGACGAAGTTACATTGACTTAAGCGGTAGTGTAGACCAGCCCTGAAGGTGTAACAGGTACTCCAAGATGTCCTGGCTAATGGCCGTACCAAGAATCGCTTCCACGTAGCTGAATAGACCACCCTGGTGGAGTGCTTCCTACTGTTAAGATAGACCTGCTGGACTACTTCCAAACATCATTCCTCCTCCTCATCTAACCATGCAGCATACATGCTGTGATACGCAGGGATCTGAGTGCTGGATGCAAAACATCACCATGGTGCTGTGTCAAGAGGTTGGGATAAAGATGAAGGACATGGGAGGCCAAACCGATAATGAGAGGAGGTCGGAGAACCAACTTTGCCTTGGCCATGCTGAAGCAATAAGAATGAGCTTGGCCCGATCCAATTTCAGCTTGAGAATGACCTGTGGGAAGGTCAGAATTGGAGGCAAGGGATACAAGAGTGCCGATTCCCAGCTCAGGTAAAAAGCATTGGTCAAGGAGCCCAGACTGAGGCCCCCTTGGGAGCAGAACAGCTGGCATTTCAGGTTGTCTCTTGTGGTGAACAGGTTGATCTTTGGGATGCCCCAAACTGCAAAAATGGGTCACAGGACACTGGGCTTCCGAGGGTATGTCTACACTGCAATTAGATACCATGTCTGGTCCGTGCCATCTGACTTGGACTCGCAGGGCTAGGGCTAAGGGGGTGGTCAATTGTGGGCTCGGGCTGCAGGCAGAGCTTTGGGACCCTCCCACCTCACAAGGTAGGAGGGTCTCAGAGCTCAGACTGCAGACCAAGGCCAAGTCAGAGTCAGAGAAATTCCTGCTGAGGCAATCCACCAGGTGGTCAGTAATTAGCCATAAGGGTAACATTTTCCCAGATGCAAAACTGCCAGAGTCTGATCACCTCCTGACACAGCATGTTGGAGTGTGCTCTCCACTGTCTGTTCACACAATACATTGCAGTGGTATTGTCAGTGAGTATGAGAACCGCCAAGCCCCTGATGTGATCCTGAAAGGTCTGACAGGCATTGTAGATGGCACGAAGCTCCAGGACATTGGAACGGGAAGCTCCTTGGCATATCAACTACGGGCCTTGAACTTTCAATGAGTGCAGATGCACGCCTGTGACACACTGTACCTCAAAATAACACCCTGTATCCCCATATTCACCACTTGTATATGTTATGATATAGTTGAACTCCACTGCATACCACCAAACCCTTTAAATTGTGCCCCCCGCCCCCAATATCAGCTGTTACCATTCACCTTTGTCCCTGGATCATTATTTCCTTGACTCACTTGTCTCTGGTCGATGAAATCGATTCCTCTAGGAAATGGGAAATCCTACCCCCTATCCTCAGCTCTGGGCAGAGCCCTATGTGATCTTAGCATTAAGTGGATTGGGTTGGGGGAGCTGAGGTCCCTTGGGACTTTCTCCTCAGACCTCAGTTCCACTGTTTTCCCTTGGGGAATCTGTTGTCCCTTCACTGCTAGGTCTGCGAGGTTAAGCCGCAAAAGTGAGCATCTCTGTGTGAAGGCCAGTCTATAGTGTCTCCTACTGGTACTTAGTGGGGAAGGGAGAGACTGTTTGGACTTGCTGCATTGTCAGCCACTGCCATCTCTAGGTTTGCTCCAGAAAAAAAAGGGAGCCTGTAAACTTGTCTGAGCATAGGAGTTGCTTGGAGTGAGAATCCACATTCCCAGGTCAGAGCTGTAGATAGTACCTGGCTACTGAGCTGGAAGCCATGGCTCGAGCTCGAACCTCAGTGCATCCATTGGGGCATCAGATACAAATGCTGTTGCTAAGGAGACGTTCTTTACAATGGAGCCAAAGTCAGGGTGATCTCTGTCCTTAAGGGCGTTGAGATCTTCCAGCCAGGTAAGAGAGGCTCTTACAGAGCAAGTAGCTGCCAGGGATGCTTGGAGGGTGGCAGAGGAGGTTTCAAAGTCCTTTTTGAGAGTAGCCTCCACCCTGCTATCTGTGGGGTTCTTAGGGTAGAACTCCCCTTCGGAGGGAACAACCATGTGTCTGGCAAGGGACACTACAGCAGCGTCAACCTTTGGTGTCTCAGCAATAGAGCCCTTTGGTGCTTGAATGTTATAAAGCCTGAGGTCGCCCTGGTTAATGTGCTTGCCCTTATCAGGCTTGTTTCAGTCATCCCATATCGCTTCCTCGAAGGAGGAGTGAAGGGGTAGTGTAGCCTCAAGGGAGGATTCTGAGGGGAAATTTTTACTCTGAGGCTCACTCGCAGGAGCCTGCTCAGGTTTCAGAGCGGGACAGCTCACATTTCTCAGTGGGGGAGGCGGAGGACTCATCTCTCCTGGATTTTTATGCTTTTTCTTCCCTTTTTAGATTTTTTTTTAACCTTATTGGTGCACTTCGGGAGAATAGGAGCTCTGCTGTGGCTTTGGTGAGGCCTCGGGCAGCCTGCCTTCCTTGGGCCATCTCGAGAGGTCTGTCTCAGAATCCTCCCCCACTGGGTCCCATTGTCTTGGGAGGGGGAGGAGCTCACCCGAGCCCTCCTGGCTGACTTGGGAGAGGGCGGGGGGTCTGATTAAAAGCCCTGCTTCTTTCCCCAAGGCACTCAGGACCCACTTTGAGAATTGGAGTTGGCCCTGCAAGCCTCTCCTCTTTGTTTTGCATGGGTCTCCTGGGACTTCCCTGCCCCCACCCCCCTTGTCGAGTGGGTCGTCAGGGTCGTCCTTGTTCTTGAAGCCTCTCCCTGCTCTGCACTGGGATTTCTGGTCCATTTCCGCCCCCCTCCCCCACTGGAGTTGCAGCTGCCTTGGTGGGTAGGGAACCCCATCTGCCTGTCTGATTCATAGCCCCAGGACCTAACCGAGTTAGGGACGGAAGGTTGGGTGCAGGCTGGGCACAACTCACTGTCTGCTGAGCCCAGGAATGCTGCCTTCCAGATAGAGCACCACTTGGATTTAACCTTGGCTGCTCTGCCTGGCCTGTTAAGTAGTGGAGAAGCTGGCAAGGAGACACTGGAGAGGATCTGGGAGGGTTAACCATGAAGGGGACCCAGGGAGGAGGAGGAATGCTGAGGAAGAAGAACACTGCTTCACACTGCTCAAAAAGCTGGGTAGAAAAGTTAAAATATAGAGTAAAGGCAGGATATAGGATATGGTTGATTGCTTACTTTGCCCAACTATAAACTGTTTAGGTTATTATTAGTAACTGAATAGGCATTTACTTGCCCTTAAACACATTATTTTGACCATACATAAACAGTTTTAATTATCTAATAAGATACTAAAACTGAATTCCCAAAAAGCTTGGAAAATAACACACTTTGGTCTCAACTAACCAAGAGAAAAGCACCCACCAGAGTGAAGGTTCACTCTCAAGGGTGTAATCTCTATCAAAAGCTCTCCACAGAGAGACCTACACAAGAGGTTGTAATGGCAGTAACCCGTATATTGTTTGTGTTTGGTCATTTGTATTTTGTTTAATGTTTTTTCCCCTTCTTTAATAATAAAATAGCCGTGGTTAATAATGGTGATTATTTTGTGTGGTCTTGATTCTAGTATCCCTTTCTATGATATGTAAAAGAACCACTGTGATGAACTAGTGGTAGGCACACCCAAGTTGGCAGTAAGAGCAGCAGTTAGTAAGAGCTGGCCTACCATTTCTTGGTTCTCTAAACTAAATACTTTTAGTAATGTTAAATTGCCCCTTTGTAACTCTAACAGCAGCCCAGTGTCGGAGGGCAAGGGTCTGCCTGGTATCTAGCAGTGAATTTCAGCTGTTCAAACCAGTTCAGTGTGTCCAAGTCACTGTCGTCATCTATGCCTAACAGGTGTTGTGTAAGGTATCATTGGAAAACTAAGAACACACTGATCATTAATATTCTTGCATGATGTATGTTCAGTGAACCCACAAAGGACTGTGCAGCTGTGCTGGAAATATGGGACTAAAATGTGTTCAAGTAAGACAAGTCTGGGGAGTAGGTAAACAGATTTTCCCAGTTGAAGGAAAGGCCAACACCTCCATCCAGGTGCAATCACAGTCAATTGGATATTCATTTCCATATCGGAGGTCACAGAAATGGATCAATTTGCATTGTAGCAATCACTGGCAGCGGAGGAACCAGCATGAAGCCTTTATACTCGAGCCCTCATGGCTCCTTTATGCAGCATGAACTAATGAACTTTATCGGGAACTTTATCTACCCTTCAGAAGAATATATTTCAAAGGTTCATTGAACTGTAAAACAAAGGGGCAAAGAACCCCTGGGCTATCCTTCACAGTAAGAGACACAGGAACCAAGTAATTTGATCTCTGTGATGGATCCTGGCCACGCTGGCCAGTAAAAGAAGATTGTGGGTGAGAGTCTTTGTTCAAGATGGTTTCTATCTTGCTAGATTAAGTTTTAGTCTTTTAGATGCATCTTTTCACTTTTGTTTGTAACCATTTCTGCCTTTATCCCTTTTGTCATCACTTAACCTATGTCCTTTTGTTAATAAACTTGTTTTATTTTTACTATAAACTACCTTAGTGCTGTATTTGAAAGGAAAGATATGTTTGCCTCAGTTAAATTAATAAGCTGTAACGTACTGACTCTTTAAAAAGAGCAGCAAAGTTAATATCTTCTGTGAATGCACAGTAGTAAGCGCGCTGCATTGCAGAGAAACAGCTCTGAGGAGCTCAAGGGTTGGAGTGCACTGATTATTTCCTACTAGGTGAGGTTCTTGAGGAGTTTGCTGGTGAGGGAGATTGACTGGTGTGGAAGGGAACTGACAGCCTAATTTCTAGCAAAGCTCACTCTTGCTGAGGCAGAAAGGTGTAAACAGAGACTCTGGATATTCCCCGCAGCCTGTTACACCCTTGCAGCCCCACAGTCCGGGGGACTAACAGTGGTTCACGAACCCGTTTGTGAACTTCTGCATCCAGCAGTTTCAAATATTTGTATTCCTGTCAAAATAGACTTCTGTTTCATTGCTATTAATAAACATTTTCACTGTTTGCCTTTTTTCAGGTTCTGTCAACTTCTGGAGTCTGTTCAGTGGAATCCCACTTACAGCAAGCTTCATACCTGTAAGTTTGAGCAATGAATTTCAGAGGGCTAAGCTGTGTAGGACTGAGTGCAGCACACTTCTTGCAGTTCAAGATACACTCCATATGGGGGAGGAGGGGAAACATTATTTCTGTACTTTGTTTAATTATGGTAAGTACACATCCGCTTGTTTAGATTTATTATGAGCATTCACATGTTGTAGTTTATTTCCATTATAATCAATATAGTATTATGCTGCATGAATGATTAGCTAACAACACAGCCTGCATTGTTTGTCTCAGTCTAGAGTGAAATCCCACATCAGCAGTATTGCTGTCACTGTGGACGATTCGTTGATTTATGCAGCAGACGATGATGGATATGTGTATGTCTACAGCATAAAGGACTATGCCCTTCAGGACCCAGAACGAGAACCACCGAAATGTGTGTCTTGTGGATTGGGTTTTTATATATTACATATTTTTGTATTTGTAGTTCTATATATAAGTATAAAACATATTTTGGAATATATGTGATCTGGGGGAAAAGGAAGTCCTTCTCATGATCTGTGTCTACTTATACTTCTATTTAATTATAATATTTTAATCCCTTTTCCAGATCATGTATGCTCCAAAATGTTTATGCCTCAGCTTGTTCTTAGCATAGCTGAGTATGGTGACCATAGTTCCCATATAACTTCCTTAACAAAATTAATACACTGTGGACCAAATACAGGCAAATCTCAATTGAATTCAGTGGGAAGGACTGAATAAAACCTGAATGAGGATTTCATCTGGTGCAATGGTTCTCAACCTATTTGCCATTATGGGCCACATATGCAGCTCTCTATGTGTTATGTGTGCTGCATCCACACAATATATATACTACCTGTATGGCCCTGAGGATGTCACATGGGTTGCAGCTGTGTACTGATTGGGCCACAAGCAGCATGTGGGTTGAGAACCACTGATCTGGTGACATTTATAACTGTGTATCTTAGTGGGAGCTACCTAGTAACAGAAAACAGAGCAGTTTCAAAATACATCCAGGGTAAAGTTTTAACAACTTTGTTGCATTTAAAAGAAAATTGCTTTAAAACCATGAATACTCTTTAATGTCCTTGCTTCTTAGGGTAGGTCCACACTACCCGCCCGATTCGGTGGGTAGAGATTGATCTTCTGGGATCGATTTATCGCGTCTCACCTGGACGCGATAAATCGATCCCAGAAGCGCTCCCCGTCGACTGCGGAACTCCTGCTCGGCGAGAGGAGGAAGCGCTGTCGACAGGGGAGCCTGCCTGCGCCACGTGGACCCGCAGTAAGTAAACTTAGTTCAATCTAGGAAACGTCGACTTCAGCTACGAGAATAGTGTAGCTGAAGTTGCGTTTCCTAGATCGATCCCTCGCCCCAGTGTAGACCAGCCCTTAGGTAGTGACTGGTTTACATCTATCTTACCTGACACAGTGCAGCATTCTTATGTAGTAACATATTTGTGTATTAATCTGAATTATATGTGTAATACATATTTATTCTCTATATCGCTGTAGATGTGAATCATTGGAGAGCTCATGTAAATATAGTTGTATCGTAAGTACTGTCTCATGTGTCTTTAACAGAATATTTTGTGTGTATAAATACACAAACCTGCATGTGTTGCTTGATATAAATATTATTAGGTTTTATGTCTATTGTGGTAACACCGAAGAGCCTCAGTGATGAGTCAGGATCCCTGGTCCATCTTCCACTATTATACGATGATCATATGCAGTAAATACTTTTCAAATGACAAACTCATTTATGCTTCACTTCTGTGTCATTCAGCACGATCAGAAATATACTATATCAGATACTGCTTTGAGCTGTAATCCCTTGAAACAATTAATACTGTAGCAGCAGTATCCCTGGAGAAAGACAGCTCAGTGGTTTGAGCATTGGCCTGCTAAACCCAGGGTTGTGAGTTCAATCCCTGAAGGGGCCATTTAGGGATCTGGGGCAAAAATCTGTCAGGGGACAGTACTTGGTCCTGCTAGTGAAGGCAGGGGACTGGAGTCGATGCCCTTTCAAGATCCTTCCAGTTCTAGGAGACTGGCATATCTCCATTTATTTATTTAGCATTCACATTAAACTTTAGCATTGGCAGAAATGACCCATGTAAACAATTTGTAATACAAGAAGTTTCTAATGACAAAATGTAAGTGACATGGTGTCATAAGTCTTTAGTTGATATGGTTCTTAAGTAGATTTGTTCTGATTATCACTTTCATTTTGATAGAGTAGAGGTGGTTGATGAAGAAAAAGTCCTGCTCTCCTCTTCTATTGATTGTACCGTTCGTCTGTGGAGTCTGGATGGAGAGTACATTGGTAAGGCTTATATCTACAAAAACAGCATGGTTATGATAGTCAACTTTAAAAAGGAGTGGCATACAACAAAAATATCTACTCAAGTAGCCCCTATGAACATTCATAAACTCCCATGCTGCTGTATCCATAGGCTAATAAATTAGCTTAGCCAGAGGATTCTCAGCTCACAGTGGAGTATTTCATGTTAGGACTTACTTCCACGTTTTCATGTATAAGCAGGCCCTGTTTCAGTTCTACATGGGCTATGTTTGGCTCATGAGGCAGGATCTGCCCACCTCTGAAATAGATGCTCTATTTTTTATGCCCAGTGAAAGCCAGCAGTGGCATTAAAATAGTGTGTGATAAAACTGATTTCCAATACAGAGCTACCACATTTAGAAGTGTCTGTCCTTCAGTTCAAAGCACTAAAAGGTTAGATTTTAAAGTATTTACATGCCTAAAGATGCAGATAGGCCCCAAGTGGGGGATTTTGCAATCAACAGGAGTTAGGTACATAGGCACTTTTGAAAATTCCATTACATGCTGGCTGCATATTTAGACACCTCATTAAAATACCTTTAAAAATCTGTCCCTAAGTGCCTGATCCAACACACCCACTCAAGCAAACAGATATCGTTTGATTGGCCTCAGAGGCTTTGGATCGGACCCTAATGAAATAAAATCTTCTGACAAACTACCTTGCAATTATAGACTTTTCTGGATACTTTATTTCAGTGGTCCCCAATGTGGTGCCCGCGGGCGCCATGGTGCCCACCATCAGGGCGGAGAAGCTGCTGCTGGAATGCCGCGGAGGCGCTTTTCTGGCAGCAGCTTCTCCGCTGGAATGCCGCTGAGGCGCTTTTCCGGCAAAAAAGCTGCCGCCGGAATGCCACTGAGGAGCGCTTCTGGCGGAGAAGCTGACGCCGGAATGCCACGAGGCACTTTTCCGGCGGCAGCTTCTCCGCCGGAATGCCGCCGAGGAGTGCTTTTCCGGCGGCAGCTTCTCCGCCGGAATGCCGCCGAGGAGTGCTTTTCCGGCGGCAGCTTCTCCGCCGGAATGCCGCCGAGGAGTGCTTTTCCGGCGGCAGCTTCTCCGCCGGAATGCCGCCGAGGAGTGCTTTTCCGGCAGCAGCTTCTCTGCCGGAATGCCGCCGAGGAGTGCTTTTCCGGTGGCAGCTTCTCTGCCGGAATGCCGAGGAGTGCTTTTCCAGCGGCAGCTTCTCTGCCGGAATGCCGCCGAGGAGCGTCGCTGCCCGCCAGACTGTTGGCCACAGAAAGGTGCTCTTGGCCACAAAAAGGTTGGGGACCACTGCTTTATTTAATCCAAAAAGGTTTTTAAACCACAAGCGCTCTTCCAAGACAAAATTTCTTTTCAAAGTTCTTCCCAGCAGCAGAAGTTTGTATACTTAAAGTAAAAACGTATAGAGTTGCTCTTTGTCTTAGTTGAGACTTCCCTTGATTTTAGGAGGCGGCTTGGGGCTGTGTACCCTTTGAAACTTTACAATGCCTGCTTGTTTATATTTTCTTTCTAGGGACTTTTGGGCAGGCAGAACCATGGGAAATTTTCACACCTGCCTCCTGGAAACATCCCAGGGTTCCCTATGAAATCTTGATAGACCCACAAAGCATGCCAATTCACCCCATGCTAGAAGGAGAATCACCTGTCTTACAACTCATAAACACAGAGCCAAGTAATGTAATTCTGGAAAACTCCTTATCTAAGGTTTGTGTGTAGGCAGCAAAGCGGGGTGTATTTCATGTGGGGTGGCTGTTTTGCATACCTTGCTGTTATGTAGTAATGTGCACATGTAGGAAAATGATGTAATAGATTTATGTAAGGCAAGTGGATTAAAACTGGCTAGCTTTATCAAGCAGGTGTATTTCAAGTGGGGGCCTACGGGCATCAGTTCCAGGCCCTACCCTGAACTTTTTTTAATCAATAACCTGCAAGAAGACAAAATCATTACTGGTGAAGTTTGCATATGACAAAGATTTGGGGAGTTGTAAATAACAAACATCTAGTCACTGCTGCAGTGTTTTCTGGATTGTTTGGTAAGCCAGCAAATGTGTTTTAGTCGGGCCAAAGTCTTACATTGAGGCCTGAAGAATGCAGGTGCCACGCTCACAGGATAGGGGACTCTATCCTAGGAAATAGTGACTCTGAAAAGACTTGAGCCATGGTGGACAATCAGCTTAAAGTGAAATCCCTGTGCAACACTATGGCCAAAATAGAATATAGAGGAGGAGTAGGGAGATTATATTACCTTTGTATCTGGCACTGGAGCAACCACTACTGTGTCCAGTTCTTGTGTCCACAGTTGAGAAGGATGTTGATACATTATAGAGGGTTCAGAGAAGAACCAAGAGAATAATTAAAACCTCACATTAGATTGAAGGAACTCAATCTGTTTAGTTTAAGAAAAGGTTAGGAGTGACTTGACTATAGTTTCAGTATCTACATGGGGAACAGATATTTAGATGGAAGAGGCCATTACTAGCAGAGCAAGGTATAACACGATCCAATAGCTGGAAGCTAAAGCTAGACAAATTAAGACTAGAAATAAGGCATAAATGTTTAATAATGAGGGTAATTAACCCCTGCAACAGCTTAAAGGTTGTTGTACATTCTCCAGCACTAGAATCTTTTAACTCAAGATTGGATGTTTTCCAAAAAGATATGCTCTGATTCAAACAGGAATTAATTCAGGGAAGTCCTATGACTTTGTTATGCTGGAGGTCAGACTAAATGACCATGATAGTCCTTTTTGGCCTTCTATCTGTGACTAGACCACTTACAGCAGTTTTCATTTCTTACCTTTAAACCATAGTGTCTAGGACCTTGCACCTGAAAATCCTAGCAGAGGTGCACACAGTTGTGTTGCGGTGCAGCTGAAGACTACATGTGAGCATAGTTAAGATTAGACTAGGCACAGGTCCCTGCATTGAACATATGCAAGTATCTGGCCCCTGGCATACCTGTACCTTTACTTGCAAGTACCCATCGTATTGGGAAAAAAAGGTGTGGAAACAAAATGGGTTTGTTCCTTCTGAGTTCTCAGTATCCATTTCACAGTATAGGGATTGCTCTAGTTTCACTGTCTCTCTCTTTTTAAATAGCGATCAGCGTGCAGTGATTCAAGTCAGTGTTCTCTTGAAAAGAATTCCCACAAATCTTCCATTCCAATGATCTGTCTGGCTCCTGCTTAATCTTTTTCCATATATAAGATAGAACAAGCTGAGATTTGAATCTCAACAAGACTAAAGATCAGGCAGACTGATATAGTGAGCTATAGGAATTAGTTTCTTTTAAAATAAAATCCATTATGAGGAAGACATCCTCCTGGTAGTCTAGCAATCGAGGCTTGCCTCCATCTTCCTTCTCAAACCAGAATGCTGCATCAGCAAAAAAATGTTTTTAAATAAGCAGGTAAAAGTAGTTTACCAGAGTTCAGTCCACATACATGAAACTAAAATTGATAGTATCCCATGCTGTATCCTAAATAGTAAGCAAATAAGAGTGCATGCAGTCTGCTAAATGCATTTTCTTATTAATACAATCTGCACACACTTGAAGAACTGTCACAGTAAGGTTCATGCAAATCAAGGCCTTACATAAGATTGTAACCTGAGAACCTTCCAAATAAATGTAACAATTAACACACCTATGACAATGAATACATTTAATTCATCCCTCATCTCAGTTTCAAAGCAACTGTTTTCTTCCAAAAAAAATGTAAATGGTAAAACTGCCCCAGAAGTGACAGGATTAGCTAGAAGGACCATCATAGAGCTGTAATATGAAGAAATGTAGTGGTAGTCTAAATACTTCCTGCATTGCTAAGTGTTCTCTTTGTGCGTTTTTAGCATGAAATGAGCTATAATCCCAAACTTCCCCAAGTCACCATTCCCGACCTTGAGATCAAAAAGGAAATCAACCAGCGATCTTATGCACAAGCTTTGGGTAAAAGGTAAAATGAAAACAAGGCCACCAGGTAAATTAATTTTTCCCCACTTTCTAAACAAACTAATAATTCGTGCTTTCCATTTTCTTTCCCTAGATTGAAGCAGCAGCATTACAAGAAGATAAATAGACCACTTGCTCCTGGGGGACAGAGTACATATCACATAATTAACAGCTGTGAAGTTGTCATTGCTCCACCAGTAGGTGAAAAGCCTGACTTGTCTGTTCTTGGTACAGACTATTTTTATGAAGAATCATTAGGGGAAGAGTAGAGCAATAATTCTGTAGGTAAACTGAGCACATGACCATCTGTCTCTTCAGTGGTAGCAAAGTAGTTTATTATTTTTGTTCCTGGTCTAATTTTCCCACTGTTGTTTTGACAGAAATATACTTAAAATATGCACAGGTTTTTTAATCACTTCTAGACAGTTTATCCTTCTAAGCTTCCTACTATAGTGGCTCATCAGTTAATTGTATAGAGCTGGACTTATGTGGCATTTATCAAGAATTACATAAGAACAAAGTGAAACCAGAACATGACTGTTAAATAAACATTTCCCTATTTTTCCCCTAGAGCCTGGTGATATAATAGCACTGTGAAGCCATAGTACATGTGCACACTTAAGGCCTCAGCAGCCTTGTTTTAGGTCTAGTGAGACTTATTCAACCTGCTTTCTGGCTTTGGGGATCCAAGCTATGGGTGGTGTATTGCATATACTCCTTGGGGAATTGTGCACCAAAAAATTAACAATTTCTGCACCATATTTTTATTTGTCAAAATAACACACTATAATCACACCACTTTCAATTAATTTGTGATCATTTATTTCAAAATACCTGTCAGCAAGTATGTCTGCAACAGTACAGACAACAAAAAAGATTCAGGAAATATTTCCTTACAAATTGATTCCTTACTAGGCATATTAATACAAAACTCTGAGTAATAATTCATTTAAACTACACTACAGAACTGTGTTTCCGCCCCCCTCAGAAGCAGTGCAAAGACTGGAGTCATTGGGAGGAGCTGAGGGAGAGGAAAGTAAATTGCTGGGAAGGAGCCTGGGTGTGAACTTGGAGTGGTGTTGGGTATGGGTGGAAAAAGTATGGACCAGGCTTTTTGGGGAGTGGGCAGGGATTGTTAGGGAGCTTCCTCCATGCAGACCCTGGCTGATGCCTAGCCTCTCCCATTCAGTCAGGCACATCTGCTCCTGTCCCCATGTGTTCCTGCACCCCCACTCAGACATCCACTTCCTCCATTCCCATGTGACCATGCACCTCCTCCCCCTATGTGGCTCTGTACCCCACTGTCCCTATGTGTCACTGTACCCCATCCCCATGTCTGTGCCCCCCCTCAGCCACCCTCTATCCCCCACTCCTCCATCACCATGTGGCCCTGTGCCTCCACTCCCATTCAGCCCTTGCCTTGGCCTGTCCTCCCCAACTAGCCCTTATGAGCCCTCGTCTGACCTCTCCGGCACACGATGCTGTCTGTCTCCTCATAGCCCATCTCCTGACCTGACAGGTGCTGCGAAGAAGGCAGGCTCTTTCTCTTCCCTAGTGGGCTGGGAGCTGCTGCTGTGGTCTATCACCACAGTGCCCTCTGGTGGGAAAAAAGTGGAATTGCAGCAACATTTTGGCTGAAGCTTTTGTCCCACACACAAAATTAAAAATATGCATGGCTCATTAATTATGTGCACACACAGTAATGCAGAATTCTTCTTCGAGTGGTTGCTCATATCTATTCCAGTTAGGTGTGTGCGCGGGCGCGTGCACGGACATCGGAAACTTTTACCCTAGCAGCTACCCGTCGGGCCGGCTGGGGAGCCCCCTGGAGTGGCGCCGAAATGGCGCTCTATATAGTACCCTGCCGGCCCGACCCCCCTCCAGTTCCTTCTTACCGCCCGTGACGGTCGTTGGAACAGTGGTTCTCTTGTTCGCAAGTGCTCCACTACTCCCTAGCTATCAGTTTGTTCTCATTGTATTTAGTGTAAATAGTTCTCATTGTTATAGTAATTAGTGTAGTTTAGTTGTAGCTATTAGCAGTAGTTTTTTCTACTGTTACCGGGCTCCTCCCGAGCCCTCCGGGCATAGGGCATGCCTTCGCAGGGATTCAAGTTGTGTGGATCCTGTAACAGGCCCATGCCCACCGGAGACCCCCACGACTCCTGTCTTCGGTGTCTGGGTGAGTCTCACACAGCGGACAAGTGCAAGCTGTGTAAGTCCTTCAAGCCCCGCACCAGGAAGGACAGAGAGATCCGCTTAAGACAGTTGCTGATGGAGGCGGCACTCTGCCCCTCTCAAGGTGCGGGCTCTAGCGTCTCGGTGCGCAGCACACCGCCATCGGCGCCGGCTGCGGCACCGCAGAAGGACTCCCGCCTGCCTCGGGGCCGGGCGCCGTCGGGAACCCAGGGCCGTCCCCGGCACCGCTCCCTCTCTCCTTCCGGACGCAAGGCACCGGACATCGCTGCGGCACCACCTGGCCCCGCTGTCCCGGAGCATAGGAGCGTCAGTCCGCGCCCGCAGACACCCCCGTGCCCAGTCGTCATGGTCGCACCCTCGACGCCGGACACGTTCGAGGCTGCGAGGGGCTTAATTGAGATGACCGCGTCTCCCGTGCCGGCACCAATCCAGGCACGGCCCCCGGTTATCTCCAGAGGCAAGCCGACGCTCCTCGGACCATCAGCTCAGCTACAGCCTCCTACACGCCGCTCGAAGTCCCGGCGCCGTTCGGAGTCCCGGCACCGTCTGGTGTATCGGTCTGACTCACGATGCCGGTCAGACTCGCGGCGTGGGTCTCGCAGCTCGGAACCTCGGAGCCGCTCACGCTCGAGGTCTTCCTCGTCTGCCAGATCATGGTCCCGCTCGGTGTCTAGGATGAGCGTGACGCCTTCCCGGCCCTGCTCTCCACCTCGGGCTCGACCCTCGGCGGAGACTACACACCGGAGCCCATCCACGCGCCGAGAATCGCCTCAACGTGAGCTCCCACCTCGGCGTCAAGACCTGCCGCACCGGTCTGAATCTCCACGGCACCGGGACTCTCCACGGCGCCGGGACTCTCCTCGTCGCCAGCCCGAATGACACCAAGGGCTCTCACCGCGGTACCGAGATTCGCCGCGTCGAGATGCGCCCCCACGGCGCCGGGACGCGTCCCCACGACACCGGGACACCCCGCGCCGAGACTGGTCCCCACGCCGGGACACTCCGCGCCGAGACTCCTCCTCATGGCACCGAGATACCTCGCGCCGGGAATTGTCCCTACGGCACCGGGACTCTCCACGGTACCAGGACTCTCCGCGCCGAGCCGTGTCCCCCCGGCACCGGGACTCTCCGCGCCGGGACTCGTCTCCACGGCGCCGCGACACTCCACGCTGGGACACTCCGCGCAGGGACCCCTCCCCGTGGCACCGATCCCCAAGGCACCGCGAGTCTCCACAGTACCGTGATGAGAGGGTGCGGTACCGCTCCCGATCAAGATCGCGTGATTTACACTCTGCACGCTTTAAACCTTCCAGGGACCACCCAACATCACGTACCACCCCTCCTTGGCCGTCCCGGGAACCGTCGTCTACCAGTTCGGCTGGGCCTTCAAAGACACCCGAGGCAACCCCACTGGCCCCAGTGCAAGACCTGCCGGCTGCCTGGCAGCCCCAGTGGCCGTTCTGGACACCCTGGGCGTACCATGAGGCCCAAGGTGCACCTCTGCCCCCCCGCCCGCTGGTGCGAACCCACCCTCCAGTGGCGACCATCTCCCGCCCACCTGCTGAGGAGGCTGCACCCGGCGACACAACCTCGGGGCAAAGGGCGGCGCCTTCCTCCCCTCAGCAGCAACCCACCCTTGAGCGGGACGACTTACCTGAGCCTCCCCTCCCTCTCACAACCTCCTCCTCCTCACCCGATGACGCCGTAGCGGGGACATCATCATCTGCGCCTCCGCCTATGGATTTTAAGGTCCTGCAAGAGCTACTCCGGAGGGTGGCTCTTAGCATGAACCTGTCCATAGAGGAGGTGGTGGTGGAGAAGGACGACCCTATGGTGGATGAAATTCTGAAGCCAGAGGGTCCCTCCAGAGTCGCTTTGCCGATGAATAAAACCATCCGCGGCAATGCTACGGCACTCTGGCAAACCCCTTCCTCTATCCCCCCAACACCTAGAGGGGTAGAGAGGAAATACTTTGTTCCAAACAAGGGGTTTGAGTATCTCTTCACCCATCCTGCACCTTGTTCCCTCGTGGTGGACGCTGTCAACGCCAAGGAGAGGCACTGGCAGCAAGGTCCAGCTCCCAAATCGAAGGACTCCAAACGCCTTGACCTCTTTGGGAGAAAGGTATATTCCACCGCAGGACTTTCCCTAAGGATCGCCAACCAACTAGCGATCCTTAGTAGGTATGCCCACAACACCTGGTCAGCCGTAAGGAAGTTTGAGGACCAGCTTACACCCGAGTCCCAAACGGAACTTAAAGCTATGGCTGACGAGGGCAAATTGGTGGCCCGCACCTCCCTACAAGGCGCCCTGGACTCGGCTGATGCGGCAGCCCGGACGTTGGCAACGGGCATTTCCATGCGAAGGAGCGCATGGCTACAGTCATCGGGTTTGCCAGCGGAGGTCCAGAACACCATCCAGGACCTCCCCTTTGATGGCAAGGGTCTGTTCGCCGATCTGACGGACTCACGGCTGCATAACCTCAAGGACACAAGAAACACCATCAAGTCCTTGGGGATGCACACCGTGGCGACGCTCAGGAAGCCATTCAAACCCCAGCCATTCCAACAGCGCTCCTTCCCTCCTCGACCACGTCAGGACTTCTCCCGACGCAGAACCAGCTTTGCTCGCCGCAGGCCTAACCGCCCTCCCCAGGGGCAAAACAGAGGCCAACAGAAACCATCGCAGGGCGCTAAGCGTCCATTTTGATGGGACTTTCGAGGACGGCCTACCTTTCCCGCACAGTCCTGCCTCTCTACCTTTTCTGGATCGTCTGTCCCGATTCTACCATGCCTGGTCCCGTATTACATCAGACCGGTGGGTCCTCCGGACGGTAGAGGCAGGATATTCTATCCACTTCCACTCTACCCCTCCTTCCCACCCCCCCTCTCCATCCCTCTTCAGGGACCCTTCTCACGAGCAACTTCTCTATCAAGAGGTACAAGCGCTCCTCGAACTCGGAGCTGTGGAGGAGGTGCCTCACGAATTCAGGGGAAAGGGTTTCTACTCCCGCTACTTCCTTGTCCCCAAGGCCAAGGGGGGTCTACGACCCATTCTGGACCTGAGGAACCTCAACAAATACATCGTCAACCTGAAGTTCCGCATGGTCTCCCTGGCCACCATCATCCCTTCCCTGGACCCCGGGGACTGGTATGCCGCCTTCAATATGAAAGATGCATATTTCCATATCTCCATTACACCGGCTCACAGACGATTCCTCCGATTCATCATCTGCAAGACACACTACCAGTTCACAGCGCTCCCTTTCGGCCTGTGTACGGCTCCCCGTGTCTTTACGAAATGCATGGCAGTAGTAGCCGCGTTTCTTCGCCGCCACCACATTCACGTGTTCCCGTACCTCGACGACTGGCTAGTGCGAGGCCGGTCCCGTCAACAGGTGCAAACGCACGTGCAGATGATCATGGACACCTTCTCTTATCTTGGTATCATCCTAAACACCAGCAAGTCAGTGCTGGAACCGACTCAGTCCATCCAGTTCATCGGAGCGGTCCTCGACGCAACCAGAGCTCGGGCGTTCCTCCCAGAGGCTCGTCGCCTCGCCATCGTGGCCTTGATTACTTCACTCCGTCGGTTCCCAACCACGACCACAACGCAATGCCTTCAGTTGCTGGGTCACATGGCGTCCTGCACGTACGTGGTCCAACATGCCCGCTTACGACTTCGTCCACTGCAAGCGTGGCTGGCTTCTGTCTATCGACCCAACCGAGACAGGTTGGACATGGTCGTCACAATTCCGCCTCACACATTGAACTCCCTGTTGTGGTGGCTAGACCCACTGACGTTGTGCGAAGGAGTCCCGTTTCAGCCTCTCCTCCCCATGCTAACTCTAGTGACAGATGCATCGGCACTGGGTTGGGGAGCACATCTCGGGAGATTAACAACGCAGGGTATGTGGCTACACCACGAGCTCGACCTCCACATCAATATCAAGGAGCTCAGGGCGATTCGTCTAGCATGCCAAGCGTTCCTGGCTCACCTACAAGGCAAGGCCGCTGCGTCGAGGTTCTCACGGACAATACAACAGCCATGTACTACCTGAACAAGCAGGGCGGGGCTCGATCATCACCGCTGTGCCGCGAAGCCCTTCTGCTGTGGGACCTCTGCTTGGCCCACTCCGTCTCTCTCCAGGCGTCTTACCTCCCTGGAGTCCAGAATGTCCTGGCAGACCAGTTGAGCAGACGCTTCCTGGTCCACGAATGGTCCATACGCCCAGACGTGATCCATTCAATCTTCCGCACCTGGGGCTTTCCCCAGCTCGACCTGTTTGCCTCTCAAACCAACAGGAAGTGCCCGAGTTTCTGCTCCTTCAGAGGACATGGCTCGGGCTCCCTTGCGGACGCTTTCACGATCTCGTGGTCACGTCATCTCCTCTACGCGTTCCCGCCTTTCCCGCTAATCCACAAAGTCATCCTCAAGATTCGCAGGGACAAGGTGGACGTCATTCTGGTGGCCCCTGCCTGGGCACGACAGTGCTGGTACCCAACCCTGCTGGACCTGTCGATACAGCCCCCCATTCCTCTCCCGATCAGCCACGATCTCATCTCTCAAGATCACGGTCGTCTTCTCCATCCAGACCTCCACTCGTTGCATCTGACAGCGTGGAGACTTCATGGTTGAACCGGTCGGAGATGGCTTGCTCGGATCCAGTTAGACGAGTACTCCTTGAGAGCTGTAAGCCCTCTACAAGGCTCACGTACGAGGCAAAGTGGAAGAGGTTCTCTCTCTGGTGCGCCCAACAGCACATATTTCCACACCTTGCCTCCGTGCCGTCTATTCTGGATTACGTGTTACATCTCAAGGACAACCACCTTGCACTTGGATCCCTGAAGGTCCACCTTGCAGCCATCTCGGCTTTTCATCCAGGGACAGAGGGCCACTCAATATTCGCACACCCCATGGTGCGTCGTTTCCTCAAGGGCCTGGAAAAGGTTCATCCTTCAATAAAGCCACCTGTTCCAGCATGGGACCTCAATCTCATCCTCTCTCGACTTACAGGCCCTCCTTTTGAGCCAATGGCCTCCTGCTCCCTCCTCTATCTGTCGTGGAAGGTCGCCTTTCTAGTGGCTATCACATCAGCCAGAAGGGTATCCGAGCTAAAGGCTCTCCTATGTGACCCTCCGTATACCATCTTCCATAAGGTCAAGGTCCAGCTTCGACCCCATCCGTCCTTCCTCCCAAAAGTGGTCTCGCGCTTCCACATGTCACAAGACATTTTTCTACCTGTCTTCTTCCCTAAGCCGCATGCCAACTCCAAAGAGCAACGGCTACATTCATTGGATGTCAGAAGGGCACTCGCCTTCTACATAGAACGCACAAGGCCGTTCCGTAAGACATCCCAGCTGTTCGTCGCTCTCGCAGAACGCTCGAAAGGCGCTCCAGTCTCTTCGCAGCGCATATCATCATGGATTACAGCCTGCATCCGTGCCTGCTACGACCTGGCGAGGGTGCCCATGCCAGCGGTCACAGCCCACTCTACGAGAGCGCAAGCTTCCTCGGCGGCTTTCCTGGCCAACATTCCCCTTCAGGAAATCTGCAGGGCCGCAACCTGGGCTTCGGTGCACACCTTTACATCGCACTACGCCATCAACCATCATTCCCGTAATGACGCGGCTTTTGGTAGGGCTATCCTACAAGCTGTTTTTCCGTAACTCCGAACCCGCCTCCAAGGTAAGGCTTGGGAATCACCTAAGTGGAATAGATATGAGCAACCACTCGAAGAAGAAGAAAAGGTTACTCACCTTAGTAACCGGTGTTCGAGATGTGTTGCTCATATCTATTCCATCCCCCCCACCTTCCCCACTGTCGGAGTAGCCGGCAAGAAGGAACTGGAGGGGGGTCGGGCCGGCAGGGTACTATATAGAGCGCCATTTCGGCGCCACTCCAGGGGGCTCCCCAGCCGGCCCGACGGGTAGCTGCTAGGGAAAAAGTTTCCGACGTCCGTGCATGCGCGTGCGCGCACACACCTAACTGGAATAGATATGAGCAACACATCTCGAAGAACACCGGTTACTAAGGTGAGTAACCTTTTCTTCCCCCAGGAGTAGCATATGCACCTGACATGGAGTAGATCAGTACTGGGAAAGTGAGCAGTGATTGGAAGAGCCTGTCCTGTCAAACAGTGCTCTGATACTACAGCTACTTATGGTAGAGGGGCCAAGGCATGAGGGAGCTGAGCAGCTGGGTAAAAGCTGCAGGTAGGAGTATGCCCCCATCAGAGCTAGTGGAGGAGGTAGGAATGGGGTTGGAGAAGGAACACAGAACAGGGCCAGCAAAAGGGTGTAATTGGCTTCCTTAGTGCTGACTAATCAGGTATAGTCTGCACCATTAAATCAACTCTATTCAGAATAGTGCCAAGTTCACCCTTTTGTTTGTAGTACTTAAGTTGTTGTTTGTACCAGCAAGCAAGCCCCTCCCAACTGCATACTCCTGTCTTGTAGATTTTATTGGGCTGTCCATTTAATAGGAAGGCTTCACCACCACCACATTGTGTCCGCCACATCAATTGTTCCTTTGCAAGCAACTTGACCAGAAACTCCTGAGGGGAGAATCTTAACCTTTAATTGGCTTTTCAAGCTGGCCCTCCACCAAAGCTGCTTGCTTAGCATGGGAGAACATCTCATTTACTATGTTTGTTTGGGATCAACTCCTGTCTGATAAACAGCAAGAAAGACTTCCGACTGATTTTTAGTATCTCACTTGCAAATCTTAGTCTCTTTAGACCTACTGTCAAAGCTTTTGAAAGTTTTATGCCCAGCCATTGCTATTTTAAGTTTCCAGGCAGTCATGCTGTTCCCTGGTGCATGCTGGTTTGTGCAGTTAAGAGTAACAAGCCATTTCTGCTTGGGTAGGCTGAGTATCACAACTCCAATTTTTTCACACTCACTAGGAAGGCAGAGGGAAGTTCTGCAAGCTTTTGCTCATACAACACAGCTATTGGACTTTATTTTCTTTACCATTTGTGACAAAAGACAGTAGTCACACTGAAAACAGTACTGAACATAATCAACCCAGCATGTTTGAAAATACATGTTAGATGAACTTTATTATTAAAGCTCATTAAAAGGTTTCACAACAAGACAAACAGGATCAGCATCTCCTTCATTTTGCTTTCTCCACATGAAAATGTACCATTTAACAAGATGAAATCTACTACTTAAGATGCTACTTAACACCTTTCACCATCTTACTAGTCAGCGAGGGTACAGGACAGTGAGTGAAGCATAGGACAGGAGGTTTATTTTGTTCATTGTAAACTGAACAGCCACTGGCTTTATACAAATATACCAAATCAGAGGTCCAATGAAAGAAAACTACCTTGGCATCTACAAGTGCCTATGACTATTTCAGTTACAATCGCGGTGAAGGAGCAGTAAGTATCATAGCAAAACGGATTTCATCCTTACTGAAGCCAACGGTTAAATACTGCACAGAAGCTTAGAATGAATTCACAATTCCACAGGAATCTGAAAGTTACCAAGGCAATTTTCCCTTTTACGGTAGTCATGATCAGCTTTTTACTCCCCGCCCCACCATCAAACACATTCCAGACAACCTTATGAAAAAAAATCTATAAATAGTTCCCAGAACTACACGTCTCCCCCACAAAATCACATACTAAAGCAACAATATTTTCTTTCATGAGATCAAATTGCTCAATACAATGCAGTGGTCTAGTCCAAGTCCATGCTTGTGGTGTTTTTATTGTTCGGATGACAATCACCATTTTGTTGAGGGATTTCAGCATTATTTTTATTTTCTTCCATACCTTCATTTGTATGAAGACTGGGTCCATTCAATGGATTTTCCTCTTTAGGAGAGTCAACATTTGGTTTTGGTTGCATCACTATAGGTTCACACACATTGTGTAATTCCTAAGATAAAGAGAGGCACTCAGAATACAATTCATGCAATCAGCAAGCTACCTGATGAACCAGCACCACTGTTCAGAGACCATTTGATTCCCAGTACCTTTGCTTCCTCAGCACAAAGAGGCTGGAGATACTTTAGGGGTAGCATATCTAGTTGACTTTTTAAACAGGTTACATTAAGGTTCTTTATACAATACTTGGGCACTTTAAGTAAAAAAAAAAAAATCCAATCTCAGAAATGTTGCACTGCTTTAATATTTTCTTGCACACCCTGTTATATTTGTATTTACATAGTATTGGAAAAGCAGACAATTTTTAACTCTACTGAAAGATGTTTGTAGTATAAATTTATTTATCTGCCTCGCCTATATACAGTAAAAACATTCACCACAGAATTTTTACACAATAGATTGTAGCTTCATCCCTCCCTTTCTTTTCAGATTATTAATGATCCTTTAGAGCTGCCAACCAGTTAGAACATCACTGTGATTTCTAAATAATTGCCTAGCTATATCACTAGTCAGTGATTAGAATTAATTTCTTTCAGCACTAACCTTTAGCTTTGCTTTGATTTCACTTGCACGTACAACTGGATCCTGATCGGGGCTCATTTTAGCCTGGGCATTCATAACATTACTCATCCATTCCATCATTTCCTTGACACATTTCTCTACTTCTGTCATTTCTGATTCATCAATGTGAATGTATTTCTCATCCTGCATGGAGTTGAATATTTTGGGTTTGTCAGTAAGAACCAATTCAATGATATCAGATTATCCAGACAGACCATCCAAGTTGGTGGTGTTCTCTCATTATCTAAATATTTGTTACATTACTGCTTACTTTAGAAAGAAAACAAGTTCACTGCAGCAAGAAGCACCATGAAACAGTGAAGCAGAATCAAACCCATTTCTGTGTTTGATAAGCTCAAAGAGGAAGGTGGGCTTCACAATAATTTAATGGGGATAACATACCTAGAATTGGGAAAGTTCATTCTTTCACGTTAATAGGGCAAATCCTGCCACCCTCCAGAAGCCATGTATTAGGTTCTGTAGGGTATAATCCAACCTTCTTAGGGCTCCTGTCAGTGCTGTCGGTGGGGTATCCAACTGCACAGTCTGGTATTTTGGCTAGCCTTATATGGGAGAATTTGGGTTTATAAAAATGAAAGCTTGAGTCAACTAGCAAAATTACCTTTCATAGCTGGATGAGTCAATGGAATCAGACACCCAGCTGCTTCGCTATTTCTGGATCACATGATATTAATTAGGGCTGCTAAGTGATTGAAAACATTAATCACGATTAATCACATTGTTAAACAATAATAGAATACCATTTAAATATTTTTGAATTTTTTCCACATTTTCAAATATATTGATTTCAATTACAACAAGGAATACAAAGTGTACAGTGCTCACTTTATTTTTAATTTCAAGTATTTGCACTGTAAAACAAAAAAAATTATTTTTCAACTCCCCCATTACAATTACTGTAGTGCAATCTTTATTATGAAAGTTGAACTTCAAATGTAGAATTATGTACAAAAAACTGCATTCAAAAATAAAACAGTGAAATTTTAGAGTCTGCAAGTCCACTCAGTCCTACTGCTTGTTCAGCCAATCATTCAGACAGACAAGTTTGTTTACATTTGCAGGAGATAATGCTGTCCACTTCTTGTTTACAATGGCACCTGAAAGTGAGAACAGGCGTTCTCATGGCACTGTTGTAGCTGGCATTGCAAGATATTTACATGTCAGATGCGCTAAAGATTCATATGTCCCTTTATGCTTCAACCACCATTCCAGGGGACATACATCCATGCTGAGGACGGGTTCTGCTTGATAACAAGCCAAATCAGGGCGGACAGACGCATGTTCATTTTCATTATCTGAGTCAGATGCCACCAGCAGAAGGTTGATTCTTTTTTGGTGGTTCGGGTTCTATAGTTTCCACATCAGAGCGTTGCTCTTTTAAGACTTCTGAAAGCATGCTCCACACCTCGTCCCTCTCAGATTTTGGAAGGCACTTCAGATTCTTAAACCTTGGGTCGAGTGCCGTAGCTATCCTTAGAAATCTCACATTGATACCTTCTTTGTGTTTTAAGAACACTGTCACTGCAGATTTCATAAAATGAACATGTGCTTGGTCATCATCCAAGACTGCCATAACATGAAATATATGGCAGAATGCAGGTAAAACAGAGCAGGGGACATACAATTCTCCCCCCAAGGAGTTCAGTCACAAATTTAATTAACGCTTTTTTTTTTTTAAGTGAGTGTCATCAGCATGGAATTACGTCCTCTGGAATGGTGGCTGAAGCATGAGGGGGCATACAAATGTTTAGCATATCTGGCATGTAAATACCTTGCAATGCCAGCTACAAAAGTGCAAATATTTGTAATAAAAAATACTTTGATTTCAATTACAACACAGAATACAATATATATGAAAATGTAGAAAAACGTTCAAAATATGTAACAAAATTTCATTTGGTATTCTATTGTTTAAGAGTGCGATTAATTGTGATTTTTTTTTTTTAAAGTTAATCACAGTTCACTCACACGATTAATTGACAACCCTATTAATGCAAGTTTTTACTTAAAAAAAAAAAATTTCTTTCTAGACGAAACCCACTCTGAATGGGGCCCTGATGCAGTCCTGTCAGACTGGCTAAACCAGGTTTGAATACTGTGAATTACCCCATTCACATAAACAGTGTATTGGCTCCAAATCCCAATGACAAGGACCAACCAGATTTCCAAAAGGCAGGTGTGCTTTTGTGACTAAACTTGTCAATGGTCAAATAACAGACACAAATAGAACATATGTAAGTTACTTACACTTCCCTACTTAGCTTAGGCTTTTGTACAGACACTCCTCACTGGCATCTGAGCCACTTCTCCTCCAATAAAGTTGGAAGAGCACAAAACTTGGCTCAAAAAGTTCAATTAAGAATCATAGCCCTCATTCTTTGTACAAATGCCCTTGTTGACCAGAGACAGACTGAGCAACTCAGGTTCAGACTCATCACCTGTGGGCAGGGGTGAAAGTAACTCAGGACACTTACCGGTACGGGGCCGGGGCGCTTTGGGCCCCGGAAGAGGCAGGGCCTCAGGTGGAAGGGGTGGGGATGCGGGGGGGGGGGGTCAGCATCCCCCAGCCAGCCTTTCCAGGCCGCCTGGCCTGTGCTGCCCGGGCTACCGTGTTGATTTAAAGGACCCAGGGCTTCAGACGCTGCTGCTGTGGTAGGGACAGCGGCGTCCGGAGCCCCAGGCCCTTTTAAATCTCCAGCCCCAGGGCAGCTGCTCCCTTTGTGTCCCCCGCTCCCACCCCACCCATCAGCAGCCGAGGGGGGACAAAAGGGGCAGGGACCTTAAAGTGCTGCAGGATCCTTTGCCACGGCAGCGCTTTAACGTTGCTGCGCCCCCTCCCCCCGACGCAGGGCGGGGGGGAGGGGGCAGCAACATTAACACGCTGCCTCGGCAAAGGATCATGTGGCAGCGATTTAATGTCCCTGCCCCCTCCCCCCCCCCGTTGGCGGCCCTGCTGGTACGGACCCTATCAGCAGGGCTGCCAATGGGGGAGGTAAAAGGGGCAGGCTGGGTACAGGCTGGTGCGGGTTTTTACCGGTATGCCGTACCGGCCTGTGCCGGCTCACTTTCACCCGTCTGAGGGAGAATCGTTGTGGACAGACTATGTTCTTAATTGTGTAGGCCAAGCATACAGGCTACCAATAAGTGAACAGCCCACTTGACAAGGAGTTTGACACCACTGCCATCTGGTGCAACTCTGAATGAAATAGCACAGACAAAAGTCAGTCCCCTCCTACTCCCAACCCATTCCCTGTGAGGCTACTTACCTTGTCTCTGTATTCTCCTGCTATTTTGGCATAGTGTTGAAGCTTGTGTCCCAGATCTTCCAACACCCGTGGTCGCTCCTTGGCTTCTTGGTATCGCATTTCAATTGGAGTACCTAGTTTCTATAGAAAGTAATATTTTCTATGCATTTCATAATTCAAACCTACATTTACAAAAACACCATTCCTGCAATATTTTTAAAGTTGCATTATACAAGAGTGCAAATGGACCTACCTTTAAATCATCCAATTTATCTATGTACACCTGTTTAGCTTGGTCCTCTCCATCCTCATACAACCAATCTTCTATCTCTGTTAGGAATGCAGAGAATCTTTGAAGATCCTAAAATAAAATTTGGATGCAGTTTAGAATACCAATCAGGCCAAAATACTTAGTAAGTAAAGGAAAAAGGAGTACAACTGCAGCATGGTCTGTTACAAAGAAGGCTATTTACATTTTTCAGTCAAGCCCTAAGGCTGTTTTATGCCAGGGGATGACAAAACAAGAGATACAAAGATAACTTAAGACCACATTTGTATAGCAGCATTTGTTTCTGCACTGAGAACAGCTTTGTTCAAATCAAGAACCCAACCCAGCAATCTGTCTTGACACTGCATGCTTTCCTGGGTGACCACGGAAAGGCACTCCCAAATTCATTTTTTGCCTGCCTCATATTGAGGGGACACAGTGTTGCAGGCAAGGCACTCATTTCAAGTTTCCTAGCTGGGAACTACATTTACTACTGCAATTTCTGGAAGTCTCTGCAGGTCAAGCTAAGCCGCAAGGGCGAACGTAGATGAAGGCAAAGCTAACAGAAGTCTGTTCATTCCCTAATACAGTTTTACCAACTAAAATAAAAGCTTGATAGTGTTTTTTCCCCCCTGAAGGCTTACACTGAACAAAATAATATGGGTACTGTGTCTTTTTGGGATATATTTTAAAGAGTCACATAGGTCTATTTTGATAACATCTATGCATTTGGACAACTCTCTGTTGGTGTTCAGCAAGATACGCTGGACCAAATGCTGTCCTGGTTGAAAATACAAGTGCAATTTTAGTAGACATTGTACATCATTCTGCCTTTTGATTTTAACGGATCAAAATGTGGCAGGTGTTTGCACATCTCCTCATCTTTCAAATATTTAACCCACATCTAGATCCAAGCATGGCTTTGTTGAGTGGAATATTTACTTCTAAAAAGATTTAATTGATCAGTTTTCTGTGGGAGGATCAATTGGCCAGTGATATATTTTAGGGGTGAAACTGCTGGAGATTCTCTTTGGAGTGGAGTCTAACACCCTTGCTTACTACAGTAGAACCTCAGAGTTATGAGCACCAGAGTTACAAATTGACCAGTCAACCACACACCTCATTTGGAACCAGAAGAACGCTATCAGGAAGCAGCAGAGACAAAAAGAAGTTCTGTACTGCATTTGCTTTATGTTAAACATAAACTACTAAAAAATAAAGTTTAAAAAAATATATGACAAGGTAAGGAAACTTTCTGTGCTTTGTTTCATTTAAATTAAGATGGTTACAAGCAACATTTTTCTTCTGCATAGTAAAGTTTCAAAACTTTATTAAGTCAATGTTCTGTTGTAAACTTTTGAAAGAACCACCATAAAGTTACAAGCAACCTCCATTCCCGCAGTGTTCGTAACTCTGAGGTTCTACTGAAATTGCAATAGTTTTTGGACAAAAGCTAATTTTGAAAAAGGATATGTACATTTTGAAAAACTAATGCAACTCCAGATGATAGGCAGCTATTATTCAATTGCTTAACTAAGATTTTCAGATATCTACAGTGCAGGTTATGAGGGCAGAATTTCACCACAAATAAGCAGGACAGATGTTTGATGCTAATATTTCAGGTAAACTACTGACTTTATAGCATACCTCTTCACAAACAAACTTTTCATATGGTCCTGATAACTTATCCCTGAACTCATACACATATTCTTCCACAGCATTTTTGGCATCATTTCTTTCCTTCTCCAGCTTGTCTTGCATGATCATCTTGCCCTGTTTGATCATCGAAAACAGCAAGTACTTTATTAAAACAAAATTAAACTTAAAAGCAGCATTACAAAAGACTATAATAGTCTTTAAAGGCCTTAATTCATACTGTTGCTCAAACTGTGAAAGTAACAGTGGAGTGAACTAAAAAATGGAGACTCTCCTGAAGGTTCAGATTGTTTTGAAACAATATGTGATCTCATTACATAGATCGCTTCTGTAATGCTATAATTCAAAGTGACATTACAATGTTGCTAACATTTGCAGTCATGAGCTTAAATGAGGCATTGCATTAACTCATTACCAATGTATTAGTGGCAGGAGTCTATTTTCAGTTTGTTTTTTAATGTAAAGTCTGACGTTCCTCAAAAATCGTCACTGAATAACAGTAAGCAAGAATCAGTCTCCCTCACTACGATTACTGAACTCACCTCTGTTTTGATATACATGTTGAGAAGGTCTTTCCCTAACTGCCAGACCAGATTAGCTTCAATAGGCAGCTCTACATTCTTCACCTTTATCTTGGGTTTTTTAGCTTCTGGAGGTTGATCACTTTTCTTCTCATTTGTCTAAATTGGAAAGGGGAAAAAAAATTGTATCCATGACTTAGGAGCACTAAAAGGCAATTTTTCACTGCGATGCCAAAATCCTTCAGCAGAACATAGACCAGTATGTATTATCTCACTGTTCCTTCAGAATCTCACAAATATATCCCTACAAAGGATTTTGTTTTTCAGCTGCTGTATGTCTTACCTTCCCACTTCACCTCGACAAACATAACTCATATTTCAGGAGAATGGTATTGGAAGATAGAAAGGGCAATTACCAGAAACACTGTCTATTAGTAGGACACAGCAATTCTTTGCAAGTTTTTACAGATTAGCACTTCAATATTAATGCTTACAGCTACATGTTATCATAACACATGGATGAAAATTAAGTGCAAACTTTGTTAGCCTGAGGCATCTTCTTGAAGTCAGTTTTTTTGTTTGTTTTTAAAACAGTAATTCTTATCGTTAGGCATCAGTATTAATGCTTGAAATAAAAGTCAGACTATAAGCCCTTTGCGGCAAGAACTACATCTTGTTTGTTGAGAGGTGTAAACTTGTGTTCTAGGTGTCTTCTCAGTCTGGTTTCTCTGCCTACAGTTTAGTCATGGTAAATTTAGTGAGCTCAGCCTCTAGCAGTTGTTATACAAAATGAAATACCTTCAAGGTAATGCACATATTATGCAATGCTGCATAGATCGAGGCAGTAAAGTGTGGATTGCCACGGGCACGCAGGGGCGAAAGAAAATGCAGGCCTGTTATTTACTAGGCTGCACGTGGCAATAGACTATATTGGTAAGGGATGCAAGGAGAGTATGGGTTACGATGCAAACTGCAGACACGCACACACACAACTAAAATTAATCAGTTTAAAGTTTTATTGGGGATAATTACAAGGGGTAAGGGAGCAGCGTTAGATTAGCTAATAGAGTTAATGAAACTTAAAACACACAATAACTAAATATGTACTAACAATATTTATAAACAAAGATACAGCATTTAGTAATAACGGATACTCACAAATACAAACCAACGCATAACGACCGGCAAACGTAGAAACTCTGTTTGAAACACGTGAGCTGAGAGAGAGGCTTCGAGGTGATCAGGCTCGGTTACGGGTGTACACGGGATACACAGGATTCGTTTTTCTTTCTCCTCTCCCTGCCTGCACATGGCAGGCAGCCCCTAAAGTACCAACTATGACATCATAGAAGTGTCATAGGGGACGGGGCCCAAAACCTGTTTGTGTTCGTTTCTGATTGGCACAAGCAAAGTTAACACCAAGTGGGGGAGCAGGTGCCTCAAAGTCTGGCTTCGCCCCCGAAAGGTGAGGAAATGCATATTGCTTTAGAATGTGTGCCACACTGAATGACAAAAGAAGAGGCCAGGGCAATACCGGATGGGCAAGTTTTACAGGAAGCAGACAGGAACTCATCTCAACATAAAGATGAAGTCTTGTTCTTTGCAGGAAGATGATGATTGGAATAGCAAGGTTTTGCCAGCTTTATCTTGTTTTAAATAGAGAATTATTGGTTATGTTAGACAAAAATGAAAGTAACGATGCAAAAGGTACTAAACACAATACCCTGCAAGAGCACCAAACTGCGTGCGTGCGTGTTACAGTTTTAAATGCCATCATAATAGATTATAACATTTTTCAATACAATGAGTTTAAAGGGTCACTCACTTTCTTGGCATCTGGTATTTTGTTTTCTTCAGAGGGAGGTTCTGGTGAAGGGGGAGACTGTGGAGTTGGTTGACCATCAGTTTGTACCTGGGACTGTGTTCCAGCTTCATTGTTGTCTTGCTGGATATTTTTCTGAAATGAAAGCCCAGGCACAAAGGATGTAGAAAGAATGTGCACTTGTATTTATTAGAAGTTATACTGTAATTGCTTTCCCACGTGCTTTCTTACTTACTGAGCAATAAATCTGTAGTCAATGTATTAATGGAATCATAGGTATGAGAGACTTAGCAAGACATCTAGGCGATCCTAACATTTCAGGATTTTTCTCCCTCCCTCATTATAGAAAGCCAATAGTTTCCCCCCATGGGTAAGCCATTCAGTACTTGAGTAATAATGCAGCATTATGTGCAGATAATCAATACTAACTTTTTTATGCTAGTTATTATCGTCACACATTAAAGTTTTCCCTATTTGGGGCTATACCAACAACGTTGAATGTTAGCTACAAGCAAAAATCGCTACTGCTATTTGATTCTAAAGATATTAAACTAAGTGTACAGATTGAATACTTAAGTTCCTACAAAAAATGTCAAACTGTTTCCATAATGGGACATAAACTTGTTTCCAGACACACTTTTCCAAGAAGACAGCACTCAGCTGCCCCCGCTTTCTTGTAAAAGTTTTGTTTCTCCTAAAGCCTTCCCCAAATTTAATTACTTGGTCTCCCTAGCAGAAGGTATTTATAGTTCATTAAGTATTACAAAAGAATGCATTTGGTTCAGAACACTGTGTACAAGAACAGACCAACTTACATCATCTGAATTTTCTGGAGGCCTCTGGTTCACAATCACCACTTCAGTCTCCACATTGAGATCTTCATTCTCTTCAGCTTTAACTTGTTCTACCATCGAGGCCGTAGACACACTGAAAATGCCATGAGTATTGACACGGACTTTAACTTTGACTTTAGACCTCTCTCCATCTTTCTGAGCTGCCACATTTTGGACAATGTATTTGCCTAAAAACAAAGGGGATACAAATTTGTTTATTGTCATTTTAGCTATTTTTCTAGTATGGTGCATTACCTCCAAAAACTGTATTTCCATACATTTTATGGAGTTAATGGAGAAGAGAATGCAAGACATGAGGCCTGACTCAGGTAGAGGAAGTTGCAGAGAACTGTCATTCTAACAGTGGAGAGAGGTAGGAAGACACTGATGCTCAGGGAGTGAGTGTAGAAACCTAAAAATTCAAGGGTGGGTTTAAGTTTTTCTCTGATTTCCATACCAGATGCGCTTAATCAACAGACAAGATGTCTCCCTCCCCCACACCCTAAATACACACAAACTTTCAGCCCTGCAAACTCAGCCCAAAATCTGAGACAGAATTGGGCACTTTGTCTCATCTGCACCACCACCAATGAGAGATTCTAAAAGCCTGATTAGGCCCTCAACGTATCTGTACCAGCTTCAATGGGGTCATACATGTGGCCCTGCAACTGAATTTAAATAATTTTATTAACGATGCACAAAATGAATTAGAATCCAGCCAGTAATTGAGGGGAAGATGGGGATAAAAGAAAACTTTCTGAATCCAGACTGTGGTCTCCAGTCACAACTGTAATAGAAATATAAAATAAAAATAATGAAGAAAGCTCACCCTCCCACAGTTGTGTTGGCTCAAAAGTAATGCCAAGATTTAAAAGGTTACTATAGTAAACGGATACAAGTGAGACAACAGATCCTGGATGTATTCAAATTGTCATTTTTACGTAAATTCCTGTTCAGTGTAGAACAGCACTTTGAAAATACAGAGTCAGATTCCCCCCATGCTTTTACAGTCTTTACCAGCAACAGCAATCTACTAATATCCTTTGCTCCAGGTGTCAGAATGTATTGGTCTTTTACTACTCACACAATGAACTTCAAAGGGTTGTGAAACTGAGAAATATAATATTAGCTAGAGCCAACTGCTGCTGTGCCAGCTTCCCCCTGCAGCTCTGGTTCATGCAACTCAAACCATGCAACCTGGAACATTTGAATATGGATGTTTCCTGGTTTTAGTTCAATGTTTATTAACTTTCCTCAGTCATTGACTTTTATTATAGAATGCTATTTAAGAGTCCTCCAATTAGTTTTCTGATACTTAATATGGAGATTGCGGATGTGACAGAGAGATAAAGAATTATGGTGCATGATTAATAGCTAGTCAATAAAATGCTATTGTAACCAGCAAATATTGGATTATAGATTAGTCAAATGTGTGAAGCTGAAAAATGTATTTCCCTACACTCACTTTGCTAGCTGGCAATTGGAGACTTGAATGTAGATTTGGCTACCACTTTTTTTTAAACAGATAAACTGGAGCAAGCTCAGATAGTGTTTTGAGAAGTATTTAGGAAATTAAGACATAAGAAAAGGTTAATGCATGTTTCTACTCTGAGAGGGGACTACATACAAGTGTCCTCTTAGTCAGAAGATCTGGTCCTTTTGAGTACTGCGTTATGTCTGCTTACTTTACTGACTAAAAAGTCAGTTCTAAATTCTATTTTGTCTTGCAAAATGAAAACAGCTATAGGAGCGTGACCTGCATCCTCTTCTGGCTCACACGTCACAAATACTAACTCAATTCCGAATGAAGAAACTAACTGTTGATTGAGTGAACCAGTACCAAACTGACTTTCAAATTCCAGGTAAAGTTTTCAGGGTTGAAGTTAAATCTTTTGACTTGTAAAACAGTACAGATGTTATAAATTACTGTAGACAAACATGAACCCTACAATGTCTTTGTAACAATCACAACTGTGAATGTTCCATCTAAGGAAAAACAGACAAAGGGAAGACTATTATATACAAGCATGTAAAGATAAATGAGAATTGGGCTCATAATCAAGGAGACAAGAACAAGTACAGGTTAATAAAATACAATACAATTTTCTGATTAAATATTAAGGGAATTCCTACAACAGTAAAGCAATGGAACAAATTTCCAAAGGTGATTTATTATTTCACTTCCAGTGGAATGTTCAAAGCTTAAAGTTTTTTGTATATAGGGGATGGGTTTAGGGATACTTTAAAATTAAGACTGTAGTGGTGCAAGGTGGAAAACTAGTTTTTTGGTTTTTTAAAAAAAGTGTTAAGAAATCCCTTGCACTTATAATGGTTTCATTCCAGTCAAGAAACTTGACGTAACTGGCAGCCTCTCTTTAGCTTGTGACATGGAAGTGTCTACCAGGGGCTAGGCTAACGTAAACTCAGTTCAAATGTAAATTGGGCTGGAAACATGAAAATATATATATAAATCCATGTGTTACAGCTCTAACAAAACAGAATGAGGTGGGTTAACATTACACAATTCCAGCGAAAGTAATGAAAAAGTTATACCAAGAGATTTGAAAGATGGCAAACTGCCACATTCACCAGGACAATCACTTACCAATCTTTGTCTCAGGATATGGGACACCATTAGGATCAGAATAGAAAGCTTCTAGCTCAAATGGACCTTTCCTGTAGAAGGTGAGAACTTTGGAGAAAGGTGCTGCATGATTTCTGCTGAACACTTCATGAACCCTACAGTTAGGATCAAGCAAAAGGTACTTTAGAACAGTACATGTGCTGAAACAGCTGGGATTTTCTCTTACAGAAGTGTTGGGTTCTTTAACATAAATAGTCCTGAAAAACAGTTATTTCTGGGAAAGAATCTTTGCCATCAGACATTACACAAAGACGTACATTCTAAGCTGATAATGTGAAGCGATTACACATTACAGCTATTGTAGGGCCTGGTGAGCAAGACAGTTTAGTCATGTTTGAATAGGATTTGGGAATAGATTACCAGTAGATGTACAGTACCTTTTATTCAAATGTGTCCCTCAGTTGAAATAGTTGAATTAACTATTTAAATTAAAAATTGCACTTCTAGAATGCCTTTCTGAATCTTAAAGGTTACGTTCCTACTTACCAGCTGATTTGCTTTGTGGCTCAGTCAAAGAGCAGAGACACTATTTTCCTCCCTTGCTCTGACAGGAAAGTTGACAACTATTCATCCAGGATTCTCCTGTGCTCTGGGCTTTCTATGTCAGTCTGATTACTTCCAAACTCCAGAAAATTAAATCTAACTCCCTACCTAACAAATCTTTTGTTGAATTCCAGTCTTGGAAACCTGATTAGGTGGGAGATTAACTGACTCACAACTGAGCCACAGAAAACAAGATAGTTGAAAATGGAAATACAGTTTGCCTTCAGAGGTTCAGTCTACAACAGAACAAATATGGAGATCTGTACAGCTGCATCGTATGAGAAAACACAGATGGACAAAAAGAGATTCAAGGCTGAACTAAATGGAACTTGGGGCAAGGACAGAATTTATCACCTTGGAGAACAGGCGTAGAGATTGAGGTGTATATACAGAACTGCTGCAAACCGCATGTGGCAGATTTAACAGAAAATAGGGAAGTGTTCACTCTACTTCAATGGCAAGATTATAAAAAAACAAAAAAAAAAACCCACAAAAAAAATAATCTTCAAAGAATGTAGGTTATGAGAAGACACTAACTTTTTTTAAAAAAAATAATATAGCTTAGTAACACATCTTGCCACCATTTTTTTTCCATTTAATTTTTTTAAAACCAGTTACTGAGTGTATTCTTATATCAGTTTCTTTAAAGAAAAATATTCTATAAAATTTTGTCTGTTTTATCAAACTATTAGGATTTCAGACTATTAGGAATATTTTCATCTAGAAAACTGCCCACAAGCCAGCCCACCTTTGAAAGGAATTGGAAAGGTAGAAAATGTTTTGAATGTACATAGTTCTTGATTAACCTCTCATTTCTGTATTTATTATCCAATACATCTTCTTAAATATGCAAGTCAAATTGGGCCCTGTATACAGGTGGCCACTTTATCTCATAATCAGTACAGCTCACTGACCAAGGAGGTTAATTCGGAGTCTGATTTAAAAGCCACTAGTCTTACTTTTGGTGTCCAAATGGGAACCATAATTTAAGCTACCTACCCTTCAGTGTCATCTGCTTCTGTGTTCCACATCAGAGATATTGGGAATGGAACTGCATCTGTGACAGAGAATTCTCTCACTTTAAATGCTGGAGAAAGAATTGCACACTAAAAGACAAAAACAGCTGTTACGATTGACTATATGCCTGAATGTTATGCTTTAAAATAAATTAACATTTTTGATAATTATAATAAAAAAAAAAAGAGTCCTATACTTTATTGATTGTACCGAAACAGATCTAGGTAAATTAATTGCTTAAGTGAAACCCTGATGTGAAGGAAAGGAATTATGTTCACAAAGGGTGCACGTTCTTTAGGTACAAGGGACCTTTAGTTTAGCAGTTCTGCTACATTGCAAGGGATAGTTATTCCTAAACCAACCAAAATTACTTTTATCATCCTAGTTCTAACACAGATTAAGTTTTTCTTGTTGCTTAACATTACAGTTCTCAGAGGATGCAACTGGTATGTCCATTCCAAAGGAGTAGCAGCATTGCACAGAATGCCATGTGAGTGTGCTGTGCATGTCCAGCAGTGATGGGGGTTAAGCCCATTACCGTTGTTTCTTGCTCTGTGCGTATGGGAGTATTCAATGGATGTTCAAGGGTTATGGTTAGTGAAGTGGAAGACAGGAACAGAACACAAAACAAGAAATGAAAGGAAGCAAGGGTGATGGAGGTAGAGAAGGAAAAAGTTTCAGAGCAAAAGCAATTTACTTTCAGGGTATGCCTACACTGCACGTGACTGTGTGTTTGTAGCATGTGTAGACACATCCCACTTGGACCAGCTGCCTGAGTACAAACCCACCATGGACCCTGAGCATATACTTGGGCTGCAAGCCCATGCCACCACATCTTCACTACTAGCTAGCGCCTTTAACAATACATTAAAGGTAGCATGGGTAGGCCTACCTGTGCTACTTCACACCTTCACTTGCAGTGTAGACATACTGTAGGAGATAAACAATCTACTTTCAAAGTCAAGTAAATATGGATTGCAGGAAGAGCAGCAATGAGACATTGTTACATTTTGCTATTAATTTAGAAAGTCCAATACCAGAAAATGTTACACACAAATGCATCTATTTGTATGTTCAATGGTAGTACACACAAGCCATCTGAATACATTAGGTAACAAAGACGGCTTTTGCAGCCTTTGATGGATAATGCTAAATCATTCGTGCCAGAGGTAATCCTTCTATTTCTGAAGAGTGGATTATTTTGCCTCTGGAATGCACCTAATGGTAAACGTTTTCTAAAACAGTATAGCAGAGAACCCCCTACAAAGGCCTATTGTCTTTTTGCTGATTACTTTGTATTGTCGGGACTGGTCAATGACCACTGCCTCACCCCGTCCGCACCTGCCAGGGAGGCTTTGAATGAAGCAGAGCCTGAGCCCTCAGCAGCATCAACAGGACTGACTGGAAGAAAGGTGAAGCGGGAAGAGAGAGAGAGAGAGCGAGCGCGAGAGAACACAAGAGGATTGGGAGTCTGGGAAAAAATGGCAATGGCTCCACAGGCTCAAGCCAGATAAAGTGCAGTGACTAGTTAAAGTTTAGTCAAATCAGTATGTAAAATTAAAGTGACAGGTTTTTAAGCATGTTACTGTATCAACAGGTGTGTTCCATTGCCTGCTTTAAGAGTGCCCCTTTTGCCATCTGCCATAACTATATGGTCAATTCGCCAAAGGAAGTACTCTCGAAAGACTTAAGTGGTACAGTTCAGACCTGTTTACGCACGGATATTGGGAGTCAAGCTGTCATGACCACGTGTTAACAGACCGCGGGCTAAGAGGGCCATGCAGAAATATCTTAAGATATCTAGCTATATACACGAACACACATGTTTAATTATCTAGGATTACATACGTATTCACAGCATCCCAAATACTGCAGGCCTATCTGTTAACGGTGCTTTGCAAGAATATAAATTCAAATATGTAATCTAATAAAAACATTAAATACGCAGTAAATCACTAAAACCTTGAAAAAGTACCAGTTCGCAGCTGATTCATCGGCTTTCTCTAGAAATCCATACCTGTGCTATGCTTTTTAAAACGACTTATAAACCCCTTGCTGGCTTGGAATGATTCATCCCCGTTAAATTTCTAAATTTCGTTGCTTGGGCTTGAAGAATTGGCCCACATAGCGGCATTCCTTTCAGCCTTTCCTGAGCAAAGCACATGTGCATGGCTTTGTCTATTGTGGGTTTTGGTGAATAGCGCACCTGTTTTCGCTTAAGCCCCGCGGCAGAATCCGTATTTTGTACAAAGCCATTCAGTTTAGATTATTTTTTAACCATCCTCGGAGAGTACATCAGCAATCCTAATAACTTTTGAACCTTTGGCTTGGGTTTCTCTCTTATTTACTAGATCTGTTGCAGCTAGCTTTTCTTCTACAGTTCGTGCGTGATACGTCTTTACTAATATCGGCGATCAAAAGGAAGAGGAAACACCAGTAGGCCTACAACACGTTTCCGCTCCGCACATCCTGTCGATTTCTATGTCAGTGAGTTAGTGAGCAAATCTGTAGCGCTACATAGCAAGTTCCTGTACCATGTGTTAATGAGTCTCGCGTGTTAAATAGCACTAGGAGGCATGGCGCTACCGTGCGTTAAGCAGATACACACGTAAACGGGTCTGTACTGTACATACTGTACCTGTAGAGCACAGCCTCTTGCAACGGCTTCATCCGCATTCAGTGTTGTGCTGACATCTTTTCCAAAGAACTTTGCAATCTTCTCTTTAACAGCTGGAATGCGTGTAGCTCCACCAACAATCTCAACAGCATTCACATCTTCCACTTTAAGCGGAGTTTGTTCCATTAATGAATGGAGGGGCACCTCTATCCTTTGTAGGAGGTCAGCACATAATTCTTCAAACTGGGATCTAGGAAAAGTAGACAAAAGCCATAGTTAAAAACTCTGGCGTTTTGCTTTATCAGGTTTTGTTAGGAACCGTTTAATACTGCATGTTTCAACAAAAAGGCTTTAAATTATAAACTAGGCCACCACAAACAGATTTTAAAGCTGTTTAGTATTTTTAAAGTTAGTGAATTTAGTGTTTGCAAATGTGCCAAACTCAATTGATGTCCACACAGGCTAGCAACACTATGAACAGATACCATGCAATTTTCCCCACATTTCTGTCAACACAGCTCAACTATATGCACCACTACCTGAAGAGATCCCTTCTAAAGGATATTCTGCCTCTATGCCCATCCTCAGCCTTTCTGCAGAAGCTACAGATAAAGGTGCAGTGTTGGTGATTTTTGTGCTGTGAGCACTTGTGCCTCTAGTTTCTAGGGAAAAACACCAAATACCCACCTGAGATAGTTACTTTTGGTCAGTAATGACTGGGAATGAATGTAAATTAGTAAAACAGTCTCCTGTATAGTGTTATTCTGACCTCCAGGTCTATCATAGTGTGCATTACAGTATTTGCAGATAAAGCAATAAAGCTCCATTTATCACCACGGTTGAGATTGTCAAAGCAGTATAAGGGATTTAGTTTTAATTAAGGATGTGTAGCCAACTTCCCTGCCCTGCTTTGAAAGTGTCAACCCATGTTTGTAAGTTACTGTTTTTCTGTATAAGTGGTGTGTTTCTATGTTTCTACAGATGAAGAGGGTAACTATGTTACTTTAATTATTGCTTCAGTCTCTCAACCAGCAAGGGGAATTCACTGTATGTACAACATCTCTACATATGCACACTTAGATGAATTTATACCCCACTTTAAACCCAAGTTTTTCTCTAAAAAAAGAGGCAAGTCGGTGTGAGATTTTACACCTTTGGATTCTTCGTGTAGATTGTTTGCTTTCTCTCCATATATTTTTTAATAGAAATCTTTTGAATTTGGGCTCTCACACATACACAAAACTTGGCACAAAAGTGAATCCTGTCTAGGTCTGGTGTAACAGGCAGGGTTGGGTTTTTTGGTTTGTTTTTTAAAGGTTGGATTTAGGGTAATATTTAGCTATTCTTCACATCATAATGGACAGTTTGTGTGCTGTGCAAACAAACAATTGGTTGTTGAAAAGTGTGCAAATAGAACCTTATCCATCAGGACCTACACACTTTTCTGTCACATTTTATTCTACAGCAGAAAAAAGGCTCATATGCCCAGTCACCAATGGATAAAGTCTTCTCCAGCAGTAGCTGCACTTTTACACCCCTCCCCCAGGTAAAAAAAAACACAAATTCCTAATTAAATATTATAAAAAGGACCCTAGGAAGCTAACTGGTTCATAATGAAGTTTGCACATCATGACTGACATGCACCATTCCTGACACAAACCCACAAAAACATATAAGCCACTTAACAATACATATTTTCCATGCACAAGTATGTACCTCACCCTTACAACTACAGACCACGTACTGCAAGTGTAGTCTTGCCCCATTCACCCTCCTGCATGCACCACTTTACCAATTTATTTTTTTCACTAATGTTAATAGTTGACACCTGGACTAGTAGTTGGCTGTGTTGGGAGCAGCAGTTTGATGAAGGGTTGAGTACAGAAGGACAGTTAAAAGGAAAGATGGAGGAGGACATTCCTCAGAAGACAGAGTTAAGGTTGTGGTGTATGGTAGCATAATTTGTATGCTTATAAATAGAGAAATAGAGGGTATGCTCATTAGGTGGGTTAACTTTTTATTTCCTTACTTTTATGGATTTGTGTCAGGTATGTTGTGTGTGTACCAAATTTAATTGTTTCAAACTACAAAGTATTTTGTGTATTAAGTCTAGCAGGTTTACTTCTAGACCCAAGGTGATAGTGCCTTGTACCTAAAAACAAGGGCATTTCAGATTAGGAGTATAGGCAGGCACTGCAACATCAGTGTTTAACATTGTACATTTGTTTCATTCATATGGACATCACATACATTATGTCATCGAGTCTGAATTATTCCAGCATCACAGAAAAGCTGGAAGTATTCACAACAAAGATTAGATTTATAAGTGGCCAGGACTGGCCACTGTTTCAAAGATACTCCATGTTTAATAAACAGTACTACATGTAATCTTAGTATAGATGGTCCCTTTTCTTTTAGGACTGTGGAAACAAAGAATCCCATCCACTGAGGTTTTGCTTTAAACACAGTGTTCTCGTTTTCCTTTAGCTCTTACTCACCTGTTCATCTTTCCAGCCACATCTCTATCATTCATAAAGCACTCAATGTTAAGTGGGATGTCCGTGCTGTTAGAGCTCATTAGCTTCTTCAGTTTCTCACACTCCTGATACAGACGAAGAAGAGCTCGAATTTTTGATTTCGGATCCAGTTTATACTTTGCTTTTATTTCCACACAAAAGTGATCCACTAACTTTTCATCAAAGTTTCTCCCCCCTAGGAAGGGATCAAAGGCTGTGCCAAGCACCTGGTTTGAAAGAGAAAAGAGTTTAGTTTTACATTCGACAATCAGACATTACACTGGACTTCCACCTATACCAGCAGGCCTTTTTTAAAGCCACCACATAGGCTTATTTCTTTCAATGTGTAGGTTTAAAGATTTAGTAAGGTGTATTAGCAGAAGCTGGTCTGTACACCTGTAAGTTGGAAGTTTGCCTTAACAAAAAAAAACCCCATAGCCTTTCTAGAATGGATCCAGTGTCATCAGGGCCTTAGTCCACGCATAGGTTCAAATGGCTTATTACAATTACAACAAGTCAATCAACTTACAGCTTCAGTGTAATTGCAACATCGTAGAAGGAGCCAATATTAATGGTGCTAAAATCCTTAATGTTTGTGTCCATATCACATCACTTTCCACACATTAAATAAATACTTCCAAAAATGAAGCTGTAAGTTGTATATTTTAGTAGTCTTTACATACACTGCCACTAAGAGCTTTTCTTTTTAAAATGTGGTCAGCAAGTTCAAGAGGTCTAATTGCTTTAGTTGTTTCAGTGTACTGTTACAACTATTTCACGTGTTTATATTAGAAGTTTTCAGGTCGAGTCCCATCTTCCCTGCAAAAAACTAATTCACAGTCTAGAGCAGTGGTTCCCAAACTGGGGTTCGTGAACCCCTGGGGGTTCACAAAATGTTACACTGGGTTCTAGGGGAAAAATTCCCTAATGGTGGACAGAGCTGTCCCTAGGGACCCTGGGCAGCATGGGTCCAGCAGCCCGGAGCCCCTGGACTTCCAAGAGCTAAGCAGATCAAAGCAAGCTTATCTATCACACTGAGGAGATTTAAACTTCAAGACTCCTTATAAGAAATGGAAAGGGAGGTGGATATTTTTTGCTGTTTTTAAAATTAAATAGGCAGCTAGTATTGTTTTTAAAATTATTATGAAGAACAAGTTTAAGCTTTGTTGCAACGTGCGCTGTTTGCCTGGACTGCTCAAGACCTGAATGCTTGTGTAGGAGGAACTCTGAGTTGGCTTCTTAAATACCATCTGATATTCCTTGATGAAACATAGGAGCCTTGTCTAATAACAGGCTTATTCAAAGTGATACACGCTACGGAAGTGAGATCTTGGAAGAGTGTTGCCATTTTCATAATGTAATACAAATACTGTAATGTTAAATAATAATTAATAATAAATAGTGTGTAATAAGCATGTCATAAAACACATTTTATATTTCCAAGATCACTGCTTTTCTAATTTAAATATTCATTTTTAGGAGGGAGTTCGCAAGACTTGACATTTTAGTGAAAGGGGTTCATGGGTTGTTAAAGTTTGGGAACCACTGGTCTAGAGCAACACCTGCTGATCAATATGAAGAGATGTAAGGTGTTGTACAGCCAAGTTCTGTTTGATCATTTCAATTCAAGCACATTTTAGTGGTACAATTTTTCCCCCTTTTTTCTTGAGTAAACTTTACATGGCCCATGGAGTAACACAAAAATGGATTATCAGCTGACTACCTTTAGTTTACTCTTGTTAAAAGCACAGGCAGATACTTGAAATGCAGAATGTCCCATGTCAACAAACACCACTATCCGTGGCTTCTCTTCTGGAGCTGGAAGGTCTTGTTTATAAATTCCATAGTTAAGAGCCACTGTAAAGCAAGAAGCATCAACTGTTATCTGCACAATCACTAGTGGATCTCCATTCAGTGCATCATTCAGCTTATTTTTGCAATGGTGCAGTCACAAAAGGCAGGTTCCAACTAAAATGTTTACATATATACATTGCTATACATACTTCCTAGCACTAACACTTTATATTACATCTACCAATGAATTTTCTGAGCCCTGAGCACATCAGCAAAAGTAGATTATATATTTATATGGATGTTGACATCCACAATTACACCGATAGTGGTTTTATAGCTTTTAACAAAAAATTCTAACTGATGGCAAATATGAAAAAGTTCCTCATACAGGCAACTTATTGAACAATTGATCACTATGACACTTCTTGCACATTCCTCTGAAGAGACAGGATGCTGCACTAGATGGACCACTGGTCTATACTGCTAGGGCAATTCCTATCCTCAAATGTGCGAGTCAGGGGGAAGTTAAGTACTGTACAGTAGAACCTCACAGTTACGAACACCAGAGTTACAAACTGACTAGTCAACTGCATACCACATTTGGAACCGGAAGTATGCAAAGAAGCAGCGGCAGAGACAAAAAAAGCAAATACAGTACAGTACTGTACTGTGTTAAACAAACAAAAAAAAAATAAAGGGAAAGTATAAACATTTTTTGACAAGGTAAGGAAACTGTTTCTGTGTTTGTTTCCATTTAAATTAAGATGGTTAAAAGCAGCATTTTTCTTTTGCACAGTAAATTTTCAAAGTTGTATTAAGTCAATGTTCAGTTGTAAACTTTTGAAAGAACAACCGTAATGTTTTGTTCACCATTTCAAACATTTCAAAGTTAAGAACAACTTTCCCTCCAGAGGGGTTTGTAACTCTGAGGTTCTACTGTATTCCTATTAAGTCACCTTAGGAAGCAAAGCTCTCTCTTTTTACCACCTTCACAATACCTCATGACAGATGTTTTATAGGTCAAGAAAAAAATGGTACAAGTGTTATAAACCAACTCTGCTTTTAGTGACTGGTCTGTTTTTAGCAATTCTTTGTTTCTTAGTTTGAAGCTCTTTGAGTATCTAAATGGATCTCCATTAAACATACACTTGCTGGAAGAAGTTTCCTTTGCTTTACCTGCTGTCATATCATTCATCAGTCTCAGACAGTTTAGGCCAACAATCTGAGCAGCATCTAGGACAGACCTCCTTTCAGCATCAGTGAAAAATGACGGAACCTGAAGAAACCACATGGGAACAGAATTACCATTAGAAAGCCAGATCTTTCAACACAAACATTTGTTTGAAATACTACCAATTCTGCATCCCCAAAAGGAGATGATATCTGCCACTATATTTAGCCACTGCAAGATTTTAGCCCAAAATGGCCTGATTCAGCACAGCACTTAGTAGTCCCATTGAAGTTAATCATTAAGTACTGTGCTGAACTGGGGCCTAAAAGCACATGCAAGACCAACCAGTAAAGTAGAATACTTTCAGGAGAGGCATAATGTAGATCAGGGGTGGGCAAACTTTTTGGCCCAAGAGCCACATCAGGGTTGCAAAATTGTATGGAGGGCTGGGTAGGGAAGGCTGTGCCTCCCCAAACAGCCTGGCCCTGGCCTCTATCTGCCTACTACCACTTCCCGTTCCCTGACTGTCCCCCTCAGAATCCCTGACCCATCCAACTCCTCCTGCTCCTTGTCCCCTGAAAACCCCCTCCAGAGACTCCCTGCCCCTAACAGCCCACCCTGAGATCCCACCCCCTATCTATGTCCCCCTGCTCCTTGCCCCGACCGCCCCCTCCAGAGACCCCTCCGCCTCTAACTCCCCACCTCACCTCCCGGGACCACACACCCTAAGCCCTCCTGCTCCTTGTCTCTTTATGGCCCCCCACAGATACCCCTCACCACCACCACCACACCCTATCTAAGCCGCCCTGCTCCCTGACTGCCCCAACCCCTATCCACACCCCTGCCCCCTGACAGACCCCCAGGACTCCCATGCCTATCTAACCACCCCCCCGTTCCCTGACCACCCTCCCAGAACCTCCACCCCATCCAACCTCCCCCTGCACCCTGCCCCTTATCCAACCCCCTGGCTCCAGCCCTGGCCCCCTTAGCACACCGCTCAGAGCAGCGGCCAGAGCCAGACATGCTGCTGTGCTGCCCCGCCGGAGCGCACAGCCCCGCCTCCCCCAGAGGGACAGCAGGGGAGAGGCCGGGGGGGGCCTGCCCAGTGAGCTCAAGGGCCAGACAGGATGGGCCTGCGGGCCATAGTTTGCCCACCCCTGATGTAGATGAATCAGGCCTAAATTAATTTTTGAAAAGGAGTAGAAAAAGTAATCAAAGCTACTTTGATGTTAACATTAGATGCAGTGGTCTGCCAAAAATGTTGAGTTTAAGTTCTTTGCTATACAGTGGAGCCGCATCATACACGCATTTATCTTACGCAAATTCAACTATACGCGCTCGGCAAAACAAACAAAAAAAAAAAACCCCAACAATTTAAATACTGTACCTGAAATGCGGGCGATTCTGCCCGCCATTCCACTCAATGAGAGTTTGACTATACACGATTTTCGCCTTATGCGCTGACTTCGGAACCTAGCCCCAGCGAAAGATGCGACTCCACTGTACTTGGAACCAAAGGAATTTTCCCAGTGGCATGGTGGTGCCAACTGGTAGATCAATTAAAATAAATATTTAATTCCTTGATATATTGTGCAGGTTGACAGAGCACTCACAATATTTCTGTCTAGGCATTTTAACTTGTTCATCTGCATGTTATCTGAGCAAGTGTTCAGCACTTAATGTAACACCCTCTACCGTCTTTATCCTAATTATGATGCTTTTCAAAGCTATTTTACTTTAACATAAAAGGTAGTATATTAATATGAAGTAACAAATCTGTATTTTAATATTGTCTGTTTATACCTTCCATTGCTTTATAACAAGCTCATATATAGAATACACTTTCTTTTTTAGAAGAAGGTTCTGGTAACGTTAAATATGATATGTACAACGTTATCCTGAGCATACAAGTACTTGGGCTGAACAGCTTCTTACATTTTATTTAAACTAGAACTCTTCAGTGATTACAACTAGGGAGATTAACGTTTCTATTGGTCCAGTGTAACAGAATTACTTACAGAAATAACACAGTCTGTTACTGGCTTTTTTAGGTTAGTCTCAGCAGTCTCCTTCAACTTAGTCAACAGCATAGCGGTTATCTGTTCCACACTAAATAAATGTTCCTCATCCATGTACATTACCTGTATAGTCAAAAACAAAAAAAGTGTGTGTGTGTGGGGGGGGGGGGGCAAGAAGGTGGGTGGGGAGGACAATTTCATTTTAATTGCAGAAAAGCAGAGTTTCACTTAATAGTTCTGAATGCTCTGCTGACCAACAACCCTTCCCTCCACTCTTAATGCACTCACACAGCTCATTACATAGTTACAATTGAGAATTCACATCCCCCCTCCCTTGAGTTTCAGTGTAGTAGCCGTGTTAGTCTGTGTCAGCAAAACAAAAATAAGAAAGAAAAACTTGTAGCACCTTAGAGACTAACAAATTTATTTCAGCATTCCCTTGAGTGTTTGCAGATGATGTCATTCTGTTTCTACATACCAAGTGTCATTGACAAATGAATGAATTCCCCTGGATAAAGTCACTGGCAGATGACTTACAGCAATTCAGATGATGGTGTATGTAAGTCATGTCAATTAGTGAGGCTAGCACACAGTAATGAATCACTATGCCAATACGTTAAAAGTGGCTAGCAATTTTCAAATGCTCACCACTGCAGAAAAGGTAAGAAATTATCTACCAAGAAACTGTAAAATCAGTTTTAAAATACCTCTGTATTTCCCTTCCTTTGTGTATTCACCTTTTTGTCATCTATTCTATAGTATAGAAAAGGTGTAAAGGAGAATGCTTTGTAAGAGATCCTCTTGTGGACTCCGAACATGGCAATCCCCTACTGCAGGGGTCAGCAACCTTTCAGAAATGGTGTGCCAAGTCTTCATTTATTCAGTCTAATTTAAGATTTCGCATGCCAGTAATACATTTTAACGTTTTTAGAAGGTCTCTTTCCAGAAGTCTATAATATATAACTAAACTATTGTTGTATATAAAGTAAATAAGGTTTTTAAAATGTTTAAGAAGCTTCATTTAAAATTAAATTAAAATGCAGAGCCCCCTAGACTGGTGTCACTGAAAATCAGCTTTGGCACGAGTGCCATAGGTTGCCTACCCCTGCCCTACTACTTTGTTCTCAAAACATTTTTCTCCATGGACAAGAAAAAGCTCCACACAGATTGAGAAAAAATTGAAAATGACCATCACAGTACTGTGTCTCTTAATACCAAATTTTTCTAACTTGTATGTGTTAAAGAAAACTACTTAAACTAACTCCCATTAAAGAGACACCAAACAAAGTATCTGCCATTGTTACAACCCACTTCAGATAACTATAGATGAATTAAGAAAAAAAAGTCTCTTTGCAGTTTATTTTGTGCATTGCCCATGTTTGTGTGGATCTTTCACAGAGCACTGAAGAAGGGGGATTTTTTTTTTTTTTTTTTTAAAGAAACGGAATTGTGACTACAAAAAAAAAAACCCACACTAATTGGCTGTGGAATCAATGGGGTAGGTTTAGTAAGTGAATCTATTTTTAGTTCTTTTAAAAACTGACTAGATTTCAGATTAAAACCATGGGATACTGTTTCGATCCTCCCATGTATCAGCAAAAAAGGCCTATGTAGAGGTGGATAGGGACCACTTGTGTGTATGCTTTCTGCAGTTTAATTATATGATCACATACCCTATCAACTAGATCATCACTTTTTTCTTATAGCCTTAGATATACATAACATATTGAAACATTCTCATTGGCATAATGGCCACTGTATTTACCGGACAAGCTTCTTCTATGCTAAGTTCTCATCTCTAGGTCTCACTATTACTTTGTTAGTTAGGCCTGGTGCACACTTCAAAGTTTTGCTGGCACACCTATGTCAGTTAGGAATGGGGGAATAAAATAAAATAAACACCCCAGGCTTACATAGCTGTGCTGGCAAAAGCCCACATGGGGATAATCATACCAATAAAATGATCCTTTTGCCAATATATCTTATTTTAATTGGGGTATCGTGTATGCTATACAAGCAAAATAAATCTTTTGCCAGTATAAGTTGCATCTCCACAAGGAAGGTTGGGAGGCATAGCTACAGCATCCTTTCTAGTGGAGACAAGGCTTTAGTCTGCAATAGATGTTGCAGGAACACTTTGTGTACATTTACTGCAAGTGTCATTAGGGTCTCTGTCAAGTAATAGTAGAGGTTCTAACAAAGTATATAGCATTAACTTATATTGAGAATCTGATTACATGGTGGCGTATTATCACAGTGCATAGACACCAGGGGAATTAAGAACAGCATTTGCCTGACTTCAGTGTAGAATTATATAATCCTATAATTATTTTAATAGCTTTTCTGCCAGAATTTGTAGACTGTGAGCACAATTGCCACCAGGGAAGCTCTTGTTTGAGGAAGTATTTATAACGAAAATTTGACTCCACTCTGAAGTAAAAAAAAAAGCTATTCAGTTCAAAAGCCTTCCTAGCAAAGAGGTCAAGAACAGCTTTTACGGGAATTAATCATGAAAATAAGGGATTTTAATTAAGTGCTAGAAAACAAAACCTTTCTAACACAGCTATAGAAACTAGAAAGCTAGACTGCAAAAATGACACCCTTACCTTTATTCCAACGCCGCCGTTTTTCATTGGAACCAAATCATAACTCAAGCTCTCTTTCTCCTTCTGAATAAAAGGATCATTAAATGCACGGCCATGGAATCTCTTGAAGTTAGATACTGTGTTCTTAGCATGAGTAATATGCTGTAAGAAAGAAAAAGAAGATACCTTGAATGTAACACTTAACCTGCATATTAGTAAAAGAATGGCAGTGTCAGATTGCTAGCTTCTGTTCCTAAACCAGTCAGGTTTACTATTCAGAGACTTGACATCTGATCTCTTTTCTCCAATATTAAATTATGTAGTACTCTAGTTTTATGCAGAAATATACTGGCATAAGAGGTGAATGAGCATTGCATTACAGAGTTTACAGTTTAAAGTCTCAAGCTGTTACAATACAGAAAGTCTATACCCCGGTCTGTGTAACAGTTTACATTATTTTAACAAGAGCGATTAAAAAAAAGCCTTTTGTTCTCTACCAACTACTGATGACTTATAGTACCTAGCAAATACCAATAAATCTAAAGGTAGCAAGTCAAGGGATCAACATATTGATGGAGACTTGTTTTGTTCTGTCACCTCAACAGAGAGGAAAACAAGGGACTTGGTAGCATAAATTAACTACAACAAACCTCACCGGGAAGGGTACTTGACATCTACTTAACCTGTAGCTCTATAGTCACTCAAGTTGGAAGCACTTATACAGCAAAAGTAATTTAGTATGCAATGGGCATCAAGGCAAAAAATTGTAGTGGCTTTTAATGAACTGATTTAGAGTTAACCTGAAAATTAAAGCGACAAAGGGTCCTGTAGCACCTTATAGACTAACAGAGGTATTGAAGCATAAGCTTTTGTGGGTGAATACCCACTTCTTCGGATGCAAGCAGTGGAAGCTACCCCTGATACCTGAAAATTAAAGATTCTTTTAAATCAAGATAACTGTATGTACAATCTGAAGAGAATTTTTAAAAGTAATCACATGCCATTAATACTGTAGGATATTTGAGAATATTCCTGCTGTCTTGGCCACAGTTAAACAGCAGCAAGCCAGTTAGCATGCCACACTTAAACAGCGCTACTACAACATGGTATTCTTCTGAAAGTTCACTAGAACATACTGCAAGTAACAGTGAAAGATCAGAATGAAGTGATTTACTATTCCCAAAGCGGTCTAGCATTTGATTGAAGATGCACAAAAAATTGAAATTTAAGTTGCTGTTAAATAGAAAACCATGTCAAAGTTAAATTAAGATGATTACTTATTAAAAAACCCAGAACAATTCAGGTGTGTAGTTCTTCTGCTTGAACAAATGGCTGTTACACTCCCTTCTTAGTGAAAATGCAATGCCCAGATTGTCATGGGCCAAGAAGTGCCCATGTTTGCATGGGCATCATGACCTAAAATGCCACTGTTGTCAGGAAAAGAGACTGTTCACTATTAAGACGTACTTGTATTTTGAAATCCTCAAATCATCCAAAATGTTTACGTGTTTGTTAAATGGAAAAAATTGGCAAATTTTGTTTTCAAACTGTTAAAACAAAAAAACATGAAAAACTGAATACATAGTACCCTTTTGAAGCTATTCCAAAAGCAACTGAAACCACAAACTGTCCAAGAACAGAAGTCTGTTGTGAATGCATGTTCTCAAATATAAGTTGAGAGAGAAACTACTTAAATTTCAATTTAGCTAAAGCTGCTGGACAGCTTTTAATTGAATGATCTCTTAGTAACACTCCCCACATTAGTCTCTAGAGAATCCAGATAGAAGCCATTTATTTAAGACAACAAATGCTCTGAAGACTCCTTTACTTTCTCACTACTTTATTGAATTATATTAACATCTGAATCAGTGACATGGAAATATAGTCTAAAGAAATAAAAAATAAAAGCAGTGGTACGAAAGGAAACTTCCAAGTCCTGATCAAAAAGATCACAAATTTAAAAAACTCTAGTGAAATATTTGTTCCACAATGTTTTATGTGGATACAGGCAAGTCTCATCTTACGCAGGGGTTCCATTCTGCGGTTAGCTCGTAAAGCGAAAACCGCGTATAGTGAAACACTCATTGAGCTGAATGGCGGGCGGAATCGCCCGCACTACAGATGCAGTTTTAATTTTTTTTTTCCTGTTTTTGCCCACCGCGCAAAGATGAATTCGCGCATGTTAAATGTGCCTAAGATGCGACTCGCCTGTATTTATTTTAATGAAATACATTCCCATTCCTAGGAATGAATGAAAAACCGCAAAACTCTCTATGCAAATCACTTTGTTAGCTTCTGTCTTTGAATCCTGTACTTGCAAACGTACATCTGAGTAGCTTAGGAAAAAGGCTATGATCACGCGTATATGTTCAATCACATCTCCCTGTTTGTTCATAGCTAAATGGAAGACTTTCACAGTTGATGCTCTCGCTCTCCATGGAAACCTACCACAGCATTTTTTCCCCTTGACAGGTATGAATAGGCCAGTAGAGGGAGCATGCTTGGTCCGCACCTGCAGTACACTAGTCTTATTTAGATATAATCAGCCCAAAACATGGCTTTTAGATGTTGATAGCTGAAGTTTTAAACATTGTACATGGTTATTTTAAAAAACGTATTAATGTTTTAGCACTTTTTAAAAAATATATTACTACAGTGAATAAGTGAAAATATTTAACACTTTCTCCTTTCAGAGTAGTTTATTCAAGCAAAGGCCAAAGCTCTTAGTTCATATTTCAGTTTAAGGACTTATATACACATTCTATGTAATTTGTGAAGATGCATTTCTAATGCAAAGAAATTTCCTAAGTAAGCGTGTGTTCTGGTGATTTTATTTTTAAAATGATTAAATAAGGCAGGCATCTAACTGGAAATTATTAACCCAGCAGACAGACCTCCTGGAGTTCTAGCAATGGCATCCTCAGCAGCAAACCTGGAGATGATGCTGTCAGCATAATGCAGTTCTTTGATTTTAAAATGCTACCTGACAATTAAGATCACAGAATTTTATCTAGCTGCAATCAGCTCTCTTTTCCTTTTGTTCCCTTATTTGGAACATATTTATGTTATTAATTTTACTAGTAATTAGATTCTCTTTCATATAAGATAACCTACCTGGTTTTTAGCTGAAACACCAATAGCTCTGTTTTTGGATCCAAATGATACAACTGATCTGAAAAGACAGAGAGGCTTGGTAACTCAGGATTTTATTTTATTGCTAAGAGCTATAGTAGCTGTATTTATTGCTACTGCAAACAGAATTTGCGAGTTTGAGCACGTTAAACTGCTACGCTTATGCGAATACACGGCATTTAAAAAAAACTGATCAGCAATCTCTCACTCCGAGCCACATATTTTTCTCTATCATATATTGCATGTTTTTATTTTCACGCACATGCACAGAAAGTTTCAGCTCTAAAGCATGTTTTGTAAAGTTGCGACACATGCTTTGGAGTTGAAACTTTCTGTACTTAGACTCAGCCCAAGGGTAAATTGTTCTGTACAATTTCAAGAAAAAACTTCAACCAAGTTATCTACATGAAAAGAAACAGATGCATGTCACCATTTCTTTAAAATCATTTTTTTTTGTATAGCTAACCTATGAATAGCTGAACTTCTGAGTTCACATGTAGCACTGAGTAATTGTTTCAACGTGGGTTAGAATTTTCTTCATTGTAAAGCTGAGCAACTACAAAAATCAATTTATGTGCAATAAAGCTTTAAGTTGTTTAACAGCCTGCTGTACTAAGAGCTTGAACAAGAGAGACTTCAGTCCCATAGCTAAAGTTTCTTCATCCCCTTTTAACAGGAAATTAAAGCCCAAAGACTATATTAAAGCAAGGTTGCAAATTAAACCATGCATCAGGAAATTAATAATTCTGATTCAAATATGACTTCTCCCAAAATGCACACAAGAGCCTTCCTGGTAAAAAAAAAGCTACTAACAAAGCATATGCATAAATATACTTGCTCAGTGAGAGAGTTAATACTCAGTGAGAGTTTTTTCTAATCCTGCAATGTGGTTAAACATACAAACATTGCATAACAAGTATTTTCATTTAGCTATAATTATATTCGCAAGGTGTATATCCAGATCTTTCAAATGTGAGTGCATCTGCTTTGCTGTGTGAACACTCTCCCCCCGCGAAGGGTGGAAAGTTGTCTATTTCATTTCCGATCACAATACAGCATCATTGTTCAGATTTTCATTGGGAAGCCTCTGAAGGGTACAGAGCTGTGCAGGTTACACACGGCTGTTTCTGGTCCCCGCTTCTCCAGCAGCCGCTTTCCGATCCCCGCTTCTCCAAGTGCCCGTTCGTGACGGGTCCATGTCGGGGCAGCCAGGCGCCCAGTCTCCCGGGACTGGACGGCAGCGCCCTTCAGGGCAGCTTTACTCAAGGGCGCTGACCCCACCGCGGGCAGGCAGGTGGGTACCCAGCTCCCTGCGGGTTCACGCAGCAGGGGCCCCGTCCTGCCCCTCACGCCAGGCGGCGGCGGGACTCTTGCAGGCGCGGGACCCACCCACCCGCGGCCGGCGCGCGGGGCTAAGGAGGCGCGGGAGTAACGCAGCCGCGCAGGGGGGGCTGGGGGGGGGAAGAGGCTGCGCTGGGAGCTTCCAGCAAGTTCCAGCTCACGGCGCAGCGGGCGCCCCCCTCCGCCCGCCGAGCCGCTTCAGCATCACCGCCCCGGCAGCAGCTTTCACCCTCCCCCGCTCCCGGGCCACACTGGGGTTGGGGCCGGGAACTGCAGCCTCGGCACCGCGCGCGGGACAGCCCGACGCCCCGCGGCCCCCCCACCGCCAGAGCAGCCCCCGCACTCACGGGGTGCATCTGTCGCTGAACTCGTTGGCGACGGTCTCGATGCCCCCGGCCCGGGCCACCGCGATGTAGCAGCTCTGCGAGCCCAGGTCGAACCCCACCACGGACATGGTCCCGCGCGAGCCTCTCCCGGGACGGCTCCGCCGCAGAGCGCTGGCTCAGGCGCTGAGTCGCTGCCGCTGGCCGCGGGCGGGGGAGCCGGCGCCGCCGCTTTAAATATGACAGCGAGGAGAAGTTTCCAGAAACTGCAGCAGCCCCTTGCCGGCTCCACGTGCGGCTTCCGCTTCCGCTTTCTTCGGCTTTCTCGAACAATTCTAACCAATGGCGGGCGGAGGAAGGCAGTGACGTATTTCGTTCTCATGACGACCCAGGACGCCGCGGATTCTGCGCCGGCGGCGGCTGTCAGACTGGGAGGAAGCCGGCTGAACAGGAGGGGGCGGGGCCCAGAGGCTGGTAATAAGGCGCGTGCCGGGTGGGGGTGTCCTCGGATGCCCTGTTCACCGCGTTACTGCGCTCCCGGGCGGCTATGGGCCCCCGTAGCTGGGCTCAGGATACCGCGTCCGCGCGCGGACACGAGACAAGCCCGCCCGGGTAGCGCGCCTGGGTCCTGCTCGGCCTGTGTCTGCTGTGCCGCCGCCCCCCCCCCCCCCCCCCGCGCCCTGTCCCCAGCTCGCCCCCGGCCTTCCCCTCTCCCGCCGGGAGCCTGTCCCCGCCTCTGCCCCTACTCGGCCGGGCCCCCGGGACACGCTTTGTCGTCGGGATTAGCGCTGGGTGGCCGCGGCGAGCGGACGGGGCTAGTGACTGGTGCCCCTGTGGTCGAGGAGGGTTGTGCCGGGAAGGGGAAGTCGCCGGAGGGTGAAACAGGCCGCCAGGACTACAGGGTAGTTAGGGCTTGGCGAGCCTCGTCGCTGTTCCCGATGGCTACTCCGGAGTAACCAGTCCGGATCTCCCACCGCCGCCCTGTTCTACTAGCCACCAAAGCTCTTTGAGGTGTGGGGGCGGGGAGCAGAACACCGCAGGAGACGGGCTGGTGCAATGGGAGGCACAAGTAGCCTGGCCAATACTTCTCGTTTAACACCCCCTCACCGCCCCCAAACTCCACTCTCCTCCCCTCCTCTCAGCTTGCCAGATTCCTGGGTGCCTCTTTACAGAAGGAGGACCAGGCATGACTTGCAGCCATTTGGGCATTAGGCTTGCTGTAAATTAATAAACATTTAAAGAATTCGTCTCTGATCATTAAGAAGTTAGGACCCTAAATACCTTTGGGACCTGGGCCTTACTGATTTAATTCTTCATTTTACTTTTTCTCACCACTTTTCATCTTTCCTTTGTCTTCTGCTGTATTTTCCTTTCCTTTGGTTTTTTTAAGGATAGATTTACACTGCATAGTATGCTTATATCAGTATTATTCTCAGCAGTGTTAATTGTTCTCTATCTGACCTTTCCATATTTATTTTTGTATTGAGTCCTTGTTTTTCTTTTTCATGTTGTCAGTTTCTCCCCAAAGAAAGAAGATGGGGACTATGATTTCCATCCCCAAAGTACCTTTTTTTATTTTCCATTTTCTCCTCCTGCAATCCCAACTATTTCTTTCTCCTCAAAAGATAGGGTCAGGTTATTTCCATCCCAATTAAAAGGGGCAGTGGGAATAAATTGGGCATATGTTTGCCTCTAGAGATAGAAGCATATTTGAGGGTTGATATTGCTGCTAGAGATGGCACAGCAATTAGCTCCCAAGGGAGAGGATACTTTGGTGCCAGAGAAGTTGGGGAAGAACTTTGTCTCAGAAATGTGAGTGAGGTATGATTTTCTTCTCTTCCCCACAACCCAAGTCACAAGAGAAGAAGGTCTGTCTGAGGTGAATATGAGGAGGAGCTGATGTGTTTGCCGTTCTAGAGGAGTTGCAGAGTATCTGAGCTATGCAGTCGAGGGAAGGTGAGATCATCTGTTCCTGATTCCCATCTCTTTAATTCCAACTACTTTCCAGCTGCTCTTGCAAAAGTGAAAGTATTATCAAACTTCAGTTTAACAAGAGAGATCCACAAAGATGTCTGCTCCTTCGCTGTGCCTCCCACACCTTTTCATTTAAACTCTCTTTCTAGAACATTTTGCTCAAAATCTCAAACAGTTCAGAAATACTGGTTTTGAGAGGAAAAAGAAAGACAAATTAGGCCTATATGGCTGTCATTGCTGAGAAACAAAACATACATCCTAAAATAATGCTCAAATTAGATCAATAAATCTTAGGCCTTATAATTAATATCAAGCACTTCAGACATTGAGAGATCTAGTAACAAGAAAGGCAAAGATAACTGATAATAAAATATGAATTCAAGATGGCTAAATAAAAAGTAAGTGCACCCACGCCTAATTCCAATTTAGGAAATCTGAATGAAAAAAGTATTTCCTATTATATTCTATCAAAAGTAACTATGGATTAAATGAGAAGGAAAAGTTCTACATTTCCTGAGTTGGGCAGTTGTCTTTATCTTTTCCAGACACTACCCAAGTAATTCTACATAAAATCCTTACCACCTGTCAAACTATGATTTAACTCATGATTTTGTTCCTTCATCAACCTGGACCTCAGTAGCTGTGCTGTGTCTCACTGAAATCAATGGGATAGTGCAAGCATCTGCACTATCCTGTCCTCATGGATGACTGGGGCCTTATGTGGAATAGAAAACCTCAGAGTTAAAAATACCCTTAAGTCTAGAGACAATGGTGGACGAATAATTCCTAGTCTGCAGTTCTATTAGGTGGCAAAATTAAGAACAACAGTAGATTGAACTAAGCAGCACATGATACATCCATAAAACATAGGTTAAAATGGAGCATATTTATTTTCCACATTTCCCTTTTGGGGTTTTAATTTGAATGCCTTAAAAACAAAAATTGGCCATGACTCTATATGAATGTTGCTTTATGACTTTACCTAGATGATATACATTTTCTTGGTGTCTCCAAAATTATTTACTAAGCATACTTTAGATTAAAAACAAACAACAACAACAAAACTGCTGAAACGATTTTACAAAGTGTGAAAGGGCAAGTATAATATCTTGGTACCATTTATTTTGTAAGGAAACTTAACTTCCAGTCATCTTTGCAAGAAACAAGCATTTTGACCCTGCTTTTAACAGTATAACCAACAGATTCTTTTTACGAGCAAAATATAAAGATAAAATATGTTGGCCGAAATGTAATTTTTCAGTTAAGTGTATCAATTGACCTGTTAAAATGAGATAAAAAAAGGAAGTTGTAACTATTTTCACAAGTAAAACATTAAATTATTATTTATTGTTTGGGAGCATTCAGACAGCTGTGTGACAGACTAACAGTATTCTGCAATATCCTGAACAAATCTTATGGAATTAAGAAAATTTTTAATGAATTAAGTTAAACCATTATTAATTAGATGTAATACTTTTGGGGTCCATTGTATTAAAAAATGTGTATATGTTATCATGGACTTGTATTAGGGTTGCCAGGTGTCTGGTTTTTGACTGGAATGCCCAGTCAAAAAGGGACCCTGGCGGCTCCAGTCAGCGCTGTTGACTGGGCCATTAAAAGTCCAGTTGGTGCAGGGCTGGCAGGCTCCCTACTTGCCTCTGCGCGGCTGCCCGGAAGCGGCAACATGTTTCTCAGCTCCTAGGTGGAGGGGCGATCACAGGGCCTCCATGCGCTGCCCCACCCCAAGCAGCTCTGCAGCTCCCATTGGCTGGGAACTGGGCCAATGAGAGCTGCGGGGGCAGCGCCTACAGGCGGAGGCAGCGCACAGAGCTGCCTGTCTGCGCCTCCGCCTAGGAGCCGACGTATATGTCACCGCTTGTGGGGAACTGCCTGAGTAGGGTGGCCAGACAGGAAATGTGAAAAATCAGGACGGGGTGGGGGGTAATAGGAGCCTATATAAGAAAAAAAAACCCAAAATCGGGACTGTCCCTATAAAATCGGGACATCTGGTCACCCTATGCCTGAGGTGAGCACTGCCCAGAGCCCACACCCACTCCTGCACCCCAGCCCTGAGCCCCCTCCCTCACCCTAATTCCCTCGCAGAATCCACACCCTCTCCCGCACCCCAGGCCCCAACCCTGAGCCCCCACCCACACTCTGAAACTCTCGTCCCTAGCCTGGAGCCCCTTCCTGCACCCAAAACCCCTCATTCCCGGCCCCAGCCTAGAGCCCGCACCCCCTCCCACACCCCAACCCCTTGCCTCAGCCCAGAGTCCCTGCGCCCCTCCCACACGCCGAACCTCTCGGCTCCACCCCCCAGCTCGAAGCCCCCTCCTGCACACCAAACCCCTCAGTATCGGCCCCAGCCCAGAGCCCCCCCCAGCCAGAGCCCTCACACACTCTACCCTCCTTCCCCAGCCCGGTGAAAATGAGTGAGTGAGGGTGAGGGAAAGTGAGCAACAGAGGGAGGGGCATGGAGTGAGTGGGGGCGGGACCTCACAGAACAGGCGGGGCAGGCATGTTCGGTTTTGTGTGATTAGAAAATTGGCAACCCTAACTTGTATGTAACTCCTCTAGAAGGAGGAGGATGCTAATGTAATTCCTCTGTTATCAGTCATCCCTTGGAGAGGTGCGCATATACTATTTCAGACTGGATTCTTCAGGGACCAACAGCGAAAGAAAGGATTTTTGGATATATAGCTTGGTTTGAAACAGGCTCAGGGCCTTTTACCTGATCCAACAAACAGACAAGACCCCTGATCCAGTGAGGGCTGCAACCCTTATGAAAGGCTTGGAAGGACTGGACTTCTGAGGCCCCATAAGACTGTGCTTCTTCTGAGCTGAAGCTGTGATGAATTGAAACCACAAGGAAATTCCTGGGGTGGGGTATTGAAGGACTGCTCCTCACAGAGCCCATGCTAGGGTGATCTCTGGTAAGCTTATTAGTGTGCATGTAGGTTCTTGTATTGTTTTTATGTGTCTTCTCTCTGTAATTATTTTTTATTTAAAGAATAAAATAGGCTCACTTAGAATGAGTGTGTGGTAACTTGCATCGGTGGGCAGTCACACTGTTAACTGTCTCTGCAGAGAAAGCAAGCAGGTGTGTTTGGGCTGCCTCTCTCTGGAGAATAACACTGAAGGCAGGGAACTGTGCAGCCTGGAAAAACCTGGGTCAGGAGAGAATGTGATGCAGGTCTCCACCCGAGAAAGGCAATGGTTGGGGAACTAGAAGCTTAGGTGTCCTAGCTGGACCACTGAGCAGAAGTACAGGTGCAGTTACCCTGAATTGTGATAAGCTGTGCAGTGGTAATGCAAATGTTCATGAATCCCAAAAGTTTACTGAATTATAGCTAAGGCTACGTTTATGTCACAGAGGTCATGGAAGTCAGGGAATCCCTGACTTCCAGAGACACCCATGACATTTTCTGCTTCAGCCGCAGGGGCTGCGGGACTCTGGAGCTGGCAGCCAGCGGGGCTCTGGCAAGGTTCCAGCAACAAATAACAGCAGCGACAAGCGATAGTGGGCCCCCTGCAAAGTTCCAGCGACAGGTGACAGACTCCTGAGGGGGCCCTCGTTATGGTTCCAGTGACAGATGACAGCCTCGCATGGAAGGGAGGGGGACACCTTGGGCAAGCGGCTGGGGATGTTCCGTTTTCTCTTTGGGAAATATGGTCACCCTGAAGCTTCCAGCCACTGTTGGTAGAGGGGCGGGGGCACCTGGAGCTTCCAGCTGCTGCAGGCAGAGGGAGAGCCCCACAGCTGCTAGCCACCAGGGTGGTGGGGGAAACTATGGAGCCGTGCAGCAAAAGTCAGACAGGTCATGGCTTCGGTGACATTTTTTTTATTGCCCATGACATGTCCATGACTTTTACTAAAAATAACCATGACAAAATCTTAGATAATCATTCATCAGGCTATAATTAAGGCTATTTGAAATTTCCTACTTGAACTTTATTATTTGTCACTCTCAATATGTTAGTCGTAATCCATTTTTTCTCTTGTTTAAAAAGTTGATAATCCAGTAAAGGTACAGAAACAATGTAATTTAGCTGACCAGTCACACGCTACACATTTCAAGTAGCAACCAATCAAGTTTGCAAGTTTCAACACACAGGCTGAAATTTGTTTGCATAAATGATGTGTTGAATACCTTCAAATAATTAATACATTATTAGAAATCAGGATTGGTTTGCAAAATAAAAAGGGCTTACTGAATATATTGAATGCCCAGTGGACTTTTAATATGGGCTGAAGACTATATATTTCTTTAAATCAATAAACAAGTATTTATGACCCAAAGTCACTTATAAGATGTGCATGAAAGGTGAAGGTTATCTGTATTTTGAACATCGGTAAAATGTGTTAAAAATCATAGTACCCAGAGGTGCGAGTATGAAGTGCTGTAACAAGGTCGGACTCACCCGGCGGCGCCTCCCGTTGGTTATCCAGGGAATTGCCTCCGGAGCACCCTCTTCGGGCCAGTGATCCGCCTAACCGCTCTCTGACCCCCGTGTCCCTCCCAGGACCCGGTGCCCCTTTCTCTGGGGTGCTGCCCATACTGGCAGTACCCCACAGCCTTAATCCTAGGGTCTCCCCCTCCCAGGGGAACCCCCCCACCCACTATCCCCACTTCACCTCAGTGTACAGCTACTGCCAGTCCCCATCTAGCCCTATGCACTGGGACAGACTGCAGTGTAAGCCACTCATCATAGGCAAAGGGGGTTTGAACCTGCTGCCTCTGCCTACCCATGGGCTGCCCCTGCAACCTCAGTACCTGGTCTGGCCTTACCAGGCCTGAAGCCTGGGGTTTCTTTAAGCCAGAGCTCCCCGGCTCCCTTAGCCTTTCCCCAGCGCTGCTCCCGTTCAGTACCCTGCGTCTCTCTCTGGAAGCAGAGAGTCAGTCTTTGGGCTTCTGGCTCGCAGCCTCTTATAGGGGCCAGCTTTCAGAGCTGCAGCCCTCTCCTAGGGCTGTTTCAAGCCCCTCAGGGCAGAAGCGGGGGTAGCCACCCCGCTACAAGTGCATTTTCCAAAGCCTGCCAAATCAAAACCAGTTTTAACCAGAAAACTTAAGAAACACTTTGATGAAGACCACTTCAGTGTCCAAATGCTGGTAAAAAAAATAAAAAAGGTTTTTTTCCCCATATTCAGAATGAGCTGAGCATTCACCCTCTGAAAATCAGTCCACCTTAATGTCTCAATTTAGCACCCAAAAAGTGAGGCACCCAGAATAACTAGTCACTTTTGGCTTAGATCCTTTTGCCTTGATTCTCCTAAACCAGGGGTGGGCAAACTACGGCCCGGGGGCCACATCCGGCCCTTCAGAAGTTTTAATCTGGCCCTCAAGCTCTAGCTGGGGAGCAGGGTCCAGAGCTTGCCCTGCTCCGTGCGTGCCGTGGCCGGGAACTGCGGCCAATGGGAGCTGTAGGGGCGGCACCTGCGGACGTGGCAGCGTGCAGAGGAGCCTGGCTGTGCCTCTGCATAGGAGCCAGAGCTGGGACATGCTGCTGCTTCTGGGAGCTGCTTGAGGTAAGAGCCGCCCAGAGCCTGCCCCTCTCCCACACCCCGACCCCCCTGCCTCTGCCCCCTCCTGTCCTCCAATTCCCTCGGTCCCAGCCCAGAGCACCCTCCTACCCCCAGCTGGAGCCCTCACCCCCCCCCCATACACACACCCCAACCCCTTGCCCCAGCCCAGAGCCCCCTCCCACACCCTGAACTCCTCATTTCTGGCCCCACCCCAGAGCCCACACCCCCCAGCCAGAGCCCTCACCCCCTCCCGCACTCCAACCCCCAATTTTGTGAGCATTCATGGCCCTCCATATAATTTCCATACCCAGATGTGGCCCTCAGGTCAACAAATTTGCCCACCCCTGTCCTAAACAGTGGAAGTATTTGTTTTATATAGAACTAAGGCTGTAATCTTAAGAAGGATTTTTTTCTGTTATGGAATTTAACAAGTCACAACACTTAGTATGAATTTTTATTACTGAGCCACTTGTATAATTCTACTAAAAATCCAAAATAGAAAATAATAATAATGCACGCCGTGGAGGTAGCTTATATTGCTTGTCTCTCCACTACAATAGCAAGCAAAAAATGTATATGCTCTTTTGGACATTAGGGTACCATAACACCACATAAAGTCAAACCATGTGGTCACTGAGCTATTAGTCAAATCTATTGGCCTTTCTTATCTTTGCTACAATTCCTACTCCTGGGGGAATTCACCAAAAAATTTAAAATTCTGCACAGAATATTTGAAAATTCTGCAATATTCTGCATATTTTATTTGTCAAAACAACAATAGAATCATGCCAGTTATAATTATTTTGGTAATTTATTTCAAAATATCTGTCGGCAAGTATGTCTGTAACAACACAGACCCCCAAAAAAAATTCTGGTAATTTTTTTTTTATAAACAGATTCCTTACTAGGCATATTAATACAGTGTTTTGTGTAATTCATTGAAATTATAATACAGAACTGTATTTCCTGCACCTGTCAGAAGCAGTGCAAAGGCTTGGGGGAGTCAGGGGTAATGGAAGAGCTGAAAGAGAGGGAAGGAGCCTGGGAGTGAACCTGGAGGGTGTTGGGTGTGAGGTTTTTGTTTGGGGGTGGGTGGGATTGTTAGTGTTGGGAAGCTTCCCCCATGCAGACCCTGGCTGACCCCAAGCCTCTCCCATTCAGTCAGGCACACACACACCCCTGTCCCCACACACCCCATCCCCATGGGTCTCTGAAGCTGCTCTCCCCCAGCCCCAGGCTCAATGCTGTCAACCCACTAGCACCTGAGCCCATGCTCTAGTCTGTCCCCCCACTAGCCATTTTGAATCTCAGTCTGTGTGACCCCCCACAGCAGCCCTGTGTGCCCGACTCTGTCCTAACCTGGCTCTGCGGGCAGGGTGCTGTGCTGAATTCTGCAGCATTGGGCATAGAATTTTTACTCCTGGGGGAATTCTGCGCATTCATCAGTCTTACATAATTTTCTATTTATCCTCATAAAAAACATTTTGCCTAAGAAGTTCTGCAGTTCTGCACTTTGCCCACCAGAGGCTGCTGTGGCGCCAGAACAGCCGTCTGCGTTGTACAGAATTCCCCCAGGAGTAAATTCCATAAGGCAGGTCAGGAAGGAGAAAATGTTAAGTGCTTGTATCTCTCTTTTTTAAAGCTTCCATCCCCCCTCCAAGAGACCAACAATTAAGGGTTCTTAGTTTCATGGATTTGTTGTTAGATTATTCATAGAGCGGAGCAGGAAATCAACAAGACTGTTTATTGTGCAATAAATAGGGTCTCTAAGGACCTCTTTACCTTAGTGAAATTTGCACCAGCTACTCTGTGTAGCTATGCTGCACCAAAGTAAAGAAGGGCTTACGCCAGTGTGGTTTACTCCGGTAATTTACTGGTTTAAACTGCACCATTGTAAGCTCTGCTTTACGCCAGTTACACCTATCCATAATAGAGATTTGCACTGATGTTTACACCAGTATACATTTTTGAAAAAAACCCTAAATATAGAGTACATTTAGTGTTTATGGCTCAAGTGAGGCAAATACCTCATTTGGATTGTATACAGATCCACTCTTTCAGAAGGTGTTTGAAATCACCGAGATAGTGATGCTCAAATATGTTCAAGTAGTAGATAGTCCTATGTTGTCAGTGATTGAGTTCACTGATCTTAATGACTGCATTCTTAAACTGATTTACCAATTATACAGTATTTGGCAGGAGATCTTCATTCTGAGCTAACAGAATGAGTGAGTAAAAGTAACTGTGTTGTTTGGGGATCTGTGACATTATTCCAACATGTCTGGTTGTCAGTCTGTGACACTATTCCAACCAGAGAAGCCAGCGTTTTCAAAGTTTCTTAAACTTGGCTGAATGTTCTTATGGGAAGATAATCTGAGGATTGTGTAGCTCAGTCTTGAGAAAGTATAGGGGATGGAGTGTGGCATTCAGATTAGACCTGGATGAATAACAGTGATTTGTGGTATTTTACACAGATAAATATGACAAGTTCCTTCTGTTGTTATTCGGGTCGTATTATTCATTGTTTGCAACTATTTGGATGACTTAATGCAGAAAGTTTCACAGATTTTACCATGCATGTCTATTTGTCTGAACATTTATATTAGAAATGTGGTGTTCATTATTCTCCTGTTTAAAAAGCTTCAGCAGTTCAGAGTGGTAACAGAAACAATACCACATGACTTAAATAACTAATATGCAACCAGTAGTTATAACAGTTTGTGAACCTCCCACATGTTAAAATTTGCATGAACAGTTCAATACTTATAAATAACAAATATATTCAGAGAAGTTAGAATCAGTTCACAAAATATTCACAGACAGAAGAATAGGCTAAATTAATTGGATTATTTATTTGCAACTAATAATATGACCACTATAAGCTTGACATTTATTCTATATAGTCATGAGTTCAGATTTCTGTTAAACTTCAAATATTTAGAGCCTTCCAGATAACCATGGAGTAGCATGCAGCCAAATGGAAGACATGGAAAATATACTCTGGAGGCTGGTAATATCCATATTGGGGCAAATAGAGATGAACAGCCATTGAAAATTTTATATTGATGAAACTGTTAGAAACTCATTATTATTGCCTCTCTTGCATGTATTTTGTCCAAAATAGGATCCCTGATCTGTATAAGCAAAATTATTGTCAAGTAATAATGATGCTGAAAACAAAAATCTGTTATTTATTTAGAGAAGATCATTGCCTAGTCTTTTCTTGAGTTTTACAGTCCCCTAGGTCATCAGGAATGTCAAAAGATAAGTGATTTTCCATTATGAGGGTTTTGATACTAAGCACACAGCTATTTCCACATAATATTTACCTGCATACTTTATAGGAATGTGTGATGGGATTAGGCTGTTCCTTAAAAGTAATAAGGCCTAGGGGTCAGCTCAATCCCTTTCGGTTGTTGCGTCCCTTTATGAGTTGGGGAGGTCTGATGTAGGCAAGGGTTTGGGAAATAGAAGATATGGGTGGAGAGGAAATGGTCTTGGGGGTAAGTAGTACTTGGGACTAGAAACCTGTTACTATTCCTTTAAGGTCCTAGCCCAGGACCCTTGCAGAATGTCTGTCACCCAACCAATAGGTAATGTGTTGGGGAAGGGGTCTAGGATATATTCTGCCTTTTCCAGCATAGTGAGGATATGCACTGTAAGGGAAATGTCTGCCTGCTAAAGTCCCCAATCTAACTGTGAAAGGGTTGATTGGTGGAAAAAGGGTCAGCTGGAGCATGAGCAGTCTGAGCTCCTGCAGCTGACCTGAATGAGAACCCAGCTTCTGGGGAGGATCTGGGGGAACTTCTGCCTTAAGGAGAGAGGGGGTACTCTTATGAAGCCAACCCAGCACCAAGAAGGCTGGAAGTAGATTTGAAGAAGCACCTTGCTATCTGGCTGAGAAGGGGTAACATGAGGTGATTGAACCCCAAAGCAGGAGTAATGGAATTTGCAGTCTAGCAAGAAACAGTGATGAGCAAGGAAAGGTAGGAGCAGGTTAGGAGGCTGCAGGGAATTGGAAGGAGCAGCCCTTAATTGCCTAATGCAAGGTCCCTGGGCTGGAACCTGATACGTGTTTCAGAACTGAGAGAGGCAAAGATTGATAAAATCTCAGAAGGGGGAAGGTTTGACATAAAAGCCTTTAGACTTTGGGACTTGTCCTTTCTGGACTCTTCTGTTACAGTCCCCTTCTGGGGTATTTGAAAGGTGACCCGGCCTGAACGCTGGGACACAGAAGCAGGCAGGGCCGGTGCAAGGAAGTTTTGCGCCCTAAGCGAAACTTCCTTGCACCAGCCCTGCGCCCCCCAGCTAACTCCGTCCCCCCCGCCCAGCCAGCCCCTGCCCGCGGGCCGTTGGAGCTCAGCCCCCTTCCCACCCCCGCCACCCGCAGGAGCTCAAACCCGCCTCCCCCCGCCCATGAGCCGCAGGATCTGAGCGTGGAACCGGGAGGCAAGGGGGTGGCTCACCGCAGCTGCCTTCTGGCTCGCCGCGGCTGCCTCCCATGCCGCCTCCCTGCTCAGCCGCTGACCCCCTAGGCCTTATTACTTTTAAGGAACAGCCTAACCCCATCACGCATTCCTATAAACTATTCCTATAAACTGTTGATGCTTGTACAATGTGAGTATTATGGCGTTGTTCATGCACCATGGAATATGTTGTGTAAACAGAAATAGATTTGTTGATTTTAATCGGTAGGCAATGCAGACTGAGGCAACGTGTAAGTGTTGATAGTGGGGGGACCACAACTTAAAGGTTGTGGAGTGGCATGTGACCACCCCACATGTCACCTCTGGATCTACCAGAGGTTTTCAAACTGTGGGCCAAGTCCGTGCAGGGATGTCCTGATCTGACTGAGTAAGGGGGCGGGGGGGTCAGTTGTGCTGTGTGTAACTCTCATATGTCTGCTGCACACACTGCAGCAGGCAAAGTGTGAAAGGACCAACGGCATCTGGGTTAGGCCCTATGTACCAGGCTCTGCAGGCCTGGCTCCTCCTCATTGAAATGGCCCAACTGAAGATGTGCTGTGAGACATCAGGAGCTGCTGTCCCACCCTCCTGTTACCCAATCCACATGGCGTGAGGACTCGGACATAGCACTGCGAGTAAGAACCTGATCTGGATGCAGAGCTAGGGTCAGGTTCTTTAACATATGGTGATCAGAAGACTGCCTTCTCGCAGGCTAGGCTCTGCTCCCTGAAATGCTGATATAGCAGTGGAGAACAGTGGTGTTTCTCCTTGGCTAGCTGCTGCCTGCTTGTGGAGTCAATGGCTGTGAGAAAACCCCTTCTGATGGCTGGAGTAGATCTCTTTTCTGCAGTAATGCTGCAGTTTTTGCTTGCGTCCCCTCAACTGAGACAGGCTGGGTGGCCCTCTGAGGGAGTCAAGGGGTGGAGGTCATGCTTGGAGGTGTAATTTTTTTCGTAATATTTTGTGGACCCCCTATGCACTCTCTAAGGACCCCCTGGGGTCCATGAACCCGTTTGAGAACTGCTGGACTAGAGAACTCCAGACTGGAAAGGGTGGTAGGGTAAAAGAATCCATGCAATGTTGTGGCCAAACCTGACGGGGGTGCTCCATCAGTGAGCATGCCACATAACCAAATGTTTTCAGGATTAGCTGTTGGTAAAGCATTTTAAAGATGTAAAATGCTATATAAGTGTTACCTAGTATTAAATAGCATAAATAATCTACTGTGCATGGTAAGCAATCTTCTGTGGGGAACCATAACACAACATCTTCTGTTCAGAAATGCATATGTCACATTCTCTTTAGTATTATTAATTTATTGGCAGGCTTTGATTTCAGTCTCCTAAATCTCTTTTGACATTGCGTTGGCTTCATCTGTCTTCAATTTTTCCTCCTATATTTCTCTCAACTGAGGTTGCTGCAGTTGGATGGTGCTGTGTTGTTTGTAAAGCATTTGGGATCCCTCTGGATGAAGACTGCTGTATCTAGATCTTACTTGAATTTGTGTGGGAACTAGGGTGACCAGATGTCCTGATTTTATAGGGACAGTCCCCATTTTGGGGTATTTTTCTTATATAGGCTCCTATTATCCCCACCCCATGTCCTGATTTTTCACACTTGCTGTCTGGTCACCCTAGTAGGAACTTTTCCTCCCCGCACATCAAAATGAAAGTTGCTTTGGGCTTTATAGCCAAAATTCCTGGAAGGATTTCTTCCTAAAATGTTAGTAGTACTGCATAATGCTAGCCTGATGACAGGTATTTTATACACACTATGGAAAACTGCACAACACAAGAAATCTTTAATGGTCCCAAAAGACAATATTTAAACTTCATCCAAGTTCTCAGTCAAATGGGGGAGGAGGAAATCAAGGATGAGACAAGGGGGTTGATTCTTCATTACTGTGCACTTTGTGTGCTCACTTATACCAGGAGGGTTCCCAACTCTCTAATTGCTGAAAACTGGACCCCCCCCGCTCAGCCTCTTCTCCCTGGGGATCCCCCATGTCCCTTGTTCCTCTCCCTCCTCCCGTTCCTTGTGCCTTGTGGCTGGATGGATCCTCCAACTCCCCCCTCTGTCCCCAGCCCCTCCACCGAGCTGGGCTCCCTCTGCACTACAGGAGCTGTAGCCTGATGGACTCTGCTGCCTGCCCGCGCACGAGAAGCAAGTAGGAGGAGGCCCTGACTGAGCAGATGCTGGCACGGGTTGATGACCCAGCGCCTCTGCTCCCCGCCTGCGGTAACCAGACTTTTTGTGTCTGGTCAGTGCATCTGACCAGACACTGCTAGGTCCCCTTTTCGACTGGACTTCCCAGCAGAAAACTCTGCTATTACCAGTGCAAAGCAAGTGTGAAGCTGAGGGGGTAGCATTTTTTCAGACAGTTTGCACCAGTGTAAAATGACTACGCACAGTGCAAGGCAACAGAATCAGGCCCAAGGTATTCTTAGAAAGAAACTTAAGTCTTAAAAATTGGCCACTAAGCTGATCCTACTTGAGGGAAGGAACATCAGACCAGATGGTCTCTTCTTCTGCCTAAGATTTACATTCTTGCAGCCAGTTCTATAGCTTCCCTGCTTTTGGATGAACTAACTCTTGGGAGAGAGTGGGGAGGTGGGGGAGGGGAAAGCATTGAGCCACAGATGGAAAATAAAAGTAAAACCAGGAGTGGAAAATGAAGAACTGAAAGCTTATTGGCCTAAGCTTTTTATCCTGTCACTATTCAGCATCACCAGCACTTAGCGTGGAAATTCATTCATTAATTCGTGTATTTATTCATATTAAAGAAAGCCCAGATTAATATTCTGACTAATTATGCAGCTAGTTGAAGAGCTACTGTAGCCCAGTAGATAGATTACAGGACTGCAAGTTGGGAGACCTGGGTTGTATTCTTGGTTCTGCCATTGACAGTATTACTTTGGGCAACTCACTGCGTCACTGCCTTAGTTTCTCTCGGTCCAATCCTTGGGTCCAGCCAGCACGCAATTAGCACAGGGTCTGAGAACGAAACATCCGTAGGTGACATTGTGCCATCTTTCCTTCTGTGAGCAGGTAGGGGACTGGTGCAACTTACAGCAGCCTCACAGCTGCTCTATCTGAGCTGGTAGTGGCTCCCTATGGACCATTTCATAGCTGAGGATTGCCAGAGAGCTTACCCCTTTCTGCCCCAACATACCACCTATGCCTGGGAACAGATGATATAGAATCCACATCTAGCTGTTTTTATTACATTTCTGGCCCCTCTGCGTTGCTCAGACAGCACAAAGGAGCCACTTCAAGGGCCAGAATCTGGCCTTCTGTATATATAACTGTGATAGTAATATTTACCTATTTTTGTAAATCCCTTTGTGATCTCTCTATTATATATGTATGCCCCCTCATCCAATGTTGGCTTGGTGCGCCTATCTATATAACATGTAGATGCTTCACAAGCCCCTCACTCATCCCTTCTATTGCATTATTAATTCTTGAAGATAGATCTGCACATCTGAGCTATGCACACAACTCTTCAATGGGTGTCCAGGTAATATTTTTAATGTTGCTTTTGCAGCTCATATGTTTTTTTTCTATTTGGAGAGTTGATGATGCCACTTCACACATTGGCTAGAATTTGGCCCATGCACTTTAGGGAGTATTTTTCTTTTTTCTCAAGCATTAGATACTTGCTACTATTCCTACAGGTTGTGGTACATTTCAGAGCAGCTCCTTCTACAATAATACTTCTACATTCTGTATTTAAAAGGAGTCAGATGGCTGCCAGGCCCCACATTTACTCCTCAGCCCATAAAAATGTCACTTTTCTCTTTTTAAAATCTTCATCTAACAGAAAAACATCTCTTTGTCCTCCAAAACAGGACCCACAACAATTTGACAGTCCCAGATCCTAGGCCAGGAGGAGACCTACAAACAACAAATAGTAGGCTACTGAAGTCCTAGGTAAGTCTTTCATATACCTGTCATCATTCAATGCCCTCATTCTTCCTGCTAGCTCTGTTTTTTGTGAAGTAACTAGTGACTGAATATCATGACCATGGTCCTACCAAATTCACAGTCCATTTTTGTAAATTTCACGGTCATAACATTTTAAAACTCTTGAATTTCATGGTTTCAGATATTTAAATCTTAAATTTCATGGTGTTGTAACAAAATATGAATATATTTAAAAACAGCAGAATTTGGCCCATGCACTTTAGGGAGTATTTTTCTTTTTTCTCAAGCATTAGATACTTGCTACTATTCCTACAGGTTGTGGTACATTTCAGAGCAGCTCCTTCTACAATAATACTTCTACATTCTGTATTTAAAAGGAGTCAGATGGCTGCCAGGCCCCACATTTACTCCTCAGCCCATAAAAATGTCACTTTTCTCTTTTTAAAATCTTCATCTAACAGAAAAACATCTCTTTGTCCTCCAAAACAGGACCCACAACAATTTGACAGTCCCAGATCCTAGGCCAGGAGGAGACCTACAAACAACAAATAGTAGGCTACTGAAGTCCTAGGTAAGTCTTTCATATACCTGTCATCATTCAATGCCCTCATTCTTCCTGCTAGCTCTGTTTTTTGTGAAGTAACTAGTGACTGAATATCATGACCATGGTCCTACCAAATTCACAGTCCATTTTTGTAAATTTCACGGTCATAGCATTTTAAAACTCTTGAATTTCATGGTTTCAGATATTTAAATCTTAAATTTCATGGTGTTGTAACAAAATATGAATATATTTAAAAACAGCAGAATATAAACATGTAAAGCCCTTAAGACTTAGCATTTCTCAAACTGCAGGACTTGACCCAAAAGGGGGTCGCAGGGCTATTATAGGGGGTCACAGTATTGCCACCCTTACTTCTGTGCTGCTTTCCGAGCTGGGTAGCTGGAGAGTAATAGTCTGACTAAATTGTAACAGACATGATTGTATTGTGTCCACACAGTCTTTTCCCCACACGCCTCAGTAGTACCATATATCAACAGTTGTTGGTGTGTCCAGACATACTATGCTGCTTGTTTGTATCGGTGCATTCTGGGGAAACCTTGGCAGCTATCCCAGATTGTGTTAGGGTGAAACGCACACAGGGTAGCACAAGCAGCACACAGGTGTCATACTAAACAGAGCTGGTAGAAAGGAGGACTGACAAAACCAACTGTACAAACACAATTAAGGGGTCCCCTGTATACAGCAAAATGACAGTTCTCATCCTGAGGCACCATGTGCCAGTCTATGCCATTGGCAGGATTCACAAACTTACCCATTCATGTCAGTAACTGGTTAAAAGTTATAATGTAAACAGGTCCTACAGTTCCCAGTACCATCATATTGACAGGGTAAGGCTGAATTGGATATTTTAAAAATCAGGAACTGCCTTATTCAGGATGAGGTGGGACTATCAACACTGAGTCCCCCAAAGTTGGTCTAAAAATGAATGAGTTGTGGACCTTTTAAAAACAAAGGAAATTATTAATTCAAATTTTATCTCTGAATTGATCCTATCTCCTGCAGTTCAGAATGGATCCCTTCTATTCAGCTAAGTGAATTCTACCTGCTTTATTCTTCGTGTCACTTTGTTTTAGTGCTTAATTGTAAATTATAGGTAATTCTTAATACTGCTGTTTCAGTTCTTCTAGTATGAAAAAAGGAGAGGGTGGAGTCATACTGAGGTTTTTATTTATTTTTATTTTTTAAGGAAGCGTTCCATTCCTGTTGTCTTGCTCACTTATAGCCCCCTCTCCATTATCTATATTTAAATACTATCTTGCCAATTCAAAGTGTGTCTCTAACAATATTCAAAAATAGTATCCCATAGCTTAGGCTTAAAACTTGTTTTACTTTAAAACTGTTGCAGTTTAGCAGGGAACGTATAAATCCCTCTGGTACTCTCTGTGCAGGCAATTCTATCCGGAAGTAGCAGAGGACAAAAGAGCAAAGAGGACTGTGTCTGACAGTTCTTTAAACAAGCTGTTAATTTGACTAGGGATTCTGGCAACCTACCCACGGCTCCTAATCAAAACTGAAGAGCTGCAGTCTTGCTTTATAAAAGTTTGCCTCCCTATAGTTTCTCCTCAAAGCTTTTATCATTGGGGTTTCTCCTTCACTGTGTAGGGTACAGTGAAAAAAAGATGTATAACAAATTTGACTGACTATAGAAAAATGTTACTGCAACTTCTATAAGCTTAGCTTTGTAAATGGTATTTGTCTATGCTTTTTCTCTGGCTTCTCTTAAACGGACCTGTCACGGATTCACAGGCCCAGTGCTCTGGAACAGCTCAGGAACAGCCCCTGGGAGGACCCCCTTCAGTTTGGCAACCTTCCATGTGTAACCCTTCTGCCAGTCAGAGTCGGCAGCAACAATGGCCGGGTTCCGTATCTAGGGGTTCCATTCCAATAACACAATGCAAAAACCGGCTCGAGCCCCCACCCAGTGACCTGGGACAAATATATATCACCCCCCCGGGCGCCTCTAAGAGGCAGTACTTCCCCTCTCGCAAGCACAGAGTCTGAGTGTAGAAAAACCTTTTAATGACAGAGAGAAACAATGCGGCCTTTTGCTGGGGAAACACCACATCTAGGATTTGTAAACCAAACTGTGAGCAATGACCCACCCCAGCAAATTGGCCATGTCCTTTCCCTTTGGTTCTTGAGTCCATCAACCCCAAAAATCACCCAAAGTCCCAAAAGTCCAACAACCCAAAAGTCCAGACCCAGAGTTCAAAAGTTCATCTGCAGAGTGTTACACCCCCTCCAGTCTGGGTAGAAATGGGGAGGGGAGAGGTAAGGGGCACCTTACGTGGCTCGAAGCTGACTGCCCCGTCCCTTCATGGGGCTTCGCTCGGCTCTGCTCTGCTCTGCTCCGCCAGCCATCCCACGAGTCACTCCGCTCAGCCATCCCGCAAGCCGCTCCGCCAGCAGCTCCGGTCCGTCAGCCGGCCTGCAAGCCGCTCTGGCTGTCCTGCCAACTGCTCCGCTCCGCCAGCAGCTCTGCTCTGTCAGCTGTCCTGCAAGCCGCTCTGGCTGTCCCACCAACGGTCCCGCTCCGCCAGCAGCTCCGCTCCATCAGCCGGCCTGCAAGCCGCTCCGGCTGTCCCGCCAAGTGCTCTGCTCCATCAGCAGCTCCGCTCCACCAGTCGCTCAGCAATATATCTTCTGGCTCCCCCACTACTTAACACAGTGCTCAGTGATTTCAGCTCATAACAATTTCAGCTTTTTAGTGATTTCAGCTTGTAGTTAGGGGAGCCTTCGTGCTCATTTGCACACTTAGTCCAGAGTAATTCCAACTCAGCAGCCTGTGAATAGACTCCTAAGGAACTCAAAATTAGCTCTGATATTCTACAGTGGGGAGAGAGAAGGAGGTGTAATTGACATTTAGGACCCTCAGAAGATGCCCATACCACCAGATACAAATACCTGTCCCCAACCTCTCTCAATTCACTGGGTTTTGGAATCCATGTCCCTCGCCTAGCAAGTGCTGCTTAGCTAAGGGCGAGTCCCTTCATCATAACAAAAGCCCACTGTCCTTGATTCACGTAATCAGGGTAACAACACTTTAGTCTTCCTGCCCCAATAACAGAGAAACTGGGGCTCCCACAGCAGTCAAGGTGACCATTTGGGCAAGCGGTCCATCATGCTTTGCAGGGTGGGTGTGTCCATGCAAACAAGATTAGCCCCTGACATCCCTTTCCACAACTCACCACCAGATGTCAGGGTAGAGCTCATCCTGACTCTGCTTACACATGGGGGTTGCACTCTCTCTCTGGGATAAGCCCCTTTACCTGGAACTGAATGTCAGAGCCTTCAGCACCCTTGCGTCACACCGTGAGCGTCCCTCAGTGAGTCCACTTGAATTGGACCCCTGAGGGGAGAATTATTCACCCCAAGGGAGCAATGCACCCCCAACTTAGTCTGGAGTGACTCTTGGCCAGTGTTATAAAATGGAAGGATTTGTTAACTGTCTGGGACACAGCACAGGAAGTCCTTGGGGTAGCATAGAGAGCTGAAAAGTCGAACTGGGTCTGACTAGAGCTTGCAGCCCCCAGTCCAGAAGTGTCCCTGCTTCCAGCAGCCCACACTCAACCGAACCAATCTGCCCCTCCTCAGTTCTTTGTTCCTCTTTCCGGGCAAATCAAAGGTCACCTGGTGATCCACCTTAGCTCTTTGCTCTCCAGCTGATCCAAACTGGCTGGCCTGTTATTAGTTGCTAGTCACCAGATATCTGGGCATTGTCTTCTGGGTTCTCTGTGGGCATGGGGCCCAGACAGCCAGACGTCAATCACAACTGGTCCTCTCGGTCTCTGCAGAGATCAAACAATCTTTCCTCCCCACTTAGTTAAACATGCAGTACATAGGGGAAACTGAGGCACACAATATTCACACAAAATATTAAGAAACTTCTCACTTTGTCACAGGGCCCTAGATAACCAGGAGCTCAATCACAAACTGAGTAACAACTTCAGAGAAATTGCTTGCCTGAGCTCTCCTCCCTGAAGTCTCTATTGCAGTTCCATTCAAAACTTGGACTGGATTACTTGAGAAAATACCTCAAAATAGGTCCCTCAAAACTTGAGCTGTTTAAAGCAGATATCTCCTAGACACCCAACAAGGAGGGACACAGAGGACCCTGACCATATTCTGTACAGTTTTAAAGTGAGTATTTACCTCCTTCATGTTTGTCTGCTTGTTAGGACCAGCTAATGTACATGCAATGATACATATAAGCCAAACCCACAAACTGTTAATTGCATGGTTCCAATTTTATATCCCAGCTGTTAAATTCTTAGCCTTCAGTAGCTAAAAGCTGGGGAATCCCACCCATTCTGCCTTCCCTAACAAAGAAACAGCCTTGTAAACTATTATAAGGAGATCAGTTACAACAGATTGTTCGTTACAAACATTAGGAAAAGTACAGTTTGACAGTTAGCCATAAGCAGGGATGTGCAAACTAGTTCTGCGAAAGTTAATGACCTTATTTCTGAACCTTCACTAGTGCCTGGAACTGAATCTGGGTCAAGAGGGGTTGCAAATAGAGGAATATGTGTGTGTTACTGAAATATATAATGAGGTTGGGAACCCCCACAACCAGCCTTTCAGATACAACAGTGGAGTAGCTAGACACGCTGATAGCCCATTAAAGGGAATCTTTTGTGGCATCTATGAGCTTCACAAATGTGAGCCAAACACGGGACTGTTAATGCAGCACTGTCATAATGACTTGTCACCTTTATTAGAGACATGAAGATATAGTTATATCTTAACCACTGTGATAGTCTGTATCCCCATGTTCACCCCTTTTACAAGACTATCTTAAATTTTGTATAAAGTATACTGTGTAAGGTATCATTTGAAAACTCATGATTGGCAGATCATTATTGTCCTGGTAAAATATGTGTATAAAGATGTAAGATTCCACTGTGTGAAATACTGGGACATATTCTGGAGGGCAGTCACAAACAAGTTCCCCAGAGAGAAAAGGTTAGCCAATGCCAAAGTCAAGTGTCAATGGGATCAAAGGGACCATCACCTGATTAAGTGGCCAGGAGAGAGGGTATGGGCAAAAAATCTAAATTTTGACAAAGAAGTAGTTTAAGGTTCCCAGCCACATGGACTTTCTGTCGCCTGAACATCAGCTGGAGGTGATTCTTGTGCAAGGGAAGGACTATAAAAGGAGAGAGCAGACGCCCCAAACCACCTTCTCTCCCTTGCTCTCTTCCCATGGAATCATCAACACCTGAAGAACAAAGGAAACACCATTGGACTGGGAGGGAGATCCTGACTGAAACAGGGTCAGCCAGTAAGACCGCTGGAACATGTGATGAGAGAGACCTTTGCTTTGTATTTACGTAGCTTGTTAAATTAGGTGTTAGATGCATTTTACCTTTTATTTCTTTGTAACCAATTCTGATTTATATGCCTCATTACTTACAGTCACTTCAAATCTAACTTTCTGTAGTTAATACATTTTGCTTTATTGTTTTATCTAAACCAGTGTGTTTGGATTGAAGTGTTTGGGCGACTCCATTTAGGATAACAAGCTTTGTGCATATCATTTTCTGTTAATAAATGATGAACTTTATATGAGCTTGTATTGTCCAGAAGGGTGCTGAGCAGTACAAGACACGCATTTCTGGGCATAGGCACTGACTCAGTGGGTGCTCCGGAGCTGGAACACCCATGGAAAAAAATAGTGGGTACTCAGCACCCACCGGCAGCCCCACGGATCAGCTCTTCCCCGTCCCCCACAGCCCTCCCGCCTGCTAGCAGGCCCCGCTGATTAGTGCTTCCCTCTCCCTCCCAGTGCCTCCTGCCTGCCGCGATCAGCTGTTCAGTGGTGTTCAGGAGGCACTGGGCGGGGAGAGGGTGGAACGGGGGCGGGAAGGGGCAGGGGGGGGCTTAGGGGAAGGGGTGGAGTGGGGGTGGGGCCTGGGGTGGAGTTAGGTTGAGTACCCCCCCAGGAACTGGGGAAGTTGGCGCCTCAGGTTCTGGGGGAAAGTTAAATCACAACAACAAAATAGCTGTTTTGGAGCTCAGAAATGTATTTGGTGAAGAGGAATGGTGGGGAGAAAGTCCATGCAAAGGTTTTCTGGCTGTGGACTGAGTTTGTTTATAAATTGTGGATATGTCCTGAGCCTCAAAGACTTTGGAAACAATTATGCAATTAAAAGTTTTAACAAAATGGGATCTACTCTTGAGTCCTGTGCATGTATTTGTTTTGTGCCTGTGTGACACCTGTATTACAGTAACATACAGAGACCCCAGCTGAGGGTGTGGCTCTGAGGGGTCCCCTGTAAAAAGGAATTGTAAGAGAGAGTCCCTGCCTTGAAAAGATTACAGTCTAAATATGCAAGACAGATGGAGGGTGGAAAGAGCATGTCATAGTGCAGGGTGTCAATGTGAGAGTTGGTGTGTTGTCTGTGTTTGTTAGATATGTACAGGGAAAGTGTGTATGTGAGAGTGTTCTCTATGTGGGTGGCTCAAAGTATTAGGAGTCATAAAAGTCTTTTCAAAATGTGAAGACAAAACTTGTGTCTAATCCTAGAAAAAAGAAGAGATGCATCATAAATATAGCACTCTGCCACTGGATTTAGGAATGCACAGTAGTGACACATGAATGAAAGAGACCCAAACCCCAATACAAAGTCTGACCCTCCTCTCACTTGTACCATTGTAAATCATGAATAATTCTACTGAAGTCAGTGGCATCAGAATAGTGTAAAACTGGTGAGAGAGGAGAAATAGGCCCACAGTTTGTAGCCCCTATCCTGGGTGTAGTGTACCTACTTTTGACATATACCCAAGGGGTCTATGTGTGTGTGTCTCTCTCTACTTTTTTTTTTTTTTTTGACACTTTGGCAAAACGTTTATAGCTTATTGAATTTAATATATGTGTGTGTGTTTGGGATCAGAGATGTTCTTGTGTGTAGAGGCGCAGGGCCAGATTACAGCATAGGCCCTAGGACCATGTCTGCACTGCAGCTGGGAGCAAGCCTCCCAGCTTGGGTAGACAGACTCATGCTAGTGGGGCTTGAGGCAGTATGTTAAAAATAGCAGTGTGGTGGATGCTGTGGCTTAGGCTCTGAAGCATAGAGGTTAGGTGGACTTGAGAGCTAGCTAGCTCAAACTCCGCTAGTGCAAGTCTGTCTACACAGGCCGGGAGGCTCACTCCCAGCTGCAGCATAGACATGTCCTATGTGTCCATGGCTAGGGCCCTCACTCCTGGAGTCATGTGACTGTCAGACTCTCAGCCTTTTTTCTTTTTAAAGCATGTTTCTACCTCTCATAAATGAATGTCAAATGATGTAGTGATATCTGCCTGAGTTTGCAGACATCTTGAAAATAAAGCTGTGACAAAGATGAGTTTCCTCATTCATCTCCAAGGCTCCCTGCTCTGGGGTACCCTACCTAAGCCACCCCAGGAGAAGACTGTATGTGTGGCAGGAGCCCACTCATCCAATCAGACACAGTCCATTGTCTGGGTCAAGTATAGGGGAGCTCTGTTGCTGCCTTTGCTGCAACAGTGTGAGGTCCCCGTTACCAATTCTGAGGGAAAGATAGGCCCATGATGCTGTCCTTACCCTCTTGTAAAGAGGAGTGGGGTTTCACCTGTCTACCAAGAGGGGATAGGACTATGATGCAGAGGCAGAGCCATGGAGGGCCCCATGTTTAGCACCAAAGACTGACGTAATCTGGTCCTGTAGAGGGGTGATGGGGATTTCTAGTAAGAAGCTGGTATGTCTGGTTGGATCAGTAGAAGGGTGCTAGCAGCAAGGTGTTTGTATAGAGAGGGATGTGTGAGTGGGGAGTTTATGTGCTGGGTTTCTCTGGTTGGGACTGGTCTTTCTATAGGTGCTGGCTATCCAGAAGATTTTTATGTAGGAGTGCTGGGTGTTTGTGGAGTAGTTGTTGTTTGGGGGTGATAGCTGCTGTCTGTCTGGGGCGGGGGGAGGGGAGGCTTCGTCTGCATGAGGGCTGTCTTATGGAATGCTGGGTTTGCCTGGTCCAGTTGTTGGGGTGTGATTGGTGCCTTTATGAGGTCCTGGATGTTTAGGAAAGCTTATGTATGCAGGAGCGCTGTCTTCAGGAGATGTTGGGGCTATCAGAGGGGTTGCATGTGGAAAGATTTGGGGTGGGATTGATGTCTTAGGTGGGTTATGAGTAAGGCCCTACCAAATTCATGGCCATGAAAAACGTGTCATGGACCATGAAATCTGGTCTCCTCCTGTGAAATCTGGTGTTTTATGTGCTTTTATCCTATACTATACAGATTTCACAGGGGAGACTAGCGTTTCTCAAATTGGGGTCTTGACCCAAAAGGGAGTTGCAGGGGGCTCATAATGTTATTTTAGGGGGGTCGTAGCATTGCCACCCTTACTTCTGCGCTGCCTTCAGAGCTGGGTGGTTGGAGAGCAGCGGCTGTTGGCCTGGAGTCCAGCTCTGAACGAAGTGCCCTGCCAGCAGCAGCACAGAAGTAAGGGTGGCAATACCATACTATGCCATCCATACTTCGGCTGCGTTGCTGATTGCAGAGCTGGGTGGCTGGACAGTGGCAGCTGGTGTCTGAGGGCACAGCTCTGCAGGCAGTAGCACAGAAGGGTGTCAACACCATACCAGGCCATCCTTACATTTGTGCTGCTATTGGCAGTGGCTCTGTCTTCAGAGCTGGGCTCCTGGCCAGCAGCCACCACTCTCCAGCTGCCCATCTCTGAAGGCAGCATCACCACCAGCAGCAGCGCAGAAGTAAGGGTAACAATACCACAACCCCCCTCCAATAACTTTGCAACCCTACCACAACTCCTTTTTGGGCCAGGACCCCTACAGTTACATCACCATGTAATTTCAGATTTAAATAGCTGAAATCATGAAAGTTATGATTTTTAAAATCCCATGAAAGTGAAATTGACCAAAATGGACCATGAATTTGGTAGGGCCCTATATGAGTAGGCTTGGCAGAATTCAATTTTTTAAAATTTTGATTGATAATGTATATTTCAGTTTTTTTCTATTTTTATATATTTACTTTTTCACAGTTGTGGGAAATTATGGGGAGGTGTCACACAATTTTTTAATAGTCACAGATGTTGATTCAAAAATGTAAAAATTTTATAACTGTTAAAATACAAATTGTCAATTTCACATCAAAATATGCAAAGTAAATATCCTTAAATCAAATTAAGTTTTCACGCAGCATTGTTCTTACTTTGCCTATCCATAACTTTTAATTATCATTGATGGGAGAGGGAGGGAGGGAGGGAGAGAGAGAGAGGTGTGTGTGTGTTGAAATCAATGTATACTGACCCGAATACAAAATCTAATCCTTCCAAGCCTACTTATGAATGACAGTTACCAGGTGTCTGTAGAGGAACTATCTGAATGGTAGCTGCTGCCTGATAGGTATCTGTGGCGGGAGAGCTGAGGGGCATATCGGGATGCTAGATGTCTCAGCTGATGTGTGTGAGGTGCTGGATGGTGGTGTTTCTGAGTGGGGATGTGGCGGGTGGGTGGAAGCAAGTTGATTGGGGTGTAGGATGGTGGTGTCTTGGGGGGTGAGGATGTGGGGGGGGTGAGGATGGGAGGGTTTCTGAGGGGAGTGGGGAGTAGGATGGAAGTGTCTTTGGAGAGATGTGGGAGAGCAGGATGGAGATGTAGGATGGGGAGCTTTTGTGGGGAGTGGGGAGTTCTGGGGAGTAGGATGGAGGTGTCTATAGGGAGAGTGTGCAGAGGTGTCTTTGGGAAGATGTGGGAGGTGTGAAGATGTGGGGGGATGAGTATGGGGGATCTCTGGGCAAAGGGGGAGATATGGGGAGTAAGATGGAGGTGTCTCTGGGGGGAGATGGTGTGAGGATGTTGGGGTGTAGGACGGGGAGTCTCTGGGGGAAGGGGGAGGTGTGGGGAGTAGGATGGAGGTGTCTCTGGGGCAAGAGGGTGTGAGGATGTTGGGGATATGTAGGATGGGGGGTCTCTGGGGAAAGGGGAAGTATGAGGAGTAGGATGAAGGTGTCTCTGGGGGGAGAGGGTGTGAGGATGTTGGGGAGGAATATGGAGGTGTCTGGGGAGAGTGTGAGGATGTTGGGGGTGTGTAGGATGGGGAGTCTCTGGGGAAAGGGGAAGTGTGGAGAGTAGGATGGAGGTGTCTCTGGGGAGATGTGGGGGAGTAGGATGGGGAGTCTCTGGGGAAAGGGGAAGTGTGGAGAGTAGGATGGAGGTGTCTCTGGGGAGATGTGGGGGAGTAGGAGGGGGAGTCTCTGGGGTTGTTGGGTGCAGGATGGGGGGTCTAGGGAGAGGGGGGGTCGTACGGGGAGTACGGTGGGAGTGAGGAGATGGGGGGGCGGGTCTCTGCAGGAGGGTGGAGTCGGTGAGCCAGGCTCGTCAGCCGCTGGGTGTGTGGCGCTCCGAGGGGCCGCCCGCTAGATGGCGCCTCTCACTCGCCACGGCCGCTCTCTGGTTCCTGGCGCCCGGTGGTGCCGGGCGGGCGCGCTCCAGCGGGGGCGGGTTGGAGGCACCGTCCTGAGGCCGCTGGCTTGAGCTCCTGCCGCAGAGGGAGGCGGGGAGCCAGACGCGCCGCTCCCTCCCCCCCTTCCGCGCGCGGGCTGCGGCCGCTGCCAGGATGTCTCGGGAGCGCGGCGGCTGCTGGCTGCTCCCCGCGCTGCTGCTCCTGCTGCCGCTCTGCGCGCTGGGTGAGTGGCCGGGGGGCTTCGGTCTGCGCGCTGCTGCCTGGCGGGGGACAGACCGGGCATGGGGGGTGACGGCGGCGACACCGGAGCCGCAGCGGCCGCTCGCCTCCTCTCCGCGGGCGGGGACGCGGCTGCGGAAGGACGTTCCCCCTTCCTCGAAGTTTGTTGGTGGGATGGGCTGGGGGAGGAGGCGAGCAGCCGCCTCCCCGGAGCCCCGCACGGCGCCCTCTGCCGCCCGCCCGCCGGACTCGGAGCGTCCCGGGCCGGGCGGGAGGCTCTGTGGTGAGGGCCGGGAGACCTACGCCTGCCGCCCGGGGCGGTGCTGGCCGCGAGCACCGGCCCGGGGTAGGGTCCCGCGCTGCTCTCCTGACAGTGGGGAAGGGACCGTAGCCTGGCCGCCGGCGGGGGAGCCTCGGGGGGTGCCGCCTCCCCCAGAGCTCCAGCCCCGCTGGCTGCGGCGGGAGGAGGGGGGAGCCGGTTGGGGTGGCCGGCGCGGGTGCCGGGGCCGGGGTTGTGTCTGGTGCTGTTTGTGAAGTGCTGGTGGCTGCGTTGAGTTTGAATTACAGCAAGGCAGGGCTGGAAAAACCCCAGCTCCAGCGCTGTGCAGGACCAGGGAAACCTAGACCAGCCCTGACAGGTGTTTCTCCAACCTGCTCTTAAAAACCTCCAGTGAGGGGGATTCCACAACCTAGAGAAATTACCAGCTCTTAGGGCTGGATGGGGACCCAGTCAGGTAAAAATCAAGTGTTTAAAAAACTAAATTCTTCTCTCTATTCCCTTTCCAAATAGCGGTTTAGGCCAGGGGTGCTGCAAGGTTTTTAGGATGTGTGTGTGGAGCACCTCTTAATACAGAGGAGTGTCATGGAGCATTTCCCCATCTATCGATATTGCAAAGAGCAATTGCTAACATAAAAAAGGAAATACTTTCCCAGTATTAATGTGGTTTACCTGACTTGTAATGTGCTTTGGCAGATGGGAGAATAAAAGAGGAGAGTTAGTCCCATGTGACCAGCCAGCTTTCCACAGCCCTGTGCTTTCCCAGTCTGTGTACCACAGTTTGGAAACCACTGCCTTGGATGGGTAAAAATTAAAGACTCCTCCAAATCTCATTTGTTTTTCATTATTTGTGCTCTGATTTTTTGAAAAAAAAATTCTCTCATCTTGGAGAATAACAGCGTTGTCAATTTGTTCTTAACCAACCTTGATATCTGGTTCTTTTTCACTAGCACACTTTTGGGGTTGCAAACCCTGCAGGGGAATATTTAAATATAAACAAACTTCAAACTCAAATAAAAATATTGATTTTTCTTTTTTGTAAAGTTTATCTTCCTCACCAAAATAGTTTAATCCCAAAATGCAGTTATCTGACAGTTTCTTTTTAAAGCCATATTTCAGTCCCTCTCAGGATGAAGGATTTTGCTTGACTGTAAATATCTCACTGAAACAGTTTTCTTGATTAAAGATGAATCTCCCTTCCTCCAAACTGTCATCCCAGCCTTAGAATAGCAGCTTCAAGTTTATTGCTATGTAAGGGGAAAGTCAGTCAGTTTTTAAAAAAACCTTAAAAATTATTTAACTTCAAAATGGGGAGAGAGCAATGGAATTGTAGGTGTGTGGACCCAATTTAAGTCAATGGGTGTCAGTATGGGTCTAGGGATCTGCTCATTGCAGGATCAGAACCTTAGTTTGCATAGTCTTAGAAATATCTTTTTTTTAATGCTAAGAGCAGCCTCTTCTTTCACAAGCATCCTGCGCTTTTGAGATGGCAGAGGGAAAGTTGAATATTTCTCACCAGTGGTAAACATTCTTATCCATTGCCATTTTACAACAAAGCGGTAAAGGTAATTAGATATCTTTAGAACTTTCTTCTACCAAATGTATTTGCTGGTAACATGCACAGTGGAGAAAAATATTTACATAGTTTTATGCTTAGTCTTATGTTTAAGATTTTTTCATAAAGAATCAACAGAATTCACCCCCTCCTCCCAAAAAAACCCCAATCTTATTTTTCATATAAAGAGATTGTGTACATAATAAACAATTTAAGGAATAATTTTTAATAGTTTAAAATGGTGACTTCAGCCTGAATATTTTTTCATACATGTCTCAGTTGCTTCTTAAAAAAAGGGCTTTTTTAATCTAAAAAATTAAATGTGACTTGGTTTAATTGCCTTACATAATGTTTGGGGTGCTGGAGCTCACAGTACCCCTCAAAACTCTGTCCTAACAAGTTTGTAGCACTAATAAGGCTTTGCTCTTTACTGGTTAGGTTAGAAGCCTTTGAAGTTAATAGGGCAGTAGAGTCAAGAAGAGCTGGTATAAAAACTTCAATGTAAATAGATAAAAGACTGATTTATTTTGCCTCTTTACTGCTCCTGAGTTGTCTCAGTATCAAAGACCCCATGTGTCTGAGCCGCAGCAGCAATGTAGATGTTAGATGTTACCTTGGGAAACATATCAAGCCATAAAACCCGGTGTGCTGTGAGAATCTGATAAAGGCAGCAAAATAATACAGGGCACCAAAAGAGAGACCCGGGCTGAAAGGATCGCTTTCATTAAATGATAATTAGTAAAAGTCCAAGGAACCCCTGTCTTGCATGCTGTACCTACAAGAGGCAGTAATATCCGCTATTTCAGCATTCTAAACCTAGCTGTTCCCAAGTATTTCAAATTTGTGAAAACTGTTTATTGACCATGTTTTTTGACATATGTAAACAATAACATATGAAAAGACTCTCATAAGTTAAGGGATAATATCATAGTTTTCCCTTAGCTTGTTAAGAGACTGATGCAAAGCACCTCAACTGGAAAGACTCCCGTTGATTCAAAGCTCCCTGAAGTCAGGCCCTCAAAGAGGAAGATACAATAAATGTTCTTTAGTCCCTTGGTATATGCTTTAGTATGGTCTGGTTATACCATGCTTTTGCTTTTACAAATATTTTAAAACATTTATAATTTAAATGAAAGATTTTAAATCATTTTAAGTGTGTGGAAGCTCCTCTTGTTTCTAAAAGGGAACACTTAAAATGTTTTTCTTTACATTTACATTATTATAGAATCAAGGTTCATAGTAGTCTGCTGTTCACCTGCTGAGCAATGGCAAAGATAAGTGAGAGCTTTTCCTCTCCAATACTATCTGCCAGTGACCTTTCCCATCCCAATTTCCGTGAATGTAATGGGGAACTTTAGAAAAAGATCAATAGTAATTAAAAGCAGTTATTTTACTTTCCCAGATTTCAGTTTCCAATTTTGGTGGAAATGGGCTGAAAACCAGGGAGTCTGACTTTTTCTGCTGATTCTGGTTTCCATTTCTGTTACCAAAAGAAACAGATATCAGAGTGGTAAAAGTGAGGACAGGGTTTTAAAATATCTAAAAATGCTCTGCTCTCCTTTACCTTATTCAACTTCAGTTACTATGGAAGTAGAATCAGAATAACTACTGGTAACCAGCCAGAAAGGTGAGGACTGGAACTTGACATTTTCAACTTATGGCTGATTGCTGTGCAAATCACATAAACAACTACAGGTGCCAACCAGGTCAAAGTCTACAATACTTGAAATATGAAAAATGTGAACTTAAAATAGCAGGTAACACTTATGTGATTTCCTTACTATTTTTTCTTAGACAATTGTAAAGATTGCCTGCAAGGTAAATTAGTTAATGAGTTTGACTTATGTGGTTTCTCTTGGTGCCTCCACAACTGGAACATTCACTAGCTAATCGAATTCTTCTCATAATACTTTTATGATTATCATGTAACATGGTAACTATTCAGTGGGGTGCATATGGTACATGTATATTGGTTGACAAACATTAGGGGATTGGAAGCATTTCTGGAATTGGGAAGGCAGAGTGGGCATTTGGGTCCTTGTGAGTTTGGAAAACAGAATAGGTCTCTTCTAAGAAACAGTAAATGGAACATACTGCAATTGTCTGAATTTGTGACAATGTTTGGAGAAAGGCCACTGTTGTTGTTATATGTATTGTCATGGTGCTTAGGAGCCCCAGTTGGACCAGGATCTCATTAGCACAGAACAGTCAGACAGTCCCTACTCCAAAAAGCTTACAGTCTAGTCTGCTGGACTCTGCCTTGTGCCTTCTTTTCAGAGCACTGAGTAATCTACCTAGGGAGTGGTTCCTGAATATTAAGAAATTCTCTGAGCAGTCATTTTCTACTGATTGTCTGCCAAAAGATAATTCAATATTTGTGCATATTAAACTCTAAAGCCACTAGTGGCCTATGTGAATATTTGAAAAGTCTTCCCAGTTCACATAGTGCGAAGGATACAAAGTAAATGTTTGTGCGTATCTGTTGGAAAAGAGCAGGGCTGAGAATGTAAAATTATCAGGAATAAGGATAGTGACATATTTAGGCTACCAGTGTCAGTACTCTTCTGGACTATGTCCAAAAAGTGAATTTTGGTGGCCATAGAAACTGCATATGAGAGAGCGTCCCAGGTGAACAGCAGAAGTAGGAGATGAGAATAACAGATTTAGCAAGGTGTGTGGGATCCATGTACCTTTTGACAATATAAAAAAGAGAGATTTATAACCTACTTCATCTCTATATAATTCCTTAGATTTTCTTCTGTGCTGTCAAGGATATAGTACAGTCTGGGTCTTTTTTCCAGGTTAGCTGTATAAGCCTTGATTTGTTTCAAGGATCCTGCAGATTAATATTTTATAAATCTCAGAAGCTGTGTTGCATGAGTTATTTAAAGGTCTGATGAGAGAGGAGGTATTTCTTTTCAGTCTCAGTTGCATATTAAAGTCAGATCTCTTTATGCAACACCTCACTGGCATGTTAAAAATCGAGAATAATGAAACTCGATATTTATGTTGCAGTCATGCAAAGCAACGCAATTTACTTGGTGATACATCATCTTCAGGTTAATGCCTTGCGAATATTAAGTTTCCCAAAAGGTGATTTCTTGCATTGATCTTGCAATTAGAATTCTGTCAAATAGAGGACATGAAGCTGTTTTGCCTATGCAAGGTATTCCTTGTGTAGTGCTTCATATGCAGTTATTTTGATTCATGTAGTAGATAGAGGATAAGGTTTTGAGGTTTTCAGAGAGGTATAAAATTAGTGTTTGGCAATTCTGCACTAGTGAGTTTACAGCAGCACAGCTGAACCAATGCATCTGCGCCTCGGTAAGATCACTCGTGTAGCCACCCTATGCCAGAAGGAGAAAGCTCGCCCGCCGACATAGCTACCACCGCTCGGGCAGATGGTTTTATTATGTTGTCAGGAGAAGCTCTCCCGTCCACATAGTGCTGTTCACACCGGGACTTCTGTCGATATATCTCATGTTGCTCAGGGGCGTGTGTTTTTTTCACACCCCTGAGTGACATTAGTGATAGTGTAGCCTTTGTTGTTTATTAGAAAACACTGGAGTTTTCAAAACACGTTGTGTCCTTTCAAAATAGGAGTGCAAAATGATTTCTTAGTCTCTGATTTGAAAATAAATCACATTGTGCGGGTAGACCCCAGCACTAATGGAGAGTCCCATTGAATCCCAGGGGTCCTCCCATGCGTAGCCCCTGAAAGAACTGGGGCCTTAATCAAATCAAGTCTTCCCCATTAGATGTTTTGGGGTGGCTGTTTACCAATGTTTTCTTGTCTTCACTGGCATGCGTTAGAGATTAGTTTCAACAGTAGCCGGGATGTCAACATGAAATACAGCTCCTAGATATTTAGTGACATTTGGGCTCCAATTTAAAAGGTATAGGGCTATGGATAACCGGAGATGAAAAAACAAAAGAGTTGGGACAATCCTGCCTAGTCCTTCTCCTAAATTACAAGATGCCTAGTGGGGATACTATTTACTAATATTCTGGCTAGGCAGATTTATAAAGAGGAGCTATTCATTTTTTAAAAACTTCATTCCAAACTATATACAGGAACTCCTCATTTAAAGTCGTCCTGGTTAATGTTGTTTTGTTGTTAAGTTGCTGATCAATTAGGGAACATGCTCATTTACAGTTGTGCAATGCTCCCTTCTAACGTTGTTTGCGGGCTATCAATTGCCGGCAGTTCAGCTGTCCCTTCTCCCACTGCCATGTGCCCTGAGACCCCTGCCTGCTTGCTGTGGGGGGGAGGAGGAGGAGGAGGAGAGGAAGAAGGGGGCTAATGTCAAGGTGTCCTTCTCCTGCACCTCGCTTTACCTCATCTTCCATAGAGCAGGGGGGGCACACGATGGAGGGAGCTGCTGCCTTAGGCAGAAGCTGTAGCTGCGGGCTTGTTGATCTAATTAACAAGGCAGTGTACTTCTGACCCCACTCTTGATACTTAAAGGGGAAATGCCCATCTCTATCTCTGAAACACATCTGTCTCTGTCTGCCCTCCCTCCTTTCCTGCTGGCTTGTAAAGTGTGAGAGTTAATCCTTGAGGGCTCAGCCAACTGCTAGTTCTTTTAGCAGTAAGGCATTCCCTGGGAAATTCCCACCCTCTGACTCCTCCACCTCAACCAAGCTTCACAATCATCATTACTGTGTACCAGTATTAAATTGTTTGTTTAAAACTTATACGCTGTGTGTGTGTGTGTGTGTGTGTGTATATATATATATATAGAGAGAGAGAGAGAGAGAGAGAGAGAGAGAGAGAGAGAGAGAGAGAGAGAGAGAGAGAGAGAGAGAGAGAGAGAGAGAGAGAGAGAGAGAGAGAGAGAGAGAGAGAGAGAGAGAGAGAGAGAGAGAGAGAGAGAGAGAGTGTGTGTGTGTGTGTGTGTGTGTGTGTGTGTGTGTGTGTGTGTGTGTGTGTCTGAGGAAAAAAAATTCCCCTGGAACCTAACCCCCTAAGTTACATTAATTGTTATGGAGAAACTGGATTCGCTTAACATTGTTTTGCTTAAAGTCGCATTTTTCAGGAACATAACTACAACGTTAAGTGAGGAGTTACTGTATGTTTAAATGCTGCAATAAGAAACTTCATCTGACCCAGTAGAAGGCTTTCTTGGTGTCAAGGGAAATACTAATTGTGTAATAAGTGACCAGGCTGAGTGGAGTCTTTGGATCCTTCCTTAAATTACAGCAGTTTTGGTTCAGAATACTTTTCACTTCTCTGTCACCTTTAATTAAAAAAACCTTAACAATCTTTACAAAGCCTCAGCCCCCTGAAGTAAATATAATCCCCATTTTACAGGCAGGTAAACTGAGACATAGTTGGCTAAAAGGTTACATTGGGAAGGGATCGGAAAAAATAATACAAATATTTTATTTTTCAAATTTTAAATACTTAAACTTTAGAAAAAAATTAATGTGGACATGTGTGCTCTTAAGGCAGTTTCAATTTACCAATGCGCAGGGACTCAAGATAATATTAGGTCAGTCCAAATTGGGAGCCTGGGCCTCTATTCATCCCTGCTAATTCCTAATTGGACCACCTTTCCCCATGTATTAGAAACCGCTGTTCTGCTGTTCAGAGTATGTGACCAAGAAATATGATGGCCCTCTTCAATTATGACAGTGTTATGCCAGCTCCTGACAGTATTTCAGAGAGTTTGTGTATGAACTTGCCTTCAAGCTGGATATCCAGTGGGTCTTCTCTGTAATAAACACAACCTTTACCCTCAGGGTAGAGTGAAATCTAGGTCCTCCCATATGATAGCACATTGTACTATCATCTGAATCATTGGACTGGCTAGATGTTTTTTCTTTTTTTAATGAGATTTATTTTGACTTGAAGCCAAAATCAGTTGGCCTCACATCAAAGAACAATTTTCTGTTCAGAGATGTATGGTAACAAAATTGTCAGGCTACAGCAGTGCAGCTTCTCAAACAGCAGATTGTCTAATGGTTGAAAAGATTATCACAAATATTCTCCACATTAAGTGACTCAATTACCTAAATGCTTTCTCGTCCTATAGAGGCAGAACTTTGTCCAATGTGATGATCAACTACTGTATTTTGAAAAAATATATTATTTTTGCTTTTCCCCCCCAGCTTTGGCTATAAGTGTAGCTGCTGAAGATGCAAAGGAACAGATGGAGCGACTGGTATCACAGGTAGTAAATTCTAATTCTGTTCCAGAAGTAATGTACCAAGATTATAAAATGTTTGGGGCAGAGACTGTGGGTAAAATTCTGACCCCTTTGAACTCAGTGAGAGCTTTGTCATTGACGTCATTGGAGCCAGGACCTAATGATGTCTTATTTTCTCTGAGGCACCTAGCACATTTTTAGTAATACCACTCTTCTAGAGCCTCTATCTTACAGCGTTTCCCACCCAAAGTTTTCTTAGAATGACCACAGCTGGTCCTATATTAATTTTATTCATTTCAATCCCTTTCTTAAACTGGATCTAATATATTTTGATATTTGTATTTTAAGAGTTATAGCTTTATTCTATTTAACACATCCATTTTTCTAAAAGAAATCTTGTAAAACTTGTTTTGCAACTTAGACATAAATTTAATATATATACAATTATAAATTGGCCTATGAAAGTCCCCAAATCTGCATTGCTGAGACCAGCAACTGTCAGATTCTTCCATTTTGTGGTACTGATCACATATTGTGGTAGCTGCTTTTCTACTCAGTCTTCCTCTTCTGTCTTGTCAGTTGTTAATGTCAGTTAAAGTCTTTCATTATCACATGTTTAGGTAGGTTTTTTTGTACAGTAAGCAGAGTGCTTTGGCATGACAAGGAGTCACTCACTTAATACAATAATTTTATTTATAAATTGGAGGACAGAAATGTTTTTCCTTTCCAGTACTCATTTAAAAGTAGAGTAAAAACCTTAATCTATATTTAAATTTTATTTTTAGTAGTTAGTATATACAGATAGCAGTTGACAAAGATATCCAGAGTAAATTTTGATCACACAACACTATCAACACAGAGCTCCTCCCAGTCTTCATTTTATACTTGTGTGTGTGTGTGTGTGTGTATGTGTATGTGTATGTATGTATGTATGTATGTATGTATACCTGCTGGGGGGATAGGAAGTGTTAAGTTTTACTACTTTGTTGATTTTGAATAATATGGAATAACTTGGGGAGCAAATGGATGCCTGTCTACTAAATAAAATCTGACATATTTCTATGCATGCCACTGTGCAAATAATACTTGCATATCTAATTTTTACATTGTGAGAGCACCACATAAGTAACTCCTAAGTTCAGGTAAAGCCATCCCTGCCCCCATTTAGTTGAATAACAAAATTGCTAGGTTTTGGGGTTTAAAAAAACAAAACAAAACCAAAAACGAATTAGTCAGGAATAGACTCTGTGAGCATACCTTTTATTTTTAACCAGCTGAAGAATTTGCATCCAGTAATCACAGTCAAAGACCTAATTAATGTGTTTATAAATCTTAATTTTTGCTGGATATAAAATTGCTACTCCAGCATTAATCTTAATAAATTCAGATTTATGTACCACAGACTTTTGATGTACTGACATACATGCATTCTGGTATGAAAGATAAGTCGTCATATTTTCATTACCATCAGTTGCTCTTTTATATGGCTACTTCCAATGCAGCTTCTCAGTCAAACGTAGAACTAAAAGAAAGAATGGAAATCTTGCTTCTGTCACTTTCCAGGGTATGCTCTTTACTTGTCATGGTCATTATGAGGTCCTTCCCATTAAGTCAGAATTCCAAAAACTTCACTCAGATTAATTTAATCCCTATAGAAGTGCTCTCTTGAGAATTCTGTAGACTGTAATCCTCCATTTATAGGACAGAAATGGCACAGGTGACAACTGTGCCAAGCTTCACCATTCAACCCTATATGATCACCAGTAAAAACTTGATTTACCGTGCAGTTTTGGAGGACATTCCTGTACTTAGAATGACATACTGTTCTATCAATTTATAATAAGTAACCACTCTCTGTGTGTGACCCCTGAAAGAATTTACTCTTTTTAGAGAAAATTCCTCAACTGGCTTTTCTTTTAACATTGTGGATGAGTGCTAACTCAAGGTCAGAGAAGGGGCCACAGAAACCAATATTGCTCCCATTATGGAGGGCACCTGAGGGTATGTCTCACTGTAGCTGGGAGCGGTGATTCCCAGTGCAGGTAGACAGACTTGTGCTAGCTCATCTCAAGTTAGCATGCTTGGGTTTGGGCAGCTAGCCTGAGCTGCTGCCAGTGCTGTTATGTCCACACTGCTATTTTTAGCGTGCTAGTTTAAGGTGAGCAAGCTAGAGTGAGTCTGTCTACCTGCACTGGAAATCACCCCTCCCAGCTTCTAGTGTAGACATATGAGAGAGTTAGAGGATGGCTTACTGGTAGGCTGAGAGGCACATGTCCAGAATAGAAGCATTATGGATTACAAATGAAATCAAACGTCTGTTTTGTTTATGTTCATGTGCAAGGCCTATCTTTCTCCTTGGTTTATGAAATGTGTTGGGTATGCTAGGTGTTGGACTGGGGATTTTGTGTGTGGTTGATTAATTTGTTATAGTTATGTTGAGGCTGTGTATTTGAGTTGATCTGGGGGAATTGTTGGGTCTGCTTATTTTAGTGTATTTTTAAAAAAACTGTTAAGGATGCCCAGAGAATTAGATGACTACTCTTTTTATTATGTTTATAGATCAAACTAACAAATAAAATGCATTATGTTAGTGTTAATTTTAATTTTAAAAATAAGAACCAACTGATATCAGGTTTTGCCCTGTTCGTTTTTACAAATTATTTTGAGTCTGAGTGCTGTATGTCCAGAAAAGGTAAGTGTCTCCTCCAGAGGCTCTCCAACAGCTGTGTCGGAGAGCAAGGTTGTGTGTGCATCATACGTCTGCGTAGAAGGTCTGTCTTCAAAAGTCTGTGGCCTACTCTTCATGACTATTTTGCCTTTGACTACTTTGCTGACACTGTTACTGCGGGTGACAGTTGTGAAGGTGTGTTTTACGATGTGGATACCTGTTTTCTGGAAACTAGACTGATGCCTTGTCTTGGCTACAAAATTAAGGGCTTGGCTACACTTGCGCGTTATAACGCAATAAAGCCGCCAAGAGCGCTCTACCTGTCCACACTGGTGAGGCACGTAGAGCGCACTGACTCCGTGGCTGGAGCGCTCCTGGTAGTCCACCTCCCCGAGAGGAATAACGTTTGTTGCGCTCTCGCTGGAGCGCCGCAGCGCCAGCGAAGTGTCCCAGAATGCCTCTTCTAGCCACTCTGGTCATCACTTTTGAACTCTGCTGCCCTGTCCTCAGGTGACCAACCATCAGACCCGCCCTTTGAATTACCTGGGAATTTTGAAAATCCCCTTCCTGTTTGCTCAGCCAGGTGTGGAGTGCTCTCGGCACATCTTTCCAGGTGACCATGCCTCCACGCACCAGGTGATCCCCAGTATGGAGCAATGGTGAGCTGCTGGACCTCATCAGTGTTTGGGGGGAGGAAGCCGTGCAGTCCCAGCTGCGCTCCAGTCAAGGGCCATGACAGAAAGAGGCTGTGACCGGGATGTGGTGCAGTGTCAAGTTAAAGTGAAGGAGCTGCGGAATGCCTACTGCAAAGCCCGCGAGGCAAACGGCTGCTCCGGTGCTGCCCCTGCGACCTGCAAATTCTACAAAGAGCTGGACGTGATACTTGAGGGTGATCCCACCTCCCCTGCAACGATCACCATGGACACTTCTGAGCCCAGCACAGCAACGGGGGAGGAGGAGGAGGAAAGCCCAAGCGAGGGTGCTGAAGCAGGAGGAGACACCCCGGAATCCCTTGAGGCATGCAGGCAGGAGCTCTTCTCGAGCCAGGAGGAAGGCAGCCAATCATGGCGTCCGGTGCTTGGGGAAGGACAAACACCAGAGGAGGTTCCCGGTAAGCGGCTTATTTTTTTTTCTTTTTCCGGGAAGGAAGTTTTTAGGTGCAGGCTCTTTGGGCGAGGAGGGTAAGGACTGCATGCATGCCTAGATGCAGAATAGTGCATTGATGTGGTCTATCACATCACGGTAATCGGCATCGGTGAGCTCTTCAAAAGTCTCAGCCAGAACGTGGGCAATGCGCCTGTGCAGGTTTATTGGGAGAGCCAGCGTTGTTCTTGTCCCAGTTAGGCTAATGTGTCCGCGCCACTCTGCCGCGAGGGGCGGGGGGACCGTTGCTGCACACAGGCAAGCTGCGTATGCATAGGCGCCGACTTTTGTCGGCGCCGGTGGGTGCTCGCGCCCCATGGCCCCGCCCCAACTCCACCCCCGGCCCCGCCCCTTCCCCAAATCCCCACCTCCGCCTCCTCCCCATACCCGTCCCCCGAGGTGCTGCCCCACTGTGCTTTCCCCCACCCTCCCCTTGCCAAACAGCTGAGAGGCGGGCGGCTATGCTAAAAAAAGCGCCTCCGGCGGCCCCGGGAACCAGGAAGCTGAGGTGAGTTGAGCGTGCAGCGGGGGGGCGGGGGCTGGCGGGGAGCTGTCGGTGGGTGCTCAGCACCCACCAATTTTTCCCTGTGGGTGCGCCAGCCCCAGAGCACCCACGGAGTCGGCGCCTATGTGCGTATGGGCTAGGGCAGAAGCCGCATTGTAGTAGAATACCCTCCCTTGCTTCCCCGGTCACTCTCAGCAGCGAGATATCTTCCAGGATGAGCTCCTGTGGAGAATGTTGGGACAGTGTTCAATATAGGTGTCCCCTGCAGCTGTTGGCTCACCCCAAGGCACAGAAACCCAGAGGACAGTCCAGCCATGAAACAATCCGTCCCCCTGGACCCTGTGCTTACTCACCATTTCTGGGGCTTCCATGGGTTATGTGTGCTCGCTTTGGGACAGGCAAAGTATGTTTTTTATGGACTGTGATTGCCCTCCTTATGTGCGGGGGAATCATTGCTCTGTCTGGTGTGTACAATGCTTCCTCTGTAAAGTGTTGCATTTTGCCTGTATAGGTGCAAACTTGAGATCTCAGCTGTCAGTCTTATCACCTGCCGACAGACTGAGAAGACTCAGGAAGAGGCCACATAAAAGCAAAGTGATTCATCAGTCTGTGGAAGAGAATCGAAAGGCACAGAAGTGGAGGAAGAGCAAAAGGAGGATCCGCCAGGAAAATGTGACGCACTGGCGGCAAAGCACGGAACGGCTGAGTAGCATAATGGAGCGGCAGGCGGACTCTATCCAGGCACTCGTTGCCATGCAGGCGGAACACTACAGCATTTGCGCCCCCGCAGCCCTTACCCCAATACTCTTTCCCTTGTGGCCCCATGTCTCCTCCAACCCACTTTCCCCAACATCTGGGTTTTTACCGCCCCCAGCTGCCTCCTGCAGCCCTAGCTTCACCATCCACCCACGAAAACTACGACCCTGATCCACTGCACTCAACCCCCGTCAACATGCCTTATAGCCACACTGAAGTTCAGCACTCAGTGCACAGGCACAGCACTTCAGACAGGATTCCAGAGTATGAAATCGGGACATTCTCAAGTCTGAGTGAACCAGTCCCCACCCCACCCCCTTGCCATTCGGTATTTGTGTGTTACTTTGTTGTTGTTTTTTTCAATAAATGAATTTTATTTTCAATAAATGGGGTTTTTCACTTTGAAAACATACTTTATTAGTGCATAAAGGAAAATACCTTAGCCCAGGAACGCAAGAAGCAATACAATTCAGTGTACCACAAACACAGCCACTGCACTTAACTCTTGTGCAGAGCAACAGACATTACTGGTGGCTTGCAGCCTCAAATTGCTCCCTCAAGGCATCCCTAATCCTTGCAGCCCCATGCTGGGCCCCTCTATTAGCCCTGCTCTCTGGCTGTGCAAATTCAGCCTCCAGGTGTTGAACCTCCGAGGCCCATGCCTGAGTGAAGCTTTCACCCTTCCCTTCACAAATATTATGGAGGGTAGAGCACACGGATATAACTGCCCGCGGGGATGCTGTCTTCAGCCAAGTCCAGCTTCCCATAAAGAGAGCGCCAGCGGCCCTTCAAACGGCCAAAAGCACACTCCATAGTCATTCGGCACCGGCTCAGCCTGTGTTGAAACGTTCTTGGCTGCTGTCCAGGCTCCCTGTGTAGGGTTTCATGAGCCATGGCATTAAAGGGTAAGTGGGGTCTCCAAATAAAAATAAATATACAAAAAATAAATGGAGATAGGCATATCTCCTAGAACTCAAAGGACCTTGAAAGATCATCGAGTCCAGTCACCTGCCTTCACTAGCAGGACCAAGTACTGTCCCCTGACAGATTTTTGCCCCAGATCCCTAAATGGCCCCCTCAGGGATTGAACTCACAACCCTCGGTTTAGCAGGCTAATGCTCAAACCACTGAGATAGCCCTCCAAGGATCACAATAGGCATTTTGACTTCCCCTACGGTGATCTTCAGGTCTGGGAAAAAAGTCCCGGCTTGCAGCTTCCTGAACAGGCCAGTGTTCCGAAAGATGCGTGCGTCATGCACCCTTCCAGGCCAGCCTGCGTTAATGTCAATGAAATGCCCACGGTGATTCACAAGCGCCTGGAGAACCATGGAGAAATACCCCTTTCGGTTAACATACTCGGAGGCTAGATGGTCTGGTGCCAGAATAGGAATATGCGTCCCATCTATCTCCCCTCTGCAGTTAGGGAAACCCATTTGTTCAAAGCCAGCCACAATGTCATGCACGTTACCAGGAGTCACGGTTCTTCTTAGCAGAATGCGATTAATGGCCCTGCAAACTTGCATCAGCACGATTCCAGCGGTCGACTTTCCCACTCCAAACTGGTTAGCGACTGATCGATCGGTAGCTGTCTGGAGTTACCAGCTTCCAGACTGCAGTAGCCACCCGCTTCTCCACCGTCAGGGCAGCTCTCAATCTTGTGTCCTTGCGCCGCAGGGTGAGGGCGAGCTCAGCACACAGTCCCATGAAAGTGGCTTTTCTCATCCGAAAGTTCTGCAGCCACTGCTCGTCATCCTAGACTTGCAGAACGATGTGGTCCCACCACTCAGTGCTTGTTTCCCGAGCCCCAAAGCGGCGTTTGACGGTGGATAGGATGTCCGTGAATGAGACAAGCAATTTCGTGTTGTATGCGTTATGCGACTCGATATCCTTGTCGGGCTTCTCACTGTCACTTTGGATCTTAAGGAGTAGCTCGAATGCTAAACGTGACGTGCTGGCGAGACTCCTCAGCAGTTCGGGTTCCATTCCTACAGACCGAAAGGGAAGACAGAAACCGTTGAAAGATGGTGCCAAATGTGGACGGAAACACAGGGATTGCTGGGATGTGAAGCAATGCATCATGGGGCGTTGGGACAGGATCCAGAATGCCCCATGCCCCCTTCCCACAAGCCACAGTACCAGAATGGGAAGAGGTGCTGTGTGGGATAGTTGCCCATAATACACTGCTCCCACTGCTGCTTCAAGTGCTGCGAATGTGGCCACGCCAGTGCACTTGCAGCTGTCAGTTTGGACACACTGCAGCGCTTTCCCTACTGCGCTCTTCGAAGACTGGTTTAACTCAAAGCACTCTACATCTGTAAGTGTAGCCAAGCCCATAGTCAACGTAAGTTGTTAGGTTGACATACAGCCACGGCAGTAATTACTGCAGTGGTTCATGACCACATTATGCCACTGCTGTTGATGTTGTGCATCCTCACCAGGAGTGCTTCCACTGACTTAACTGTGTGGAGTATTGAGGGGCACTGACAGCTGGAGCAGCCCTGAGTGGCCAGCTTCTGGCGGTGTAAGTAACAGAGTCTTTGGCTACACTTGCAGCTGTAGAGCGGTTTGAGTTAAACCAGCCTTCGGAGAGCGCACTAGGGAAAACGCTGCAGTCTGTCCACACTGACAGCTGCAAGCGCACTGGTGTGGCCACATTTGCAGCACTTGCAACAGCATTGGGAGCGGTGAATTATGGGCAGCTACCCCAGCGTTCAAGTGGCTTCAAATAAGGGGGGTGGGCGGTGGGGTGGAGTGTGTTGTGTGTATCTGGGGTAGAGAGAGTAGGTTTTTGGAGTGCTGAGAGTGTGTCAGCAGGCTATCTTGTAAGTTCAGACTCTCCTCTCTCCGCCTCTTTCTCACTCACTCACAACAAACATTTACTGTTGCAGATAAGCAGCCGGGAGCAGATAAGCAGCGGCTGTTTGAAATGGAGCTTTGAAACAGCACTTTTGCATTCCTCAGCCAATTTCACAACAGAGAGAAGAGAGGCCACTTGGCTTAATGGGATTATGGGATGTTTCCGGAGGTCAGTCAGAGCTCAATAACATAACTCCTCATTCACACTGGCCCTGGGGAATCTCAGCCAATACGCAACAGCCGTTATCCTTCTTGTGGAGGTGCAGTACCAGGAGCGCTCTTGCCAGGGAGTCAGAGTGCTCTACGTGCCTTGCCAGTGTGGACGGGGAGTAAGGTAGAGTGCTCTAGGAGGCTTTATTGCAGTATAAAGTGCAAGTGTAGCCAAGCCCATAGTCTCTACGCAGATAATGCATCACTCTAACTACATCAGCCTAAGTGCTATGCCTCTCGTGGAGGTGGAGTTATTAGGTTGGTGTAGTGGGCAGTTTACATCAGCGGGAGCAATGTTGTAGAATAGACACTTACAGAATTAGATTGACGCAAGCTGCCTTACGTTGACCTAACTCTGTAGTGTAGAAGACCAAGCTTTAGACTACCAGCCCAGTTTGCGGCTCATTCTCTCGGACACAGATTTCATACATTTGTGGTTTCCAGGCTTGGTTACTGTAACTCATATGTGGACATGAAAGATGGGGTCTGATTGAGGGAGAGATCCCCAACAAATCATCAAAGAATTAGATGGAGATAATGGGAAGGAGGAGAGGGATTTATCGTTAGAGCCCCGGGTTTTTGCACATGCAAAATAACACTAAATAAAATGAAAGCCAATGTATACAAAGAATTAAAATGAAAAACGTACCCTGCAGCGATAGCTCCTGTGGCTATTGTCCTGTGAGACTTGGCTTTGCTCCCCACTTCAGGAGTTTGTGAACTCCATACACAGGATTGCAGTGCTGCTCAGCTTTGGCCTGGCAACCCCTCGCTTTGCAATCCCCCACCTTCAGAGTCTCCCATCCCCCCAGGGTCAGGACCTGATACGTCTTACTTCCCTCTGTGGATAAAACAAAATTTCCAAAAAATAAAATGAAAAATGATAAAGAATGTCACGGGGGTCTATTTATAGTCAGGAATTAACAGACACAATGGTAGGGGAATTAAAAATAAGTTCACTATTTTACAAGAAATAAGCAGTACTTGTGTACTAAGTCCATTCCATCTGAGCATCCCAAAACACTTTATAAACAGAGTTAAACCTTATTCTATCCCTGTGAAATAGATATTTATCTTGATTTTACGTGTGGGGAAACTGAGGCATTGAAGAGGTGCTATCAGTGAGAAACTATGCAAACTGGGACTTTTTTCTTTTTAGAACTTTAATGGGAAGCCCACGCTGCTGCTAAACGTAGGGCGAGTCTACACTGGCAACACTAAAGCGCTGCCGCGGCAGCGCTTTAACGTGGCTTGTGTGGTCGCAGCAGTTCTCTCCCAGCGCTCTAAAAAAACCACCTCCACGAAGGGCGTAGCTACCAGAGATGGTGCACTTTCTATACTGGCACGTTACAACGCTGAAACTTACTGCGTTTGAGGGGTGGTGGTGGTTTTTCACACCCCTGAGCGAGAAAGTTGCAGCACTGTAAATTGCCAGTGTAGACAAGCCCCTAGTCTCTCTATCAGCCAGCTGAGCTCAAGCACACACTCTTTCAAATCCATCTTCAACTTGTTCAGAATCAGTTGAATAAGCTCCCCAGATATTTTTAGAACTTACGTCTTGGTTTCCTCGGTGATGCTGTAATGTCACTACTCTTTCTAAGCATGCAGCTAAAATTCCATCACAGATGTGTATGATAACATGAAATTATGGGGATTTATTTGGGCAGCTGCAGCAGCCTTTTTGTATTTCTTTGAACTCTGTGGTGTAACTTGGATTTAGGGGTTTTCTTTAAGAATGTTGTTTATCTCAATATGCAATGCAGTTATAGCTGTGTCAGTCTCAGGATGTTAGCAAGACAAGCTGAGTGAGGTAATATCTTTTATTGGACCAGCTTCTGTTGGTGAGAGAGACAATTTTTCGAGCTTACACAGAGCTCTTCAGGTCTGGGAAAGGTACTCCAGCATCACTGCACAAGGGAAGGTGGAACAGAGGGTTTAGCTTAAGTAATTAGCACATATTGTAAGGGAACATTCAAGGTAAAGTGGTCCGTTAACACTCCACAGTCATAGGTCAAAAAGAGGGGTTTAGTGGATTACAGATTGTTGTAATAACCCATAAATTCAGTATTTCTGTTCAGTCCATGATTTTTAGTGTCTGTCAGAGTATATAAGCTCCCAGGCTCATCTTTTGAAAATGTGGTGTAAGTTTCCTTTGAGGGTGAAGACTGAAAGGTCAGATATAGAGTGATGGCTCTCTGAAAAGTGCTCACCAACGAGTGATGTGGTGTTTTTGTCTTATTTTTCTCTGAGAGTTCATTCAAGAGCATAGTGATTGTCTGGTTTCACCCACATAGTTGTTGAGGTAAGCTCCTCACAGACCAAAACACATCAACTGAACAAGAAGCTGGATATGAGTCAACAGTGTGCCCTTGTTGCAAAGAAGGCTAACGGCATATTGGACTGCATTAGTAGGAGCATTGCCTGCAGATCGAGGGAAGTGATTATTCCTTTGTGTTTGGCACTAGTAAGGCCACATCTGGAGCAGTGCATCCAGTTTTGGGGTCCCCTCTACAGAAAGGGTGTGGACAAATTGGAGAGAGTCCAGCGGAGGGCAATAAAAATGATTAGGGGGCTGGGGCACATGACTTATGAGGAGAGGCTGAGGGAACTGGGCTTATTTAGTCTGCAGAGGAGAAGAGTGTGTGTGTGTGTGGGGGGGATTTGATAGCAGCCTTCAATTACCTGAAGGCGGGGGTTCCAAAGAGGATGGAGCTAGGCTGGTTCTCAGTTGTGGCAGATTACAGAACAAGGAGCGATGATCTCAAGTTGCAGTGGGGAAGGTCTAGGTTGGATATTAGGAAAAACTATTTCACTAGGAGGGTGGTGACGCACTGGAATGGTGACGCACTAGGGAGGTGGTGGAATCTTCATCCTTAGAGGTTTTTAAGGCCCAGCTTGACAAAGCCCTGGCTGGGATGATTTGTTTGGGGTTGGTCCTGCTTTGAGCAGGGGGTTGGACTAGGTGACCTCCTGAGGTCTCTTCCAACCCTAATCTTCTATGATTCTAACTCAAAGCGACACTAGACCCTGCCAGAGCAACAGATTCAAAACCTGCACTCCTATCTCCTCTCATACAATGTTCAACACACCTTTCAAGATCCATGGGTTCTACACATGCCTATCACAACGTGGTGTACCGCATCAAGTGCACTAAATGCCCCAATAGCAACTATGTGGGTGAAATCAGATAATCACTATACCCTCAAATTACACCGGAAAATAAGACAACACCACGTCACTTGTGAGTGAACACTTTTCATGTGCCAGCAATGCCCCTCTGCTATGTATATTGACCAAACCGGACAGTCTCTACGCAAAAGAATAAATAGACACTGTGATGCTCTGTACCTCCAGGGAACACCCTACACCCCTATGTTCATCTTTATAAAATGATTGTGTGGTATCCAATGCAAAGTTTGTCATGTTGAGTGTCTTCAGAAGGCTCATGATGCACTGAGCATGGTTGTTATAGTGATGTTATAGTAATTGTTTGTTACAAAAGGTGCTATCAGTGTAATTCCACTGATCACCTTGTTATACCAATAAAATAAAAACCAGCAGGATCTTATTAAAGGGGATAAGACAAAATGTCACAATTATTGTGAATACAAAAAGAATCATAGTAAGCAGTCAGTTATAGCTATAACATTTCATTCAGTTTCACATTCATTCATATACACACACACACAGGTTCTGCATAGATGTCATAGTTACCATCCTAGAAGTTGCTCATGCCAAGTTACTGGCCAGGTAACCTGGGCATGAGGGTGGAGCCGAGTCCTTGTCAGATTCATCTGATGCTCCTGGAGGTTGGCAGCAGAACCAGAGACTCAAAGTCCTCAGTGTGTAGAAGCCATTCTTATAGGAATTATTTCCTATGTTAGCCTATGGGAACTGTTTCATCTTGCTGTTGCTAACTCAATCAGCAGATGTGGCATTCCTGGTGGCTCCACGTTGTCCAAAGTTTGTTTTTCTCATCCTTCCAGGTGGTGGGGTGGATCCCAGTTTACTCTCCTGGGGTTGTATCGGTCCACTTGAAACCTTTCTTCGGCCGATGGATACTCCCTTTCTAGGCTGGCACCTCCCTAGCCATTCATGTATATCATGCATTCATCAACATAAATTCTATATCTTAATTTACTGTCTCCACCACTTTCGGGGTGTGTGCTAATTCATTTGAGACTCCCGGCCCTTTAATTACAGAGGGTGGGGGTCTGTTTCCAGGAGCTGTTGCTTGTTACAATGAGGTGAAAGTGACACGGATGTTAAACCTTATGATAATGCTACTTTTCAATTAATACCTGTAAACAGGTTTAAAGCTTATCACAGCAGAGAAACCATAAAAAAAAAGCCTTGACTGCTGTGTGTGAATGGGGCAACTAAGACACGCTACCTCATGGCCTTAATGGCTGGATGCCAAGAGAACTATAACAAACTGCCTTTGAGATAGTTTACTGCAAGAGGGTTAGTCACTGAGTAAGAGTGGAGGTGTACCTCTGTACCTCGAGGGAACACCCTCCACCCCCATGTTCATCTTTATAAAATGATTGTGTGGTATCCAATGCAAAGTTTGTCATGTTGGGTGTCTCTGGAAGGTTCGTAATGCCTTGAGTATGGTTGTTACAGTGACGTTATAGTAATTATTACAGTAGTGTTATAGTAAGGTTATATGTTATAATTTCATGTATATAGTTATGAGGCTGAAAATGTATCCTCATGGCTTAAAGCCAGCACATGCAAAAGCTCTCCAAGAACAGAGAGGCTGCACCACTCTCCAGGAGCGGCGGGCCAGAGCGCTGGCGGTGTGGTGCACTGAGGCTGTGGGGACGGGGGGGACAGCGGAGGAGGGGAGCGGAGGGGAAGGGGGAGCCTCCCTGGCCGGGAGCTAAGGGGTCAGGTAGGACAGGCCCGTGGGCCGTAGTTTGCCCACCCCTGCTCTAAACCCCTCTTTTTGTCCTATGACTGCAGAGGTGTTAACGGACCACTTTGCCTTGAATGTTCCCTTACAATATGTGCTAACTACTTAAGTACATACTCTTCTACCTTCCCTTTCCTGTGATGCTGGAAGTACCTTTCCCAAACCTGAAAAGGGGCTCTGTGGCTTGAAAGCTTGTCTCTGTCACCAACAGAAATTGGTCCAATAAAAGGTATTGCCTCATCCACCTTGTTTATCTCAATAGACATGTGGTAGCTGATCATGTATGAATGAGGTGTTCCTGAGTTTGCTATGATTTTTTCCCTGTATTTTGTACCTTTTTATATGTTTAGTCACAATTGGCATCCATGAAGGACATTACAAAAAAGTAAAATGCTTACAGTAATAACACATTCCTCCATAATTAGATTTGTAAGAAATAAGCATTATATAATGGTTTTCAGTAATTCTTTAAATATGCAAATACCTTGCTTCAGTCATTGTATGACCATGGGGAAAATGTCCTTATTATATTAAATAGCTGTCCCTGAGGGTTGAAAGACTTTACGCTAGGGTTTTTTTATCCTAGAGACTGTTAAAACGTGCTAAAAATTCAGATAGAACCTGATGATCATTTCATTATTTAGATCTCTGTATGCAACATTAGGATTTTTGTCAACACCCTCACGGTTTTTTCTTTTCTTAAAACAGGAGTCTGAAAAAAGTGGAAAATCAAATAAAATAAATATAGGTAAGTAAACAAATTCTTCTTAGTCAAAGCTATAGTAGTCCCATATTGAAATGTATATATCCTCATGTTCTGTCAGTGATTTTGCATAATGCTTATTTTCTGTTTACTTATAGCTGCTTTATTAGTAATAAGAGCAGGATTACTTGTTGTACCTTAGAGACTAACAAATTTATTTCAATATAAGCTTTTGTGGGCAGCTGCTTCAAGTGCTTGGGGGAATCACACGTGAGAGATAAGTGCCGTATTTGTAAAAACTTTTGGCCCCGGACTCAGAAAGAGCAGGATATTCGTTTACGGGCTCTCCTCATGGAGTCCACCCTTTGTCCAGTTTCCATGCTGTCCCACCAGGACTTGCCGAGTACCTCGGCCTCAGTGTGCAGTGCCATGCCGGCACAGGGCTCCACCTGGCACCGTTCCCTATCGCCAGTGCCCAAAAAGAAGGTGAGAAAGCATGGCTCCCTGGCACCAGGCAAGAAGGGTCATTGGGCAAGGGACCCACTTTGGGCTGCCCAGCCACTCCGGAGCCACGCATTCGTGCCTCCTCGGTTGGGACCCTTAGCCCTTAAAAAGGTCCACCACTGACTCCAGGGAGTGGTATGAGACCTAAACCCCTGATGGCACCGACGCCTTCCCAAGCTCCCCTGGCGCCGACAGAGCAGAGGCCTCTGCCAATGCAGCACTTGCTGCATGAATCAGCAAAGGCTCCCCATGAGGACAAGCCAGCTGCTAAGACCCTTCAGTGGGCAGTGGAGTGCCGCCAATCCCTGAAAGGAAGCAGCACTCTCCACCTTCGCGCCGCAGATCTCCAGAGTTGCAGTCTAGATCCTCTGGGGCTCATCCTCAGCCAGGGGCACCGCAATCGCAGTCCCCGCCATCTCAGTGTGGATCGCCTAGAGAGTGGTTCTCAAACCTTTGTATTGGTGACCCCTTTCGCATAGCAAGCCTCTGTGTATGACCCCCCTTATAAACTAAAAACACTTATAAAAAATATTTAACACTACTAGAAATGCTGGCGGCGAAGTGGGATTTTGGGTGGAGTATGACAGCTCACGACCCCCCCACATAATAATCTTGCGACCCCCTGAGGGGTCACGACCCCCAGTTTGAGAGCCCCTGGCCCAGAGGGAGATGCTGGTCTCCATACTACCAGCACCGTTCGCCCTCACAGCGATCATCCTCTTGGCGCAGATCCCATGGACCAATCCTTTTGCTCCGGAGAGCGTTCCCATGCTCCTAGGTGGAGGTGCAGCAGGCGGCTCTGCGTGCTGCTTCTGCCTGCAGGCGCTGCCCCTGCAGCTCCTGTTGGCTGTGGTTCCCAGCCAATGGGAGCTGCGGTGCTAGTACTCGGGGCAAGGGCAGTGCGCGGAGCTGCCTGCTGCACCTCCGCCTAGGAGCAGCCAGGACAGGTCACCACATGTGGGGAGCCGCCCAAGGTGAGCGGCCCCCACCCAGATCCGGCACCGCGCACTCACACCCACTGCCGGCACCCCCCCATTTTTCACTTACCGGCACCCCCCCATTCATCCAACATGCTGGATAAAACAGCTTTTACTGTATTGAGGCAAATAGCTTTGCGAGAGTACCTCACTCACCTTTTCTAATATCATTTATTGAAAGTTGGTCCAATAAAATATATTACCTCATATACCTTGTGTCTTTGATTCCTGGGACCAGCATTGCTACAACAACACTGAGGACAAAAATAGAACAGGAGTAGACATTCATATTTATGAGAATAGTGTCTGCAGTTATACTAACTCTCTTAATCCTCATGCTGCAGGGTATGAGCTGATATCCAGCTGGAGTGCTGAATAATACATTTATATACCACTTTTCATCCAGAAAGATCTCAATACACTTTACCCAACATGTTTACAAATGTATTATTCTCTTCTCCAGCCTTTGAGGTAGATTCATCCCCTGTTTGACTTATGTGCGCTTACAGTACACAGCACTATGTACAGGACAGGTCAAGTTCAAAACCAACTTCAGGTCTAGTTTTAGAGCAGTGGTTCTCTACCTTTTTTGGACTCAGAACCCATTTGTAAATGTTTATGGCCTGTTGCGACCCTGTAAATTGTCTGAGGGTGGAGGCCCTGGGGTGGTTTCAGTTGGATCCTGCCCCCCTGGGGTGGGGTGGGGGGGGGGGGTTGGCGCCTGTCCAGCATTCACCCCACAATGGCAGCTCCTGAAGCTCCTATGCTGTGGGGCTGTGTAGGAGGGTGGTTACGCCGCTCCTGAAATAAGAAGAGTGAGAACAGCTGGGGGAAGCTGAGTGAGAAGCTGACCACAGGTATGGCTGGCTTAATCAGGACACAGTTGGCCCTATAAAAGAGCTGTGAGCCCTGGAGCAGGAAGGGGCAGTTACCTGAGAGCAAGGTACCTGAAGCGGAGCAGTGCTGGGGAAGGGCAAAGGGAGTTGGGGAGCTCCAGCCTGGTAAACCACCAGGCTGCAGGCCTTGATGAAGGCTTATGAAAAGGTACTGGGGCTGCAGAGATACAGCCCGAGGATAGGCACAGGCAGCAGGCCCTAACCCCTTGCTAATGATGAGTGGCCATTGCAGACTGCAGTCTGCCCTAGTGAGCGGGGGCTAGATGATGACTGGCAGTAGCCACTGAGGCAAGGTGGGGTTAGAGGGTTGGGGGTTCCCCTAGGAGGGGACCCAGCGTGTGGGGGTACTGCAGTAGGCAGAACCCCTGGGTATGGGGCACTGGGGTCTGGGAGGGACACGGGTGCCAGCGGCAGGCGAGACAGCTGCCTGCAGAGGGTGCTCCATACGCTTGAAAAGAGCTAATTCCCAGATGTCCAGCAGGAGGGGCTGCTCCAGTGAGTCTCACCTCACTACAGGCTGGCTGAGCTTGACTCTTCACTCCAGGCATTGCAACTTCTGGGGTTGGAATGCCACTCAGGTTTGGCCCTGTCCTCCTGACTGGACCAAATTTGTGTGAGCAGAGTTGTGACCTGGCTCATGGGGTTGCAGTGCCCCTCACTCAAATTTGGCCTACCCAGACTCCCGTCATCATGACCGCTGAGCTAAACCTGAGTGGTGCTGCAATCCCAGAGGTTGCAGTGCCTGGAGTGGGGAGGCGAGCCCAGCCAGCCCTGTGGGACAGGTGATGCTGCGCATCTCTTTGAAACATTCTGGTGACCCAATTTTGGGTCCTGACCCACATGTTGATAAACCCTGTTGTAGAGTGCAAGTAATTTAATTATCTAGATTAGAGGACACTTGCATTCCTATCTGTTGTAAAAATGATTGTGGGACTTTTAATTACCACAGGCAGTAAGGACCTATTTTTTTCCTCATTTGAAAGATGCCTCTTTTGGTATCATTACCCCCTGCCATCATGTTTAAGCACTTGTTCAATACTGATTCAGAAGGAAGTGTGTCACTTTACTGAAGCGACATTTGGGCTTTCTAAACCACTCTTTACTAAAGGCACTTCCAAGTATCTACCAAACCTCAACTCTGCTTAGCTATGAAATCTGTTGTGACGTTGAGATATTGATGTTAATAGGGGTCAGGAAGAATCGTTACCCTTGTATTTTATTATTGCACAGAATATTTTAGTGACTTTGCAGCATCCTCTGAAGCCCCGGTATTGACACCTCTCAAAGACAGGGTACCAGACTGCAGGGTCAATTGGTCTGTTCTGGTATGGCAGTGCCTGGGGTATTGCAGTGATAATTCTGAGGACAGTGCTAGATGTAGTGAAAGCTTTTCAGTAATGAGCTCCTACTTAGAATGTAAATTCTTTGGAACAGGGATAGCCTTTTTGTTAGGAGTGTACAGTGCCTCACACAATGGTGCCCCAATTCCTGATTGGCAATGCAAATAATCACAGTAAAATAGTTATTGTTCAGACATGTGAACCATTACATCTCAAGCAAAACTGGACCACAACACTTCGCTTTTGTAGGAAGGCTTGTATAATATGATCTTATTAAGTTGCTACGGGGAAGATAATTTTCTTACCAACAGTTTAAGGGATTCCTGTAAATTTAAGGTGGTGAATGATAGTTTTTATCATTCATCACAAAAAAGATACATAAAAAGAACAAGAGAAGGAAAAGTGACATGGTAGTAAACCAATTATTTCTCAAGCAGTGAAATAGTTCTTATCAAGTCAGAAGGAAAAGGGAGCCTTCTAAAATACTAATAGGTCTGCTGGTATTAATCATGAAGTGTTTTTTTGTTTTATGTTTTTATATAAAAATGTGCATTGAATTTTTTTAAAAACAAATGTATTTCTTTATTCCTTTAAATGGGTTCTTCTATGCATTTGTTTACTCTAGTAAAGGATACTTCCTGGGAAGTCTCCAGTGCACAAATAGCAAAATGGGTATTGGATTCATCCTAAGGCGTGTTCTTCTCCAAAACATCCCCATTTGCTGCTAAATGTACCATAAGTGAAACTCTATAGTTCAGATACTGCCATATCTATAAATGTACTACTAAATCAGTAATTGTATAAAACCATCTAATTTTCATTATTCATCTCTAGGGATATATTTTCAGTTATACATACAGATTTAGCCTTGTGACTCCGCAAATAATTTTATATTCATAAGCTTTCACTGCAGATTCTTTTCAGGTAGAGTGTGTGTGAGAGGGATGGATGGACCTGGAGGTAAAATAAGGCTGCGAGCGAGGGAGAAATGGAGGACCTCGGGGGATAACTTAGTTATTAGTTATCAGAGGGGTAGCCGTGTTAGTCTGGATCTGTAGAAGCAACAAAGGGTCCTGTGGCACCTTATAGACTAACAGAGGTATTGAAGCATAAGCATTCGTGGGTGAATACCCACTTCTTCGGATGCAAACTATATGATATGGAGACATCAAATGTTTGCATCCGAAGAAGTGGGTATTCACCCATGAAATCTTATGCTTCAATACCTCTGTTAGTCTATAAGGTGCCACAGGACCCTTAGTTATTAGTTGTTTGCAGTGTTGTTGTAGCTGTGTTGGTCCCAGGATATGAGAGACAAGTATGCCCGAACCCCTTATGGGTAACAATTTGTCCCAGCTTCTATTTAGCTTAGACACTCTGGTTACCATCCCCAGACAGGAAGAGCTCTGTGAAACTTAAAAGCTTGTTCTGGCCCCAAACATAGTTATGCCTTCCACTACACCATGAGCACAAACTTGTAAAAGCCCGACATGGAGTGACTTAGCATTGCACATTTAATGAGTCACGGAGGTGGTATCAGAGTCATGGGTGGAGGCAAGTATGAAAAGAACGAACATTGATGTGGACACAGCGGCAAAGTGAGGACGGACACATATATGGAATTAAGTGGCAGGCCACAACTTTTTTTTAACTTTAACACAGGGGAGGGTCGCTACCTGCTTATCACCTGTACTTTCCTATACCGGTATGGGCGGCGGCGGGCTCAGGCAGACTAGCCTCCACTTCGTCCCTTGTGCCTGAGGCCCCACCCCTCCCATCCCCCTGCCGGAGCTCAGCGCCTCCAGCCCCAGAGCGCCAGTCGGGCAGCACAGCCGCCTGTAATCCCTGGCCACAGGCCTGCCCCCATTAGCCCCAGCTAAGGTCCCAGGCCATGGGGGAAGAGCTGCAGAGCGCTGGGAAGCAGGAACGGGCCTGGGGGTGGAGTGTGGGCGGGGCCACACAAGACTGTTTTGGGAGGCTCAGCCTCCCCTGGCCTTTGATACCTGCTGCCCATGTATGCCAGGCATTAATTGGTTCCAGTGCAGGGTTTACAGGTCTCCATATCATATAACAGTAATTTGGGGTAGGTTATCCTCAGCTACCCCCCAGGATGCAACTCTTTGAGTCCTAGGACTTTAACAATAACAAATGTGTTTTGGTGTGGAAGAGGGATTAATAAATAGATATTTAAACTCTGGATATTTCTTCCTTCCTTGGATTACAGTAGTAGAAATTTTGAGCTGAAACTGCTTTAGTTAAAAGTTTTTCTGATACTGTTTTCTTTTCTAATGCTGTTTTCTTCTGTGTGCTCTTTGTTCACATAGTTTCTTTTCTTTTCCTTGAAATTACTTCTCTTCTTTTTCTCTCTTTCATTGTTGTTCCTTCCATTTCTCTGCCTTTCTTTAGGAATTAGTCTCCCATCTTCACTCCTTCCTCTTTTTGTAGCAATTCTGTGGTTATCTTAGCAGCTTTATCCTGAAGGACTTAAAAGTGACACCATAGTCTGATAGGTTGTCTTGATGATGTGATATAAGAGTGTTTTTCCTTTTCTACAGTAAATTAAGAATATTTATTTTCTCCAAGCTAGTCTTCTTGCAGGATATGAAAATTAGAATGCATACCCCCTCCAACAGAGGGGCTCTCCTGTAGGTGCTATCTAGTAGTGGTTGTATATAATGCATTCTCTGTGGTGCACCAACAGCATTGTGAAACTGTTCAGCACTGCTGTGGCTACAGGCATACAGATAGAACTACATGGGGCCTGACGTGATACCAGTATTGCCAACTCTTTTTTTATTTTTATCAATTCTGGGGGTGTTTTTTTACCTGTCTCATGAAAACAAGATGAAAGGCTGCCAACTGATTAAATTTTCCTTATTCAAAATAGCCACCATGTTTGATTATTGTCAATGAAACTGAAGACCGCAAGATGGTAGACTGCAGGGAAGTGACAAACTGCAAGTTGAAGTGAGGCTGTCCTTAATAAAAGTGGCTGCCATCTCCCATTATTTTCAGTGAGACTGAAGCCATATCCTCAGGCATGATGGCTGCCACTCTATGGTTCAGCAGGCTAGTCAGGACTAGGGTGACCAGATGCCCTGATTTTATAGGGATAGTCCTGATATTTGGGGCTTTTTTTAATATGGGCTCCTATTACTCCCTCACCCCCTGTCCTGATTGTTCACACTTGCTGTCTGGTCACCCTAGTCAGGACATATGGACTGAGGCGCAGCATAGACACGGTGAAAGGTAGATAGTGGGAATGAGAGGGAGCAGGTAGTAGATTTAGAGGGTGCAGGAGAAGGGGGGGCACAGGAGGGGAGGAGTAGAGAGGAGAGTGGAGGAGGAACGTCTGTCATAGTGATGGGCAAAGAAGAGCATGTATGGTGGGGCTTAGCGTGGTGGGGCCCAGTCTCAGGTTGAGAAGTGGGAGGGTGTCAGGGAAGTGTTGCTTCTTGCAAAAGGCAAGTTCCATGTTTTTACTATGACATTATTGCTTATGTGATTAATATAAAACAGACTAAAACCCATGATTTGATGGGTTTTTAAAATCTCATGTTTTGGGGGGCAAATATCATGATTTTTGATCTCTAGAGGCTGGCAATTCTATAATACCGTGACAAATTTAGTTTTCTACTTTCATACAAACAAACAGTTAAAACTGGGGCTCTTTAAGAAAATAAAACAATTTTATATACGTTTATGCATTTTTATTCTTAATTAAATTAATCAGTTATTATTTTGTCTTGCTTTCCCCGCTCAAAGTTCTCTTTAGCAGTAGTGTGGAACTTACGTTTCTTTCTGTTTTCTTTAAATATTTTTATTTCCTTTTTCACAGAATTACAAGAAATTGTATTTGTCATCCAGAGTCAAAGTAACTCTTTTCATTCAAAAAGAGCAGAAGATTTAGAGCGCAGTATTTTAAAACAGGCTGAAGAGCTTGGAAAGGTATGTGTAAATAAAATATACTTCCTTGCATATGTCTTGTGACGGGGCAAGGCCAGAGGGCTATAGGAAAGTGGTAAGGAACCAGTATGTTAGCCCCAGGCTAAACAAATCCCTGATACCTTATGGCAGTTGCTCCAGGTTAATCAAGACACCTGGGGCCAATTAAGAACTTTGCAGAAGGCAGGGAGGTTGATTGAGACACCTGCAGCCAATCGGGCTGGATGAAACTAGTCAAAAGCCTCCCAGTGAGTCAGTGAAGGGAGGATGTGAGGAGCTGTGGAAGGAGGTTGCGTGTGAGGAGCTGGGAGCAAGAGGCACTAGGAGCTGAGAGTAAGAGGGCGTACTGCTGGAAGATCCTGTGGTGAGGATAAAGAAGGTGTTGGGAGGAGTCCATGGGGGGAGTTGTAGCTGTTGTGCAGTTGTTCCAGGAGGCACTCTAAACAGCTGCAGTCCACAGGGTCCTGGGCTGGAACCCGGAGTAGAGGGTGGGCCTGGGTTCCCCCCAAACCTCCCAACTCCTGATCAAGCACAGGAGGAGTTGATCTAGACTGTGGGTTCTACTAGAGGGGAAGATCTCTGAGGCAAACCAAAAAAATCCGCCAATAAGCACAGGACCCACCAAGATAGAGGAGGAACTTTGTCAGTGTCTACAACATTTTACTACCTTTCTGCTGAGCCTATTTTTATAATCCATTTTATTTTGTTAGCCAATCTCAGGGCTTGTCTGCATAGTGCATTAGTCTATATCAGAGAGCTGTACGTTGTAATGCGAACTAACTGACTCGTGTGGACCCTTCTGTTGTGCACTAAAAGTTCCCTAGTGCACATATAATGTAGTACTGTTTTAAATAGTACTACATTAATGCACATTAGGGAGCTTTTAGTACACACTAGAAGAGTCCACATAGCCCAGTTAGTGCACGACATGCTAGTGCATGCTAGAATTTACACCCTTCTAATGCAAACTATCGAACCATGTAGATATGCCTTCAGAATACGTTTGTTTACTCTTCTCTGTGCACTTTCTGAAGAAATTGTTTATGCTCAAGGATATCACTGTAGTGAATAATGTATGTAAAACAACTGTTTTTGTGTGGGTGGAATTTGATCTGAAATGATAAAAGAAGTCGTTGAATGGAAAAAGCTTACAAATCGGGTCTAATGGTATACTTTTTTTCAGTTGTTTGTTTTTTCTGATAAAGTAGGTACTTCAGTTTAAGTTAATATGTAGGATCACTTTCAGGGGCACACCTTAAGATTTGTAATGCATCTTCATTTGCTTCAGTATAGGTTTTGTCTGTATTTTTGTCACATAAATGTATTATCACTGGTTTAGAATGAGCATTAGTCAGAAATTTGGATCACAGAACCTTAGCTTAGAGCTAAAATTGAATTTTTTAAACCATAGCTGTTCAAAGATCTTAAAATAATTTCTTTTCCTCATTTTTTGATCTTTTAAAATAAGTTTATATTTAAAATGAAATTGTGAAGTAACATACTGTGGTGGGGTTATTGAACTGAACTTTCGTCTCTAGTAAACTGGGTTCAAAAAGTTATTGTTAAAAAAAGAAAAGTGCTATGTGCACTAAATCTCTAGGATCTTGCTGCCCATGTATGAAAAGCTTCCTAATTATGTATCTACCTGAGCTGATCAATACTATATTAATTAAATATGTTCTAACTGCCCTTTTTTCAGCCCCCATTTCTGTAATTGCATCCACACAGGCAGTCCTTGTACCCACATGGAGCCCTTGTTAACTTCAGTGGGCTCCTCGCCTGGGTATATTTGCGTGGATCCAATGGCAGGAACAAGGTCTTGGCTATTAAAAATGGATTCCTCATAAACTTTGTTAATGTTGACACCTCAGAATGTCACTGTCTGGGAGCCAGAAAAGTCAATAAGAGGGAGCATAGATATCTTCACCAAGAGGGAATATAGACATGCTTGTTTACACAAGGGAAGGAAGAGAGGTTAACATCCCGTAAGTAAGCAGTAGTCTTGTAGTTGGGAGCAACTCTCACTTCTGAATGAACTATAGTGGGTTTTATTTTAGTATTGGGTTTATTTTTGCAAGAGGATCCCAAAGTGCTTTAGAAGAATGATCCCTTCATCCTGGATTGAAATGGAAACACTTTTCAGATGTAACAACACCTGCTTAACAGTCCACATGATGAGTTTGGATAGGAAGTGAGGAAAACAATAGCAAACTGAAAACTTATGTCCAGAACCTTGAGATGGGGGTGGGAAAAAAAGGCAGCAAAATACAGAAAAAAGTTCAGCAGACCTCTTTGTATTCCTTGTGTCTCTATTTTCCTGTTGTCACTTTCAAATACAGTACCCTCAACCATTGTGAATAAGACCATGATAAGACCATGAGTATTGGTCACTGAAGGGAAAAACCTTTGAAATCTTTGTGCATTGAAATTTGGAGTTCAGACTTCCATTTGAAAGAATGTGTTCAAGGGCATCACTTTCAGACCATACTGAAGTTAAGTCCCTGATAATAAGCATCTTAAGCATTTGCAGTTAGTGAGTTTTAAAATTGAAAAAATAAAACCTGTCACCTGTATTTATTTTGTTTACTGAACTACAATGAATGTCTCTTGCAGTGTTTTAAAAGTCACTGCACTGTTTGCATCCACTCTAAAAGTTTCCTATTATTGTATAATTTATTTTTCAGTTTACACTCACATTTTAAAAATTTAATCCTACCTATTTTATACTATCATTCAGGTTACCACTAGATGTCAGCGTTGCTTTAATTGTTAATATGAAGTTGATGCATCTTACTTTGTTATAAACTGTTTTTTTCCAGTATTTTTTCATATTAAGTAATTATTAAGAAATTTTCTTCATCACTAGGTTTTAAGTTCTTTACCAGTTTTTAAGCTATATAGTGGAGCATAATAAAAATAGAAATACAAATAGGAATAACATGTCAAGTATGAGGAAAATATTAGGTAGAGCATATTATAATATTTGGACTTGGCTCACCCCAGGAATTTAGAAACACTGCTACTTCTGGGAAGAGCTACCTTTACAGCTGAAACAACTTGTAAAAATATTTCCCCTTTAAAATCACCAAATCACTCTGGACTACTAATGGAGTATTTGACGCAGTAGTAGTAGTTTGGTTGCCTCTAGAGGCTGATAAAACTACCTTGAAAGACAGGGAGACTATGTATCAAGTTGATCTAGTAGATGAAACATGCTCTTATTATAAGAGTCTTCAGGTTACAGAAAACTCTGAAACTAATTCATTATGTTTGTAAACATGTTGCTTTTAAAAAGCGTAAAGACGAAAGGAAATTATGAATGACTTCACCCTAGTTCAATTGATACCTATATAGATTTTGTGGCTGGGAAACTAAAGTTCATCATTTCATTGTAATTGCAGAAAAATATGGACTTTTGTTATTTTTTTATTGGAGAAGTTTGATATTTTTATCACAGAAAACTAGAATCCCTCGTTATGAGCAAAATTACATTCTAAAGCGTATAGCTGAGATCAATTGCACAAGTTTAAATTGATGTCAGATACAAAGGTGAGACACTTAAGGCTAGTCTACACTAGAAGCTACAACGGTGCAGACCCACGTTGGGTGAAGACACTCTATGCCAACGGGAGAGAGCTCTTCCATTGGCATAATAAAGCCACTTTTGTGAGAGGCAGTAGCTATGCTGGTGGGAGAAGCTCTCCTGCCGACATAGCACTGTCCACACTTAGGACCTGATTAACCTTTTGTGGGCCTGACGTCAAAGATATTTGTGGGCTCCCAGGGGAACATTTGTAAAAGACAGGTGATTGACACAGAAGTTGTCTTTGACACAGCACACAGCTGTACACGTTTTATTTACAGTGTTTACAGATTTAAATTGCAGATGGAGATGGCTGTCACGTAGCCCTAGGGCAAAAAGAATACACGGAAGTGTACATAAAATACATTCTAAAAGAAAAAATACAAAATAAAACACGGTGGATAAAAACAGCTAACAAAAGCCAAAGCTGGCCAAAACATCAGCCATGTGCTGCTCCCATTAAAAGGAAACCTTCACGCTATCTCACCCTTCACATTTCTCATATGAATTACTAGTGTTTCAGTTATGTTTTTGTATGAAACTGGGGTGAATTTAAAACTGTTTAAAACATTTTAAAAATAAAAAACGTGAAAAACTTTAATACATTTTATTTACAGTTTCATTATTCATATTAGTCTGGCTTCAGGACAGACAGCAGACAGGACCCTGGACCCCACACACTCCCACGCCAGCGGTGGCGCCAGTCAGGATGCTATCCCAGGACTCTGCACGAGCTGCCCACAACCAGCACCCAATGGGGCAGTCTGTGCAGACCTTGCTGTTCCACAGATCCACTGTCATGTGAACCGGTGCCCCTGCCAGGATTAGGGCCAGGCACATTGCACTGAAAATCCAGTGCCTATGGTCCGGTTGCCCTGCGCCAGCAATGGCAGAGCTGCAGTGGGAAGGGGTTTAGCCCCCGAGGACACAAATAGCCTGCGCCCGACCCAGAATCAGTCACCAAAATGAACCAGAAACATGAGTGCAGCTGCCAGTCTGTTTTGCCCCAGCCAAGAGAGGGTCACTGGCCCACATGCTGCAGTGGGGGGGCACACAGAACTGTCCAGGGGACACACACATCCTCTACTCCCACCACAAACATGGGGAGGGGTGACACAGAGATCCCTACCCCTTTCTCACACAGGCGGGGGTTAATGACTGACTGACCCTCCCTGCTCAGTGCTCTACGCCCTTCATGCCTGGCTGGGCCCTGGGGATGGGTCCACTTCTCCCGGTACCTGGTGCTGCATCTTCCCAGTCTCCCCACTTGGCTCTGGTGGCACCTCAGCCCAGCTTGGGGCCGCCACTGCCACCCACCTACCCAGATGCACTCATCAGCCACCACAGCTCTCAGTGTGCAACCAGTGGCGGCTTTAGACGGACCTGGGGGTGGGGAGCGGGGCCCTGCTGGCCAAGCCGGGATTGGCCCTGGAGCCAGCAAGTGGCAGGTGGGCTGGGGCTGCGTTGACGGACCTTGTCCCACGCGCTGCAGCCTCACCTCGCTGCCTCCTTGCACACCCACCCCCATTGGCTGCTGAACACCCCTCCGCACACACGCACACTGCTGGTTGGCGAGCAGCTGGTGAGCAGAGATCTGGCCAGCAGGACCCACCACAGTGCTGAGTCTGTGGCCATCTCCTTATGTGCCCCCTCTGAGTGTGGGCCCGGCACTTTGGTGCCATTGTAAACCCAGTGCTGTCCACACCAGTGTTAGGTAAAAATCAGCTTGTCCTACTCACCGTTCCAACACCCGGGTAGTGCGGCGTCGGACTTATAGCTCACAAACTGTCAGAGACCATGTAAGAAACACACTGAGGCTGAGTAGCTTTGCACGCACCCCCCCGTCAAGCTAGTAGCTTCGGAGGCATGCGGCAGCTTTATTAGTGACACATATCGGTATTTAAAGGTTTAAGACAGACAAAGGAGAGGTACTGGGTACGTGTCGTCTTCTGCATCAGCTCAGGCTGACCTTGTTCAAACTGGTTTCTATAGTTATTCAATTTAAGCAGGGCAGGAGAGGGAGCAATGCAAGAATATTTGTGCAAGATAAAGGGATTTAAGCAAGGCCAGGAGGAATTTATTGCAGGAGACTAGGAGAAATGAATTGCAGGAGCCCCTTTTATCTAACAGTTCCCCCCTCAGCAGCCTTGAGACCTAATGTATCAAGAGCTGCATTTAATAGGACCCATTAGTGAGGAGGTAAACCCTTCGCTACTGCTAAGCGAGCTAATTCTAAAAGGGTGGGATCTTTGGTTTTTGGTGGTTTAAACACAGCTTTTACTACAGAAGGGAAGCATGGGCAAAAACACACACCTAGCTTAACAAGCAAATATAAAAATAATCACAAAAATCAAACCACACAATGTACCAGAGTAAATTGCGAATCCATGAACTTAAATCGGGTATCCATCCAAATAGGGTGTCACCCGGCCCATGGCCAATGGTTTCAGACTCAGTCGCCAAGTGACGCATTAATTCTGCAGGTTTTTCCTGAGGAGGAACTTTGTCACAACTGGTGTCAGGAATGGGATTTGGTGTGCACAGCGCGGCAGAAGAAGAGGGGTGTTTAAAAAAAAAAAGGGAGCGGGTTTATTTATTTATTTTTTCACCACAATGGAAGAGGTAGTATGGGCACTGATACAAGCCATGGCTGCCCAGCAGGTGGCTACCCATGTCCAGGCAGCTGCCCAACAGGAGGCAGTACGGCTGCAGCAGGAGACCAATCACCTGTTGATGGACCAGGCCGCTCAAGACCGTACTATGTTGCGGGAACTGGTAAACCAAGTGAAGGCCCTTACAGAGATGAACCATGGCCATGATGGGACACGGCGCATATGGGCCAGCAATTGCCTGCAGAAAATGACAGGGAACGATGACATAGAGGCATATCTCCTGGCCTTTGAGAGGACAGCCCTACGGGAGGCCTGGCCTCGAGATCAGTGGTCTGGCATCCTCGCCCCATTACTGTGTGGGGAGGCCCAGAAGGCCTACTATGATCTGCCCAAAGAGGCTGCAGCAGACTACCCCTAGCTGAAAGCAGAGATCCTGGCCAGATCTGGGGTAACAACCGCAGTGCGGGCCCAGCGGTACCATGAGTGGAGGTACCAGGAAGACAAAACCCCATGATCCCAATTCTATGACCTCATCCATCTCGCACGAAAGTGGTTGCAAACTGAGTCCTGGAGTCCAGAAGAGATACTAGAGGTTCTGGTCATCGACCGATACATGAGGGGACTACCGCCAGACCTTCGCGCATGGGTAAGCCAGAACGAACCCTCCACCTATGACTAGATTGTGGCAATGGTAGAGAGGCGAAGGACGGCGAGGGAACTGACCCGACCAGTTAAGGAAGCGGAACCCAGGGTTAAACTAGCAGCACCAAGCCCTAGATTTCGAGTGACTGGGCCACCAGGAGGGCCCAGGTGGAAAAAGAGAGGGGCGGAAGGCCCACCAGAGGCCATAAAGAGTCGGCGCACTGAGGGGGAAGAAGATTGTGATGTTAGACTTCCCAAACCAAGAGACCGGGGAACGCCTAGGGTTCCATATAGATGTTATGCATGTGGTGAGTAGGGACACATAGCAGCACAGTGTCCCAGCACCGAGGAGCCTATGCAATGTAACTTGGGGGATTGGGAGGTCCCATGCTCCCTTATCCACCTTGCGGGCGTCGCATTAGCCCCGCATAACTACACTAGACCGGTGAAGATAAATGGAGTAGAGACTATAGCGCTTGTGGACTCCGGGAGTGCAATCACCCTAATATCGGGTAAGCTGGTAAAAAGTAGCCAGCTGCTACAAGCCAAATGTGTAGCAGTGACGTGCGTGCATGGGGCCGTAAGCCATTACCCCACCATCCAGGTGGAGATAGAGGTTCAGGGGAACCCCATTGAGGTGACAGTGGGTGTAGTTCCTAAACTCCCATATCCTGTAGTCATTGGGAGGGACTATCCAGGGTTTGATAATTTACTCCCCCCGGAGAGGTTGGAGGGAGGTGGGGACCCTGAGGGCAGTGACTTGTCACCAGGGGAATGTCAACCCCCGATGTTCGCTGAGATTTCTCGGGATCTGTTCTCAGTCCCCCAAAAGACCCGGAAGACGACAAGGGAGAGGAAGGCTGCAAAAGCTTTGGGAACCCGGATCCTGACCCAGGGCCAGAAGATCGCCCTAGTAGGCAGACGGACACGAGCAGCCAGAGAAATTACCACCACGGAAGGTGAGCCGGAGGCTGGCCCCAGCCATGATGGAAGTGAGCCGTTGGAAGCAACAGAGGCTGGCCTCTGGGAGCTCGGGCGGGAGAGAGACTTTCGGGCGGGACCAGGCAGAGGACCCTAGATATGATAACACCAGGAAAGAGGTGGCTGAGATAGATGGAGTACCTGTGGATGGGAAGGTCCGGGGTCCAGGACCTTACTTTATTGTGAAGAAAGATCTCCTGTACTGTGTGGTACAAATGCAGGAGCAAGAGAGACATCAACTTCTGGTGCCACGAAAACATAAAAAAGCCATATTGAGCCTCGCCCACAGTCACCTATTTGGAGGACACCTAGGGGTAGAGAAAACCCAGGCACGGATCCTGCGGAGGTTCTTCTGGCCAGGAGTACATGAAGATGTCCAACAATACTGCACCTCTTCTCCGGAGTGTCAGTTACATAGTCCGTGCCCGCACTTCCGGGCTCCTTTGATACCTCTTCCAATAATAGAGGTTCCTTTTGAACGCATAGCCATGGATCTGATAGGGCCCCTTGAGAAGACAGCTCGGGGCCACCAACATGTGCTTGTTGTACCAGACTATGCAACCCGGTACCCGGAAGCCGTTCCCCTACGCAACACGGCTTCCAAAACCATAGGTAAGGAGTTAGTACAGATCTTTGCCCGAGTTGGGCTACCCAAGGAGATATTGACTGATCAAGGGACACCTTTCGTGTCCAAGTTGATGAAAGATCTCTGTTCATTACTCCATGTACAAGCCCTACGGACCTCTGTATACCACCCGCAAACAGATGGCCCTGTGGAAAGGTTCAATAGGACCCTCAAGGCCATGATCAGGAAAGTGGTGAGCCGGGATGGGAAAGATTGGGATACCCTATTACCTTACCTCATGTTCGCCATCCGGGAGGTTCCGCAAGCCTCCACAGGTTTCTCTCCGTTCGAACTATTATACGGGCGCCACCCCCGGGGCATATTGGATGTAGCAAGAGAAGCGTGGGAAGAGGAGCCAAATCCAGGAAGGAACATAGCTGAGCATGTATTACAGATGAGGGATCGGATAGCCCGAGTTACACCTATTGTACGAGAACACTTGGAGAAAGCACAGGAGACCCAACGAACCCATTATAACCACCAAGCAAAGCTTCGACGGTTCCAACCAGGGGATCGAGTGATGGTCCTGGTGCCCACAGCAGAAAGTAAGCTGTTGGCCCAGTGGCAGGGACCCTACGAAGTGATCGAAGCCATGGGATAGGTGAACTATAAGGTGCGGCAGCCAGGCCGCAGGAAACCAGAGCAAATCTACCACATCAATCTTCTAAAACCTTGGTATGATTGAGAGTCATGCTTAGTCACCCAGGAGGATAACTTACACGAGCAAGTAAGGATATCATCTGACTTGACGCCGATCCAAAAGATTGAGGCAACTGACATGATTAATCGCAACTGAGATGTGTTCTCTACAAAACCGGGGCAGACGACTGAGACCTATCACCATATCCGCACAATCCCCGGAGCCAAGGTAATATTGAGACCCTACCGAATCCCAGCAGCCAAAAGAGAAGAAATCAAGGCCGAAGTGAAGAAAATGTTATAATTAGGGGTGATTGAAGAATCTTACAGTCAGTGGTCCAGTCCAGTCGTTCTAGTGCCTAAACCTAACGGTACCACGAGATTCTGTAATGACTTTCGCCGACTGAATGAAGTATCCCAGTTCGATGCTGTCACGGAGTGTGGGGGAGTCAGCGCCTGCACCCCTCTTCCCCGGATTCACTGGGAGTCTCAGCCAGCCAGTAGAACAGAAGGTTTATTAGAGATGCCAGGAACACAGTCCAACCAGAGCTTGTCAGTACATCCAGGACCCCTCAGCCGGGCCCTTCCGGGGGGCAGGGAGCTTAGACCCCAGGCTGAGGCTCCCTGCATTTCGCCCCACAGCTCCAAACGGGGGCAGGGAGGTCAGACTCTCTCTGCCCTTCCCTCCATGTTCCCCAGCCAGCTCAAACTGAAACTCTCCAGCCCCTCCTCCCTCTTTGTCTCTTCCCGGGCCAGGAGGTCACCTGATCCCTTTGTTCGAACACCTTCATCTCTCACCTTTGCAGGGGAGAGGCCGGGCCATCTGTTGCCAGGAGACAGGGCCATTCTCTGTGTCCAGGCCCCTGCCCTAGGGCTCTGTAACAATCCTGCACCCTTGTTCCACCCCCCAGACAGTCAAGCACTGCATAGGGGAAACCGAGGCACTCACACAGTACTCAGGGAAACCTTAACAACAGTCCTAGTTCGTCACAGATGCATACCCCATACCACGCATTGACGAACTGGTGGACCGACTGGGTAGTGCTCGATTCTTGACTACACTGGATCTGACAAAAGGATACTGGCAGATTCCCCTGACCAAAGAAACTAAAGAAAAGACAGCGTTCTCCACTCCGGATGGGCTATTCCAGTACACAGTCCTCCCTTTTGGGCTACATGGGGCCCCGGCCACATTCCAGCGCCTCATGGATAAGCTGCTGCGCCCCCATACTAGTTATGCAGCCGCATACCTAGATGATGTCGTCATCCATACGCCAGACTGGGGAACCCACTTGGAGAAAGTTGAGGCAGTACTGGCACCTTAAGGCGGGCTGGCCTCACTGCTAATCCCGCTAAATGTGCCACAGGGCTAGCAGAGGCTAGGTACCTGGGATATATTGTAGGAAGGGGCATAGTAAAGCCCCAAATGAATAAGCTAGAGGCGATTCAAAACTGGCCCCGGCCGACCCGAAAGAAGCAGGTCCGCGCATTCCTAGGTATGGTAGGCTACTACCGACGTTTTATTCCCCACTTCGCTACTAGGGCAAGTCCCCTAACGGACCTGGTGAAAGCCCGAGGTCCAGACATGGTGAAGTGGACCGACGCAGCAGAGGTGGCGTTCACAGACCTTCGGACGGCCCTTTGTAATGACCCTGTACTCATAGCCCCGGACTTTAACAAGGAATTTATTTTACAAACAAACGGTTCCGAGGTGGGGTTGGGGGCAGTTCTGTCGCAAATGGTGGGAGAAGAACACCCAATCCTCTGCCTAAGCAGAAAGCTTCTCCCAAGAGAACAGAAATACGCAGTAGTGGAGAGAGAATGCATTGCTTTCAAATGGGCTATGGAGACCCTACGTTATTACCTCTTGGGCCGGCGATTTACTCTTGTGACGGACCATGCACCCCTCCAGTGGATGCAGCGGAATAAGGAAAAGAATGCAAGGGTCACCAGGTAGTTCTTATCCCTCCAACCGTTCCAGTTCCGCATACGGCACAGGGCTGGATGACACCATGGCAACGCTGATGGTCTGTGAAGAGCACACTGCCTGGCATCCCAAGTTGCCTAACTCTATGGTGTTGAGCAGATGCGGCGGGGGGGGGGGGGGGGGATGGGATATGTGACAGGGCAAGGCCAGAGGGCTATAGGAAAGTGGTAAGGAACCAGTATGTTAGCCCCAGGCTAAACAAATCCCTGATACCTTATGGCAGTTGCTCCAGGTTAATCAAGACACCTGGGGCCAATTAAGAACTTTGCAGAAGGCAGGGAGGTTGATTGAGACACCTGCAGCCAATCAGGGGCTGGCTGAAACTAGTCAAAAGCCTCCCAGTGAGTCAGTGAGGGGAGCATGTCAGGAGCTGTGGAAGGAGGTTGCGTGTGAGGAGCTGGGAGCAAGAGGCACTAGGAGCTGAGAGTAAGAGGGTGTACTGCTGGAAGATCCTGTGGTGAGGATAAAGAAGGTGTTGGGAGGAGTCCATGGGGAAGTAGCCCAGGGAGTTGTAGCTGTTGTGCAGTTGTTCCAGGAGGCACTCTAAACAGCTGCAGTCCACAGGGCCCTGGGCTGGAACCCGGAGTAGAGGGTGGGCCCGGGTTCCCCCCAAACCTCCCAACTCCTGATCAAACACAGGAGCAGTTGATCTAGACTGTGGGTTCTACCAGAGGGGAAGATCTCTGAGGCAAACAAAAATCCGCCAATAAGCGCAGGACCCACCAAGGTAGAGGAGGAACTTTGTCACACTATACACATTTAATTAAGCAATTACATAGCTTAATATTTTCATATTCTTATTGTACATTTTTAGTATGTTAGAAAATGGTGAATGGTATTGCTTATTTACTAGATAATTAACTTTTGGTCATGATTTGTGTCAAGCATCATTAGTATGGTAACTGTAATTTAAAATCCATTTTTATTAAAGCAACCTTAAATGTTTTGGGTACATAAGCTTTTATCAAAAGATTTTTCACATTTACAGCTAAATGAGTTATTAAAGGAACAGAGGGATTAACTGTAGTCAGTGAATTAAGACGATAATTGCAGGTCAGACATATTTGAAAATTTTCTCAGGCTAAGTGAAAGTGATTGGAACTTAAGTTCCTACTTGCCTAAGGCTATGTCTACACTAGAGAGCTTACAGCAGCGCAGCTGTAAGATCTCTAGTGTAGCTGCACTAGGTCAATGGGAGAGAGCTCTCCCGTCTACATAACTACCGCTGCTCATTGGGGGGTAGATTAATTATGTTAACAGAAGAAGCTCTCCCACCGACATAGCGTTGTCCACACCAGTGCTTATGGCAGTGTGACATATGTTGCTCAGGGGTTTGTTTTTTTCACATCCCTGAGCGACATAAGTTATACTGATATAGGCTATGTCTACACTACCACTTAAGTCTCTTGAAAATGAGACGAGTCTTGTAAGTTACTTAGTCTGTCCTTCAAACTTTTAGAACTAATAGACCTCATCCCCTCCCCCTCATTTTTATTCATAGACTGGAAGAGAAAAGGATTAATTTTCCTGTTTTTCCAGCTCCCAGTTGATTTCTCAACTTTGAATGAAGTAGTCCAAATGAAGAAAATCTTCTGTGTGCCTGCAGAAGAAGCTACTACTGTAAAAAGCTGGTTCAGCACTTCAATAAACTCTGGGCCAAACTGCTTAACTAGTGATGCACACCAGTTCAGTGGTGTGACTTTCTTAGCAAACATATACTGCTTGAATGTTTCATTTCCAGCCCTGAAATTTATTATGATTGATTAGATGCCCATATAATAGTAGCATCTTCTTCAGCAGTGAGGCATTTACCCTAGTACTTTGAGTTGAGAATATTGCCAAGAAAATGAGGTGAAGTATTGGGTATTTCTTTCCTCAATGTCTCTTAAGTTACTTCTAAATTTCAACAGCATTAGCAGTACAGTAGCAATCTTTCTGCAGCTTGTTCAAGGCTATGGAAATAAACTGAATATATTGAAAACTATCATCTACATTTCTCTTTAGTCCAATGTTGACTACTTTGACTGTGTTAGTTCCATCTATTTTGGCATGATTTTCTTCACAAATTGTCATCTGAATAGGCCAGTTCTTAATAAATAGCTCAAAACAAGTCAACCACTGAATTCCATCATATATCTTGGAGATGAATTAGTTGGGATCATCCTGCTCTCTTTAGTGAAGCTGAAGCAAAGTGGTTGTTACAGAAAATGTTGCAATTTCAACAACATTTTCCTTTATTCCCGGAGTTGAACTTAAGTCTTTTACTAAAAGAGGCATCAGATGAGCACTGCACCCATATGTTAGACTCATAGACTTTAAGGTCAGAAGGGACAATTATGATCATCTAGTCTGACCTCCTGCACAATGCAGGCCACAGAATCTCACCCACCCACTCCTGCAATAATCCTCTCACCTATGTCTCAGCTATTGAAGTCCTCAAATCATGGTTTAAAGACTTCAAGATGCAGAGAGACTTCAAGATGTTATAAGCTTCAGGTTCCCATCTTAAAGATTTCTTGTCTTTGCAACATTTTGCAGCATTGCCTGTGACAAAGCTACATACGCATGGCTTGAATTTTTGTTCAGTTTCTTATAGCTTTTACTGCTGCTACTTTTAAATATTATGCTGTATGGCCATTCCCTGATGGATCAGTTTTTTCTGCAAGATAGAAATCCCATCTTTTGTTTCATACAAGCACATTACTGGAACATTGTATACATTGCTTCACCCCTTAAGACTCAGCTTAATGAATTTCCCATCAATGTTTTTGCACACTGTTCAGTTTTTTTCTCATACAGGAATCTTCCAGCAATGTTTGCTCTGCTGGGTGGAGAGTAGCCTGGTTGTAATGATTGAACCTATGAAACGTTTGTCCTGAACAAGATAAAAGGGAGAATTTATTGTGTAAATGAACTGTGAGCAATCTTTTACATCTGTGGAGTCTTGCTGGAATTTGCTGGTCTTGATTGGGAATTCATCCATGTTTTTTATTGGATGATTGAAGAAAATCTTTTGTTTAAATACAGATAATTTACTATCTGATGTATGCTTAGTTGCAACACTGCCTGTGTACCAGCAGATGACTGAAGTTGTAAACATTGCAGATGATGGACGTTCATAACCCGTTATGTCTAAGCTGGACCTTGAAACAAAATGGTAAAAAAAAAAAAAGTCGCTCACTCAGTATTAATTTTTTTTTTTCAAAAATGCTTTGGAAACAACACATGGTGTTTCCAAAAAGAAATTTATTCAGTAAGACCAGCAGCTGCTCTGTGAAAATGACATTCTTCTTCGAGTGCTTGCTCATATGTATTCCAGTTAGGTGTGCGCGCGCGGCGTGCACGATCGTCGGAAGATTTTTACCCTAGCAACACTCGGTGGGCCGGCTGGCGCCCCCTGGAGTGGCGCCGTTAGGTGCCCCGATATATACTGCAGCCGGCCCATCGCCCCCTCAGTTCCTTCTTACCGCCCGTGTCGGTCGTTGGAACAGTGGAGAGCAGCTCGCTGACCTCCACAGCCCTAGCTTTACAGCACTCGTTTATCTTTTAGATAGTTTAAGTACCGTTAAAGTACCGTTAATTAGTTGTTAATAGTTGTTGTTAGACTCAGTGACAATTGTAGCTGGAGATTAGGGGCTTTTCTCCCCTTCTCTCCAACCCGGTACCGGGCCAATGCCTGGCTCACCGGGATTCAAGCCTTGCTCGGCATGCCAGAAGCCGATGCCTACAGGAGATCCGCATGCCTCCTGTCTCAAGTGCCTCGGGGAGTCCCATCTTCCGGACAAGTGCCGTATTTGTAAGTCCTTCAAGCCGCGGACCAAAAAGGAGCGGGACTTTCGTTTGAAGCAGCTCCTGTTAGAGGCGTCTCTTAGCCCGATGTCGGCGCCGCATCGTACCCCGGCACCGACCCCGGCGGCCTCAACGTCTGCGGCACCGGAACGTCCAACCTCCGGTAAAGAACCCAGGCACCGTCCCTCTCTACCCGGGACTTCACAGAGCCGCTCTCTGTCCCCGAGAGCCAAGAAGTCGGGTGGACCGACTAAGGCGCCGCTGCATGCGCAGCCAGCTCCAGACCAGCCTAGGTCTGTCGAGGCGCCCGCACCGCCAACTCCGGTACCGGAAGGACCGCTGAGTTCGGTGCCAGTGGTCTCCGTGCCACTTACTCCGGCCCTCCTTAGGCCGTTGAGTCCGGCGCCGCCGTCAACACCGGCGCCGGCCCTGCCAACTCCGGCACCCGAGAGGCCGTTGAGTGCAGGTCAGCCTCCGCAGGCTCCGGTACCGACGACTCCGGTCCCGCGAGGGCCGTTGAGCTCGGTAACCGCCAGCTCCCCGGCACGCTCCGTGGTTGAGCTTCCGCTGCCGTCCACGCCGGACACCTTCGCAGCGGCGCGGGACCTGATCCAGATGACCGCTCCGGTACCGACCCCGTCTACGGTTCCGCCGGTGCGGATCATCACATCACGCGGCAAACCGGCCATCTTCCACCCGGTGCCGCAGGTGGAGACCAGCCAGCAGCAGCCACGTGAGTCTCCAAGGTACCGCTCGCAGTCCCGGCACCGATCACGATCCCGGCGCCGTTCCTACTCGCGGTACCGCTCCAGGTCTCCATCCGCACGGAGGTACCCTGACTCGCGACGCCGCTCCCGGTCCCGCGACCGGTCGACGCGCAGATCGCCGAGACGTTCCAGGTCCCGATCCGTGTCACGGTACCGAGATCATCGCAGGTACCGATCCAGGTCCCGCCCTCGATCCGGCTCTCGACGCCGCTCCCCATCCTGGTGCCGATCCGACTCTCGACGCCGATCCGGCTCCCGGCACCGGACGCCATCCCGGCACCGATCAGGCTCCCGGTACCGGATACCATCCCGGCACCGGACCCCACCAAGGAGGCAGACCCTGGCCACGCAGACGTCACTGCATGGCTATTCTGCCCCACCCTGGCCTTCGCGCTCTGGATCCCGCTCTTCCAGAGCTGGTAGCGACCTCTACGCGGAGGACCGCACCATCAGCGACCAGGGTCACCTGCCAGAGACCGGGCAGGTTCAGGAGCGGTGGCCATTTTGGACCCCCATGGCATACTATGAAGCCCAGAGGGTACCAGCAAGAGCTCCTACCTCAACCACGTTGGAGCGTCGAGCGCCAGAGGCTACAGTCTCCCGTCCTCCAGAGGCTACAGTCTCCAGGCCTCCGCCAGAGGTAGAGCAGCCAGAACCGGAGCCCCCAGCCCTGGGCTCCGAAGAGGTACCCGTCGAGGACCCGCTCGCCCAAGGCCTGTCCTCCTCCTCCTCCCCTGATGAGGCAGTGGCTGGAGCATCATCATCCGGTCCACCTCCCATCGATCTAAGGGACCACCAAGCCCTGCTCCGCAGGTTGGCCCTGAATATGGACCTCCAAATAGAAGAGGTCCCTGAACTGGAGGACCCCGTGGTGGACATCCTGACGACCGATGCCCCCACTAGGGTTGCTTTACCTTTTGTGCGGACTATCCTTGCCAACGCCACATCCATCTGGCAGACACCAGCCTCGATACCCCCCACTGCCAGGGGGGTAGAGAGAAAGTACATGGCCCCCCCGAGGGATTTTCAATACCTGTATACACACCCCCCTCCGTGTTCGTTGGTGGTCCAATCTGTCAACAAGAGGGAGAGGAACGGCCAGCAGGCCCCGGCCCCGAAGTCAAAGGACGCCAAGCGCCTAGACTTGTTTGGCCGGAAGATCTACTCAGGAGGGGGCCTACAGCTTCGTGCGGCGAACCAACAGGCACTCCTGAGCCGCTATGCTTTCAACACCTGGGTCACGATGGACAAGTTTAAAGAGCTTATACCTCCAGAGTCCAGACAGGAGTATAAAGCCTTCGTGGAGGAGGGCAAAAAGCTGGCCAGGATGTCGCTGCGGGCCTCTTTGGACATCGCCGACTCCGCTGCCAGAACCATCGCCTCCAGAGTCGCCATGCGGCGCATCTCCTGGCTGCAATCCTCCACCCTCCCAGCAGAGGTCCAGCACACTATCCAGGACCTACCCTTTGACGGGCAGGGCCTGTTTTCAGAGAAGACAGACCCTAAGCTGCAGACCTTAAAAGACGGTCGTACCATCATCCGCACGCTGGGGATGCATACCCCCGCGACGCAGCGCAGGCCCTTCAGGCCGTTCGTGCGACACACCTATTTCCCTCCCCCACCACGTCAAGACTATTACAGAAGGCCGCGTGGTCGAGGGGGTAGGAGACAGCAACCTGGCCGGCAGACCGGCCAGAGGCAGGGCCCCCACAAGCCACCGTCGGGGCCCAAACAAAATTTTTGAAGGGGCGCTCGAGGCCGGAGTACCAGTCCATTCCGATCCCGCACTCCTGTTTCTGAACCGCCTCTCCCCCTTCTCCCCGGCGTGGTCGAATATCACCACAGACCGCTGGGTTTTACATACCATCCAGGGGGGATACCGATTGCAATTCGTCTCCCCGCCCTCCTCCCACCCTCCCACCCCGTCCCTCTTCAGGGACCCTTCTCACGAGCAACTCCTTATCCAGGAGGTGCACGAACTCTTTACTCTGGGAGCGGTGGAGGAGGTCCCAAGGGATCTCAGAGGCAAGGGATTCTACTCCCGTTATTTCCTAATCCCAAAGCCAAAGGGGGGGCTCCGTCCTATCCTGGACTTACGGGGTCTCAACAAGTTTATGGTGAAGTTGAAATTCCGTATGCTCTCCCTGGGCACTCTTATCCCCTCTATGGATCAGGGAGACTGGTACGCCGCCCTCGACATGAAGGACGCGTATTTCCACATTGCCATCTACCCACCTCACAGACGCTTCCTGCGCTTCGTAGTGGGCCAGAGACACTTCCAGTTCGCGGTCCTGCCATTCGGCCTCTCAACAGCACCGAGAGTCTTCACAAAGTGCATGGCAGTGGTAGCAGCCGCCCTTCGGCGTCAAGGAGTTCAGGTATTCCCCTACCTCGACGACTGGCTCCTCCGTGGCAACTCCGCCAACCAGGTCCAGTCCCACATTCACAAGGCCATGGACATGTTCAACCGTCTGGGCCTCCTACTAAACATCGAAAAGTCCATTTTGGTCCCAACACAGAGAATAGACTTCATAGGGGCTATACTGGACTCTACCCTCGCCAGGGCATTCCTCCCAGAGGCTCACTTTCAAACGCTTGCAGCCGCCATACGCAGCCTCCAAGCTTTCCCAACTTCGACAGCCCGCTGCTGCCTCAGCCTCATGGGTCATATGGCATCATGCACCTTCGTGACAGCTCACGCCAGGTTACGCCTACGGCCCCTCCAAGCATGGCTGGCCTCCGCATACCGGCCACACAGGGACAACCTCGATATGATTCTGACGGTCCCACCGCAAGTCCTTGCCTCCCTCAACTGGTGGCTGGACCCCGCACATGTGATGTCAGGTATTCCCTTTCATCCACCTCAGCCTTCCCGCACCTTGACTACGGATGCGTCATCCCTCGGCTGGGGGGCTCACCTGCAGAACTTCCAAACGCAGGGCCTGTGGTCGGAGCAAGAGCTGACATTACACATCAATGTCAGAGAGCTCCGAGCGGTACGTCTCGCCTGCCAAACCTTCGCTCAACACTTACAGGGCCGCTGTGTTTCCATCCTTACAGACAACACGACGGCCATGCATTACATCAACAGACAGGGAGGGGCACACTCCCTTCCCCTCTGCCGAGAGGCAACTCAGCTCTGGGACTTTTGCATAGCCCGTTCCATTCACCCCGTGGCCTCGTTTCTCCCAGGAGTCCAGAACACCTTGGCGGACCGCCTGAGCAGGTCCTTTCAAACTCACGAGTGGTCCATTCGGCCAGACGTCATCCACTCTGTCTTCCAGAAGTGGGGGTTTCCCCAGATAGATCTCTTCGCGACTCGCGAGAACAGGAAATGCCAAGTGTTCTGCTCCTTTCAGGGTCGCTCCCCAGGCTCCCTGACAGACGCTTTTCTCCATCCTTGGACAGACAACCTGGCCTGTGCCTTCCCACCAGTTCCACTGGTCCACAGGGTCCTGCTCAAGCTACGCAGGGACAAGGCCAGGATGATCCTGATTGCTCCAGCGTGGCCCAGGCAACACTGGTATACCACGCTCCTGGAGATGTCCGTGACAGACCCGATCCCTCTTCCGCGATGGCCGGACCTGATCACGCAGCAGCACGGCAGGATCCAGCATCCCGACCTGCGGTCCCTTCACCTCACGGCGTGGCTGCTGCATGGCTGAACCCGTCGGAGCTACGATGTTCCAGCCCGGTCCAGCACGTTCTGCTGAGCAGTAGGAAACCCTCCACCAGGTCCACCTACTCAGCTAAGTGGAAACGTTTTTCCTTGTGGTGTGGCACTCGGGGCCTTGACCCCTTGCAGGTGCCGGTTCACACCATACTGGACTACCTCCTCTTACTAAAGGAGCAGGGTCTGGCTCTCTCGTCGCTAAAAGTCCACCTAGCGGCAATTTCAGCTTTTCACCCCCGGGACGGGGCGGGTTCTGTTTTCTCCAACCCCATGGTCACCAGGTTCCTTAAGGGGTTAGAACGGCTACACCCGCCGGTGCGCCGCCCGGTCCCTACATGGGACCTCAACCTAGTCATTACCAGGCTCATGGGTGCCCCGTTCGAGCCCATGGCCACTTGCTCCATGCTGTATCTCTCATGGAAAACGGCCTTTCTAGTAGCCATCACCTCGGCTAGACGCGTCTCTGAGCTCAGAGCGCTCACTTCGGAACCACCTTATACGGTGTTCCATAAGGATAAAGTACAGCTCAGGCCACACCCGGCTTTCCTGCCCAAGGTAGTGTCGGCTTTCCATATTAACCAAGACATTTTTCTACCTGTCTTTTATCCTAAGCCCCATGCCTCCAGGAAGGAGCAGCAACTCCATTCCCTGGATGTCCGGAGAGCCCTCGCCTTCTACATCGAGAGGACAAAGCCGTTCCGGAAGTCGACCCAGCTGTTCATCGCCGTGGCGGACCGGATGAAAGGCCTTCCCGTCTCTTCCCAGCGCATCTCGTCATGGATCACGTCGTGCATCCGCACATGCTATGACTTGGCAGGTGTCCCCACCATGCACACTACGGCCCACTCTACCCGAGCTCAGGCCTCGTCGTCTGCCTTCCTGGCACACATACCTATACAAGACATTTGTAGGGCCGCGACATGGTCGTCAGTACACACTTTTGCCTCGCACTATGCCATAGTGCAACATTCTAGAGACGACGCCGCTTTTGGTTCGGCAGTCCTAAACTCTGCTGTATCACAATCCGACCCCGCCTCCTAGGAATGGCTTGGGAGTCACCTAACTGGAATACATATGAGCAAGCACTCGAAGAAGAAAACACGGTTACTCACCGTAGTAAATAGTGTTCTTCGAGATGTGTTGCTCATATGTATTCCAAACCCGCCCTCCTTCCCCACTGTCGGAATAGCCGGCAAGAAGGAACTGAGGGGGCGATGGGCCGGCTGCAGTATATATCGGGGCACCTAACGGCGCCACTCCAGGGGGCGCCAGCCGGGCCACCGAGTGTTGCTAGGGTAAAAATCTTCCGACGATCGTGCACGCCGCGCGCGCACACCTAACTGGAATACATATGAGCAACACATCTCGAAGAACACTATTTACTATGGTGAGTAACCGTGTTTTCTTGCAATAGCAACAGTGAAACTGACCAGAGTGTCAGTTTCATTGTGCCCTTGCAGAGCTCCCAGGTTCCACAGCTCTGGGGCAGCCCTGCCATGCAGATTTCCCCCAGGCAGGGGACATGAGGACTTCCAGACTCCTGGGTTGTCTAGAATCCCAGGGAGCTAACTGGTCCTTGAATCTGGAAGCCTTCAGGTCTTTCGCCCCAGGGCAGTCTGCATGGTGTGGCTGCCCTAGAACGGCAGACCATGTTAACCCAACCCAGGAATTCCAGGCTCCCTGTTCAGTGACAGTAAGCCTAGAAGCCCTGGTAGCTCACAGGGCTTTCAGGCTCACTGTCAGACCAGGATGTGGAGGTCGTGCCTAGTGGTTGGAGCAGGAGTCAGGCAGCCAGGTATTGAAATCTGGGGTCAAAAGCTAGATGTCAGAGTCGGAGGCCAGGAATCAGAGCTGAGAGTCAGAGCCAGGCTTGCAGCTATGGGCAAATGCTTTGAAGAGCCACCAAACTACTGCTTCTAGGCTTAAGAGCTGGTCTATTGACTTTTCACACCAATAACAGAGTAGCCAATCGGGCAGCCTGCTACAGGCAAGCTGCGCTTGTTAGGTTGCTCAGAGACTGCGGCAGGTCCGGATTCCTTACACTCCCAGCTTCAAGGTAGGGAGCCTGGAAACCCTGGCGTTGTTGGGTGGTCCCAGAGCTGCAGACCCTACAAGTCTGGGGTCCTCAGTCCCCAGAGGAGACTGCATGGCAAGTCTCCGTGCAGGTATTTTCCAGCACAACTGTTTCATCAGAAAATTTCTGACCAGCTCTAGTTGTAACCTGAGTCCCACCTTTGCCTCCTGTCTACCTAATTGTAACTGTTAGCATTCTTGCTCTCTCAACACTTCAGCCTCATCACATATCTCCCCTTTTCCCCTTAAAAATCCTTTTACTGGCTTCTTGTCTTTCAGCTCATCAGATGCAAGCTCTTTGTCCTTGCTTTCAATTCCTTATGTAATCTAGTTGCACATATATCTCAGCTTTCATTTCTTTCTTTCCTCCTCCCTTGGGCCCTGGCAGTCTTCCCAATCTTCTCCCCTTACTGCTCCCTTTTGTCTGTCTTCCACTCCTAGTTTTATGCCCTCTATCATCCTATGCCGAGAGCAGTCTCTTTTCTGCTTGTATGTACTCTTGTCCTTCAAATGCCTCCTTAAAAGCCACTTCTAGAAATACTTCCTATCTTTTCCCAAATCATGTCTTCAAACCTTGTTTGCCTTATACTGTAAGATATATAGGTAGATAGAGATAGATATATGAAGTGATTTCTAATAAACATAATCAATGCTTATTTGTAATGAGTGCAATTCACCACCTACTGCCTGTTCCCTCAACTCTTCCTTTTGTGTCTTGTAAGTAATAATTGGATAATTATATATTTCTAAAGTTTTCTAACCTAGAAGAAAAACCACCGTATGCCTTTGTGTATACTTACACAAATGTCATCCCAGTCACATATTCTCTGGCAGCATTGTTTACTTTACGCTTCAAGGCAGCAGTGACACACCTATCATTGTTCATTTTTGAATGTATTGCTTAGTCTGCTGATATTCATTCACCTTAACATCAGCATACTGATGTTCATCATGCTTTCATCATAGTGCACACACAGACACCAGTGGCTTTTAGTCTGTTGTTGAAAATGTAAAAGGATCCAAATTTCTTTCCAGAAAGAGGAGACTATTCAGAGCATATGCTTTAATGTAGTTCACTGCTCATACAACATCCACCACAGCATTAAGGCACATTAGCAATGTCTTTGCAGCTAGGACTTGATGATGGATTCCACAATGAGTGACAGTTACACTAGGTGACATGCACGTTACCTTCTGCTGAAAGCCGAACCGTGGACCCATCATGGCCAGAGCACTGTCAGTACAGAAACCACAAAGATTTTTCCACTCAGTGCCATTGCTTTTGAAAAAGGCATTTACCTTATTGAAAACATCCTATGCTGTTGTTGTTTCAAGTTGTTCACAGAATAAGAACTCATGCTTAACATCCCCGGCATTAACATACTGTATGAACACTATCAATTATGCACAGTTTGTAACATCAGTAGTTTCATCTAGTTGCAGGCTGAACATACCGAAAGCAGAATGTTTAATTTCATGCACAACTTGTTCTTTGATATCTTTAGACATCTCTCATATTCTGCGTTTCACAGTATCATTTGACATAGAAAGTATATTAAGCTTTTTGGCAGTATCATAAGAGACACAATGTCTTTGCATGCTGGCAGAACAAGCTCCTCACCTATCATATGCAGCTTTTTGGTACGAGCGTTTCATAGCGACACAATGTAAGAGAGCTCCACAGCTGAGGACGTTTGCTGTTGGAAACCTCCATCTGCAACAAGCCTGGAATTCTTTGTTGCTTCTTGTCTGCATTTGAAAAAATCCACATTTTGGTTTTTATGCTCAGGATGTCTAGTTTCAGGGTGTCGCTGCAATTTGCATGGTTTCATCAGTTCATCGGACAAAACTTTGCAGCAAATGATGCATTGCGTTTTTTCAATACCAGAGGTGACAGTGCTGGTAAAACTGTATTTAATGTAAGATTCTAAATACTTTCGGGTTTTAGCAGTAGAGGGGGCCATTGTTTTCAGGTAAAGTATGCACCTGTATGTCTGACTGACAAATAATAAAGTACTTTTTCAGCTACTGAACAATCAAGCCAATGGTGTTTCAGTCCCAGGGCTGGCCTTAGGGAAAAATGACGCCCTAGGAAAACTTCTATTTGGTGACCTTTCTTTGGAGGTGGAGCAGGACTGAAAGGTGGAGTGGAGTTGGGGGTGAGCTGAGCTGGAGGGGTTGGTGACTGTGAACCAGGCGCAGGATGAGACTCAGGATTCACAGCTCCATGCGTGGTCCGACTCTGGGCTGACAACCCTGCATGTGGCCAGGCTCACAGCCCCGCACCCAACAGGGTTTGGGACTCAGCCCTGCGTGTGGGCAGACTCTGGGCTGACAACCCACCACGTGGCTGGCGGTCGGATCGGGGTTCATAGCCCCGCATGTGGCCAGGGGTGGGTTGGGGCTCACTGCTCCTGACTCCCACATAATCACCTCAAAACCCCTTTAGGGGTCACGACCTCAAGTTTGAGAACCCTGTTTTTAGGAGACATTCAAACAATATGCCATTGTCAACTCATTTGATTTTTCTTGGGGGACAGCAGGAACATCTGCTGAATTTGACTGACCAAGAACTTCAGTAATGGAGATGGTTGTACCAGGTGATGCCAAAAATCTTCAAGGCAACATGTATGAGCAAATGAAATCTTCATAATTTGACATGTATAACAGTTAAGGTCTCAAATAAAGAGAGGTTAGAGAAATTATGGGGAAAATGGTGACGTATATCTGAATTTGTTCAGTCGTTAGGGTATTGGAATGTGATTCATAACTAAATATTACAAGTTGTTAGACATTTGTTACCAAATGATCTGTTGGTGATTCTGGTGCTTACTAGTAGAAATGGGTCTCATTCAAGAAAATAGTTAATTTCTCATTAGTTAGTAACTACTATGACTAGTAGTACTACTACTCATTACTAACTACTTACTAACTACTATTGCTAGTTTTTCAATAGAAAGGAAAAATTTGGCCCAAATTAAGAGAATATTGTTTAAAAAGAAAAAAAATTATGGAGAGAAAAAGGGTCCAAGCTTCAGAATCATATAGCAAAATGGGTTAGCACTACTGAAAAGCATATTCTGCACTTGACATCATACAACATCAACAGTCCTGCCAGAAATGGTTTATTGAGCTTGGTAAAGGCATAATTACAGTACATTTTAAAAGTAAAGTTCCCATCTGTCTTGCTAGTTGAGTTCTGATATTTTTCCTCATGAATCATTCCAGCTGAAACATACGTCATTTTTTCACATGCATTTTGAAGTTAGAAAGTGCTGTAATGTTACCCTATTTGAGGTTGAGAAAGTGACTTGGCATGTGGGATGTAATTAGGTGGAGAACGAAAGGGTGGTTGTGTTTCGGGTATTTTGCTTGTCTGAAGAATTCCAATTCTAGTAGGAACATTTTTTTTTTCAATGGTAGATTGAGTCTGTACACACCCATTGGTCAAAGATCCTTAAATAGTCACATAACAAGGTGATAGCTGTGATTATTAAAAATTTGACAAGAATAAAATAAATTCTGATGCCTGTGGCGCTGTCTCAGCCACTAGATCCCCTCTGTGATCATCAGTTGTTCCATTCATCTGTAGAGGTGGCAGAATCTGTTTCCTGTTCAGTCATAATCTTCAGTTCTTTGCACAAGAGTCTGAAGAGCTGAAATTTTAATTCTTTCCAATAAGTAGATGACTCTGTCCCTCATATTTACGTGGACAATGATAAGTACCTTCTCTTATGCAATCTTTCTAATGCCCGACAGTTTTCTTCTTCCCATAGTGAGATTTTCCTTCTGACCTGCAGTATGCTGTCCTGTCTTCAGCTTGCAAAACAATTGTCCACATTTCTGAACATTATGACCTACTGTAGAATGATCGGCAGCTGTTCTCAGTGCCAATATCTTTTTTTCTGTCTCTTTAGAGTGTTCTCTCTCTGCTCATTGTCCTTGTTGGCATTGCATTTTCAAAAGTGACCGAGTGCCTCAATATTCGGGTGTCCAACTTTTGAGACCCTCTAAAAGGGTCTGATTTTCAGATGACAAGTGCTCAGCATTCTGAAAATCTCAGGCCTTTTAAAGTTAGATTGAGCTCTGAAATATAGAAGCATTCAAAATTATTAGTCACGTTTGAAAATTAAGGCCTTAGCCTCTACTCAGATCTTCCCTCCTTAAAGTCATCTAGAAATAGGTGATTCTTTGAAGGTTTGAGATAAAAGAAGTTTTGTAGATTTGACTTCTTCTCATCCTCATCTTTGCTTTCTTCTAACTTTTCCCTTTTGCCACTTCTTTATCATTATGGTCTCTGCCTTTATGGTCTGTGCTTGTTTCTTGCATTCTGCAGTGCTATCTTTTACAAAATCTTATACAGAATATTTCCAACAGCCAAGTTGAGTTCATTGACATTAAGTGTCCATGTGCTGTATCTAGTAGGGCACATGCCTGTCTTGAGCCTATTGAAAAATTCTTCTACATTTTTAACATTTTAAATTTTTGAGGAATTGTTTAGCAACTGGCAGCTATATAAACCATGTAACATTTTACTGTCGCTAACTATGGGCCTGCTCCTGTTTCCATTGAAGTGGATAACATTCTCGATTTCTATGTGAGGAAGATTAGACCTGTGCGTCCAATCTTGGGAAACTTTGAGTGTTCTTAAGCCCCATTCATAGGCAGGAGAACTAGGGATGCTGGGGTGCTACAGCACCCTCAGGTTTTTTGCGGGGCTCTGGTCACTGGCCCCACTCCCGGGGCTCCACTCCCTGGCCCTGGGCTAAGGTCCCTGCCGCTGGCCCCACGCCTGGGCTCCAGCTGTGGCCCTAGCCTTGGCCCCCTTACCCTTGTCCAGGTCCGGATGGAGGGGTGTGTACAGGGGTAGGGGAACATGAGGTAAAAAGTAAAAACTGCTTTCAGCACCCCCGCTATTAAGTGTTCCAGCGCCACTGGCCCTATTAGCTTCACAAGAGGTGTTGAGCATTTCTTGTCAGAATGAGACTTCTACTACAGGTGACTTAATCATTCTTCTCATCCCAAGGTAGTCCACCCAGATTGACGGTGCTGGTAAATATTAAGTCAGAAAATTTAGTTGCCTACAGATTTGCAAAATATGTTGATTGCCCAGTTACTAGTGGATAGATGTGAGCGTAGCCATGGATTTGAGTAGGCAGGAAACTGCATTGCACTTTCATACCTACAAGCAGCACCTTCAGAACAGAATTGATAAATGTTACTGAAGAAGAGAGTGGAAGAAATTGGGCTTCTACATAGGGACAACAGCCAAGCATACCTTTTGTGTTGCATGCATAAATAAATAAAACACATTGCAGGACTCTTATGTGGATAAATAGAGGAAATAGGCCTCCCAGTCTGTCAGTCCAGCAATTTTTAAAATATATTTCCATTAAAAAATACATTGTCAAAATGTCAATCAAACGACAAACACATTTGAAAGATCATTATAATGTATTTTAGGTTCTGCAAAGATATTTACCAGTATATTTATTGGAAAAATTGCATCTTGGATTTGGAGACAAACAGGTAATTGCTGTGTAAATGAAGAATATTAATTCTTACTGAAAATCTTGAATGGGTTCTCCAGCCTCATTGATACTTTTATTTAGACTGTCGAAAATAAGACTTTGATGGTATATAAACCTACACCAAGAACAGGCACCAGAAGATAGAAAAGGACAGATTAAATTCAATAAGGTTCATCCAGGATATTGCAAGAAACTACCATAACTATCATGATTGTTTCTTTTGGAATTAATAAATGACATAGATTGTCGATCCTAATAGCTGTAGTACAGACTTTGAGAATTTCAACATGAAGGTATATGGGATGCATGGAATGATTCTACATCCTGGTTCACATACTACAACTCTGAAAATATTCAAAAGTTGCATCAGTCTTTTTTCTCATCATCTGCATTTCGCCTTGTCACAAATTAATGGAATTTCATTTTGGGAGACTGGTTAAAGACAGCTTTCCAAAGAACAGATGGGGGAGAAGAAAAGAGGTATAAATATAGAAAAAGATAAAGTGAGAAATAATGAGACAAAAGACAGCTGAATCTTGAATTCCCCCCTCCAAGAAACTTGTGGTGGACAGACACCAAACATTTGTTCCAAATTTTCTATTAAAATTTTTAACTGAAATCTGCTAATGCTTTGAATTAAGATAATGAAATATTAAAAATGGCTAGAGTGTTAAAATGGGAGGTGAGGAAGTTGGGTTTTTTTGTGCAATGACACTAGTCAACACAGTTGTTTCACTGTTGATTCAGGGTATTTCTAGAAACACAAAATGCATTTTATTGATTATTTTCCCATGACTTTGAACAATGGTACATCAGACTCTACATAGATCTCATTTGCAGACAGCATTTTTTGAACGTTGCATTTTTGTTCTTTTCTTGAATGCTAGTATTTGAAAATATTTTGTGAATAACGTGTCTGATAAAAATCAAGAGTATAACTACAAGACAACTAGAGATATTTAAATACAGAATAATAGAAAAGAATACAAAACCCTGACCTGGGTTTTGTGAGTGCTTGTGGGTTTTTGTGAGTGTTTATTAAAAGAAGCATCAATGTGTTTTGTTTCTGAACTGATTTGTTTTACAGTCTTTTTAATATTGCGGTTCTAAACACTTTGAGTTTGTCAGGTAAAAATAGTATCTGTTCTTATTAGTTTAATATCTGATCTGCGCCTTGGAAGAAAGCATATTTTTGTCTGCATAGCAGAACATCCAAGGTTATTCCAATCCTTTTTGGAAGAGAACTTGGCAGTGTAAAATACTTCAGGGTACAAATCTCAATTTAAAGCACCTATTATATTTAAGTCAGAGTATTTTACACATACAGTATGCTGTCCTCCTTCCTGGGAAATCCACATACAAAAGGTTGAGTAATGTAGGTTAAACGTGTGAAGTCCTGTGAGGGGGTCTTAGAAATCAGTTTTAATAGACATCTCATCTTTGTTTAGGTTCCAATCCTGGGATTGGATCTGTGTCCTGAATTAGTAAAGACTTTCTTCTCCCACAGTGCACGCAAGAAGTGAACATATCAAAATATTTGTTACTCAATATTAATCCTTCCTCTGGTCTTCCCAATGCATGAATCCAGCAAAGGTTTATCTTTTGGATTGTAAATTCCTACTCTAAAGAGCCATCTTAACTATATGTCTTGCTGACACGGAATGAAATTATCTATCATTAGAATTGTATATGCATTGTTCAGATTGAAAGTAAACACAAAGGTTAATACTTTTATTAGATTGCAAACCCTGAATTCCTGCTAAAGCAAACATAAGTCATATTTTGGTCACTGAAAAGTAAGATTAATTCCATCATTGCAGTCACCTGAAAATTGTGGAATTTGGAAATTGACATTTTTTTATGCTCCCTCCCCTCCCCAATAATTTCTGAATATAAAGGCGCTATTCTTGAGCAGTATGCTTTTTTAAAATTTAGGCACATATGTGACTTTCCAATTGTGAAAGTGGATATATTTTCACATTTTTTTCCACTTAGACATTTACACTACTTCAACTTTCTGGCATCCTGGTCAACTGAGCAGTACTTTGTAAGAAGAACGTGTTAATGTCTTAACCTAGTTTTGGAACTGTTAATGGTAAATGTAAATACATTTATGAAGTTACTTGCTTTTTAAATGTTTATTTTGGTAGCTTGTTCCAAACCCTTCTTTCTAACAGAATCCAAGAGAACCTTTGGGCACCTTGTCAGCATAATGCAAAACAAAATGTAGGGGAATGACCCACCGAAAACAAGCAAATATTGGTAAAGGTGCCTATTTACAATACTAGGCTCTAATCCCACAGAAGGAGACTGCGATATTTATATTGAGGCCCATTGAAGTCAGTCGGACTCCATGCACATGCAAAAGTCAGTTTCAGGGTATGTCTGCACAGCAGTAAATAAATAAATACCCGTGGCAGTGAGTCTCAGAGCCCAGATCAACTGACTTGGGTTCCTGGGGCTCAGACTATGCGGCTAAAAATAGCTGTGTGGATGCTGGGACTACTGGAACCTGGGCTCTGAAACCCAGTGAGGCGGGAGGGTCTTGGAACCAAGGCTCCAGCCCAAGCCCGAACATTACATGGCTTTTTTTAGCCTTGTAGCTAAAGCCGGTTGACCTGGACCCTGAGACTTGCTGCTGCAGGTTGTTTGGTGGTTGTTGGTTTTTTTGTTTCTTTGGTCTTTTATTTATTTGTTTGTTTGTTTGCTATATAGACAAACTACTAGTTAGTCTTGGTGGCCCTAATTCTGGTCCCACTGAAATCAGTGTTAAAACTCCCTTTGATTTCAGTGGTGCAGGATTGGGCCCTGGCAAGGTGATTCCCAATCTGAGGTCCATACAATGTGGTAATCTTTTTGGATTTCAAAGATCCCACTAGACTTTTTTTGTCTTAATTTCCCAATTGTGGAAGTTCTAAAAGGCAACTGCCAGTATTTTAAGCACACTGCCATCTAATCTTCTTTAGGACAGATGTAGAGAAGGTGGTGGTAAAAATGTTGGAGAGTGTCAGCACTTTCTCTGTTAGACTGTTGCTTCCTTGGGGAAGCTGCACTGATGGTAGTGGTGGGGAATTTTTGCAAGAAAAGTGTGTTGAATTTACAATGCAGGAGCTTGAGGCTCACAGCTTTTGACGTTTGCGTTAAAGTGTATGGAGCTGCCAGGTTGGCAGCCAAACTGTTTTAGGGTTTTAGTTTTATTACTTTAATGTAGCTTGAGGAAAATAATTAAACTTATTTTTCCTTCATTAAAACTTATAAAAAAAGTATGTTTTCATTTTTCCTCTTTGCTTCAGTTAAACTCAGAGTTGTTTCAACTCACTTTCTAAAGTTTCAGTAATCACCTGTGGGTAGAGGATCAGTGTTCCCTTCATATTTTTACCAGTGAAAATAATCAAACAACTGTCTAAGGGCAAATGAATATACAACATCTTTCTCTTGATTTATAGAAGCTGAGTATTGCTAAGACCTTGACCTCTTTGTACAACTGCACTTGATGTTTTTATAAAGCCAGTCCATTTTTCAAAACGACAATCCAAACACTAGAGAAATAGAGATTTTAAAGTAACACTGCTTACTATTGTTACCTATATTCAGAGGGAGACTTAATACAGAATAATTTTTTTTCTTTGCTGGTAGCTATTTGTTTAAAAAGTTTCTAAAATAGGCAAATAGATGGGGAAAGATTAAAAAAAATACTAAGTAGTTTATATTTGCACACTTTTTGTTCCTATGGGTGGAATTCCTAAATTGTGCACTTCATAAAAGAGATAAACACTGTACAGTTCTAAGCAGGAGTAGTAGGTCAAGGCAACCTTGTGACCTGCTGCTCACAAACAGGGAAGAAATAGTAGAGGAAGCAATAGTGGATGGGAACCTGGGAGGCAGTGACCATGAGATGGTCGAGTTCAGGATCCTGACACAAGGAAGAAAGGAGAACAGTAGAATACAGAGCCTGGACTTCAGAAAAGCAGACTTTGACTCCCTCAGGGAACTGATGGGCAAGGTCCCCTGGGAGAATAACATGAGGGGGAAAGGAGTCGAGGAAAGCTGGCTGTATTTTAAAGAAACCTTATTGAGGTTGCAGGAACAAACCATCCCGATGTGTAGAAAGAAAAGTAAATATGGCAGGCGACCAGCTTGGCTTAACAGTGAAATCCTTGCTCGTCTTAAACACAAAAAAGCAGCTTACAAGAAGTGGAAGATTGGACAAATGACCAGGGAGGAGTATAAAAATATTGTTCAGGCATGCAGGAGTGAAATTAGGAAGGCCAAATCACACTTGGAGTTGCAGCTAGCTGGAGATGTTAGGTGTAACAAGAAGGGTTTCTTCAGGTATGTTAGCAACAAGAAGAAAGTCAAGGAACGTGTGGGCCCCTTGCTGAATGAGGGAGGGAACCTTGTGACAGAGGATGTGGAGAAAGCTAGTGTACTCAATGCTTTTTTTGCCTCTGTCTTCACAGACAAGGGCAGCTCCCAGATGGCTGCACTCCGCAGCACGGTATGTGGAGGAGGTGACCAGCCCTCTGTGGAGAAAGAAGTAGTTCGGGACTATTTAGAAAAGCTGGACGAACACAAGTCCATGGGGCCGGATGCACTGCATCCGAGGGTGCTAAAGGAGTTGGCCGATGTGATTGCAGAGCCATTGGCCATTATCTTTGACAAATCATGGCAATCGGGGGAGGTCCCGGATGACTGGAAAAAAGCTAATGTAGTGCCCATCTTTAAAAAAGGGAAGAAGGAAGATCCGGGGAACTACAGGCCAGTCAGTCTCACCTCAATCCCTGGAAAAATCATGGAACAGGTCCTCAAGGAATCAATTTTGAACCACTTAAAGGAGGGGAAAGTGATCAGAAACAGTCAGCATGGATTCACCAAGGGCAAGTCATGCCTGACTAACCTAATTGCCTTCTATGATGAGATAACTGGCTCTGTGGATGAGGGGAAAGCAGTGGATGTGCTATTTCTTGACTTTAGCAAAGCTTTTGATACAGTCTCGCACAGCGTTCTTGCCAGCAAGTTAAAGAAGTATGGGCTGGATGAATGGACGGTAAGGTGGATAGAAAACTGGCTGGATGGTCGTGCTCAACGGGTAGTGATCAATGGCTCCATGTCTAGTTGGCAGCCGGTATCAAGTGGAGTGCCCCAAGGGTCGGTGCTGGGGCCGGTTTTGTTCAATATCTTCATCAACGACCTGGAGGATGGTGTGGACTGCACCCTTAGCAAGTTTGCAGATGACACTAAACTGGGAGGAGTGGTTGATACGCTGGAGGGTAGGGATAGGATACAGAGGGACCTAGACAAATTAGAGGATTGGGCCAAAAGAAATCTGATGAGGTTCAACAAGGACAAGTGCAGAGTCCTGCACTTAGGACGGAAGAATCCCATGCACTGCTACAGACTAGGGACCGAATGGCTGGGCAGCAGTTCTGCAGAAAAGGACCTAGGGGTTACAGTGGACGAAAAGCTGAATATGAGTCAACAGTGTGCCCTTGTTGCCAAGAAGGCTAACGGCATTTTGGGCTATATAAGTAGGGGCATTTCCAGCAGATCGAGGGACGTGATTATTCCCCTCTATTCGGCACTGGTGAGGCCTCATTTGGAGTACTGTGTCCAGTTTTGGGCCCCACACTACAAGAAGGATGTGGATAAATTGGAAAGAGTCCAACGGAGGGCAACAAAAATGATTAGGGGGCTGGAGCACATGACTTATGAGGAGAGGCTGAGGGAACTGAGATTGTTTAGCCTGCAGAAGAGAAGAGTGAGGGGGGATTTGATAGCTGCTTTCAACTACCTAAAAGGGGGTTCCAAAGAGGATGGATCTAGACTGTTCTCAGTGGTAGAAGATGACAGAACAAGGAGTAATGGTCTCAAGTTGCAGAGGGGGAGGTTTAGGTTGGATATTAGGAAAAACTTTTTCACTAGTAGGGTGGTGAAGCACTGGAATGGGTTACCTAGGGAGGTGGTGGAGTCTCCTTCCTTGGAGGTTTTTAAGGTCAGGCTTGACAAAGCCCTGGCTGGGATGATCTAGTTGGGGTTGGTCCTGCTTTGAGCAGGGGGTTGGACTAGATGACCTCCTGAGGTCCCTTCCAACCCTGAGATTCTATGATGATTCTATGATAAACAACCTAATAACTGATGATGTGTTAAGATGAAATCAATTTTGTTACTGGTAGTTTCATTCAAAAACAGTATTTTTACATCACATGTATTTTTTGTTTGGATAAAATTTTATGAAACAATTGTTCAGGTTCTTTGGAATATGACTAGTTGTATGATGCTTATCAATACTTGTGGCTTCAAAGCATTTTAAAATTGATATTATAAATACAGATTTAGTTTTAAGTGAATTTAGTTAGGTGATCACTATAGTATAAAAAAGCATTTGACAGTAAGAATTCCTGGCATGATGCTCTTCTTTATGAATTTAGAGCTCAGAGACTCGCATTATCTTTTCACTATGTCAGAAATCCTCCAGAGACCTACAATATGGTATGTCTTTTTAAAGGAAAGTCCAAGAGAAACTTCTGGATATATTTTGCACTTCTCCTGTGGGAGAGGGTTGAATAAATTGCTACATAGGACTCATCCTGGGTCATTGAGTACAGTCCCCTGCTGTCATAGGCAACCCCTTCATATAATTAATCTTCATGAATTTATCAAGCTCCATCTTAAAACTAGATGGGTTGTTCACCCCTAGTATTCCGACTGGAAGGCTGTTCCTGAACCTTACACCTTTGATGGTTAGAAACCCTCTTCTGATTTTCAGCCTACATTTATTCATGACCAGTTTATACCAATTTGTTCTTGTACCAACATAGTCCTTTATCTTATCTAGCTCTTCTCCCTCTCTGGTGTTTACTATATATTTCTACATAGTCATAATCAGTACTGGGCATGCATTTGCTGACACTTTGATCAGATGACTTGTAATTTAAATACAAATATCACCATCCATGACTGAGTTTTATGTTTCACTGACGATTACAAGGCATTCACATACAATGGCATATAGAAGTCACACAGGGCAGGTTACATATATCATAGCAACATCAAGATTGGGTATCTTTCTAAAAGATATGCCCTAGCTCAGCTACAAATTGTTGGGTTAGACATAAGAATTCCAGGGTGAATTTCTGTGGCTGTGTTATGCAGAAGATTAAACTGGGTGTTCACAAACGCCCATTCTGGCCTTAAAATTTATGAAAGTTCCAATCTCTTTTTGGTTATTACACTCCTTCTTTTCACATTGGCTGTAGCTGTACAATACTGATAGATTTCAGTATACAGCTGTGAAACTTTATCCAATACTATGTGAATCTAGGTATTTGCATACCAGGTTTGGTTAAATTAGGTTGCATAGCCACATTCTGCCAATATTTGTCTCAGATTAGCAGTTAATCTGTGAAATTTCAGTATTAATAAAAATGTTAAAAAAATTATTAGACTGAGCAGTTATTTTCATGTGGAAATCTGGTAAGCCATTCTCCAAATATTTAGCTTACTAATCAAGAAGATTTTTAATGTATACAGCTAGGAACAGTCATGGCCCTGAGTTCTATTTCTAGCTCTGCCACTGATTCACTGTGGAATTGAGCAATGTTTTTAGCATCCCTTTGCCTCATTTATACACCTATAAAATAATTTTAGTACAGCTTATCTACTAGTGAGTTACAAGATTGCTTTAATGTTTATAAAGTACTTTGAAGACATGTATCTAACCGTTTAATAAATGTTTGCTTGTTTGTCTTGTCTGTGTAGATTGTAAGATTTTAGGGGCAGGGACTACTACTGCCTGTATGTTTCTAAAGGGCCTGGCACATTTTGGGCTGAAGTGTGTTCCGCTACATTCCAAGCCAGAAGTGACTTAAAAAAAGTAATTAAAAAATGACCAGAACGCCTGATTGAAAAGGGACCCTGGCGGCTTCAGTCAGCACTGCTGACCGGGCCTCTAAAAGTCAGGTCAAAAGCGCAATGGGACTAAGGCAGTCTTCCTGGCTCCGTGGAGCTCCCAGAAGCAGTTGGCATGTCTGGCGTCTAGGCGCAGGGGTGGCCACGGGGGCTCCGTGTTCTGCTTCCACCCTGAGTGCTGGCTTCACAGCTCCCATTGACTGGGAACCATGGCCAAGGGAAGCTGTGGAGGCAGAACCTGCGGGGGCCCGCAGCACGTGGAGCCCCCTGGCCTCTCCACCTAGGAGCCGGACTGCCTGCTGCTTCTGGGAGCTGCCTGAGGTAAGCACCACCCGGCTGGAGCCCGCACCCCAACCCCCCACCTGAACCCCCTGCCCAAGCCCTGAACCCCCTCCTGCACCCAAACTCCCTCCTAGAGCCTGCACCTCGCACTCTCTCCCAAACTCCAACCCCTTGCCCCAGCCCTGAGCTCCTCCCGCACTCTGAACCCCTCATTTCTGGTCCCACCGCAGAACCTGCACCCCCAGCCAGAGCCCTCACCCCCTCCTGCACCTCTGCCTCAGCCCAGTGAAAATGAGTGAAGGGGGGGAGAGCAAGTGACAGAGGGAGAATGGAGTGAGTGGGGGGCGGGCCTCGGAGAAGGGCAGGGCAGGGACAGGGCCTTAGTTCAGGGGGTGGGGTGTTCAGTTTTGTGCGATTAGAAAGTTGTCAACCCTAGCATAATTTAGCAAGGTTTTTGGCAGAGAGATGTGAAATGGGGAAGTAGGAGCCACAGACAACCTTTGTCATGTTGGAGAAACATATGTGCTATGACAGAAGAGATTCTGTAGACCACTGTTTGAATAATAGGAGAAAAATAGAGTTGGTGCATCTCTGGAGATGGATAAAAGGGAAGATGGGGACCCTAGCATTTTCTGGTTTTAGAGTTGGGAAAGACAGCACCAGAAAGAGAGAGTGAACAAGAGCAGAATGTAGACTAAACCTAAGGGAAAGGGATAATAATATGTGTACAGGAAAAGATACTGTGCTAAGGATCAGATTGTTCCCTCCATTTCCATTAATGGAGGAGCCTCCACTTCAAGGAGAGGGAGAGTGCTTTTTCTGAACTTCATCCCATTGGTGCTTTCCAAAAGAGAGGAGCTGAGCCAAGGAAATGTGATTGAACTAGTTTACTTTATTCAGACTGCTCCCTTCCTACATATACTGTAAATTACCCTATCAATTTTGTATGTAACTCCTGATTATATCCAAAGTGTATATTAATTCAGCCCTTTCATCCTTTTGCTTTCTTACCTAGAACCATTAGATCATATTGTTATGGTATTCATAAAATGTGTTCTGATAACATGCAACAGTGGTTCACACTAATAGTAAACAGCCAAAAGGTGATTGAAATTTTAGTAAAACTTATAATGTCCAGTAAAATATACTGGATTGTTGATTTAAGTCTGACTGGAAATTTGGGGACACTGCATACTTGTAGTAGCTACTCCTAATAATACCAGTGGAATTGGAAGAAAACCAATGGTGTCATCAAGAATAGTGGGCTTTATGTTATAGTCCTCTGTTAGATGATAAATTAGCTCTCTAGAATTAAATACGTATTTCTGGTTAACATAATGTATGTATAATTCATTAGAAGAGTTTTCATACTCCACTTTCAATTATAAACACCATTTATAAGATGAACATTTCGTTGTTCCAGAAGCGGTATAACCAGAGAGATTATCCAGAATATTTATAACATTTCACTGAAGTGGGAGGTGCATTAGTTTTATACCTGAGAGAGGGTTTAGAAACAAGAAATTGCAAGAAGTTCCCTCTCTTCAAGAGTGAATTATATCCCTCTGCTACATTCCTAGTCTCTTTTTTAGTCTACAAACCTGTTTGCTACTTCAGTTCTGTGAAAATAACAGTGAAATAGTCTTTCCACAAGAATTTAGTTTTAAAATTAATTAGGCATCTAAGAAAATACTGTATTGTAAAATACTTTGTTGTCTCATAAGAATGTTTTTGGTTTTCTTAAAGGAATTACCTAGAGTTCTGCTTATTCATCAGATGGACAAACATGATGGTGCATGGACCATACTACCATTAATGCAAGAGTAAGTTTAAAATTCGGTACAAATTGTTGACATGCTTTTGTGTAAGTAAAAACATCAACACCCGTTAATCTCTCTTGTTTGTTCACTAACAACAATTTAAAATGGAGTTTTAACTTTGAATTTTTTTGCACGTCTTGGTCAGTATTAAAAATGTTTCCTAAAAATAGTTTTCCAAAACAGTTTGCTTTTAAAATTCACTAAATCAGATAAAGTGTTTATCAAATATAAAGAGATTTAAAAAGTGAAGTAATGTAACATAATTGAACAATCAGCTTCCTCCAAAAATCAGTTACTAAATTACTTACTAGAAAAAGTGAACCAATTCAAAAGAAATATAATTTTGTTCTAATGTTTGAGAGCTCTACATTCTAAATGGCTTTGTTTGCTATACCAGGTATTTCAGTTTTAATATGGCCCCTCAGGGGAAGGGAATTCCTTCTCTTAACTTTTGTCACCTTTTCTGGTCAACTTCAAATTTACCTTTGTGACATGTCAAAACTTCTTATTTTATATGTTGCATGCTAACTGTATTTATGCAAATAAGTTTACTGAGAATATGTAAGGGGTCATACTATTCTGTAATAGCAGTAGATCACAAAGGTAAATCTGATATAAACTGGTTGTATAATTATTTACATCCATGTCCAATACCCTCTGGCACGTGGCAGAGTATAGGATACTATGTGGAGGTACAGAGTGATTCTGTTGAGTTGTCTTAGTAGCTATATCAGGTAGGTCTCATTTATTCTGATTCACTAGAAGTATGACAGTCTTTCTGAGGTGAGAAAGGTAGGATGATGTATGTGAGGTCCTTCATGGAGAAACCTTAGTAGCTGCCAGCTGAAAAGTAGACCCGGGATAAGGTTTAGGTTTGTAAGACAAGTCTTGCCCTGGGGAACATAAGTTAATTAATGAAGGTAAACACCAAGGGTGAATTTGAACTGTAACGCATTGTGTTGTACTGCATTAAAACTGAGATGTAAAACTGTTTACATGCACCTGCTATTTACATAGGGTACAAAACAAACCTTTCCTAAAGTTGGGGATGTATATATCACACACCCTTAAAGATGCAAGATAATTTCTCTGAAGGAGTCAGAGATGGGAAAACTCAGCTTACAGACTAAATATCAGTGGATTCCAGGACTGGTTTTATGGGGGTAATCTCAACAAAGATTTAAACTTTACAGTATATTCCAAAGGGGCCAGACTTGGGTTCAGACTGTTCTAGTGGAAGTTAATTCTAAAAGTGAAAGTTCCAGTGATTGCTGTAATGGAACCTGCATCATGAAGGGCTTTACAGATAGTAACCTACCTACTTGAATTTCACCTGGAAGTAAATTGGTAACCAGTGCAGAAAACTTAGGCAATTTGCCAGCTAATGAGTCTTACAGAATGTGTAGGAGGGGTTCTTGCCTAACTATCCTGAAATTAAGTTCAGTCCTCTGATTCCAGGCCTTCTAGAACATGCTAACCAGTATAGGACTCCTGATAACTCGTGTTGTTTTTCTTATTCCATTCTGTATTTAATCTTGATGGAGAAAATTATATTCTCCGTTACTGTCCTCATCACTGTTCAATAACAGGGATTTCTTGCTGGAAAACTGTAGTATAAAAAAAAAATCCTTACAAGTTGACTTGCTTTTAAGCAAGGCACTCATAGAGAAACTTGGTTGAATTTCAAGTAAACCTTATTATTAAACAACTAAAATGATAAGTCTGGTGAAAGTAAGCAAAAAGAAATAACCCTTACATAGAATATACACAGAAAATATGTGCATTTGCTCATACCTCTTAAATGTAGTTTTGCATTTAATTTCCTATAGGATATTTTTACAGTAATATTCCTATGATTTTAGTCCTACTTATGCATATACAGTTTTGCAATTATGTATTTAGGGGGCTTTCTCTGAGAGGGTTGTGGTATGTGGAGGAAATAGGTATTTAGAGACATATAGTTATAGATATACTTTATATAGAGACTTTGTATTATTGAACTGGTCTTGTAAACATATATCGGAGACAAGGTGTTTTTTATACATCCACATACATAATTGTTTCAATCTGTTGTTGTCATGGAGTCACAGACTCAGTGCTCTGGAACCGCTCTCTGTAGTGCAGTGTATTTCCTGTCTGGGCACACTCTCACTAGGGCAAGCTGCCTCCATTTTAGCACCTCCTGGGTCTGACCTCGGAGTGTTCAGCACTCCTGTTCACACCGTGAGCTTCCTGCAGGGAGTGCACCTGAATAGGACACATGGGGAAGCCTTATACGCACCCCAAAGGGGCCATGCATCCCAACTTTGCAGTCAGCAGTGACTCAGCCACCATTGTGAAACTGAAGGGTTTATTAGTAAGCGTCAACACACCGTAGAACAGATCTTGTTAGCAAAGAAAGCAGGAAGTTACAGCCAAAGGTTCCATTTCAGATTTTGGTGGGAGGGGAGCAACTTTAACTGTGATTCCAGGGGCTACTTAGGCACCTGAAAACTACTTTTTTATTTTTTTATTTTTTTCTCAGATAACTTAGAAATTAGCTGACAGGAGCACTGTATCTAATTCCTATATAAAGAAAGAAAATTAAATAAATATTAGACCCCCTTAGCTCTAATACTAACATGTTCTGACATTTTGTGTCAGGTCAGTTAAGGGACACTGGTTAGGTTTAAAATTTTAATATATGTTTTTATTGTGTTACTAACTCTTGAACACAACAATTGAAACAATTGTAGAAAAATCTAGATTACTTTCTATCACTTTTTTGCAGTTCACCAAACTTGGAATAGATCATTTAACTTTTTGAAATATCCTACTCGGGCAAGACCCTGTGAGTTTATACTGAACCTGCCTTGTGCTCTAGGGATGTTACCTCCCTACAAATAATAGACTAGAAACTGACTTTAAACAGGAGTGAAACTGACAATTTCAAGTCACTTTCTGACAGTATTGCCAACCCTAAATATTCAAAAGTCACGAAGCAGGCTCACAAAAAATCATGAGATTGACTTTAAAATCATAAGATTATGTAAAAATAATAGGTTTGGTGTTCTTTGTATTTGCCTTCTGCTTTTTGAGCCTTGAGGGTGCACTGGGGTCACATTTTGAAGCTTTCTGCACAGCCAGGAGGGTTAGAAACTTCATTTTTCTTTAAGAATGAAGGCTGAAATCATCACATATCCACTTGACTCCAGGAGCTGGGGCTTTAAGGAAAACAATAATGATCATGAGACTCATTACAAAATCATGAGAGTTGGCAACACTGCTTACACTTCTCTTTAAAGGCTAGTTACTTTCCAGAAGGCTCTTAAACATAACACTACAGTGATTGAGTTGCGGTGTTCACAGGATAATATTTTTAACCAAACACCAATAAAATTCCACATTTTATAGTTGAGAAAAAAATTGAGACTTCTCAGGTATATCAGGGCCACTACAGGCAGGAAAGAAAAATAAATAGGCTCAGGAGCTCTGGGCATCTCTTCCTCTTGAAAGAAAGATGGAGGGTCAAATCTTCTAGTCCTTAATCAAATAAAACTTCTATTGCCATCAGCGCCCCCACTCATACATATTAACATCACAGTGAACGTGTAATAAGATGTGCTCAATAACTATACACTTCATACTTAAATATCTGAGCCATCTTATCCCGGGGTACACATCTTATACATATTGGCTCAGGGACAGCCACGTAGCCAGGTCCAGAGTACAGGGGGAGCTGAACTAAAAAAAGGCACCTCCCACTGTACTCACCCAGCAGCGCTCCAGCTGTTCGGCAGCACTTCGGCGGCGGGTCCTTCACTCGCTCCGGGTCTTCGGTGGTACCCGCCGCCGAAATGCCACCGAAAACCCGGAGCGAGTGAAGGACCCGCCACCGAACAGCTGGAGTGCTGCCGGGTGAGTGCAAGAAGCGGCGCCTTAAAAAGAAGCGGTGCCTTTTTTTTAGCTCCACTCTCCCTTTAAAAAAAGGCACCGCTTCCTTTTTAAGGCGCCGCTTCTGCTCACAGGGGGAGCAGCTGCTACCTCCGCCCCCTCCCCCCCCCCCCCCGGCTACGCTACTGCTCAGGGACTACATTTCATGTATATTCTGAACAGTGCTGAGGACACAGATGCTGCCCAGTAAATAATACAAATCATGAAAATAATTGTCAACTTTATGGACTCTGTGGATGCAATTTCTGTTCTTTGTTCTGGAATCAGCCAGAGTACAGCTGAACCCCTAAGAATTTGAGCCATAAACACATCTGATACTCATATGACACTTTCTCATGGCAAAACAAAACGGTTTCAGTTAAAATCTAAAACTGCACGTAGGCATTGCTCTACAACCTAGCCTGGGGCAGAACCTGCCATCCCCTGGGGGTTAAGTGATCTCCTCTCATCTGACTCGCATTCTCTTTCTTTCTTCATCCATCCTGACCTCTGTGCTGCTTTTCATGCTGTCAAACATGACATCCTTCCCAATCAGCTGGGACCGATTGCTGGAGTCTCAGAGAACTGGCCTTCCTGGTTTTGCTCCCACCGATCAGAGTCCTCTTTTTTGCAGCATGCAGCAGAGAGATAGGCTGGTCCAGTGGATAAGGAGCTAGCCCTGAAAGCTATACTCCCCCGCTGGACTTCCTGTATGACCTCTGGCCAGTGCCCTAGGAACAGAGTTTCAAAGGTTTTTAGGCACCCAAAGATGCAGCTAGGCATCTTGTAAGGTTTACAAAGTGCCTAACGTAGCCATTTTTGAAAATCGAACGAGATGCCTAAATACCTTTGAAAATCTGGCCTTTAGTCTCCCGGTGCCTCAATGCCCAATCTATAGAACGGGGATTACAGCACTGCTTTACCTCACATAGGGGCTGTGAGGAGAAATAGGTTAAACATTGTGAGGCACTCGGATATTATGATGATGGGGCCACATAAGTACCACAGGTAGCGTGGGAATTGTTCTATACCACTGCTATTCCTTCTCTGGGTTTTGGCCCCTTCTTTTCACCTATGACCCTCAAATCTCCCTCTTTTCTGAATGTAAACTTGGCCCAGAGGGCTTGGCTGTATTTCTTCTGTGTCTCCTGCATTCTCTCTTCAACACCCGCCCAACCCCTGCAGAGGGATTCCTGTTTTACAGGCTCATCTAATGACTTCCAGATTTTTAATTTAATTACCTTTCATATCTTAATCACCCTGCCTCTGTTTGTAAACAAAATACTGATTCCCTGCCTCAGGGGCACAAGCTGGCAGCAATGCCTCTCCTCTGAGAACACACATTCCATACTAATGCTGTGCAGGTAAGAGCTTCGCCTGAGAGCACCTCCTGTATGAAACTTGGGGGTGGGGCAGGAGTTCCCCCCGGTCCCCCTAAATGGCACTCCTGGTTACAGCACAGTCCATCTTGGGCAGGAGAGATACAGAGCCCTGGGTTCTGCCCCTGAGTCCCAAGCCAGGAGACTGACTTGCTTCTGGCAGCCCAGCCTCTCATGCCCAGCTGCCCCACCTCCAGCCTTTGTCTCTTTCTCAGGCAAACAGGTCACCTGGCCTCTACTTCTCTCTTTGTTCTCCAGCACCTTTGGCCGGCTCCTTGCAGAGGATGGGCCTGGCTATCAGTTGCCTGGATACAGAGTATTGGCCATTCTCTGGGCCCAGGCAGCCAGTTGGGCAGTCATGCCTGCACTCTAAGGGTCTCTGCAATGGTCACACATCCTTATCCCACCAACTAAATACTTGAGTAACACATAGGGGAAACCGAGGCACATGCAGTATTCAGAGAAAACATTAAGAACATTCCCACTTTGTTACAGTTGCACAGACCTTGTTGTTGGCATCCTGTCATCTGTGAGGGATGGTGGGAATTGCAGCATATGATATAGATGGTTTGCAATGTTTCATGTGACTGAATAGTCCAGTCCGAGATTTGCATGATCTTTGGCAGTTATTGCAAATGTATGCATCTTGGTTGGGAGCTGCTTGCTTCCTACGGGCTCTTTTCTCTTCAAGCTGTAGGAGCCAGCTTCTGTCATGGACTTTGATACCCTGATGGAGACGATGACATCACTTGTTACAATCACTTGCCAAGATTTCCTATTGGTTAGGATCAATTCCAAATTCCTTCATATCTCACTTGCATGTGTATTTATAGCAAAGCTTTGGACATCCTGTTGTTCTTGTTCCCTCTGAGAGCTCCCTATATAGCATGTCCTTGGGGATGCATCCGTCTTCCAACCTACTCAGATGGCCCAGCCAGCGCAGTCGTCTTTGCTTGAGCATGGCTGTCACACTTGTTAAATTGCCCTTTGAAGAACTTTGGTGATTTTATCCTGCCATTTGGTGGTGAGTATGCAGAGTAAACAGCATAGGTGGAAACTGTTTAACCTTTTCTCCTGATGAACATAAGTTGTCCATGCTTCCCACCATACATGAGAGTGCTGAGGACGCAGGCTTGGTACACTAGCATTTTGGTCTTGATGGTAAGCTTTGAGTTGTTCCATGCTCTTTTAGTTAGTCTGCTAAAGGTGGTGGCAGCCAGGGCTGGCGCTATAACTAGGCGACCCTAGGTGGTCGCCTAGGGCGCCAGAATTTGGGGGGCAGCCGTGGCGAGGGGGATCTGAGCTCCCGGGGGCAGGGGAGCTGGCTGGGGGAGGAGGGGGAAGGCGGCGGTGCAGGGCTGGTGCAAGGAAGTTTAGCCTAGTGCGCAAAACTTCCTTGCACCGGCCCTGGTGGCAGCCTTTCCAGTTACAATCGTTTTCTTGATGCTGATGGTGAGAGAAAATGCATGACAGGCACTTGAAAGGCTGTCCATGAGTTCTTGTAGTAGATCTTCATTGTGGGCTTTGAGGGCAGCAGCAGTGAATAGATGTTTCCTGATTAGCACCTTTTTGACTGGGGTCTTTGACTTAAGTCGGGACAGGTTGAAGAGTTTCCCATCTGATCTTGTGTGGGGATATGCTCCATCTTTCATGTCCTTAAACACACAGTTCAAGAGTACCGAGAAGAAGATTCCAAAGAGTGTAAGGGCAAGAACACATCATTGCTTCACTCCGCTTTTCATCTCAAAGCTGTCCGAAGTGGACCTGTCAAACAGGACAGTTGTTCTCATGTTATTGTGGAATGAACTTATAAGACTTAACAGGGTTGGTATCTTATCTTTTCTAGTATTGCAAATAGACCTGCTCTGCTGACTGTGTCGAATGCTTTGGTTAGGTCCACAAAGGTGATGCACAATGATCAGTTTTGCTCTCTGCACATTTCTTGGAGTTGATGCAGAAAAAATATCATGTCTATAGTTGATCTTCCAGCCCTGAATCCGCACTGTGATTCAGGGCAGGGTAGACATGATTCACTAGCTGTTGTAGGCGAACTAAGATGACTTTTGTGAAAGCTTTTCCTGCTATACTTAGTAGCAAGATACCCCTGTAGTAGTTGGGGTTGCCCTTTTCGCCTTTATTTTTATTCAAAGTGATGATATTTTCATCACACAGCTCTTGTGGTACCTCACCCTCTTTCCAGCATTTAAGTAGCAGCTGATGAAGATATGGTAATAGGCTGTCTTTCCTGCACTTGAGAATTTCCACTGGGATGCCATCTTTTCCAGGAGCCTTGCCATTTGATAGCAAATCAATGTGCTTGCTTAGCTCTTCTACAGTGGGCTCCACACCTAGCTCTGGCATGACCTGTAGACTTGGTATTTGGTCCAGTGATTTGCTGGTGATGTTTCTTTCTTGTGCGTATAGCTCTGAATAGTGTTCAACCCAACAAGACAACCGCTTGCTTTTATCTGTTATGATTCACCACTGTGAGATTTGAGAGGGGCAACCGTGTTGATAGTGGGACCGAGAGCTTTCTTCAGGCCATCATACATGACTTTGAGGTTTCCTCATTTCCCATTGGGTGTTTCTAGGAGTTTTACCCACTTGTTTCTCACAGCAGAGGAGTTACTGTATTTAGTGTTTCTGTTCCTCTGGGATGGGGAAAGGGCAGAGAGATTTCTCACTTTATTTCTTCTCCTCCACCATTCAGTAGAAGAGAGTCCAGAGATGGTTCTCTCCAGATCCTTTCAGTGATCTTGCTGGTGAGCTATGCTTGATCTTCCCTCCAGCTTCAGTAGTGTTCCCCACCCCTCCTGGCATGGGACTCAAATTTGTATCTTCCACATAGTAGCAGGCCAGCTACTTAGTGTTAAAGTATATTTGTTTATGACCGCTACCAAAAGCAAATGTGGTGAATACTTGTCCGCTTCAAAGAGAGTTGGCTAGATTGTGTGAGCAAGATCTCAAGAATGGATAGTGAGCTTTAAAGGTGAAGAAGGTCTTTTAAGGCCAGCCTTAGCTAAAGAGAGAAGAAACTAGATAAATAAGTATTACAGTAGCATCCTTGCTATAATCCCTGATAGTGAAGCTTCTCCACATAAGTCTTACAAGTGAAAAGTACCTTGTTGTAACATTCTAGTAATAGTGGGGGCCCAGAAATGTCAAATATAATTTCAAATTTTATTATAAAACATTTTCCACTTTATTCATCAGGTTAGGTGCTTCTTAATTTTGAACGTTCAGATTACTTGCCTAAGAAGAATGAGTAATTTACTTTTAAACCAGACCATACATAGCCCCTTGTCTTATCCTGTTGCCCCAGTGAACTATCAAGCATTGCTGGCTACATATGACTATCTGAACTATTCTAAATTGAGACTTTATAGACAGTGCCCACTTCCAGGGCCTTATTGAGGAGGATAAAGCAGAATTGTATTTCAGTCAGCAGTTGATGCAGCAGACCCATAATCTAGGTCAATAGCAACAGCCACTGTGATTCGCCATGAGTCATGGCTACGCACTTCAGGATTTCCCAAGGAGGTCCAATATTCTGTAGAGGACTTGCCCTTTGATGAAGCCCACCTTTTCAATGAAAAGATGGATGAGTTCTTCCATATTTTAAAGGACTCCAGGGACATTCTCCACTCCTTGGGAATATAGACACCTGCCCCAAAAAGGAAGCATCAAAGGCAGCCTTACAGACAGACCAACATCTCAACGGTTTTATCACTAATGATCTTATGACCCTCCTCAGACGAGACAAAGAGTACTGAAGTCTTGTTTCCCAGCACCTCCCACATCTACCGCACCATCTCAATCCCATCCTCCAGCAAAAAGATATTTTTGATGGGCATTCGAGAGCTGCAAACTATTAATGATGTCACCACTACCTGATCTCCACATACCTTTTGGGGATCATTTAGCACTCTGTTTGCATAACTGGAGTGCCATAATGGACAAGTGGGTATTAGATATCATCCAGTCTGGCTATGTGATTGAGTTTTTACTTCCCTTTGTCTTTCAAAACCCCCATTCCTGCTCCTCTTGAGGGACCATTCTCATGCAGGAAGTGGAATCCCTTCTGAGCGAGGAGCAATAAAGTGCGTACCTCTTCAGCACCAAGGAAAAGATTTTTTACTCTATATTTCCTAGTCCCCACAAAGAAGGGAAGTTGGAGACCTATACTCGATGTTTTCAGTCACTTTATTCACAAGCTGAGGTTTCACATCGTCACTCTGGTGTCAATAATCCCTCCTTGGAAAAAGACATTTGGTTTACAGCTCTCAATATGAAGGATGCTTACTTTCACATGGATATTCACTCTGCCCCTGGGTGTTTTCTCAGATTCGTGGTGGGCCCCAATCACGTCAGTACAGGGGTGCTTCCATTCGGCCTCACCACTGCCCCAAAGTCTTTCTGGTAATAGCAGTGCATTTCAGATGGAACAGCTTCACTGTCTTTCCCTATCTTCACAATTGGCTTCTCATTGCTATGACACATCAGGAAGCCTATGAGTTGACCTTATTAATTCTTCAACTACTTTCTTCACTACGAGTCAGTGTAAACTTGGTAATGTCTGTCTGTCCTCACTCCGATGCAGACTGTAGACTTCGTAGGGGCCCACCTAGATTCAGTCACGGCAAGAGCTTATCTACACCAAGGGGCAGATTTCGCACCATGAGTGATCTGATAGATCGGGTTATGTGCAACTCTTGAGCTCCAGACAGTATTTTTCTTTCCTTCCTGGGGCACATGGCTTCTTGCACTTACATTAGCCCATTTAGCACACTCCACCTACATTGCCTTCAGGTGTGGTTCCAGACAGTGTATTCACCAACCAAACACAGCATAAATACCATGGTAACAATTCCTTCCAGGATAACGCCTTCGCTAGTGTGATGGGGAAGGATTTCCATCAGGGATGTGTGGTGTCCCCTTCCTACCAGCCTCTCCAGACAAGATGATCATTACAGACTCCTTTCTCTCAGGCTGGGAGCCCACATAGACAGTCATATGGTACAGGGCACTTGGACACCCCAGGAGGCCAGGATATACATCAACCTTCTGGAACACTGAGTCTGAAACGCTTGCAAGGTTTTTCTGCAATTTATCTAGTCGCACCATGTCCTCATAATGTCAGACAGTATGACAACTGCCTTTTACATCAACAAACATGAAGGGGTGAAATCCATTCCCTTATGTATAAAAGCAATCACTATATAGAATGAGTGTAACAGGAATCGAATCACCCTGATGGCAACTTACCTTCTAGGAACTCCAAATGTGTTGGTGGATGCTGTCAGTAGGCATTTCACCATTGATCACGAGGGGGAATTGGATGATTCGGTAGTTAAGAACATCTTTATTTAATGAGGGACCCCCACCTCGAATCTCTTTGCCTTCCAAATGAACAAGAAATGCAGCAGAGGAGCTCTAAGACTACACTTTCAGGGTGATGCTCTCCATCTCCCCTGGTCAGGCCATCTGAGCTATGCCTTTCCTCCCTTACCACTCCTACCTTGGGTCTTACAGAAAATTTGTCCGGACAGGGCATGAGTCATCCTCATTGCCTCCAGCTGATCCAGTTAATTTTAGTTTCCAAATGTCCCCCGATCAGCCTCCAGTCCTTAGCCTTCTTCTGAGTCAAGAGATGGGGAAGGATCAAGCATCCCAATCCCAAAGTGCTTCATCTCATGGCTTAGTTTTTGGATGGGCATCAACAGTAGAACATGTCTGCTCTCAAGCTGTATAAGCCATCCTTAATAGTAGAAAAGATTCCACTAGATATGCTGTTCAGCCAAGTGGAAGCATTTTTCCATCTGACCGCAGCAGAAACATGGATCTCCTGCGTCAGCAGATATTCCCCTCATTTTGGACTATTTTTTCTCTCTCAAAACAGCTGGGATTTCCCTCAGTTTTGTACGAGGCCACTTGACAGCAATCCATGCATGCCATCCACCATCAGACGTTATTCAATTGTCACTCGTTGATTAACGGATTCTTGAAGGGCCTAATCAGAACTTTCCCAGCAGCAAGGAAACATACTTCTCAATGGGACTAAAACCTTGTTCTTTCGGCACTCAGTAAGCCTCCCTTCAAACCATGCCTCACTTACCATTTAAAATTGCATTCCTGCTGGTCATCACCTCAGCCAGGAGAGAAGGTGAACGGAGAGCGCTGATGTGCCATACATTATATTCCATAAGGACAAAGTTTCTTTACGGCTACATCTGAAATTCACCCCCCAAAGTAATTTCAGAGTCTCACATAAACTAATCAATCCACTTAGCTGTGCTTTTTTTCCTGAAACCGCATGCATTGGGGGAAAAGAGGAGACTTCATTCCCTGTATAATGAATTCTTACCTTCTACCTGCAAAGGACTAAACCAGTTAGAAAATCACCTAGATTATTTCTCACTCTAGCAGAACGAGTCCAAAGTCAAACTGTTTCCTTCCACAGGATCTCTACATTGATCTCTGGCTGTATCTGTTATCAGTTGTGGTATCTTCCTCTCTGCATGCGATGAGGGCTCATTCTGTAAGCGCATAAGTAACTTCAGAGGCATCCCTTCAGGAAATACCCTTACCTGACATTTGCAGAGCATCTACATGGAGTTCCACCACACATTCACAAGACATTATTCTCTTGTGCAGTACTGCTCCACTGATGCATCTTTAATTGTTTCCTGTTATCCAGAAGGTATTGTTTTTCCCCCCAGAGGAAAGACAATAAAAACACCTTTAAGAGTACAGGGAGGCATTATTTGGCAAATAGATATTTTAGTTGTGGAAGAATTTGACTGAGAGAAAAATGGGAAGATCCTCCTGGAGAGGTTGAGAATCCTGCATTGTGATTACAATCCTGTGTTGTTGCCTGCTTAACTAAAACTCAGTGAAAGGAAATCCCTTCCATCGGTGCAGTTTTTAACTGAGGCCTTGGCTACACTCACGAGTTACAGCGCAATAAAACTGTCTGCAGCGATGTAACTCACTAACAGTCTACACTTGTAAGGCACATGCAGCGCTGCATCTCCTCAGGTACAGCGCTGCTGGTACTTCTCCTCCCCGAGAGGAATAAGAGCTGTTGCGTAGTGGCTGCTACGCTGTTGCTGGAATGTAGTTGAGCAGGTTTGCAGTAACTGACCTCCAGAAGCTCCCTTTGTTTTGAAACGGCACTTCCGGGTTGGAGTTCAGAGCTCTGTTCTGGAGCTGCTTTACAAAAAAACAAACACAGCTACTGTTTGCAGGCGGGGGCGCTCCGTTAGGAATGCGGGCAGCAAAGTTAGCTTGGAGAGAGACGGTGGGGGAGGGGGGAAGAAAGAAGGGCGGGAAGGGGAGGGCTCTGTTTCCCTGAGTTGTCTTTTATCTGCTCTTTAAAACCAAAACCCCTGCTGCTTGCTTTCAGTGATTGAGAGAGAGGCAGGGGATGTGGAGGTGTGTAAACTTAGGAGATAATGAGCTGACACTCTGTGGATACCCCAAAAATCCACTTTCTCTCCCCACACACTCCACCTCACACCCCCCATTTGAAAAGCACATTGCAGCCACTTGAACGCCCATAATGCACCGCTCCCAATACAGCTGCAAATGCCTCAAATGTAGCCACGTTACTGCGCTGGCAGCTGCCAGTGTGGACAGGCTGCAGCGCTTTCCCTACTCAGCTGTACGAAGACAGGTTTAACTCACAGCGCTGTATATCTGCAAGTGTAGCCAAGGCCTGAGTTAAAGAACACAAACAATTAGATTCAGGGGCTAGTGTAGTTAGTGCAGGACAGGACAGTTTTGCTAAAACAGCAACCAGTATCACTTCTAGGTTATTGCTCTGTTTGTTAGACCTCCAACAAGGGGATTCTGTGGAAGAAAGGTAAGGGGTAGGGGAGGTAGGTTATGTACCAGTACCTGGAGAATTCTGAATTTACTTACTTTGCACATCTAAATTCCTCTCTGTGCAGATTATGGGCAGATAGTCAGGAATTGAGGGCAGGGTCTTTGAGTTTCCCTTAAGCAGACATCTACATTGCACTACATATGGGTTATGATACATGATCCTGCATTAGCAGTAATCATTTTGGGGTCCATATAGCTGAGGGATTGACTTCCAGTTAGGGTTTTTGTTTCTTTGTTTGTTTTACTTAAGGTTTGTAATCTCCTCAGAAGTCAATCTTGTAGTAAACCAACCTCTTTCTTTTGTTAGCTTCTCTGTTTCCTATGGTAGAAACTCCTCATGGATTTTCCTCTGTGAAGAAGATACAAGAATACAAATTGTTAAGCTGCTGGAAACACTTAGAAGATTTGACAAGTCTAAGGTGAAATAAAAAATCATCAGATGTCTAACCTTTTGAATGTGCTTGAAGGAGATTTTTATATTGGATAAAAACAGTGGAAAACTAGTTCAAATAATTAAGGCTACGATTGAGTCATGGGTATTTTTAGTAAAAGTCATGGGCAGTAAACAAAAATCCATGACTTATACTCTGCTGGAGGTGGCACAGGGGGAGGGGTGCTGCTGTGGGGAGGGCACCAGCTTCTGGGGACCACAGACCACGGCTGCTCCGGATGGCTGGCTGGGAACCGCTTGGGAACGGGCTGCAGATCACGGCTGCTCTGGCCACCCTGAGAAGGCTGGTGTGGCTGTCTCAAGGGCCACCTGAGCAGCTGGTCCCGGAGCCAGGTGCTTCGGCAGCCCTGGGGTCAGCCACACTGGCCCCTGCAGAAGTCACGGAGGTTGCAGAAAGTCACGGAATCCGTGACTTCCTTAACCTCTGTGACAGACACCGAGACCTACAAATAATTCATTTAAAATACAAAATGATGAGTAAAAATGTTTTTTTTTTAAGTTATGATTGTTTCTATTATAAAGAGTTCCATTGTAGACCAGTACTTGCATGGCTCGTAGTTTACAAAATAGTGTGTGGGGGAAATCTAATCATCTTATCATAGGAAGTATATACCGCACATTCAAGCAGAGAATATGTTAAAGCTTGCAGTATGAAAAGGTATGAGTACCTGTCCTGCCTTGGAGGAATTGCTAAAGTTGACCATAAAGGAGATTCCTCTAGGTGGGTCTCATGATGACAAAGCAGCCATAGGAGGTGCGCGTGGCAGTCCACTTTGGGGATTCTTGCACCTTCCCTTCAAGCAGCAGTCACTGACCATTGCCAGACAGAAAACTGGACTAGGTGGACCCTGATCTAATCTGGTAGGACAATTCTTTTTTATTAGGCTGGTTGGTTCCTAAGAGAAAAGTAATCTTTTGTACCTGCCCAAGGAAAAAGGGGATTAGGAAGCTTGTGGAACAAAGGACTAGACCCAAAGCCATCAAGGAAGAGCTGTTAAATTGACTACCGCCCTGCCCAAAGAGGCTGTGTTAGAAGGGAGCCATGAGTTGGACTGTTTATCCGGTATTTTGGGGGACTTGCTGAAAAACATCCATCTTGATATCTTTACTTTGACTGGCTGAAGGAAGCTATAGTTCTATGCTACTTGGGAAACTGGCAGGAATTCGCCTTGTTCATTTACTGTTGTTTTGTTCAAGGGCTGAGGGAAGCCCTACTTCTGGTATGAGTGTGGGCCTTTGTTTAGAAAGACACTTTCTTTACAGACACCTGGAATGTGAGAACCTTAATAACGTAGAGATTTTAAAATGATTTTTGTAGCCTCATAACCAGGGATCCTAGGTTTCTGTGATTAAAAAATCCCCAATATTCTCCGATTAAACCCCTTACATAAAATCCATGTTTTTCCGTGATTAAAATGAAACATTGAACTTTAGTTTCACTACCCACAATATATATGGATATCAGTTGAACACGTTTTATTGATATACAGTAGAAACCTGTTTATCCAAGCCTCTATTATCTGGGTCTCTGTGTAAACCGAACCACCAGCCGCTCGGGGCTGACAGTGGCTGGGGCTCTGGCTGACTGCCCCGAACCTCCCCACCTCCCATCTTAAAATAAGGGATACAAAGCTCTTTGCCGTTTCTCCTGATTATCCGATCTGGCCCCAGTCCCAATTAGATCCGATAAACAGGGTGTACATTGAATAAGTGATATTGGTACTTTCAGTAAAATTTAGTTACTAGTTAATTTGTTTTTATTTTTCACAAAATTATAAACTAGAGATTTTCTGAACATAAGAATGGCCATACTGTGTCAGACCAAAAGTCCGTCAAGCCCAGTATTCTGTCTTCTGACAGTGGCCAACACCAAGTGCCTCAGAGGGAATGAACAGAACAGATAATCATTAGCTGATCCATCCCCTGTTGCCCATTCCCAGCTTCTGGTAAACAGAGACTAGGGACACCATCCCTGCCAATCCTAGCTAATACCCATTGATGGACTGATCCTTGATGAATTTATCTAGTTATTTTTTTAACCCTGTTATAGTCTTGGCCTTCACAACATCCTCTGGCAAGGAGTTACAAAGGTTGACTGTGCATCGTGTGAAGAAATACTTTCTTTTGTTTGTTTTAAAACTGCCGCATATTAATTTCATTTGGTGACCCCTAGTTCTTGTGTTATGATAAGGTGTAAATAACACTTCCTTATTTACTCTCTCCACACCCGTCATGATTTTATAGATCTCTATCATATTCCCCCTTAGTTGCCTCTTTTCCAAGCTGAAAAGTCCCAGTCTTTTTAATCTCTCCTCATACGGAAGCTGTTCCATACCCCTAATAATTTTTGTTGCCCTTCTCTGAACCTTTTCAAATTCCAATACATCTTTTCTGTGATGTGGTGGCCACATCTGCATGCACTATTCAAGGTGTGGGCATACCATAGATTTATATAATGGCATTATGATATTTTCTGTCTTCTTATCTATCCCTTTCTGAATGATTCCCAATATTCTGTTTGCTTTTTTGACTGTCACTGCACATTGAGTGAATGTTTTCAGAGAACTATCCACAGTGACTTCAAAAGACATTATTAAGGGCACAAGAGCAAACTATCCCACTGCGTAGGAAAGATAGGAACTATGGCAAGAGACCACGCTGGCTTAACCAGGAGATCTTCCATGATCTAAAACTCAAAGAAGTGTCCTACAAAAAGTGGAAACTTGGTCAAATTACAAAGGATGAATATAAACAAATAACACAAGTATGTAGGGACAAAATTAGAAAAGTCAAGGCACAAAATGAGATCAAACTAGCTAGGGACATAAAAGGAAACAAGAAAACATTCTACAAATACATTAGAGAAGCAAGAGGAAGACCACGGACAGAGTAGGCCTGTTATTCAATGAAGGGGGGAAGATAATAACAGAAAATGTGTAAATGGCAAAGGTGCTTAATGACTTCTTTGAATAGAACAGGGCAGTTATCTAGTTTTCCATCCTCTGTTGTCCATTCCCAGCTTCTGGCAATCAGAGGTTTAGGGACAGCTACAACATGGGGGTGCGTCCCTGACCATCTTGACTAATTGCCATCGATGGAACTATCCTCCATGAACTTACCTATTTCTTTTTTGAACGTACTTATACTTTTGGCCTTCACAAAATCCCCTGTCAACAAGTTCTCAGGTTGACTGTGTGTTGTGTGAAGAAATACTTTCTTATGTTTGTTTTAAACCTGCTGTGTATTAATTTAATTGGGTGACCCCTTGTTCCTGTGTAGGAGGGTAAATATGTGAAGGGGTAAATAACACTTCCTTATTCACTTTCTCCACACCATTCATGATTTTATAAACTTCTATCATATCCACCGTTAGTCGCCTCTTTTCTAAACTGAACAGTCCCAGTCTTTTTAATCTCATCACGGGCATAAACTCCGTCAATTTTCAGAAGGGCTGTGTGCTCCCTCTGGTTTCGGAGGCCACGCTTATAGCCAGCAAAAATGGCTTTGGACCACAGTCTCCCAGACATGGTGTCGTCCTGAAGTCCTGCTCCCAGCAGGCCCCCGCGCCTCCGTCCCAAGATGGCGCCTCAGAAGGAAGCTGTTCCATATCCCTAATCATTTTTATTGCCCTTCTCTGTACTTTTTCCAATTCTAGTATATCCTTTATCAGATGGCGTGACCACATCTGCACGCACTATTCAAGGTGTGGGCATACCATAGATTTATAGAGTGGCATTATGATATTTTCTGTCTTATCTATCCCTTTCTTAATGGTTCTTAACATTCTATTAGCTTTTTTGACTACTGCTGCACATTGAATAGATGGTTTTGGGGAACTATCCGTAGAGACTCCAAGAGCTTTCTTGAGTGGCATTTAGACCCCATCATTTTGTATGTACAGTTGGGATTATGCTTTCTAAGGTGCATTACTTTGCACTTATCAACACTGAATTTCGTCTACTGTTTTCTTGCCCAGTCACCCAGGTTTGTGAGAACCTTTAGTACCTTTTCACAGTCAGCTTTGGTCTTAACTTGGTATAAGGACCACTTTTTGATCTGTTTATTTATTTAGGAAGATTTGCAGGATCACAAATCATTGCCATGTAAATATCAGAAACTGAAAAATAATCATTACAGCAGTGAGCTTTTGTATAGAAAAATATTATGCAGCAATACGACCATGAAATCTCTCCATTTTGCACCATAATATCACAGAGTAGCCTTCCCACACTACCCACGGCATGTTGTTTCTGGTGATTTGATTAAATTGAGTGACATCTCTGATTACACATTGCCTAGCACAGTGGGGCCTGCTCTTGATGAGAGTTGCTAAATGTTACCATAGTATGAAAATGTTAGAAATAATTTACTGAAACTGGTTGTCAAATAGCATAGAATGTATGTCACATCAAAATGATTCAATCCTTAAGGCCCTAAATCTAGACTGGAAATGTTTTGTATGGCTTCACTTTTAAAAAGTGATTTTGTTACTCAGAATATTACCTTTTTATACACAAGAGTTTGCATCTCTATCCATTTCCATTCTTCCTCCAATATTTTTATCTGCTAGATAGTTTTCCAGTGGATGATGTTGTCACTAATAGTAAACAAAAAAAAAAGGACTTATTTTGTTGGTGGGATAAAACTCAATGCCTAAGAGCAAAGGCGTTGGTAGGAACTCCTCTAACTTTGGTGGAGGGAATGTCAAGAAGCCTTTCACCCTTAACCTCCTTCTGTCCTGGTAGAAGCTGGCTTGACCAGGGAATCAGATGGGGGAGCATGTTTTGCACCTGTATAGAGATGCAAGGGATTATGGGAGCTGGAGAATTAGGAGCCTTTCCATATGCAATTGTACAAATGGCTGCTGAGAAGGAGGGAAGGATGTCTTGAGGTTGAGGTGTCCTTCCTTAATATTTCTTAATGTTTTGCTTAAATATATTCTTTTTGTCTAATGGATATAAAAGTTTGGTACAAAAAAAATATATTCCAGTAGACTAATTTTTTTAAAAGAGTGATTACCGTATATACTCGATCATAAGCCGGTTCGTTTATAAGCCGACCCCCCAAGATGGATAAGTAAAAATGGAAGATTTTAATGACCCATTCATAAGCCGACCCTATAATTCAGGGGTCGGCAAACTTTGGCTCCTGCGCCATCAGGATAAGCCGCTGGGGGACCGAGACAGTTTGTTTACCTCAAGTGTCCGCAGACACAGAGATAAACCGAAGTAAACAAAGTGTCTCGGCCCACCAGCGGCTTACCCTGACGGGCCGGGACAGCAACTGGTGGGGACATTTTTTTGGGGGGGAGAAGCTGGGGGTCAGGGGAGTAACCCCTGTGACCACCCCCGCCCCACCCCCACGATCCCACCCCTAGCCCAGGACCCCCACACTTTCCCCATCCTGTCCCTTCCCACCTTAACTGCAGCGGGCCAGGGGAGGATGTCTCTGGCCTGGCCGCAGCGTGCTCCAGCGGGCCAGACCGGGCGGTGCAGTCGCAGCATGCTCCGGCGGGCCAGACCAGGCGGCACGGCCGCAGCCTGCCAGCCCCGGAGCTGCAGCTGCTTCGGAGGCTGGGGGGAGAGTATCGTGGCCAGAAGCGGAGAGACTCTGGCCCCGCCTCTTCCCTTCTGGCTCTGCTGGCTGTGCTGCCTCTCCTTGCCCCCTCTGTTGTGGGGAGGGGCTGTGTCCCACCTCTCCCTCTCTATACCCTTTCATAAGCCAACCCCCTTTTCTGACGCTTCCCTTTTTTACTAAAAAAATTAGGCTTATGAACGAGTATATACATTTTTCTTGAAAGTTTTATAAACAGATGGAAAATGGAATTGACTGGAACTTTGACACAATCTTTACTATGGCCTAAATAACACTACATGGCATTTTGTATGTTGTGATGAAATTATTAACCCAGCGTTGTCCATTTTACCTGAAGAATTTGTAATTTTTTATTGTAAATTGTCAAAAGCCAAACTGTGTGGGCCATGAGGCACTGACACAATACATAGAATAATATCTACAATTAAAAAGCTTTTGTTGAACCACTACTTGAGATGATCCAAATGTTCCTAGTATTGCTTTTTGGCCCTGTGGCTGTGGATACTGACCCATTCCTTTCTTAGGTGTTGGTTTTATGTTTAAAATCCTCTTTAGGGTTCTAGTTCTGCAAATACTTAGATGTGAAATTAACTTTATGCATGTGAGTAATCAGTCTTGCTATTTAAAATTAATGTCAAGCAAAGTACCAGCATTTAAGTTTATTAAATATCTCCCGACACAATAAATTGCATCCTGAACTGCCCTTTTTGTAAAGTCCTGTTAGAAGTAATTTCTTATTCTCCTGCTTCATGCATGTAAAACTTAGAACAGACTCTGGTCATCTTCTGTCAGTTATTGTTTTGAGGAATTGGGTACTTAAAATGTATTTGCCTTCAAAAGTCACTAGTGAAATGTAACTGAAGATTGACTGACATGGATTCCAAATTTGATGTGGATTCAGCCTGTGAGGGTATGGTGCCCCCTCTAGCCAACACTCAGAGTGGTATTAGACTTATTCAATCCTTAGTTGATGGGGAAGCTGCTGCGATGCAGGACCAAAGGGAGCTGGTGGTTTGGAAGTACATTGTGTGTGGATCTTTAAAATATTTTTTCTCCCTCCCCTGTTTTCTTCTCCTCAGTTGTCACCATCAGCAAACAAATGAAATTTTAGTCAGTCTCATTACACACAACACACACTCTCTCTCGGGTTCATTTTATTCAGTATGAATATTGTTTATCTGTTTCCTTTATTAAAGCAATGCAGTAGATGAGCAAAATGATATAGCCCATCTCTCTTTACAGGAATGGTTCTTAGGAAAAGCTTTATATGATGAAGAATCTACAATAATACATCATTATGCCTTTGCTGAAAATCCTACGGTCTTTAAATTTCCAGATTTTGCTGCTGGCTGGGCACTTAGCATTCCGCTTGTAAACAAGTAAGAATTTAATTTGTAATCTTTTCTAAAATTGTTTTATTAATAGGTAATTAGTTCATGTTTGTAAAGTGCTTTGACAATATAAAAAGCTATATAAACACTAAGCAATATTATTTTAAGGAGTTATGACTGAGCACAGATTAGTGTTTTACACAAAATTTAAAATACGACTATTTCTTATAAAATGCCTTCCCTCCTCATCCCACATACCAAAACGCACAAAAGAAGCTTTGCAAACATAAATTATAATAATTAAAATTTCATAAATACATATGTACAGAAATATATTTTTGCATATAACTGTCTTTCGTATACACTTTACGATTTTACGTACCATATGAAGTTTAAATTCTTATGCACCTTTATGCAGTAAAAATATATATTCATAAATGGAAAATGTTTAAATATTACAAATGCGAGCACAAATAGGAAGAAAAAGGTTAGCTTAGTGAGCAAGGGGCTGAATATTAAAAATGTGATGCTAGATTGCAGGTCCTCTCCTATTGGAGGCAAAACTGACACAGAGATATATGCTAAGAACTAGTATCACAGCAGCAGGCTATGTCCAGATGTTTACTTTCCATTCCAGATTATCTTATATAAACATTTTCTGGTTCTAATAAATCCAGAAGTGTGATTTTTTCTTTTTTTTTTTTTACAGGAGACAGTCAAGAAACCCCCCCCCCCATGACTCCCCACCTCTCAAATTCCTGATGAATTAACTTTTTTTTTTTTTAAATGTTGTAGGAGGGTTATATAGTAAAATAACACTGCAAATGCTGTTATTTAAAAGAATTAGTTTATTTGTAGCCTATTTTTGAATTGTATCTGCTAAATTCCTACAACTCGTGTAAACAGCTCATTATCAAGAAGCCCCTAGAAAATGGTTCGACATTTCATAGACATAAATAAAATCTCAAGTTTGTTTCTTTAAAAAATTCAGTTGCTGTCTCCATTACATTACTCTTGTTCTTACATTATGAAGTAAGTAAATTTCATTATGTTTATTGTACAGGCTTGCAAACAAGCTGAAAAGTGAACCACTTAAGTCAGACTTTACAATAGATTTAAAACATGAGGTAAGCCATGTTCTATTCCTGTGAAACATGTAAGTAAATAACCCTGTCATTTTCTGTTTAAATGCTGATAAATTGAAGCCTAAACATAATGTAGACTTTTTAATGTTATTAAAAGTTTTGAACTTTCTGGACTGCATATTTGTTTGCCTTCCTTTTCAGTGTTATAATATGTAGAATTGTAAAAGTTCTATTGTTACAAAATGTAGATGATACTGCAAGTAAAGCTGAATTTGTATCATGTGATAGTGTGCAAGAAGGCATCACTTTTTGAAAGTTTGCTATGGAAAAAAGGAAGAGGTGCCCAGCTCATCAAATAGAAAAGTTTGCATTTTGAGTCTCCTCTTCTATGTCCATTAAGGACTGTCTCATATATCAGACTGCCTCACTGACATTGAATTTCAACCTACACTAAACTATTATGATGGTTGTTGGCAGCAGGAAGCATTTTGAGAGGCCTGCTTGTGTGTGTGTATTATTCAGGCAGTACAGCCAATGCTAGTCAAACAGATTTGGGAACTTGTGGAAGTGTGGGCAGGAATGGAAATCCATCACTGTTTTCCAAGAAAGGAAGTTTATATTTGGATGGTGGTCAAGAGTCATTACCACCATTTCTGGTTTATCCAGAAAATCCCTCTATTTCTCTCTGATGCAGACCTTCCTGGGGCCATCCTGCTTCGCCACACCCAGACTAGGTTATTGTAACACACTCTAATTGACCCCAAGGCTTTAACAATTGAAATGGCAATTGCTCGCTTGCTTCTTCAAATAGAAGTAAAGGAGTGGTTACACCTGTCCTCCATCAATTATACTGGCTGCCAGTAAATCAAATGATACAATCTAGTATCTTTAATATTGGTATTATAGAGTCTAAATTATGAAGATGTTAAATATTTGAGCTTAGTTTATGATCCCGCCCTCATGAATCCCCTCATTCCTTAGTCCCAATGCATTTAGATTTCAGTGAAGACTGGAAAAGCTGGAGATATAAGGGAGATGTGACAGAAGAGTGATTACAATGTTCTTCTATTTTGCTTTATCGTTGTTGAGGGGAAAAGGAATTGTATTATGCTCATGTACCTTCAGTAAGACAGAATCCAAGTGACATCATTTGCCTCAAGGTCTTTTATTTCACCTTTGTGTCTATTAGGTCTAGCTGCTGCCCATTCATTAGTCTTCTTCCTAATACTGTCTACATTCACTACTCTGCTGTGGCTTTCCAGATGGAACACAGTCTGTCTTACAAATATATGGCTTTTTTGGTCATAAAGCACACGTACTGTATTCATTTATGGTTTTCTGCAAGAAGGGCTTTTAGAATGGCGTTCCATAAAATACCTTTGATTTTCAGTGTGAATCTTAGAACTCTGTTTTATCCTCCACATTCAGTGGAGCCCCACACTTTATTTAATGCACACTAGCCTATGCTGTACTGAATACAAAATTATTAATTTTCTCCTGGGTGTTCCTGTGACACTCTCACCATAATATCTGAGTGCTTCACAAACATTAAAGAGTTCGTTTTCACAACATTTCTGTGAGATTAGGTGATACTGTCCCCCATTAGAATTATTATTCCAATTTTACAGCTGGGGAACTGAGGCACAGTGAGATTAAGGTCCAGGTGCTTACTAATTTTTGGAGCCCAATTTGAGACACGTAAGTTATTTTTCAGTCTACTTAGCCTTTTTATATCACTTCATATGTTCAAAGCAAGCTTCCAGTCAACTTCACTTGCAGTTGAGTGCTCACCAATTCTACAAATCTGAAGAACGCACTTTTAGTGACCAGCAATGAATATGTTGGTTTAAGTGGCTTGCCAGCACTTAATCGAACATGGATTCCAACATAAGCTGAAGAGTGGTTTAGTTTTCCTTAACCTTACTCTGGCATATGATACGGTTTGGCACACAGGCATTTTGGTGAAATTGTCTAGAACTATGCCAAGTTGGTTAGTATGTGCAATGGCTCTGTTTTTGAGAAATCGCCATTTCCGTGTGCATATTGGTGATAGAACAAGTGCTTGGAGGCACTAGAAGAACAGCCTCTTGCAAGTATTATCACCAATGTTATTCAATTTATATTCGAATGACCATATATCGAGTCTCACAAGTTTGTTTATGTGGGCAACATATGCCTTGGCACTCAGTCACACTCCTTTGACATACTTGAGAGTGTTCTGAGTGCAGAGATGGCAGGTATGGCCATTATTATTGTCTGTGGCATCTGATACCAAGTGGAAGTAAGAGTGTGTCAATTGTCTTCCACTTACATCATGCACAAGCGGACAGAGACCTGAATATAGTTCTCAATGGTCAGTGAATAAAACATGATTTACACCTGGTTTATGTAGGCGTCACGTTGGATAGAACTCACATATCGTGACCATCTTACAAAGACCGTGACTAAGGTCAAAACACGCAACAACCTGCTCGGAAAACTGCCCAGAATGACATGGGGCTCCAGTGCCCAAACATTATGCACTTCAGCCTTGACACTGTTATTCAGCGGCAGAGTACTGCACTCCAGTATGGGCTTGCTATTCTCACACAAAGATAATTTACGTACAACTTAATTCCACCATGCATATTATTTCAGGCACTCTTAAATCTACTCTTCTACCATGGTTACCAGTTCTCTGCAATATTGCTCTGCCCAGTGCGTGCAGAGAGGAAAACATAGCAAAGCTTGTGACGAAATTGTGATATATTAAATTAAAGACCTGTTTAATCCACCACATCGTCATCTGCCCTCATGGCTACTGATTTGGATACGTTTACCGGATGAGGGAAGAGGACGCATGGCAAGCTTCATGGTCTGCAAAGAAAGTAATTATATTATCTTGTCTTGGACCCCACTCAGTGTCAGCCTGGGTTTGATTTACCACGAAGGCAGTGAGGCTTTCGGAAGCAGTTTCATACCAGACATGGAATTTGTGCTGCAGTGGAATTTTGGTGGAGTTTTAGAGACAGTCCACTATGTCAGTGTGGGCAGTCACAAACCATGACACATTGCTGAGGATTGCAAAATGACTCAACTTCCTGGAGGTCTTTGTGCCTTGAACATGATTGATGAGAATGCCATGGCTTAGCTTGACTGGATTGCATATGCCAAATATAGTGACTTGCCCAGCATCACTTATGAGCTCTGTGGTAGAAGCACGGCTACAATTCAGTCCTCCATGGTAGTATTTAACTTTCTTAACTAGAAGACTCTCCTTTCTCTTCCTGCAGTTCCCTGCCTTCTTCACTACATACCTTCCAGCTTCTGCAACAAATGAGGCAGGGTCCTACAGACAACAGTCTCCTTCAGTACACAACCCTGATTAATTCTCAGAACACATCCATCCTGTGGATTGAATGAGGGTGATCCTGGGGTGGGGGAAAACTAGTATCTGAACATGTAATTAAAGACTATATCATAACTGTGACAGGGTTGGACTCACCCGGCGGCACCTCCTGCTGGTTGTCCTTGGGAATTAGCTCACCAGCTTCTGGAGCACCCTCTGCAGGCCAGTGATCCGCCTGACCGCTCGGGCCCACGAGTCCCTCCCAGGACCCGGTGCCCGTTTAACTGGGGTGCTGCCCCCCGGCAATACCTCCCCAGATCTGGGTTTCCCCTCCCCAGGGGACTCCCAACCCACTAGCCCCACCTCGCCTCAGTCGTAGGCTACTGCCAGTCTCCAGCTAGCCCCCGCGCCCTGGGGCAGACTGCAGTATAAGCCACTCATCACAGGCAAAGGGGTTTTGGACCTGCTGCCTCAGCCTACCCGTGGGCTGCCCCCTGCAACCCCTGTACCCAGTTGGCCACAGCCTGGGGTTTTCTCAGGCCAGAGCTCCCCAGCTCCCTTAGCCTTTCCCCAGCTCTGCTTCACTCAAGGTACCCTGCTTAGCTCTTGCAGCCAGGCCCTTCTCCCTCTCAAGGCAGAGAGAGAGTGTCTCTTCTGCTCCAGGCCCACTGCCCTCTTATAAGGGCCAGCTGGGCCCTGGTTCAACTGGCCACAGCTGTGGCTACTTTGCCAATCAGCCTGGCTTCTCAGCCTCAACCCTCTCCCAGGGCTGTTCCCAGCCCCTCAGGGCAGGAGCGGGGTGCCACCCCGCTACACACAGACAAACTTAATCCTGGCTTTTCCTATTTTTGAGTGCTTGACTTGGCAACCTAAGGTAGTTTTTTAAAATAATTTTCATAGTGTGATTATTATTTTTTTTAAACCAACTGAGACAGAAATTCCATCATGTGGAACCATATTGATCCCCAGGTTGGGTTATCATTTGGTTTAGGACTTTAGGTTTACCTCTACTACTAGAGCTAAAAGAGTAACTGATAGCAGTAGGAAACTCTTATCCTCTGTGTATATCAGTCACTAGAGGAGGAATGTGAGACACCTTGCCAGCAGCTTTCATAGCTATCTGCTGAAAGAGGAGTGGAGAGATTAAGGACTTCTAGTTTTGTAGGAGTTTTCTCTAGTGGTTGTAGATACTTCTGCTCCTATGCCCCTACCTGTCTTTGTCTCCCTCTGTTACTATATATGCCTGAAACTTCTGGCTCCTGCCACTTCCCACTCTGCTCCTCTCCACCATCCTCTGGCTCCTGATGCTAACCTCCACCTCTCGTTCTATCCAAATCTTCCCACCCAATCCTGAATCCTGCTCACCTCTGTCCCTGCTCCTGTCCAAGTCCTCCTGCCCCTCTCTGGATCCTGCTCACCTCCGCCCCTCCTCATATCCAAATCCCCCCATCCCAGCTTCTGCTCCTGTTCACGCCCCACCCTATCCCCTCAGCCTGATGCAGACATCCAGCATAGAAAATTTCATCTCAAATAGTTAGTTGAAGTTTATAGCAACTGAAAACAGGGACTTAAAATGGCAAATGTCAAGTAACCTTAACTAGAGGTGGTGCTAACAGCTCCACATATAACAATTTACAACATGGAGTATAATTAATTCAAGACAAGATGAACCTTTGTCTTTACTTCAGACTTTGTCCTTGTATTACTTTTTCTTTCTTTAAGGACGTTTGCTAGCATTCTGGTAAACTTTTAGTTTACAGTAGACAAAAGGATCTTTCAGTACACTTCCATAGTAATTTAGTTTTCGTTTTTGAGTATTTTAAATTATCATCAGAGAACAGGTCTTTTAAAAATCTATTTATTATTGACATTAAAACAAACAGAATTAAGCATTCCATATAACGAAAATTAATTGTGAAGAACAACACAAAAAATAAGGTTTATCTTATATTTAAGAGTAGGTGCAGATACATTTATTCAGTCCCCTTCCTTCCTCCTGTACCTCTTTTTTTTTCTTATATATTTACACTTACAATGTTTTGGCAATTTGAAGCACCTGGAGCTAATTATTTTTAAAACTTTCAAGTTATGGCACAGAATATTTTTAAGAAAAAATTGTGGTTTGATTTTAAAATCAAAATGCAAAGTAAATAAATGCATTAATTCATACACCCAGTCTCTACAGAATCCTCTTTATTTCGCTGTTTCTTCTGTCATGTTTTATTAATTTGCTTTATAACATTGATTTCTGCGTATATTATGAAAATTGTTGTTTAATTCCATTACTCATTACTACTTTTGTATATTTTGATAGATTGCATTATATATTTGGCAGAAAGGCAATGGACCACATCTTACTCCAGTGCCTGAGTTTTGTACGGATGACTTGAACTCGTATAAGGCTGTTCACTGTGCCACAATGTTCAATAACTTCCTACCAGTTTGCGTAAGTATCATATTTTAAATTATACTTACATGCTAGAGAGAGCGTTGTTATTGCAAAGGCTGAAACTTTACTTACAAAAAAAATCTCAGGGACCTGGAAAAATATATTTACCAAATTAAGGGGGAAAAAATACCACATTTGGAGTACCATTCTCCTACTGTCTCTTACACACTCAGCCCTCTATTACACATTGTATTTCCTGATAGACATGATTGATCTATCTAAGGTACTCGTGTTCCCCCATTACCAGAGTATCTGAGCAGCTCACAGTCTTTAATGTATTTTGCCTCACAACACCCCTGTGAGCAGGGGAAGTGCTATTTTACGCATTTTATGAATGGAAAAGTGAGGCAGAGAGATGTTAAGTGACTTGTCCAACATCACACAGAAAGTCTGTTAGACCCCGGTCTTCCAGATCCCACACTAGTGCTCTAACCACTGGATTGTTCCTACTGTCTGTTAAATAGATAGTTCCATATCATGTACTCTTCCATAGGAATTGAAAACACAAGACCTAGTAAGATTATTACCTGTCCTCATTTTTATTTATCTAGAAGCTATTTGATGAAAGTATTGCATGCACTATTTAATTCTGTGGCCTTGTGACCTTTTTTTTTTTAAATGTAAAGTGATGGCAATGCTGTTAGTAATTCTACTCCTTTTACCTAGCCCATTTAACTATGTTGAATAGTTTATTATAACTTATTGATGTTCTGATAAGTGATATGTTTTCAGTTTTCTTTCTAGAATCCTTAGAACTATCAGTGTGGGTCAGTGGCTAGAGCAGTGCACCATGTTCTCAGGAGTCCTGGGTTGTATTCTCAGCTCTGCTACTGGTCTGCAGAGTGCCCTTGGGCAAGTCACTTCACTTGCTGTGCCGCTGTATGTAAATGAGAATAGTGATACTTACCTCCTTTGTAAAGCACTTTGAGATCTACAGATGAAGATCAGTATATAAGAATTAGGTAGTGGGGGTATTTATTTGAATGTAATGCACTAAGTTAGGATTACAAACCCTTGTGTTCCCCACAAGAAATGTGAGCTAAGCAGATAATAGCAAACCTAGAAAAAAATAAATATAAGTCTTGGAGCTAAGAAGACACATATATGAACTTCCCTGATCTATCCCTTCCCCCATTCTTAATTTGTTAGTCATCTGGTTAGATTGTACATTTTTTGTCAAGCATTTAGCAAGTATAGCAAAACATCATAGAGCTACCAGAAACTGCTATGAGAGAGAACCAAGTGTGAAACTCTGTGCCCCAAAGTGACACTCTGCACGCCATATTCACCATGGTGATATAATTATGATATGTTTTGTACAAAGTATGCCTTGCAAGGTATCATTTTAAAAGTCTTAATCTGAACATTAACTTGTATGTGCTATCATTGTATACGAAGTTATGAAGTTTTGCTATATATGTGCCACTGAAACATGTTGTGAGGTTGAGAACACCCACAAGTGGCCTTTCATGTACAACAATAAAAAGGCCAAACAGCATTGATGGCCCATGAAGGAGAATACACTCACGAGGATTACCCCAGGAACTGTGTACAATGGAAACCTCTCAGAGATAGCACATAGCCAAGGGACACTGTTTGACTCATGTCACAGCAAAAGATCTTTCCAGCAAGCTGGAAGAAGATATAAAAGGGGGAAGTGACATCACTTGGCCTCACTCCCTTTACAACACAACACCTGGAAACACCTTAGGAACAAAGACTGACCTGGGGAAGAGGGGCCCAGGTGGGACAGAAGAATTCCAGCCTGTGTATGCAAAAGCTTTAACTTGCTCGTACTAGCTAGCAAGGTGAGACACCGCTTGATTCAAATCCTATCTAATTTATAAGGCCTAGATTGCGTTTCTGTTTATTTCTTAGGTAATTTGCTTTGATCTGTATGCTCACTACCTATAATCACTTAAAATCTATCTTTCTGCAGTTAATACATTTGTTTTACATTTTTTATCTAAAACAGTGTGTTTTGCTAGAAGTGCTTGGGGAATATGCTCAGGAACAAAAACTGGTGCATTGTCCTCTCCACATTGAGGCAGGGTCGGACTGGGAAATAAACATACAGGTCAGGCTTTTGACCAGGACAAGACAGTACAGCTCTGGGGTCCTAGGCTGTGAAGCTGGGGGAGAAGCCTCCATGTAACTGCAGCTGGGTGTGTCCCTGCCTGTGTAAAGGTTTGTGTGAGTGCAGGACCGGGAGCAGTCTGCAGCTTGTCACAGCCTTCACAGTGTGAGAGGGGGCCCAGATTGGTATGTCAGAGGACTTAGTGGTACCCCAGTTCCAGTTTGCACCCTGTGGGGGGGGAGACATCTCACCCCGAGGGGGGGAGGGCTTCACACCAAGTTTATCATTTCTTGGGTTTGGGAGTGCTTTAGGGAAGCAGTGCTTTACATCTCAACAATAATCTCTGTGGCAGTTCAGAGGTGATAAACTGTGGTCCTTGAGGACTGTCCTACTCTGGGAAGATAGCACAGAGCTTGCATCCCATGGTAATGGGGGGCCTAATGTGGCATTAAACCATCTTTGTGACCTCCAGAGTCCTAAGGCCTGTATATGTAATGGCAGCTTCCTATAGCTGTCCTATAGGCTGCAGCCCTCAATGCTCCTCAGCCCCGTATGCCCCCTATGCTAATACTTCTGAGGTGGTCCTTGCAAGGCAGCTTTATGTCTATCTTCCACAATTCATGTGTTGGAAGAATCCTCCCCTAAGCAGATCCAGTGCATTTAGGGATCCTTTACATTGCTCTGGCCCTTCTACCTATATAAAGGGGCTGGAGCTGGGTGATGTTCTCACCCTGCCTGTTTGAGCAGGACAGTAGGAGTCTGAAGACCAGTCCTTCTTTACCCAGCACCTCTCTTGACTCACTGTGTGACTTTGGGCAAGTCCTTTAACCTCTCTGTCTTTTAGTTTCACTGTCTGGAAAATAGGGTAAATAATAATCAATTTTCTATATAAAGCACTTGGATTCTCTCAGTACAAAGGTGCTATATAATTACAAAGTAGTATTAGTAAGGCATTTTTTAATTAAAATACTCTGTGGAAAAGAAAATGATCATACTACCATATTATTTAATGTCTAGTGCAGTGGTTCCTACATTTTTGTACTGGTGACCCCTTTCACATAGCAAGCCTCTGAGCGCGCCCCCCCCCCCTTATAAATTAAAAACACATTTTAATATATTTAACACAATTATAAATGCTGGAGGAAAAGCAGGGTTTGGGGAGGAGGCTGACAGCTCATGACCCCCCCATGTAATAACCTTGTGACTCCCTGAGGGGCCCCGACCCCCAGTTTGAGAACCCCATGTCTAGAGCGATTAAAATCCTGACATCCGCCTCAGAACTCATTACTTTCAGATAGTTTTTCACCACAAATCTCCACTTCAGTGATTTCTTCTCTCACTCAGGCTTGTGATAATTTAAAAACAAATATAAATAGTGAAAAATCCCAAAGCACCTAAACCAAAATATCATAACAAAGAAAAAATATACGAAAACAATATTTGTATTGCTTTTCTTGTACTGTCCTTTGTCAGTGTTTTGTCTAATTTAGATTTTAAATTCTTGGAGACAGGGTATGCTTTAAAGTACTTTGCACACCAATAACTATAAACATGTGTTGTTTATTGTCTGTATGTCAATGAATGCACCATAACTTTATGAATATTGCTTACACCAAAACATTTTTTTCTGATATGTAATCGTTGTTAAATTTCTGCTTTCCAACACCCTGCAGTTTCTGCATCCTACATTACAACAATTATTTTGTTACAAAGATGACCAAACAAGTGACATTTTGTCAGTGTTAGTACATTAAGTCCTCTTATTCATTTTCTTTCTTAATGATTTGTGTTTCTGGCTCCAACTATAATACTACATCATTTGAAAACAATCATTGGACAATGTTATTTTAATCATTTGAAAGTACTGATGCCATAACTTGACATTTAGAAACTGTATTTTGAACTGTACTACTTAGCACTGTACACTATGCTGCTTCATACACTATACAATGCAAAGATATTTTCTGTTTTATTTCCAAAACATACATCTGTATACAATGTAAAATTGAAAGCAGTGCCTGCAATTACATCAATCATTTTTCCATTTCCTTATAGGAAGACCCAGTGAAGAAAGAGGATATCTTTGTTGCTGTAAAAACATGCCGAAAATTTCACAGAGACAGAAGTAAGTTTTTAATTTTTCAAAACGGAAGCTTTATGTAGTACAGGTTAATGAAATTACCTTAATAGTTAATCCACAAGCTAACATAGTAGGATAATTGTTTGTTGTATGTAATTCTTATAACTAAATGTCTGTGAAATCTCTGGGGAAATATAAAAGCTGAATAGTTCCAGTTTTCAGAATTTAACAAGATCCCCAAATTGACCCACCATAATCCATTTATAATCCGCTCAATTTTTTCATGTTTTAAAAATACCAAGCTTAAAAATATTCCTTTGATCCCAAGTGGCCCAAACAATGCTCTGTACTCTCTTAATTCTCCCTGAATGTCAGGAAGCCTTCACACTGTTGGTATTCAGGGAACATTTAGAATGCCATCATTATAAATTATTGTGGCTATATGGAAATTTAACTGTTTGCTGAGGAAAGAATTAGATAGTGTTGCATTTTTATCCAAACTGTTTCTACTTCATGTTACTATATTTAGGTTAACATCATAATCATTCTATGAAAAATAATTACTTGGAAAAAAGTATCTAACATGAATTATCTTGCATTCTTATCCAAACAACCGTCTTCCTTTCATATTAATGTCTTCAGATTAAGTAAAAATATATTTTATTTGTATACAAGAGTGTCTTTTATAAAAAACTTAATTCAAATAAACCAACAATTCCAAATAAACTCTATGTAATAATTTGGGAAGCAGCAATCTCAGTTAACTCTGTCCCACTCCCCTCCCTGCCAAAATAACAGGGTTTTATCAAGCTCATTGCTAGTTGATCTATTTAGGTTCCAGCCAAATAGCTGATACAGGGAGGATCAAATCACTCTCAGGTTGAAGCTAATTAAGGTAGCCTCCCTAAATTATTAATTGTTAGGGAATAGCCAGTATTTTCTACCCCCAACATAGGGTTACATGAAACAGTCCAGTACAATTCAGGATGACACAGCTATTTAATTTAATATTTGAATGACAAATTTAGGTGTAAATAACATGATTTGTCAGGATTAAACGTACAACTCCTAACCCATGAAATACATGTTTGTGAGATCTTTCAGACGACAGAGTTGTTTAACTTAGGGCTGTCTCAGGTATTTGAACAACTGCTCTATGGGGTTGTTTTTAAATAGGTTCTATGAGTTCTAGCCACATACTTCTGTACTCTTACATGCTCTACCAGCCATCTGCTGGAGTTAAAAACAAGTGCAAGAATTCTATGGTAAACATATCCTTCTGGTAATAAAAAATATGGGAAAAGAAAACAAAACCAAAAAGATGGATACTTGTGCAGGATAGTTGTCACAATTCTTGTAGTTTCATTTAGCCTCAAGAATCTGGTATATGGTTGAAAAGATTAGTCATTAATCCTACTGGCTTTGATGTTTAATGTTGACACACTTGCTGGCTGCCTAGAGGTTACTTGCTTGAAGATGCTGAATCTTAAATGTTGCCTGTTGCTGGACTCCTACCCATTGGTGGGCTTGCTGGGACAATGGAGGAAGCACAGGCCTCTTAGTCAGGCATTGCGTTGCCAGGGGCTAGCAGCCATGACAACAGCCATTGCAGGCAAAGCCAGTAGCCGGTCATCTTCCTAATGTTCAGATTTTGAAGCTGGTGGTCTGGCTGGTCTTCCCCTCCCTGTCCCCCGTTCCCTTCCTCCCTTCCCACTTTGGAACTCCTCTCAGGAGCTTCTCGCCTGTTCTGAGGCCATTGGCATTACCTAGAAGGGGCAGGTTAGGTCACCTTTATGCAAATAAATTGCCTCCCCACTCTAGTAATTTCAAGTTCAGGAAAGTCCACAGATCCAAAATGTACTCAGTGACTTGGTCAGCAAGTTTAGGTGTATTTTGAGACATTTGAGGTCATGGGTCAGTCTACAAGCATTATTTGACTATCCTAAAAAGCCCGGACTCAAAAATAATTTAAAAAAAGCAAAGCTAGCAAAAAGTTGGAAGTAAAAACATAGGAATACGCCAATCTTGCATATACTCATCCATGGGGGTGGGGGGTGGTTTCTGTTTACAGACATTCTTATAATTTAACCTTTATATTTTGGTTCTCAGCCCCTCAACTTTTGAATAGTATCTTGTTGCCACACACAATCTGTGTGAAATGTTGGACTTCAACTCAGTCACAGTAAAAAAAAGTCTTTTGCTCCTAAAATCACAGTTTTGGGGTTCAGGTTTTTTAATGCAAGTCTGCGTGTCTCACACCTTCTGTGTTAGGTAAAGTTTATTGATGTTGCTAATTTGTTATTCGATCAGAAACCATTATGTGACTATAGTAATTGTTGCTGTTAGCATGTATTCTATAGGAAAACAAAGTGTATTTATTAAAAAGAAGAGTTTAGATTTTCGAAACTAGATTTTCTCAAAGTTAGTCTCTCTTTTTTCTTACTGTATGGTGTTGACCTCCCAGGAATTAAAATGGGGGCACAAAAGTTATGCGTGGTGAATTATTCTTTGAGAAGACCATAATGGGGGGTTGAATAAGAGGGAACTGTGAAGTGCAATTCATATTATATGAAGAAAGGGCAGAAGTGGTGAAGGGAGCACCCATTATAATATATTTACCATTTGAGCACAAATTATTTTAATAGTTTACGGTGATATGGCTGGGTTTCCAGCTCCACAGTTTGTTCCTGGACTCTAACCCTCTGCTCAGGGTGGTGGTAAGGGCCCAGTCGAACTCCTTGTAGAAGGGGCTTGTAGAGGGGCAGTTGTCAGACTTGCCATTGCCATTCTTAGTCTTGTGGTAGAAGTTTTCAGTACTTGATGGACTCCTTGCGTTGCACGCAAATCTGATGCATGCCAGCTTCACCAGCTGCTTTGATATTGTGTCTGTACTCACACCAGAAGTTAACTAGAACCTCTGGTTTGTTCCTATGGCAGGCTAGCAGCACACTGGGTGGGTAGGCATTTTGCTGTTTGGCAGAGCTGGGTTGAGCTGCATAGAAACTGAACCAGGCTGCATTAAACGCTGAGCAAGCGTATATAAATGCAGGTAGCTTCTGGTGGATAGGGGGTGAATAGGAAGTGATTAAGTAAAGGGACCAGAAGATGCAAGTACATGAAATTGTAGGAATGGCATTGGCGGTCTATTGAAACAGAAGCCCCGGTACCTGTGCTGGTGCTACCTCTACCTCCACACTCCAACGTGAGTGGGTAGTGGTGTGGCTCACGACTCAGTGTGGGCTTTGCAACATACTTACTAGTTGAGGATGCCAGCGGAGGTTCAACACATGCCTAGACATGTGTTTAATGGCTTTGAGTATGGATGATAGAGGGGGCTGTTCCGGAAACAGCATGTGGCCAGGCTTCGATGCTTTAGTGTAGACATAAGAAAACCAGGACACAGAATGGTTAAATGACTGGCCCAATATTTCACAGAAATAATTGGCAAAGTTGGGAGTAAAACCCATATCTCCTGACTTCCAAGTCCAGTGCTTTAACCAATGGATGACAGTGTTCCCTCTCTGCTACCTATCTACCACTCATTCTATTCTAGTCCTGGATGCTCTCGTGAGAAGAGATTCCTAAATATTCTGAATAGTATAATTGTTTTCTTTTGTGGACAAGGATCCCACAAGCATCTAGGGTGAAACTATTACACTTGTTTTATTTATAAATTTAAAAAATAGTGTATTTATTACTGAAAATAAAATAAAATTAAGCAATGACTAGTAATTGTACCAAATTTTTGTGGTGGTTTTGGTGGTGATTACAAATGATGGCTAAGGATAAAATCAAATGTTGTGTCACTTGAAATCTCGGCCATGATTTGGTCTCTGTGCAAGAAGACACTGTTCTACTTAGCCATGCCCTACTCTTACTTATGTATCAAGGCTTTATGCCCTATTTTTTCAGAAAAAAATAATTTTATTTAGTTTATTTTTTTAAGACTTCGTTGTTCTACTTAATCAAGGCATGCTTCTGGTCCCCTAGAGATTGGTTATCTATAACATATACCTTTTGGCAAAAGGAAATTGACTATCATATAATTGGAATTGACTGAAGAACTGCATCCATGTTTACTTTCCCACCTCACTGATGATAAAAAAAAATGCTACTATATTAGAACTTAAAAAAAAAAAAGGAACCAAAGGCTTTAAAGGCTGGGAGACATGAATGCATGGTATAAACATCCTTCAAGGAACACATGTGGAAGACAGAGGAAAATTCTTGAACTTTCCTCACAGCTTCCAGTGTTACACAGTGAAGGATAATCTCACCCAAGAATGTGAAAGATTGATGGATGCCAGCTTCAGAAAGCTCCTTCTTCCCAGTAAGTCATTTTTTTATTATATGCCAAAAGCTACATTAATGCAACATTAAGGCTGAGAATTTAATTAAGTGAGGGTATTTAAATTTTATGATCACATTAAAAGAATAAAATGTGCATCCCAGGTTTTAGAAAGAGGTACAATTTAAATTTAAACCAGGAGCACAGAGTTGAGTTAGGGCTGGTCCACACTAGGGGGCGGTGGTCGAGTCGATCTAAGATACGCGACTTCAGCTACGTGAATAACGTAGCTGAAGTCGAATATCTTAGATCGATTTCAAAAGGTACTTACCCCGGTCCACACAGCAGCAGGCAGGCTCCCCTGTCAACAGCGCTTCCGCTGCTCGCGGAGCCGGAGTTCTGGTGTCGACGGGGAGCGGCTCTGGGATTGATTTATCACGTCTAGACGAGACACGGTAAATCGATCCCAGAACATCGATAGCTACCCGCCGAATAGGGCGGGTAGTGAAGACGTAGCCTTAGAATCATAGAATATTAGGGTTGGAAGAGACTTCAGGAGGTCATTTAGTCCAATCCCCTGCTCAAAGCAGGACCAACACCAACAAAATCATCCCAGCCAGGGCTTTGTCAAGCTGGGCCTTAAAAACCTCCAAGGATGGAGATTCTTCCTCCTCCCTAGGTAACCCATTCCAGTGCTTCACCACTCTCCTAGTGAAATAGTGTTTCCTAATATCCAACCTAGACCTCCCCCACTGCAAGTTGAGACCATTGCTCCATGTTCTGTCATCTGCCACCACTGAGAACAGCCGAGCTCCATCCTCTTTGGAACCCCCCTTCAGTTAATTGAAGGCTGCTATCAAATCCCCCCTCACTCTTCTCCTCTTCAGACTAAATAAGCCCAGTTCCCTCAGCCTCTCCTTATAAGTCATGTGCCCCAGCCCCCTAATCATTTTCGTTGCCCTCCTCTGGACTTTCTCCAATTTGTCCACATCCCTCCTGTAGTGGGGGGACCAAAACTGGACACAGTACTACAGGTGCAGCCTCACCAGTGCCAAATAGAGGGGAATAATCACTTCCCTCAGTCTACTAGCAATGCTCCTACTAATACAGCCCAATATGCCATTGGTCTTCTTGGCAACAAGGGCACACTGTTGACTCGTATCCAGCTTCTCGTCCACTGTAATGTCGGTCCCCAGCCTGTAGCAGTGCATGGGATTCTTCCTAAGTGCAGAACTTTGCACTTGTCCTTGTTGAAGCTCATCAGATTTCTTTTGGCCCAATCCTCCAATTTGTCTAGGTCACTCTGGACCCTATCCCTACCCTCCATCGTATCTACCTCTCCCCCCAACTTAGTGTCATCTGTGAACTTGATGAGGGTGCAATTAATCCCATCATCCGGATCATTAATAAAGATGTTGAACAAAACCGGCCCCAGGACCGACCCCTGGGGCGCTCCGCTTGAGACCAGCTGCCAACTAGACATTGAGCCATTGATCACTAAATCTACTTAAGAACTTTCGGCAAAGATGTGCATTTATAGTTAGAATAAAGTACATTTCCTTTGTATTTATTGCCATATAATGCAACATTATGCAATGTGGAGTGATCAAGTAGTGAAAGTCATTTTGAAATATGTTCTGTGCAAGGAGGCAGAGTTAAGGTGATGGGAACTTCCTGTGTTCAGTGCAATTCAAATCTCAACCTTAATATTGTATTGACATAACTTTTTGCATTATTTACTTTTGGGGTTTTGCTGCAATTTGCAAAAAAAATAAAAACACATTTAAAAAAGTGGCCTGAAATATTTTTAAAAACAGTATCTTCTAGAGTAGAATGTTACTGCAGTGGAATCATATCTTCTACAGATCTTAAAGTTTTCATTTTTGTTCACCAGTTCTCACCATTCTTAAACAGCAATTATCTGTTTGTTCACCTTAATCCTTATACTGATTATTATTCAGGCAAGAATAAACGACTCTTGTAACTACGGTACTTATATGAATAGAACATAGTACAGGAAAGCAAACATCAAATCAAGTACGATCTTTCTTTATGAAGAATCCACTAAGCTGTCAAGAGTTTATAATGTTTCTGTGCCATACCGTACACATTTTCTGGTCAGCCATGTACCCTCCAGTTTCCCAATTAATGTTCTTCCAACAATTATTAATAGTTTTCTTGCACCATTGGGGTGCAGTGGCAGAAGTGTGGGGTGCAGAATGGTTGGAGTACAGGGACTTGGGGTGTAGTAGCACTGCTGGGGCTGCAAGGGCTTGGGGTGCATTGGCAGAGCTGGAGGCACACGGGGTGGGGGTTGAGGTGCAGTGGCAGAACTGGGGTATGCCATACCTCTTGCCTTCCCTCACTGAAACCCCAAACCACTCTACTCCTATTTTCCCCTTTCCCCCACCTTCTAATACCCCTCCCCTTCCAGGAAACATTCACATGTCTATTTTCCCCCTCAAAATTACTTGGATTACGTTCCCCCCAAAATAAAATTGCCACCCATTATTCACAAATTGTAGAAACCTTCCACCATTCAGTTCAAAACTCCTTTTTGTCATTGGTTTGAATAGATACATTAACTGAAGGATGAATTCACAGCCAGCCAGAAGACTGTTCATTCATGCAGTCATTAATACCTCTTAGTTTAACAGTGCCAGCAGAAGTAAACCATGTGGGTTTTTTTTTTGGGGGGGGGGGGGGGGAGGAAGGCGTTGTAGCTCAGGGATTCTGTGGTCAAATGATCCCAAATTTGGATCATTAATGCTGCCTCGCACCCACATGAGGCTCACCAAATTACAAAGCAATCTGATTAACTGTTCATATTTTAAAGCACTTACAAGAGTTGAACTTCTAGCATTAAAAATGGCAGGAATGGAAATCCTCAGGCCGTTTTTCTGTATTGTCACATGAGCAGTGTTAAAATGTACATTTTCCTAAATACTGTTCTCAACTTGAGTCCCACCAAAGTTGGGTGGGTGCCATGCACTACCTTGGATAAAACTCAACAGACTGGGACCATTTGATCCGCATCACATTAATCAGTTGATCTCCAGCTCTGGAGAAAACCGCCCCCAAACATCTACAATTTTTTTTAAATGTTAATTTTGTCAGGGCTTATATCTCTGGAAACTCTGGTTCAAATGACTCCAGATGACTGACCCTACCCTGTACCCTCCTGAGGCACACCAAATGTTAAAGAAAAATCTGACCAAGCATGTCAATTTTAGAAGAGTTAGAAAGGCACACCTTTAAACAGATGTCATGATGCAAACTTAACTATAGTGGCACTCCCACACCACTATAATAATTGTTACCACAGCATTATAACCAAAATCTAACACAGATGTAAAGGTAATAAATTCCATAGCCTGGTCAGCATTTTATTTAAACATCTTGTACAAAGGTGTTGAATTAAATCCTTCATACAGTATGAATAAAATACACTAATATTTTATGAGAAGTTTCATTTTTACGTAAAACTCACCCAGCCACTCTCGGCTTGTCTTTCACAGAACTATAAAGCTGCCTTTCCTAAATACTGTAGTACTGAAAAGAACAGAATAAGTGTTAGGTCATGATGCCTTATTTAGAAGCAGCATTTTCATTACCATGCCACTGAATATATCAGCTACCAGGCATCCAACTGTTATGGGTTCGATTTAGTTTATAACACAAGATGTCAAATAACATAGGTTTAATCAATTTATGAGTAAAAGACAAAACAAACAGCATAATACAGAAAGGAAGGCCAATATGCTGTCAACCAATCCGGGACACCACAATGCAGCTGGTCAGCTGTCTTAAAGTTAGGAGCCTAACTCCTCCGGGATGTTTTCAACTAACAGAGGATTTCACAATTTCTTTGAATTACTTTAAATCTAATGCATCGTTCTTATCTATCTTCTTGGCGTGTTTTCAAAGCCAAAGTGATGCATATAATGGTCTGTACCTGGTAGATGGGGCATATTTTGTAAGACACACATTTCACACTCTTTACACAAACTCTGCACATAATCAGGACAGAGATTTGAAACAGTTTCTTATTTTTGTTTTGAACATTTGTGATAAATGAAAGGGGGGGAGGATAGCTCCCTTTATGGACACCCAGCCAGCCAGTTAGCTATAAAATTCCTCTTAGTAGTTGTTCTCTACTTGCTTTACCTGTAAAGGGTTAAAAAGTCTCGCTGCTATGCATAGGTAAAAGGAAGTGGGTGGACACCTGGCCAAAAGAGTCAATGGGAAGGCTAGAACTTTTTAAAATTGAAACAAGACTCCCCTTTTGTCTGTTTGTGTTGTTCTCCCGGAGAGAGGGGGACAGAGCAGCAATGATGTAAGAAGCTTTGGGCCAGGTATGAAAAATCATCTGTATCATACCTAGAAAAACTACTCATTTGAAACCCCAGATATGTAAGTAGAGCAGAAAATGTCTAGGAAGACATGATTAGGTTATCTCTTATTTCTTTATTTACATTTCTGGTTAATAGCTCTGTTTTGAGAGAGCTCAGTTTTACAGATTTTCAGTATAATTCCATTCCTTATACGTGGAGCTATTCCTGCAGCATAAGCAATGTATGTAACTAAAACTTTCCAAGCAGTGTTTTTCCACTTTGCCTTTGGCCTCGCTGCAAAGCACTCTGGTTCAATTTGGTGAATACAGCAATTTAAATAAACAGTAGCTACTTATGTTTCTAAATTAGCTGTTACCAGTCAAGAAAGAGATCTTGGCAGATTATCATGGATAATTCTCTGAAAACATCCACTCAATGTGCATTGCAGTGAAAAAAGCTAACAGAATGTTAGGAACAATTTGGAAAGGGATAGAAAATAAGACAGAAAATATCATAATGCCACTATTTAAATCTATGGTATGCCCACACCTTGAATGTTGCGTGCAGTTCTGGTCGCCCCATCTCAAAAAAGATATATTAGAATAGGAAAAGGTACAGATAATGGCAACAAAAATGACTAAAGGTATGGAACAGCTTCCCTCTGAGGAGAAATTAAAAAGACAGGGACTTTTCAGCTTGGAAAAGAGACAACTGGTGGCGGGGGGGTGGCGGGGGGAAGGAATATGATAGAGGTCTATAAAATCATGAATGGTGTGGAAAACGTGAATAAGGAAGTGTTATTTCCTCCTTCACATAACACAAGAACAAGTGGTGAATGAAATTAATAGTCAGCAGGTTTAAAACAAACAAAAGAACGTACTTCACACACTGCACATTAAACCTGTGGAATTCATTGCCAGGGGATATTGTGAAGGCCAAAATTATGACTGGATTCAAAAAAGAATTAGGTAAGTTCATGGAGGATAGGTCTATGAATGGCTATTAGGCAAGAAGGTCAGGCATGCAACCCCATGCTGTGAGTGTGGCTAACCTCTGACTGCCAAATGCTGCGAGTGTACAACAGAGCACGGATCACTCAATAATTGGCCTGTTCATTCCCTCTGAAGCACCTTGGCATTGGCCACTGTAGGAAGACAGGATACTGGGCTAGATGGACCATTGGTCTGACCTAGTATGGCCGTTGTTATGTTTCAATATGACTAATTATTTTGCAGTACCGATTGTAAAGCAGACCTGGGAAGGTGAGGCTGCCCTTGTTGAATATTATAGTGATTATGCAGAGACCTCCATTCCTACTATAGATTTAGGAGTACCTAATACTGAAAGAGGTAAGCTTCTAATATTATCTTTGCAGAAAGTTTCATTGTATGAGTATAAGTTTTCAAGGTGAAATGTCTATTCAGTGTATAGTAAATTATGCTGAAGTGTTTCATTTTTGTAGCACAGTCCCCTGGAAGTAAAAATAAACTAAAAATTCATCCTACTAACCACACAAAACAAGAGATGGGTGGAGAATACAGTTCCTTTGGACAGAATCATTTTCTTCTGATTTGGTGCCTAGCTACTATGGACATGGACACAGTAAAAATGCCCGAATGGACAGTTTTCTGCCTGTTAAAATGTTTTCTTCTGCCATCACTATTCTATCAATCTTGTGATGAACAAGGTTGTTACAGTAGCAGTGTCAGAATGATACATTCATAACAGACCTTATGTGATGCCAACTGGTTGCTGTAGCATGAAGCTCTTATAAGATGGTTTCAAAGGGCTGGTCCACAGTAGGGAGGGGGGGGAAATCGATCTAAGATATGCAACTTCAGCTACGTGAATAACGTAGCTGAAGTTGAATATCTTAGATCGATTTTTAAAAGTACTTACCTCGGTCCTCACGGCAGCAGGCAGGCTCCCCCGTTGACAGCACTTCCTCTGCTCGCGGAGCTGGAGTTCCAGTGTCGACGGGGAGCGGTTCTGGGATCGATTTATCGCGTCTAGATGAGACACGATAAATAGACCCCAGAACATCGATCACTACCTGCTGAATCAGGCGGGTAGTGTAGACTAGCCCAAAGTAAGATGTGCCTACATCTTGTATGCCTGTGTTTTTAAACATTAAAACTAAATGGAAAAATCAAAGCATTTTCTCTGAGCAGGTAACACAGTAGTTTCAAGTAATAATTTAGGGTGCCCTTGAATAGAAAAAAGCCTTCAATACTATGGCTTCAGTGGTTTGTTCATTCTCATTGTCTTGCCTTCTTTCACACACTTCACTTGATGTATTTCTCTTCACTGGATAGCACAGAACTGGAAACGTGCTGTAAATCCATTTTTATTATGTTAATGGATTCAAAAAATAAGTAAAGATAATAGAGGTTCTCAATGCCAGAAGGAAAGAAAATCAAAGTTTTTAACCAAAAGTATTCTGCTGTGTGTCAAAACATGTTTTTGTTGAAAAAATCCCAACTATAATACCTCAATCTTTTTGTTTGTTTATTTATTACAAGACACATTAATAGTGTTAATTGTTTCTGAAATATCTCTCTTGAACACAAGTGATTTTTAATGAGTGTTAGTGGTTTACAGTTTGATCTTCCTGGAAGACATTTTTAGCTTTAACTAAGCTTGTATGACACTTTCTCTTGCCATTTTGATTCTAATCAAGGACATCTCACTTACCAGCTGTAAAACATTGCTTTGTATTAAATTCTAAAGCTTTTGCTAAGAAGCTATCAGGAGCCATGATTTAATCTGAGTTAATGCCTATACATTTGATTATTCCATTGGTTGGTTGTGCCTACTCAAGTCTTAAAAAGACAAATCTAATTATATACTGACCTGGTTCATTGTAAAGTTTCATTTATGGGTATAAATAATACTTGTTTAGCACATTTCACCCATAGACCTCAAAGCGTTTTACAAGGGAAGTAACTACATTATCCCCATTTTATGGATGGGGAAACAGAAGTGAGTTGACTTACCCATGGTCCCCCAGCAAGACAGTGGTAGACCAGGGAATAGAACCCAGGTGTCTGGAATCATAGTCTAGTGCCCTGCTCAGTAGGCCACATTGCCTCATAGAAAGCAGCCTCTTGAGGATCACATCCAAATCAAAAGCACTCTCTACAATACAAATTGAAATTTGGATCCTCAGATTTGCCATTATCTGCAAAAACATGTTTCAACACTTTGGTCAATACTGTATTATCTAATAAAATGTATCATTCAGTTTAATTTACAAATAATTGTTCTCTCTCTCTCTCTCTCTCTCTCTCTCTCTCAAAAACAATGTATGTTCTTTCTCTTATTCCTCCCCCTTTTAGGTCATTGTGGGAAGACTTTTGCCATTTTGGAAAGATTTTTGAATCACAGCTCTTCCAAAACACCATGGTTAGTCATTGTGGATGATGATACCTTAATAAGGTACAAATTACAGTATTTCAGAAATGCTCTTAATTTGTATTAATAAGAGCTTTAGAAATATTGATTTATTTTGATTTATACTCTAATAAATTAGAGCACTATCTTTTGCTCCATATATTCCTGGATTCCTTTTAAAAATACAGCTTACTTTTATAAAATCACCTATAACAAATAATTTATACACATAATAATCTGTTACTACTTTGAATATGTAACAGTCATATGTTGCAATCTGTTGATACAAGAGCATATAAAGCAAAATCAGAAGAAATAAGTTTGTCACAGCCACAATAAAAATCAATTGAGTGTTAGGAGTTGATTTATTTTTTGGTATCCTGGTAAAGTGCAGATTACATGTCAATAATAATTTTATCCTTCCCATTGGAAACAGTGGACTAGACTGAAAAATTGTAGCAAAAGATGGCTAGTTTTTAATGGTACTGATTTAAGTGACATTAAGATTGTATAATAAAGATGAATTTTTAGCCCAATTACATTGCAAGGAACTAGTTTGATAGAACCTACCATCACCTGTACTATAGTAATTTCTCAACATATTTTCCACACCAGATCACAAAAACTGATGATCATTACTTTGGAGATTACTGTAAAAAATTACATAATTCCTCATTCTTTTTGACTGAACAAAAGAAAGGAAGGGAATTTAAAAGGGAAGAGAATTTAATTATAGCTAATTGATAGCTATTGAAATCTTAATTCTATATGGTATGATTACACTATGATCAATGAAGCTATAATCCAAAGACTGAGTTAATGTTTTGGGGAGGATATAATGACTGACTGTGAAATAAGAATTTTAACAAGTGTTCCAATTTGCCACCTGTGTTGATAAATCATTTGACAAGAGAGATTCCGACTCTGGTTTAGAGAATGAATAATTCAGTTACAAAATCCAGATGTAATTATTCTGCTTGTATAGCAATTTTGAAATTATTTATTAAGTTATTAAAGGTTTCTCTCTTCTCTAAGTACTTTGTGGGATACATCAAAACCGGTTGTAAGAGATAAAGGAGTAGTTCAAAATATAAAGTATGGAAATAGAGGTTAGAAATAGAGGTTTAAAAAGAAAAATAGAAGTAAACAGGGGTTTAGTACCAGATTATTCAGTGTTTAATAGTACCTTACACCATACATATGGAGCAAAGTGCTACCCACTGTGCATAAAGGTATCGAATCTGCCATTTGAAAGGTCGGGGGAACAGCTTTTAAAACAATAGGATCAGATGATTGTTTTTAAAAAAGAAAAAAATATGGATTGCTTTTATATATACACACGTGCAATGATTTCTGTCCATAGTTTGTGGTTGAATTAGAGCAGTGGTTCTCAACCAGGGGTATGCATACTCCTGGGGGTAAACAGAGGTCTTATAAGGAGCACATCAACTTATCTAGATATTTGCTTAGTTTTACAACAGGCTACATAAAAAAGCACTAGCGAAGTCAGTACAAACTAAAATTTTGTACAGACAAACTGAGAAAGTAAGCAATTTTTCAGTAATAGTGTTTTGTGACACTTGTATTTCTATGTCTGATTTTGCAAGCAAGTAGTTTTAAGTGAGATAAAACTTGGGGTACACAATACAAATCAGACTCCTGAAAGGGGTAAAATAGTATGGAAGGGTTGAGAACCACCACTGAACTAGAGCACCCTTTTTGCAATTTGTGTTAGTTTAGTTGTAAAATCACTTTAGAGTAGCATGAAGAGGCCCAAGCCAGGACTGTCTTTGGAATCCTGATCCTAGTTAGGATTACTGTTCCCTCTAAGCTGTGCGCGTGTGTGTGCGCACACAGATCCTAAACCCCACGCACACGGCGAAATATCGTGTGCACAAAAATTTGCACAGAAGCACAACAATTTGCACTGAAGATTTTTTGCTCACGTGGCTTGTCAAAAATTTGCAGAGAAGAAATTTTTTGCGCGCATGGCCTGTCAAAAATGAGAAGGAACATTGGTTAGGACTCTTGTTGTTACTGTCATATAAATAATAATAATAAAATAAGGCCAATTCTGGTACAGATCACTGCAGTACTCTCTTATCCTTTCAGGCTTTGAAAATTCTGCCTCTCTACCCTTCTTTCAGTGTAGTCTGGAAAAATCCAAGACTTAAAATTGAAGACTCGGTGTTGCTACAGAACATATTTGTTTCTTTTGATAAATGTTTCATGAACAATCTAGTTAATCATTTGAAGTATTATAAATTATTTTTCAAAGGAAATGGCCTAATTAGCCTTAAACTTCCATTACCAAGTTCAGATTGCCTGTCTATATCTGGTTTAATATATTTTTAATAAAATGGACTCTCATTTTAGTATCTTTAGGCTCCGGAAATTACTCAGCTGCTATGACCCAAATGAACCAGTGTTTCTTGGAGAGCGTTATGGCTACGGATTGGGAACAGGAGGATATAGTTATATCACTGGCGGAGGAGGGTAACTTACTTTATTTCAAATCCTACTGAGAGCTAAACCAGTTACTCTTCCAATGCAAAAGTTTTGGAATATTGGAGATCACACAGAGGTGACAAGAATAATGTTGTTTTATCACATGATATAAGGTAGCGGCAGTAAAAGGAAGGGGGAGGGGCCTTAGAGCACAGTTATTGCCTTTGCTAAGGGAGCATCCCTCTCCCTCTTTGTTTGTCTAGGGTGTGAGTGAAAGTGATTGTCTCCCTTTTGTTTTTTTTAATGCATGTTCTGAAGAGGTAGGTGAGCGAGTTCTTTAGTGTTGGCACCAATGGAAGATAGTTTCTCATGTAGAGAGATCACTGCAGATAGCTTGTCCGGTCCTTATGGTTGAGAACTATAGTTTCCCAATGGATTTGGTGAATGATTTGGGTTTCAGCTTAATATATCCATGATCTTCTAGGTTGATCCAAATAACATTAGTGAGACCTGTCACTTGTGGTTTTGATCTCTGTCCATTTTGTTTGTTGGGTAGTTGTAGATTCATTATTCTATTTAGATAAGTTAAAATCTAAATTATTCAGTCCCATGCTCTGAATGCCCTTAAAACAAATAAAATTGGTATTCTCCAGGAAAAAAGTAAATATACCAACTCAGTAGACTGTTCGTGTGTCCATAAATAAATAAGACCAATTGGCTGGCATTTTTATTGTCTCGCATAGCCTGGGAATGTGCCTATCATTCTTAATTATGCAGAGTTTACCCCTTTCTTAAGAAAACCTCTTTTGATGCTGGAGTGCTTGCCAATTACCAACAGATTTTTTTATATTGTTTGTACTGTGATTTATTTTTTTGCTATACATTCAAGAAGCATCAGAGCTTTCTGGTACTCAGGTCTGTGAAGATATGTATATAAGATAGCTCACTTCTCCTTCATATCCCTGTTTATTGTTGAGGAGATGTGTTGGGAGGTAGTGAGTAAAGTTAAAGATCTTGTAATCACTTTGACCATGCCCTTTCTGTTATCAAGTAGTGGGTTTTTTAATTTGCTAACTTTATACTATTTACTTTATTCTATGATAACTTTTCAACAGCAATACATGCTGTTCCAGTCACAAGGCATGGTTATTATAACTCCCTTTTTTTCCAGGTTCTCAATACAATTGCTCCTTTGCTTGCAGCTTGATCAGAATACAGCAACATGACTGGTCATGATTATATTATGCCTGCGCTCTGTTCTTTTTCCTACTTGCCTGGCAGATTGACCTTAAATTGGCACTGCTGTTTCTAAAGGCTTTAACAACATTGATTCTGACAATATTCAAAACTTATTCCTTGAATTTTGTATTGGATGTATCTGAGTCTACACACCAACTTCCATTTAAGGATTCTGTTATAGTGAGTGAACTCAAGCAGGTGTTTTTTGCCCCCCAAAAAGAAGAAAATATCTTGTGGAGAGTTGGGTAGCTATCCCAGAGTATGATGAGCCTCCTTAACATCATTTTTAACAGCTAGATTGCCACATACTGTGATAGAACTGGATGGAGTTATAGACTTTGCAGCAGAGAAGGGAGAGCCATAGAATGTGAAGCAAGAGAGTATGTCCTCAGCTGCACAGCTCTGGATCATCATCAGACTTCTGTGGAGCAGCAGCTGTCAGAGGCTTGTTCTACTGAAGGCATCCATGGTGCAGATGGTATTTAAATGTACAGTCGTAGGGAGCCAAGCTGAACAGTAAAATTTTGCAGCACAGTTTAAGATATTGGTCTGTTCCTGTAGTCAGAGCTCTAATATATGATTGTGATATGTAACATGTACCAGGAAAAATGGCAGTTCAGATTTAGAGGGTTTTTTTTTTATACTGCTACATTCTAATTATCCAGATGAACAAGATAGAAGAAAAAACAAAATGTTTTTACCAAACCATGCAAGAAGCAAATCCAAAACAAGTGAAACTCACAAGAAAATCATCTGTTAAAAGTTAGATATTTTTGTCAAGAGTAACATTTTTCTTAGCTTAAAACATTTTTCACAATATAGATACTTCATTAAATACTTTTTATAATTGCATTTTTATTAGGTAGTTTCAGAGGAGGGAAAAAGAGATGAGTATTCAGTTCATATAAAAACACACACGTCAACTTCAAACACGAGACTAAATTATGTAATTACAGGATTTCTGAATACTCTATATGTCCTATGTATATTCTCAATAACTCCAGACAGAGTTCTCCCCTCACCCTGCATCAAGCAAAGATGTGTGGAGGTAAGGGACAAGTAAGGATCACTACCAAGTAAAATGTTTGGTAATTAAGATTTTCTGTGATTAAATAAACCACATCATAATTTGATCTTACTATCTAGAATAAATATGTCTCAGAAAAATCCTCATTAATAATTCAAGCCTGAATGCTGTCTTCTCACATCTTTCAGTTTCCCAAATACTATGCATCAGTGGACTACATTCCATGTTGTGATTTTATTCCATTGAGCAAGACTTAATGAATGGAAATTGTTTACAGTTATTCAGCTATATTGCTAATGAGTGTCTCATACTTTCTGTTTGCTTTTATTGTTTAGGATGGTTTTCAGCAGAGAAGCAATCCAAAAACTACTTGCTAGTAAATGCCAGTGTTACAGCAATGATGCTCCAGATGATATGGTCCTTGGAATGTGTTTCAGTGCTTTAGGAATCCCCATAACACACTGTCCACTTTTCCATCAGGTGAGAGACACATTTTTACAAGTATTGAAAACTGATATTTATTTAACTTATTCATTTAAAGTGCACCCAACTCCTTAAAATCCCATATAAATTGGACCATACCAATAATTATTAACTGTCCCAATCTCAGAAATTCCCATTACAACCTCTCCCTGCTCAGCCCTTCCACCCAGAAAAAGTCTGATAAAACAGATAAAGTAGATTTACAAAAATTTTAAATGTGGGCAAATACCCATTTTAATAGTGCTACAGAGGTGTCTCAGTCCCCCTTCCCTGGCAACGACAAGGATTTAGGACTAAATTTAGTTACTTAGGCACCTAGTGGGATTTTAAAAAATGATGAAGTGCCTAAGTCTGATTGGAAATGCTTTTGAAAATACTATTCTGTGTCTATCTGCCTCTTTAGGCACCTAAATACCTTTAAAAATCTAGCCCTTAAATACTGCAGTGATGGGTCCTATAGAAAAACTCCAGATACATGAATATTTACAAACGCTAACGTAGTCTCATCCTGTCTATATTTGCTACGGAAAGTCTTAAAAGTTGAGGAAGTAGAGTGGCAAAAATTGTTTCCACTAGCAGAGAACTGTAAAAACCAGCAGGCACAAGAGCAAGGAAAAGTAAAAGTGGGGGAGGGAGGGGGAGGAAGGCCATGTGGTGTGGGGGGTAGGAGGAGAGATGCTGTTTAAAAGGATCCAAATTGTACATATTTGGGAAATGTTTTTGAGGAGAGAGTACCCAAGACTCCCATCTGATTGAGAGATTTAAAACCTCCAGAAAATGTAATTCCTTGTTTTGTGATTGGTGTACCTAACCATTTTTTCTAGTTTATTTAATTTATAAAATTTATAAAATTGAAATCCATTCTCATTTGTTACATTATTTCATATCACCTTTCTTCACCTTTAATTTATAAACCTATTCAGATGTTGTTATAACTTCCAGAAGGCTAATATCAAAAAAAAATCCAAAGTTTACAATGCTTTTTAAGACAATGATTTTGATTCCTAGTAGATCTGTGATGTGACTTTTTGTCAGGAAATTCATCTTTTTAGATTAATACATACCAATAAAAATTGGTAAAAATAACTTTTTCTATTGTCAGACATTTGATTTCTGATGATATAGCAAGCAAAATATGAATGATTATCATTTTTTATTTCCTAAAATTAATTGCTACCTGTACTATATTTTTTAAAATAAGGTGTAAATATATCTTTAATTATATAGGGTCAGATCGTGTCTTGTTCTGTGCAACAAGTAAGGAGGCATAAAGTGTTCTTTTCCTTCTTAGTGCAAGTGTGCTGCCACATGTGGGTAAACAGTCTCCAGAGAGCTGCAGCATCTTCCCCTCACACAGATGAGTGAAGGAGCAGTGGAGCCTTGTCTCTGCCCTTCAGTGTGCCCAGCAGTCTAGATATGCCAGGCATGGGGAGTATATGCTGCAACAAGTATAAATAGACTGACCCATCACAGTTTACTTCCTCACAGGAGTAGCAGGGAGGAGGGACAATAGATTGTCACTCAAGGAGTCACAATCTTTCTCTTGGGTTCCTGCCTGCAACAACTCTGCCCTTTACTCTGGGACAGATTGCAAACTGATGATCAGGCTAATCGTGAATTCAAATTCACTGTCATATTTTTATGTGACTACACTAGCCAGAAAATATAAAATTATTTGATCTTTGTATTTTCTTCTTACGCAAAATGTTTTTAATAGCATTAAAAATAGCATACTACACATGGAAAATTAATAAAATATAAAGTTTAAACCAGTCTATTAGACACACTTTCATACATTTATTTAGCAGCTCTCGCACATGTAGTATGTAGAAAGTGCTGCAAAAAAAAATTATACAGCACACTGTAAAATTAATATCAGAGAGATTGCCGGGTTAGTCTGTATCCACAAAAACAATGAGTCCGGTGGCACCGAAAGCTTATGCCCAAATCTGTTAGTCTTTAAGGTGCCACTGGACTTCTTGTTGTTTTTGTAAGAGAAATGTGATTGTTAATGTACCATGTCAAGATTGTAACGAAACATGAAGTACATCTTTGATTAAGGGTCTTAATTATAGTAATGGAAGTAACACATAGGAGCGAAAAAGAAATAATGGAGTAACTGACATGACCCGAGAAGATAGTTTTAGAATTAAAACCACTTTTGACACTTCCCACTGAACTGAAAAAGTTCCTTTCAGCTTGACATTTTTCACCCTTTGTCTTATGTCACAGCAGTGTTTTTTTTAGCAGGAAGTGGTGAGGTAAGTTACCAGCTGTCGCAACCCTAGTCAAGCTTCCCCTGCTGGACACACACTAGGCTGCTGTGTTTAGACCCACATGCTTGGCTCATATGCTCTTAAACTCCCATTGGTCCCTAGATAGCCTACAGGCACCACCTCTGGCTTAGCATTTGGGAACTGTAAAAATATCTAAATAGTACTGTTGGTGATAATTGTATACAGTAATTTAGTCCCCAGAGCATGAAATAAAGGATTAAACAGAGAAAGCGCAATCAGGAGAGTAGTATGTAAGCATCTATGATGATATACAAAGTCGTACATTTTAAGTCAGAGTTATCTAAAGTAATCTGAAATATAAAGAACGTTGTAATTAATACAGATGCAGTTAAAGCAAATTTCTTCCTTATCAAGGCAGCAGAGGCTTTATATAAATTTCAAAGTAAACAAACTACTGAAAGAGGTTTTTTTGCCAGGCTCAAGTGAGAGTAGTTCAATAATTATCTATGTCAAAATAAATTTTTTGTCATCAAATCCATAGATATTCTCCAGTGTTGAGATTTTCAAAGTGCCTCAGGGTATTAGACTCCCTCTTGGCTCTTCAGTGGTTGTTCTGTTTTTTAAAAAAGCATTTCAGTAACTTATATATCAAAGAAGAAAATCTCAAGAACAGGAATTTGTTAATGTCAAATTGTATTACCTGATTGTATGGAAGGAATATACAAAGTACAGCGTGAAAGCACTATGGAGCATTTATTAATACATCCATCAGTAATGAAAGCATACAATAGCTTGTAAATCAATTTTTAGCTTAGCTTCGTTAATATGTTGATCTCCTTTTTTCTTATGTTTGTTATTTTAGAAAAAGAAAAACATTTTTACATTACTTATTTCTTTGTCAGCAAGACACTAAAGTGTTGAGAGAGAATAAAATCTTACTTTGAGAGTTTATATACATTTTTACTGAAATCCTCTTTAGTATAAATCTAATTGCAAAGGACAAATTTAAATATTTTAATCGGAACAGCTGCAAATGAAAACTGTTTGTTTTACATAAGTGCTTTGCTCATAGTCCATTGAATTGTTGTAGGGAGAATCATAGAAGATTAGAGTTGGAAGAGACCTCAGGAGGTCTAGTCCAATCCCCTGCTCAAAGCAGGACCAACCCCAACTAAATCATCCCAGCCAGGGCTTTGTCAAGCCGGGCCTTAAAAACCTCTAAGGATGGAGATTCCACCACTTCCCTAGGTAACCCATTCCAGTGCTTCACCACCCTCCTAGTGAAATACTGTTTCCTAATATCCAACCTAGCCCTCCCCCACTGCAATTTGAGACCATTGCTCCTTGTTCTGTCATCTCCCACCACTGAGAACAGCCGAGCTCCATCCTCTTTGGAACCCCCCTTCAGGTAGTTGAAGGCTGCTATCAAATCCCCCCTCACTCTTCTCTTCTGCAGACTAAATAACCCCAGTTCCCTCAGCCTCTACTCATAAGTCATGTGCCCTAGCCCCCTGATCATTTTAGTTGCCCTTCGCTGGAATCTCTCCAATTTTTCCACATCCTTTCTATAGTGGGGGGCCCAAAATTGGACGCAGTACTCCAGATGTGGCCTCACCAGTGCCGAATAGAGGGGAATAATCACCTCCCTCGATCTGCTGGCAATGCTCCTCCTAATGCAGCCCAATATGCCGTTAGCCTTCTTGGCAACAAGGGCACACTGCTGACTCATATACAGCTTCTCGTTCACTGTAATCCCCAGGTCCTTTTCTGCAGAACTGCTGCTTAGCCAGTCGGTCCCCAGCCTGTAGCAGTGCATGGGATTCTTCTGTCCTAAGTGCAGGACTCTGCACTTGTCCTTGTTGAACCTCATTGGATTTCTTTTGGCCCCAATTTGTCTAGGTCACTCTGGACCCTATCCCTACCTTCCAGCGTATCTACCTCTCCCCCCAAAAGTTTTTTTTAACAAACAAAAGTGAATACTTCTGTTGCACTGAGAAGTCAGCCACATATGGGTTGTTTTTGATTCTGTCTCCTTCAATTTAGCTGACAAAGGATAACAATGTGAAGCTATCTGGCAAAGGAGAATTATTTCCTGGAATCAGTTATCTTTTTCATCATAAGAGCCTCACATTTTCACAGTTACTCTGTATGATGGTAGTGTCTTGGACTTATTATCTTACCGCGTTGACAGTTCTGGCATCAGCATTTAGAACTGGAGCAAAGAGAATGACCCTAACCTTAGGTTTCTCTTTGTAGAATCCAAGCAGTGCATAAAATAGGGACATATTATAAAATATTTCCTCCCCAATTTTAAAACAAATTTCTGTCATTTGGCCCAAAATTATTTACCCTAATAGCAGTCCCTTGTTTGATCCTATATATGTATGCCAGTGTTTAAACAAACACTATATGCACTTATTTCAGTGCAGGATCATATTATGTGTGTTTGTTAAAAAATTAAAATATTTGTATTTAAGTTTACTAGATTTTTTGTGAACGTTAGAGGCCCAAAGGTATGCAATGTCCTTTTTTACACAAAGAAACACAATGTGGTCCTGCACTAAAATAAGAGCACAGTGTTTTGGTCTATATATTGGCATGTATGTAAGGGATCATATGAGGGAATGCTACTAGGGTAAATAATTTTGGGCCAGATCACAGAAATTTGTGGCTAGGTTGAGTGTCGAGACAAAAATGAGTGATATCAACATGCCATGCAAACTGTCCCTTATGGTAAACATACCACATAGCCAATAGCTATAACCAATTGATACTGCAAGTTGTTCTATGCAGGCAGACCCCCGTGCCCATAGATGGCCTGTTGAATACAAATGTAGACAAAAAAACACACAAAAATTTACAGGATCACAAAATAACCAAACAAAATAAAGAAAAAACATCAATTTTCAGCTGATGTGACCAAATAGTGATGTTAGAGGCAAGATTGACTTTCAAATTTTTTTAAATTATAGTACATACTGAAAAACCTTCAGTGCAAAGTCAAACACTAAAAATTAGGAAATGCCAGATTTATGGTTGCCCATATAACTTTAATTCTACCTCTTTCTGCATCCATGCTATGCACTGAAGCCCTGATCCTGTACAGAAAATAAATGTATCAGAGGGGTAGCCATGTTAGTCTGGATTTGTAGAAGCGACAAAGGGTCCTGTGGCACCTTATAGACTAACAGAGGTATTGGAGCATAAGCTTTCGTGGGTGAATACCCACTTCTTCGGATGCAAGCAGTGGAAAAAAACTAAATAAATGGGAAAATAAATGGGTGTGAGATAAAGCCTTGGATGAGATGGGAGTCCTGTTAAAAATTGTATATAATAATAGCGCACCATAATGCATATTTGCAAGGGAGAAGATTTGAGATTACACAGGCAACCACAAATGTGGCATTTCTTAACTTTAAAGTGTTTGACTTTACAACCTTTGCAACTTTTTCTTAACATTTTAATATAATTTCCTAGTTTTTTCTTAAAAGGAAAAAATGTGAAAATAAGTATATTATGTACAACTATAATAACACCCCCCCCCCATACAGACACAAAATCATGCATCAGCAGCAGCATTTGAATCCTGACCCTTCAGCCTGCAGCACAGACTTCAACCATTTGACAGGAAAAAGTGTGATCCTAAAGAAGAAGAATATGCTTGAGGGGGTTGTTGAGGAGAGCTCAGACTGGCTTTCCCTTTCCTCCCAGGAAGGACCTGAGGGAGCTCTTGCCATGTGGTGCCCCCAGAGTGGGAATGGGTTGCTGGGGCCATAGGAGACAGAGCCTAGCTCAGCTTTCCGCTTGCTGCCCCACATCCAGCAGCTGCTCCTGCAGCTCCAAAGCATTTAAAAATCATTATTACAGCAGGTGTGGCGGCACTTCAGAATGCTTGTGTTTAGTTATTATTTTGGCAGTCTGTCAAAAATTTCCTGAGGAAACGCAAGAGAGAGAGAAGGGAAATTACAGTTTTCAAAAATCTATATCTCAGCAAAACTTAAATGGAATTTCATAGGACAAAGAAAAGACACTTCTCTAGCCCAAGGGCTTTCCTCCTGCCCCAATTCAAAGGTGTGCTGCATCAACATAAAAGTTTCTCAAAAAAGGATTGTAAGAATCTTTTGTGGTAGAATGTGTTAGGCAACGTGTATATATATATCAGTTAGCTTCTAGCAACCCCTAAAATAAAGCTATAAAAAGTTAATGCTTGTTTTGGGATTATCTGGGATAAGAAGGTCTGGAGTTGTTGTGAATAAAGAAAACAACTAGAAAAAGTACTTGGCCTGGATTTTTTTCACTAAGTTTTACTCGTTTTTGGTATGCCTGACCAGTTAAGATTATCACTCATTTCCATGTCTGTCATATTCCCAATTTGTCAAAGACTGTGAAATCAGCTAGTCATGAAGTCATTTCAGTATGATAATTTCTAAACTGTCAGGTCCCCTCAAAACAAACAGACTGACTATGAGTTCATTCTATATTATTTTAAACTTTTGCAGCTTAGTACAACATGAAAAATGTAACTGAAAACATAATACAAACATTTGTGAAAATATTCTAGCTGTTTCCCTCTATCACTACTTTTACATGTTATAATGAGGGCTGTTGATTAATCGCAGTTAACTCGTGATTAACTCAAAAAAATTAATTGCAAATAATCGCAATTTTAATCACTCTGTTAAACAATAGACTACCAGTTGAAATGTATTAAATATTTTGGGATGTTTTTCTATATTTTCAAATATATTGATTCCAATTACAACACAGAATACAAAGTGTCCAGTGCCCTATATTATTATTTTTATTACAAATATTTGTACTGCAAAAATGATAAACAAAAGAAATAGTATTTTTGAATTCACCTCCTACAAGTTCTGTGGTGCAATCTCTTTATTGTGAAAGTGCAATTTACAAATATATATATATATATATGTTTGTTACATAACTGCATCCCAAAACAAAACAATATAAAACTTTAGAGCCTACAAGTCCTCACAGTGCTACTTCTTGTTCAGCCAATCGCTAAGACAAACAAGTTTGTTTACATTTACAGGAGATAATGCTGCCTGCTTCTTATTTACAGTGTCATCTGAAAGTGAGAAAAGGCAATTTTGGAGCTGGCATTGCAAGGTATTTTCATGCCAGATATGCTAAACATTCATATGTCCCTTCATGCTTTGGCCACCATTCCAGAGGACATACTTCCATGCTGATGACACTCGTAAAAAAAAAAAAAGTGTTAATTAAATGTGACTGAACTCCTTGGGGGGAGAATTGTATATGTCCTGCTGTTTTATCCGCATTCTGCCATATATTTCATGTTATAGCAATCTCAGATGATGACCCAGCACATCTTGTTCGTTTTAAGAACACTTTCACCGCAGATTTGACAAAACGCAAAGAAGGCACCAATGTGAGATTTTTAAAGATAGCTGAAGCATTCAACCTAAGGTTTAAGAATCTGAAGTGCCTTCCAAAATCTGAGAGGAACGGGGTGTGGAGCATGCTCTCAGAAGTCTTAAAAGAGCAACACTCCAATGTGGAAACTACAGAACACGGACCACCAAAAATGAAAATCAACCTTCTGCTGGTGGCATCTGACTCAGATGAAAATGAACATACATCGGTCTGCACTGCTTTGGATTGTTATCGAGCAAAACCCATCATCAGCATAGACACGTCCTCTGGAATAGTGATTGAAGCATGAAGGGACATATGAATCTTTAGCACGTAAATAACTTGTGATGCCGGCTACAACAGTGCTACACAAACGCCTGTTCTCACTTTCAGGTGACGTAAACAAGAAGTGAGTTCAGTCTATGTAGTTAATCAAAAGCAAGGTTATGGGGTGACTTGTCCACATCCTTTCTGAAGTGGGGGGGCCAAAACTGGATGCAATACTCCAGATGTGACCTCACCAGTTTGTAAGTACTTACAGGAGATAATGCTGCTCGCTTCTTGTTTACAATGTCACCTGAAAGTGAGAACAGGCATTATCTCCTGTAAATGTAAACAAACTTGTTTGACTTAGCGATTGGCTGAACAAGAAGTAGGACTGAGTGGACTCATAGGCTCTAAAGTTTTCCATTGTTTTATTTTTGAAAGCAGTTATTTTTTTTACATAATTCTACATTTGCAGGTTCAACTTTCATGATCAAGAGATTGCACTACAATACTTGTATTAGGGGAAATGCAAATATTTGTAATACAAATAAATAGAAAGTGAGCACTGTACACTTTGTATAGTGTTGTAATTGAAATCAATATATTTGAAAATGTAGAAAACATCCACAAATATTTAAATAAATGGTATTCTATTAACAGCCCAATAAATTTTTTTAATCGCTTGACAACGCTAGTTATAACCTTGTCTAACTGAGTAGTAGGACTCAAACACCATGATGATTGCAGTCCTTAGAAGTCAAATACATGAATATAAATTAATGCAAGCCAGTCAGTTTAATAGGACTATGTAAAAATGACTGCAATAATTATGGAATCTTTTACAGTATACTATATTACTGATGTCAAAACATTTGAGATGAGAGGTCTATTGAGTAATGATTCTTTATCCAAAATTCACTTTACTGTTCTAAAACAGCATTTTTTTAAACCAGTGAGAACTAGTTTTTTTGTTTTATCCTTCCATCTTAGGCAAGACCAATGGACTATCCAAAGGACTACCTTGCTCACCAAATTCCAATATCATTTCACAAGCATTGGAACATTGATCCAGTGAAAGTGTATTTCACATGGCTGGCACCAAAGATGGAAGATTCATTTACTGAAAAGCAGCAGAGGCGTATTAGGGAAGATTTATAATATATAAAATATTTTAAATCTCAATAATGTACTGCAGATTAGTGAGAAACAGGCTGTACTGTAGTTTTGGTGTTGTGTTGTACTACTCGTCTGCCATATTGCATAGAACACTGAATGTTTCAATCCAGTACGTGTTACATTTGGTAGAAAAGGAAGAGGGAACCAGCTTGTTTTTGTGTATATGTGTGTCTGGTTTGAGGATTTATTGTTGGGAATACTTTGAGTTTTGAATCTTGTAACCATTGTATTTAACATTTTAAATGTCGTATACAGTATTTTTGTATGTTCCCTTTTGGAATTCTCTGTCAAACACCAGCAATTCACATTTCTCTTTTCCTTACTGTCTAGTAGTGACCTAAGTTCCATATTAAGTGGCCTAATTCTAAAAGGTACTGAATACCTACACTTCCCAATGACGTCAGAGGAACTTCTGGGTTCTTGAAATCAGTCAGAATCAGGCCTTAGGTAATGAAAAGGTAGGGAGGTGTGACTATTTTAATGAACAGCGGTTTGGAAAGAAAACGTCATGTACTGTACTTTGTATTGTTTCCAAATAGAGATGTTGCAGATGCATGGGATAGATGATTCCCTTTTGAGTTTGAACTACTATTGCACCTTTAAACAGGTTAGCTTTTGTAGGAAATCTCACCCTAGGAAATCCAAAGGAAGGTTTGGGATTCTTAAACTGACTACAAGATGTCGCCATGGTTCATTAAAAAACCTAGGTGAGTTTCTGTCTTTGGCAAATATAAATGATTGTCACTTAAGAAATTTTGAAAATCTAATGTTTAGATATTTATAATGTGCACATCACCATAGTATCTAAGTGCCAAGCTAAAAATTAGTTTGTAACATCCATAATTTATATAATCTACAGTATACATAGTAAAAAAATACAACTAAGTAATGTAATGCGTATATTAACATATAAAGAGTGCTGCATATTTGATGTTTTTGTTTATTTTCTATGTATAATTCAGTTTTGTAAAGATATTTGTATAAAATCTGGCTTTAGTATGTTCTAAACTAATTTTTATACAGTAAAGGATTTTTTCCCTTTAAGACAATAGCATATCGTGTGTATATGCTGTTATCTAACTTTGCTTGCTATGTTGTAACCAAATGCAGGGTCTTAAAGCCATATTACTGAACTTGTTTATTTGTACATGTTTTAAAATATTTTCTGTAGTTCAGCACTTGTTTCAGTTCCAAAGTAATGCAATACTTACTCCAAGTCTAAATGGGGAAGTAATTTGGTAATCACTGAGAAGTATGCACATTTTTGTGAATGTAGCTTGTGGATTTTTAAGCATTTGAATAGTGATCACATTCATAGTGGTTTAAAATAATGTTGAAATGGGTGTAACCAACATAATGTAACTTTTTCTTACCAATATCAGTGCCTTGAACAGTAGACATTTCTACTGATACCAGAGCTACATTCTTTGGTACTGTGGGTGTATTGTTAATTAGGTTTACTGTTTAGAACTGCGTGAGCCTAAAACTGAATAAAAACATCCTTGTTTAAATTTTGGAGTGCATTGTTCCCATCCTCCTTCAAAGACCAAATACACTTTGGAATGTTTAAACGCATTTATCCAATACTCCTTGTGGTAAATACACCATAGGATATTATAAGGTTAACAAAACAGAGGTCAGTAGCACCAAAAGAAAGAGTTCAAACAGTGTTATTCTTTCTGGTTCCTGACCTCTTTCCACACTGTTTGGCTGTGTCTCTTTCTGTGCAAATGGTAAAGGCAGATTGCAAACTCTGTTTGTTCAGTGCATAGCACAATGGGTTCCTGGTCCACAGCTGGGGCTCCTAGGTGCTCATGCAAAACAAATAATATACAATATCACCAGACGGGTCTGAGGGCACTATGATTTAACCATCCAAAAAACCCTAAAACCACACCTACCAAAATAAGACACTCCAATGCACACACTCCTCCTGGGGAGAAGGTGAGAGAACAAACACATGACATTAGTTATATTGCTTAATGCACTACTGGAAGGCACTCAGATACCACGGTGATGAGCACGGTATAGGAACATGAACAGAATAGAATAGCTTGCCAGCCAGAACTTCCCTCCAGAACTGCAACCAAAGCAGCTTTTTAAAGTCCCTGCCTTATTTTGCCATTATCCTAGCTTTTGCTGCAATTCTTCGAGATGGCTGAGAGTATTGTGGAGGTTGGAATTGGGGGAGACTTCTGATGCAGTCCTGAACCTTCAGGTCCTAAGATCAAACAGAAAAGTCAGAGCAAGCATTGACTCTTAAACTAGGTGTTATTGAGAATAGAGAGTACAGATATAATTTCAGTGTTTGGTGGAGCAGGGGATGAGGTGCTAAGGGAAGTGATATTACTCCAGTGACTCTAAACCTTTCCAGACTACTGCACCCCTTCTAGGAGTCTGATTTGTCTTGCATACCCCAAATTAAACCTCACTTAAAAACTACCTGCTTACAAAATCAGACATAAAAATACAAAAGTGTCACAGCACACTATTACTGAAAAATTGCTTACTTTCTAACCTTTGGAATATAAATATTGTACTTACATTGTATGTATAGTGTATAGAGTAGTATAAATAAGTAATTGTCTATATGAAATTTTAGTTGTACTGACTTTGCTAATGCTGTATATGTAGCCTGTTGTCTATCCCCTGGAAGACCTCTGCGTACCCCCACAGGGTATGTGCAACCCTGGTTAAGAACCACTATATTAGACACTGGGATGGGGTGGGTGCCCTTAGAACGTAGAAAATAGGTATCTTTCCTCCACTGAGTGTAATTCTATGCCCTGTGTTATGCAGATCAGATTAGATCATCTTAACGATCCCTTTACTGTGCTGGTAAACTATTTTTGAAAGCCTCAGAAGTAGTAATTGACAATACACAGAATCCCATCTTCTCTGCCCCCAAGACTCAGGAAATTAGTCCTAGAAACTTAGTGCTGCATCTTATTAATTATCAGCAGAAAGTGTCTCTTATGAGAGAGGCAAAAGCACAAAAAAAACCTTTTCTCCAAGGAGAAAAAATTCAAGTCTTTCAAGGTTTTTCAGATGTTACTTTGAAGCAGAGAAGAGAAATGGGGGAAGACAGACAATTAAAGAAAGATTGATCTAAATGAGGATTTCCATTTTAAATTCACTTTTATCTAGCAAAGCAAGAATGTTAGTATCTGAAAACTAAATATGGGGGAAAGCACTTCATTCCCTGGGACTCTCTTAAATTTGAAACAAGCAGAGAATTCTGAGGTGGATCAAAAGGCTTATCAATGGCAAAGTAAAAAGAAGTTTGGGACTCAGCTTTGCAGGAAGCAGAGGAAGATTAAGATAGGACTGTGAGATTAAGGATTGAATGTTTCCATAATTCCCTTTCCAGGAAGTTTAAGAACCATGGTATAAGAAAATCTGGGAATGGTGATGGAAAACTTAACCTGACAAATACATAGTCAACAGGTACTAAGATATCTGGCTTCCTTTTATTCAATTCTCTGAATCTAGCTGTTAATTATACTTTGTTTTGAATATTACAGGCAATCTTCATAGTAGAAAAACCTTGACATATCAGTGCCATTAATACAGTAGGGCACATGCAACACATCACAAAGACCACCACAAAAATGAGAGATCAGAGCTCTTTGTTCACATTGACTGAACTTGGAGCACTCAGCCATCTAGCAAGACTTAACTCCCAGTGAACTGTAGATTGTTGGACTGGATGGTTTAACTATGTAATAGAAAATACATTTTGATCCAAACAGTATGTTATGGAAAGCAAAAGATTTGCTGATTTTGATCAAATTCTGAATACGGTGTATAAATACTATAAAATATTTGTAATGAGTAAGTGCCATTCTTATTGAACAGCAAGTTTTTTCAAGTACGTGGCTGAACTCCCCCCACCCCTCCCCCCCCCGAAAATGGGAAATGCTTTTGATCAGAGAAATGTCTGATCCCATGGAAATAAATATTGCTTACTTTATAAGTCAGTGTTTTGTTTTCTATTTGCATGCTGCCCAGAATGTAGCATGTCTTTCTCTTAGATGTGCTGTCTTTCCAAATGATAATTTAGTAGAAGAATAATTATGAATAGAGCGTTTTGATTAGCCTTTGAACAAATCTACATTTGATCAGGACAAAAGATCAAAAACATGTTGCTATGAATTATCCATTATCTGTCTAATCAGTAGATAATAGGATAGATAGATTCATATTAAACTTTGATTAGTTATTTGTCAACCAAATGCATGTCTTAAAAAGTGATCCTGAAAAGAACATCCTAGAAATTTTAAGTACAGATTGAAATAAAGGGTCTGGTGTTTGAAGCCAGGAAGTTAAATATTTTGTATTTTTCAAGCAGTAGATGTAGTTTAGTATAAAAGGGATGGTTATTTTTGGTGGGGTGTAGTATACAAGTGCAATGCTGCATGCGGTTTTGATGATTGTTCTGTCCATGGTGTATTCATCCCAACATGTGCTATGCATTTATGGAGTGAAAAAAAAATCTTGGTAACTCTAGAAAATGTAAGCAATTAACACTCTTTTCCTGAAAAGACCATAATAAAAGGCACAAAGCTAAGAACTGAGAAGTGATGGTTGGGAAAAGATCTAACTGAAATTGAGAAGTTTTAGAGAAGGGAAATGAAGACGGTTAGAGGCAGTGAATGAGAGTGTGCGTGTGCACGTGTACATACATACACACATGCTGAGAGATGCACAAACTGGGATTATTTTACCTAAAAAGGAGAAAAGTAAGAGGATTTTGTTCAATGTATGTCGTTATAGTCACAGTTGTAGTGAAATTCATGTATTCCTTTTACCCTGCTCTATAATGTGTAATGAGAATGAGAGGACACAGCCTATGGAATTCATTGCTAGAAGGCATCGACAGCAATTATTTGTTTAGGAGGCGGTTCCATGAAGCTCCTTAACGCTCAGATTGGTGTTTATGCCAGGTAACACTGACTTGGCACTCTACATCAGAGACTTACTGCACTGTCCGACCTCTCACCCGAGTGTCAGGAGTTTCAGCTGGGGTTTAACATAAGCATTCCTAGGCAGCAGTGTGTAAAAATACCTAACGTTGTCAACACAAAACAATTGTGTATTTTTTTAACCTTGGGAAGGAGGTGACCCTACCACTCTAAGAGAAACTGACCCTCTTACTGAAAATTCACTGATCTGGTTAGTTGTGGAGCAGTGCAGTGGCTGAGCTCCTGTTCTCCATCTTCTGCGGAATCCAGGATTTAACTTGGCAACTCCCAAGGCTCTCACTGACAGTGGTGTAGCTGTTACCATCACATCCATTCACCCACAGGTATAAGTCCCCAAATAGCCAAAAATATTGATCTAATCATTTTTAAACATGACATTTATTAAATCCATTATTCTCAAGGTAAATATGAGAGAAATGCAGCCTTAATAACAAGGCACCACTCCTACATCATAGGACCTAGTCTTTCAACCAGTGAAAAATTAATCCTGCAGTAGAATTTAGAAATAACAGACGTGTGTGGAAGAAAACTGAGGACATCAATATTTAATTTAAGTATTTAATTGGCCTTAGTGGCTATTTAGGGCATTCAGCTCCTCAGAGTCAGATACTGATTGTAAATTACTTTTACTAATAGTCTAACTTCCTTGAACCTCATAAATAGGTCAGTGCTTTTGCTTTATTTTTAAAGCTAGTTTAAATTTGTTTACTCAGTGGAGCAATGCCCAGCCATAATCACACATTTGTTACATGGATATCATGCCGAGGGGCTGGTGTTAAGAATAAGGTCAGAGTGAAAATTTCAAACCATCCCTCAAAGGAAGCCCAAGCAAACCTTTTATAAAAAGCTATGTTAGCTGTACCAATGTTACGTGTTTCTGCAATTCCTGGTAATGGCAGCATTAGGCCTACATGATTCTGCAGATCCATAGATTCTAAGGCCAAACGGGACCACTTAGTCATCTTGTCTGACCTCCTAAATAACATAGGCAATAGACCTCCCCCACAATAATTTCTGTTTAAACTAGCGCATGTCCTTAGAAAAACAGATCTAATCTTAATTTTAAAATTGCTAGTGATGGAGAATCCAACACAGCGCTGGGAAAATCCCATGGTTAATTACTGTCACTGTTAGAAAGTAACACCTTATTTCCAGTCTGAATTTGCCTAGTTTCTACTTCGAGCCATTGGAGCCTTTTGTACCTTTGTCTGCTGGATTGAAGAGCCAATTATCAAATATTTGTTTCCCCTGTAACAAACTGTGATCAAGTCACCCCATAATCTTGCCTTTGATTAGCTACATAGATTGAACTCCTTGAATCTTATTTTCCAATCCTTTACTCGTTCTCGTGGCTCTTTTCTGAACCCTCTCCAATTTTTCAACATCATTCTTGATTTGTGGACTTCAGAACTGGACACACTGTTCCAGTAGCACCAAGACCAAATACAGAGATAAAATAACCTCTCTACTCCTATTCAAGATTCCCCTGTTTCCGTATCCAAGGATTGTATTATCATAGAATCATAGAAGATTAGGATTGGAAGAGACCTCAGGAGGTCATTGTGACATTACTGAAATAACCTGTGACCGTATAAACCATTGCTGCACCCACTGTTATATATTTGCAGCAAATATTGTACAAAGGTTGTCGTATAAGGTTATTACGATTATGATTTGCTGATTATGATTATGCTATCTGTATGGGTGTATCATTTTTGTAGTTGAAGTAATGAATATTGGCTATGTACTTGTATATCAATGTGATTTGATTGTAAGTAGCCTTAGTGAAGAATTTGGTCAGCTTCTTGAGAAGGGACTATTCTCAGTAAGTGCCCAATCAAGAAACACTTAACTGACAATGGACTTTGGAAGATGCCAATCCACATCTGAGCTTTTCTGAAAACATTCAAACTAACATGCAAACAATGGCATCGGCCTGTAAAGAACTGACTCATGCATGGACATGTGACTCCAAACTCCATCTTGCTGTGATCTTGCACAGAAGAACAAAGGTGTGCTTCCACGTGGAAGAGACTATAAAAGGCAGCTGCCTCATCTCCATCTTGTCTTCAATCCTGCTTCTTGCCCCTGGAAGGACTTTGCTACAAACTGAAGCTCTGAACAAAGAACTGAATGACCCATCCCAGCTGTGGATGTACTCCAGAGACTTGATTTGTGCCTGCAGTTTATTCCATCACTGCCACAAGCCTGAACCAAGAACTTTGCCAGTACGGTATGTAATTAATTCCATTTAACCAATTCTAACTCTTATCTATATCTCTTTCCTTTTATAAATAAACCTTTAGATTTTAGATTCTAAAGGATTGGCAACAGCATGATTTGTGGGTAAGATCTGACTTGTATATTGACCTGGGCCTGATCCTTTGGGATCGAGAGAACCTTTTTTCCTTTTGCTGGGGCATTGGTTTTCATAACCATTTGTCCCCATAACGAGTGGCACTGATGGTGATACTGGGAAACTGGAGTGTCTAAGGGAATTGCTTGTGTGATTTGTGGTTAGCCAGTGGTGTAAAACTGAAGTCTTCTCTATTTGGCTGATTTGGTTTGCCTTGGTGTGCAAAGGAACCCTAGCCTTGGGCTGTAAGTGCCCTGCTCTAAGCAATTTGTCCTGAATTGGTACTCTCAGAAGTGTCCCACCCAAGGCAGCATTGTTACAGTCATCTAGTCCAACCCCCTGCTCAAAGCAGGACCACCGCCAACTAAATCATCCTAGCCAGGGCTTTGTCAAGCCGGGGCTTACAAACCTCTAAGGATGGATATTACACCACCTCCCTAGGTAACCCATTCCAGTGCTTCACCACCCTCCTAGTGAAATAGTGTTTCCTAATATCCAACCTAGACCTCCCGCACTGCAACTTGCGACCATTGCTCCTTGTTCTGTCATCTGCCACCACTGAGAACAGCCGAGCTCCATCCTCTTTGGAACCCCCCTTCAGGTAGTTGAAGGCTGCTATCAAATCCCCCCTCACTCTTCTCTTCTGCAGACTAAATAAGCCCAGTGCCCTCAGCCTCTCTTCATAAGTCATGTGCCCCAGCCCCCTGATCATTTTAGTTGCCCGCCGCTGGAATCTCTCCATCCTTTCTGTAGTGGGGGCCCCAAAACTCGACGCAATACTCCAGATGTGGCCTCAGTACTGCCGAATAGAGGGGAATAATCACCTCCCTCGATCTGCTGGCAATGCTCCTCCTAATGCAGCCCAATATGCCGTTAGCCTTCTTGGCAACAAGGGCACACTGCTGACTCATATCCAGCTTCATGTCCACTGTAATCCCCAGGTCCTTTTCTGCAGAACTGCTGCTTAGACAATCGGTCCCCAGCCTGTAACGGTGCATGGGATTCTTCTGTCCTTAGTGCAGGACTCTACACTTGTCCTTGTTGAACCTCATCGGATTTCTTTTAGCCCAATTGGTCTAGGTCACTCTGGACCCTATCCTTACCTTCCAGCGTATCTACCTCTCCCCCAAGCTTAATGTTATCTGTGAACTTGCCGAGGGTGCAATCCATCCCATCATCCAGATCATTAATAAAGATGTTGAACAAAACCGACCCCAGGACCAACCCCTGGGGCACTCCGCTTGATACCGGCTGTCAACTAGACATCGAGCCATTGATAACTACCAGTTGAGCCAAACAATACAGCCAACTTTCTATCCACCTTATAGTCCATTCATCCAATCCATACCTTTTTAACTTGCTGGCAAGTCCTTTTTGACCACAGCAGTGTATTGGGAGATCATGTTTAGCTGATTATCTACCAGCATCCCTAAGTCTTTTTCAGCATCACTGATGACCAGGATAAAATCCCTCAGTCTGTAAGTATGGTTTACATTCTTTGTTCCGAGATGCACGACTTTACATTTGGCCACATGAAAACAGATAGATATAAACTGAGTGCAAGCAAACCAAGCAATCCAGATTGCACTGTATTAGGGGCCTGTCCCCTTAATTATTTACCACTCCCCCAATCTTAGTGTCATCTGCAAACTTTAATCAGTGATGGTGTTATGATTTCTTCCATGTCATTGATAAAAATATGCAATAGCATAGGGCCAAGAACTGATCCCTGCAGAACCCCATTAGAAATATATCCCCATAAACTCCTGTGTTACAACTATAATTCTACTGATATATCAAGCAGGAGCACCATCCAGACTCCCCCTCACAGGCACTGACTTTCATTTTTCCAGGTGGGTGCTCCACCCCTGCTCTGTCCTGAGGCCCCACCCCCACTCTTCCCCTTCCCTCAAGGCCTCACCCTCTTCCTACCTGGCTCCGCCCCTCCCCCGAGGCCCCACCCTCACTCCACCTTGTCCTGCCCTTCTCCATCCCCTACCCCTAGTGCCACTATAGCCCAGTGGGCTAGCTTGCCGTTATTATATTCACTGCTTTGCATTATACAGTGCTCACTTTGTATTATTTTTCATTACAAATATTTGCACTGTAAAAATGATAAAACAAATAGTATTTTTCAATTCACCTCATACAAGTACTGTGGTGCAATCTCTTTATCATGAAAGTGCAACTTACAAATGTAGGGGTTTTTTTTATACATAACTGCACTCAAAAATAAAACAATGTAAAACTGTAGAGCCTACAACTCTACTTAGTCCTACTTCTTGTTCAGCCAATCGCTAAAATAAACACTTTTTTTTACATTTATGGGAGATAATGCTGCCCACTTCTTAATTACAATGTCACCTGAAAGCCATTGCAGAGGGGCTGACAATCACGGGCCGGGGGCTGGCTCCAGACTCTTCCAAATGGCTTCTCACCTCTCAGAGTGCTCCCAAGGGGGGCAGGCATCTCACTGAGCACCTTCCTATTGGTCAGGCTAGCTCTTCTTCCCCAGGCTTTTACTCCCCAATCTACCCCCTTCCTTTCTCGCAAACACTGGGCTCCTCTGAGCAGGCACACGGATGGTCATCCAGGTACACCTGCTATATTTCCCTGAGCTTACAGGGCCCATCAAATAGTGTCTCTCTCCCTCTTGGTTGCCTAGTAGACCGTGAGTCTGCTGAAGGCCCTCATGCCTCTCGGGATCAGCATGCCTCTCTCTGAGTTATTAGCACACAGAGACCCAGGCACCAAGGTAAGCTCCTTGGGGGTTACAGCAATGTTTATCAAGTTTGACTAATGATAAAACTTTTAAAAATATTTTTGTGACTAACAGGAAGTACATGAGTGCACTAGGGCTGATGATCTTATTGCTGTTTGAAAAGAACATCAATGTAAAAGTCACGCTGCTGTCTGAATACTTTTCCCTACCCTTCCAGCCCATGCTCTTTGTGGCAATCATCTGTCTGTTTTGAATTTTATTCTTCTCTGAAGTTGTGCTTTGGCTGTAGCCATCTGTGGCTCTTCCTTTCCTTCTTCCCAAATCCGTACACTGCGTTCTCATGTTTGAGTGTCAATTTTTAATGGAAAAAACTAAATTGGAAGCATAAATTAATGGCAGCTGGAGAATCTTAAAAAGAAAAAAATAGCAAACAAGTGACATCAGTTATTTGCATTATGGGTCAGATCGTCAGCTTGTGTAAATCAGCACAACTCCATTGACTTGAATCAAATTATGCTGATTTTCACAAGTTGAGGATGTGACCCTATGATTTATATATTCTGTTTAACATTTAAAGAAAACAATCCCATAGGAACTAGTTTACCAGGAGTAGAAATATCTAAAACAATGCTTAAAAATTACTCTTTTAAAAAGAAAACCATATAACCACTTTATAATCACAATTCACGGCAGACTAAGCCATATGGCTGAATGATCCACAACACCGGAGTGCTGCATTGTTCCCCCAGGTTATTCATTGCATTTGTTAGTGGTTCTGCACAGTCTGTTGTGCCATATTGCTTAATTAACTCATGCTGCAGTGGATCTCTATGGCTATCAGATGGCACTTATGCTTTCAAAGTGAGCAACACACAAACCATTCTGCTTCCCTTGTCTATAATTTTGGTCTTGATCAAGCTGTTCATGTGACTGCTTTCAAACAGCAAAAGCAGCAATTGCTGTGGCTGATTTTACAGCAATATTAAATGTATCATCAGTGGCAACCAGATCTCATTCTTGTTGCTTTGTTACAACAAGCTTAATTGTATAGGGGATTTGTGTAATTTGAACTCAGGGTACTGTGAGAAAAACCCCTGTGAGAAGGTTATAGATGTGAAAGTGATATCAGGGGTGATTTTTTTTTTCTTAATTTCTTGAGCTATGAGAGGCCCCTAGGATTTAGGCAACAATTACGTGAATCCTAACAACAAGGAATTTGGTCTAAGAAGAAATTTAGCAGGCAAGTACTGGTGAGAGTTTGAATATTTAAGAGTGGCAGCCGTGTTAGTCTGTATCAGTAAAAAGATCGAGGAGGCCTTGTGGCATCTTAAAGGTGCCACAAGTACTCCTTTTTCTTTTGGCTGAATATTTAAAGTTATGTAGGGGTCAAATTCTGTTCTCACATATAAGTATAGGAAAGATTCTATTTAAGTTTCTGCAAGATTTGAATATGTATGATTTAGTTCTGAAAATAATGGATGTTTCTCTTTTTTCAAAAAAGTTTAAGTAAAAGGCAAATCAGTCCCAGGTACTTTGGAAGTGCAAAATAATGTCTCAAAATAGGTGTGTGCGTGTGTGTGCTGTCTATGTTTAGAATAAAATGCAAAACCACCAATAAAATCTGAGTCAACCTAACTTTAATACTGCTATGAAATATTCAGCAAAAGTAATGGCTGGATTATTATGTACTTTACAGGACAAACTCTCTACAATATGAAGCCACTTGCATCCACTGTCATAACTGCAAGAGCAAACTAAGTGCAGAAATGCAGTGTTCGTTGTTGTGCATGCATTGTGCCCAGGACTTTTAACAAATCAGATCTAGTAAGTTATTTCACATGATTCTCTTACACCAGTAAAATGGAATTTTAAATGTTCTTTATGTAATGGAAAATCCCATCAAATAATTACTTCACCCTCACTTCAAGACTTAATGAACATATGCAGCCCGTATCAAAAGTGTCTGATTACCACAAAGTGGCCTTTTATGTTCTTCATGAGATGAAGGTTGATCTGTTTTTCTAGGACATGATGTTTAGTGGAGATAGGGTAAGGGGTTCTGACAGTAAACATTTCCCAACCTTCTTTTTGGTGCCGTATGTCAAACCAAAGCTAGATCAACACCTGTGAATGGTCCTCTGAATAGCCCTGGTGGGATGCCCAGTGTCATCCTGTCATGTTTCCAAAAAACTGTGGCGAAACCTCTGCAATTTACCATGCCCAATGCCGTTCAGTTTAATATCTGAGGCCTTGTCTACACTACGTGGGAAAGTCAATCTATGCTACACAATTTGAGTTCCATTAGTAGCGTAACTCAAGTCGACGTAGCTTAGATCTACTTACCGGGGGATCCACACTACGCTATGTTGACGGGAGACGCTCTCCCGTCAACTCTCCTTACTCTTCTCATTCCAGTGGAGTACAGAAGTTGATGGGAGAGCAATCTGCGATCGATTTAGCAGGTCTTCACTAGACCTGCTAAATCGGCCACCAATGCATCAATCGCCTGGCGTTGATCCCTCGGTAAGTATAGACAAGCCCTTAATTTCCCAGGAAGCCAGACTATCTTCTTATCTCATCTGAGTAAGAAACTCCAGCAGGGCATACTATATTGCAGCCTTATTCAAGAATTCAAAGGGAAATAAAGCTCTCAGTAGTGCCTCCATATTTGTACATTGGAAGAAAATTTCCCATCTCCTTTTCATTTCATTTTAAGCAGAAGCCAGCATATTTTGAAGCAGCTACCCAACAGGCAGCAACTATTGGATTTCAACTAGACTTTACCAATGCAGTTTTGCTTCTCAGTATTTAAGTGTATAATTTCTAGAAATACTATATGGTCTTATGGCTAAATTCTACTCTCTGGTACAGCCATGAAACTCCCACTGACTTCAGTAGGCATGAGAGAGACAAGGTGGGTGAGGTAATATCTTTTACTGGACCACTTCTGCTGGTGGAAGAGATAAGCTTTCAAGCTTCATAGAGCTCTTCCTCAGGTCTAAAAAATTGTAAGCAGAGTGTTCAAGATGAATACAAGGTGGGACAGATTGTTAAGCATAAGAGGTTCGCACGTGTTGTAAGGTACCACTTAAAATAAAGTGGACAATTAACACTTTTGCATAGTTGTGTAACTGAAAGCATAATCCAGCTCTTAAAATATAAATTCAGAAGTCTTCTGAGAGACTGAACAACATGGTTACAAACTTTGTCACTTTTATTTTACTGAAGAACAATCAGTTTTGACTTTGAAAAGAAATATAAAGTCCATAATATTGTTCACCACTAGAAAGTTTTTTTCCATAGATGACTTACAGAATGACAAATGTAGCTTGGCAGCCTTTTAATAATAGAAATAGTTAATAGAAGCAGTTAATGAAAGATAGCTGAAACACAGCGCCACCTTGCTTCACAGAATTGGGGTTATATCACACAGTAAAATTAAATTATTCTTCCCACGTGGAAATTTAAGGAGCCTTACCTTTGGCCAGGCTTCTTTCTCTGAAAGATTCTGTTCCCCTGCCAGCTCCTCACAGGGGAGGGTAGGAGACCATCTGCACTCAAAACCCCCAGAGGGGAGGAGTACAAGAAGAGACCCTCATTGCTTCTGGCTTCTCTCATATTCCCATTCTTATCCTGATAATACCTGACACCACATGGCTATGCATCATTGCCTCACCATTATTTAGATTGTAAGCTCTTTGGCACAGGGACTGTCTTTTTTATTCTCTGTTTGTACACTGCCTAGCACACTGGGGTCCTGCTCCATGATTAGAGTTCCTAGGTGCTACAGTAATACAATTAAAATAATAACAACAATAATAGTAATTATTATTAATAATGTGACATTGAGACCTGCTTCAGTGACCACCAAAATTCATGATTTTTCTTCTCCTATTTTGATCTATTTTAATCCTGATGAAAAAGCTTAAGTACCACACAGGGTATTGGTAGGATTCGTTAATGACTATGTAGAACTTTGAAGCAATATAAATGCTGAGCATCACTTGACTTAGAAGTTAAAAAGACACATATTCAAAGGCTGTTAAGCATTTATGAATACAATACAGATAGGCAAGGACTGAAGAAACTTAATTCCCCCCCTTCCCTGTTCCTACTCTGAAATACGTTTATTTGTTGATTTGCAGTGCATACCTAGGGTATGTCTACACTGCAATGTAAACCCAGGGTTAGTGGAACTTGAGTCACCTCACCCATGTTATGGAACCTTGGGCTTGAGTATCTACACTGTATTTTAACCCAATGTTAAGACATTTCTAACCTGTGCTCAAACTAGGTCTCTGGTGTCCACATGCAGTGCGTAGACTGAAGTCAAAGTAACCATATCCCAGAGTCCCTAGTGCCCTCTCTTTCCCCCAAAATATGGCCACTTCAGCCCTTGGACTGTGGTGCACCGTGGGAAAACTTTATTGCCCATCCTGCACATTACCAGGAAGCAGCTCGCTTTGCAAAAAGCTTGATCGGTTCGCTCTCCATTGCAAACCCAAGAGGCTCTCTGATGGTGTGCTTGCAGATCAGTGATCAGAAGACAGTGGGTTAATGCTGACCTGAGCAGCTGCAGTTTGCAAAGGCATCATGGCTTCATACTTCAATAGATTGGATTGAAGACTGCTGGGATAGAGAGGACTAAGAAAGTTGTCTTCTAGATCAGGGGTTGGCAGCCTGCGGCTCTGGAGCTGCATGAGGCTCTTTGGCTGCTCCCTTGTGGGCAGCTGTTTTTTGACGGGGTACGAGGTGGAGGCTCTGGACAGGAGGTGCTTACCACAGGTGGCTCCCGGCCGGCAGCAAAGCAGGGCTCAGCAGGCTGCCTGCCTGCCCTGGTCCCATGCCGCTCCCGGAAGCAGAGGGCTGCTGGTATGTCTCTGCACGCCCCTTGGGGGGAGGGAGGCAGTGGGTCTCCATGCACTGCCCGTGCCTGCAAGCACCGCCCCCGCAGCTCCCATTGGCTGGTTCTACAAAGCAGATTACCTAGTAAATAAACAAAACCACAAACTGAGCATAACATACTAGATAGGTAAGATATGAATTAGCAAATAAACAGGCTGGCAGATTCTTAAGGCACAAGCTGCCTTGGCTTTGCAGCTTGGGTTTCCCAGGTTTTCATACATGGGCTAGAAATCCCTTTAGCCTCGGACCATCACTTCCCCCATTCAGTCTTTATTCCTTAGGCATACTTTGTACAAAACATATCCTAATTACATGACAATGGTTAATAGTGGGGTGCCAGGGTGTCACAACAACCACCTCCCCCACCCCTGACAATCTGTTCCATTTACAATGACTCTTTCCTTTGATAATTTCTCAGCGTTTCACTACAAATGTCAGTGAAAATATATAAAACTTCAAAAAGATCCTGACATTCTTTACTGTAATAAATATTTATCTGAGTCACCTTACAGAGATGATGCCAGGAACTAATCTTTTTTCCCCCCTTTTTAGTGATCATACTGCTATCAGAAGAAAATAGCAGGAGAGATGGGATTTTGTAGGGACTTTGAAATGGTGTTTGCCTTCCTTCCTGGGCTGGTGAAACAGCCCACCAGCTTAAAAGGACCTTATATTACAAACATATATTACCCTAGGATGGTGCTTGCTGCTGTGATAAGTCTTAATTCCTTTGATTTGGAATACTCTGCAATGTTCCCTGTAAGCTGTGCACATGCAGCAGCAGCAATCTTGTATATACTGTGCGGGTCAGAAACCGTGCTGCTCATGTCTCCTGTGTGCAGGCCTAGCAGAGACATGGTGGGGCCCGTTAGCAGGGGGCAGAGCATGTTCCTATTTGCACGATAGGACATGTGGCCCCACCTCCTTGATACATGGGGAGCTGAAGCACTTCTGGTCTCCGGGCCATGGCTGGGAGGAAGTGGCAGTGGTGTTGAGGGAGGCCCCTTGCACAGGAGCTCAGCCGAGGGGCCTGGCTGGGTGCTGCGGTGCCAGCCTGGCTCAGCAGAGGTTCCGGAGCTGTGACCAGAAAGGGCCAAAGCACCCACCCCCCTGCACACCCCAGGTGGTTTCCGGGGATTCAGTTGGGGTTGCCAACTTTCTAATCACACAAAACTGAACACTCCTGCCCTGGCTCTGCCCCCATCTCTCAGGCCCCACCTCCACCCACTCTATCCCTCCTCCTTCCATTGCTCGCTCTCCCCCACCCTCACTCACTATCACTGGGCTGGGACAGGAGGCTGAGGTGTGGGAGGGGGTTCAGGGTGCAGGCTCCAGCTGGGCAATGCTTAACTCAGGCGGCTCCCGGTTGGTGGCGCAGCAAGGGTCCTGGAAGCAGCCGACATATCTGGCTCCTGGGGCCAGGAGGCTCTATGTGCTGCCTGCGCCCACAGGCGCCGCCCCCACAGCTCCCATTGGCCATGGCTCGGTGCTGGGGGGAACAGGGGCAGTGCATGGACTGTCCCTGATTGACCCTCTGCCTAGGGGACGCAGGGACATGCTAGCTGCTTCCAGGGGCTGCGCAGAGCCAGGGTAGGGAGCCTGCCTTAGCCCCACTGCACCGCCAACTGGACTTTTAATGGCCTAGTGATGTCCACTGCATTCATCTGACGAAGTGGGTATTCACCCACGAAAGCTTATGCTCCAGTACATCTGTTAGTCTATAAGGTGCCACAGGACTCTTTGTTGCTTCTACAGATCCAGACTAACACGGTTGTCTCTCTGATGCTATTTAAAGATAGGCACTTTAGATGGGAAGGACTCTCTTCTGCTGTCAGGAATGTGGTGAAGCAGTTCAGCAACCTGATTCTGACTGCCAGAGTCTGCACTCAGTGATAATGGGGCAAATGCGTTGTCAGTGGACAGTCACTGAATGCATAATTTTGCCCTCTTGAAAATAGCTGCCAATACCCCTAGCAATAAAGCACAGAGTACAGCTCCTCCTGGATGTTTTGTCAACCCCTCCAATTCTACAGATCTTTCACTTCAGATAATACTAATTTATTTGTGAACAAAATGTGTCATTCCTGTATAGCTCAGTGTACTCCTGTTTCAAAGACTCTCTTTATATTCATCTATGCACATCTCAGTCCTACTTTGAGTTGCCATGGCAACCATCAGCCCAGAAGCTCTAGGTGAGAGGATGGAATATGTGGGCTTAATGTTTGCCATCACAAAAAGTCTGGCTTGTAAGCCCTTTGATAACAAATAATTGTCCAGGTCAGTCACAGTGAAGTTTTGGGGTCTGATTCTGCTCTCCTCCAAAGGATCAGACCCAATTTTCTATCATAAAAGGCATGTATTGTATTTGGAATTCCTGATCTAAGGATACATCTTTCTTTGAAATTAGTTTTTGCATTCTTGAATTTAGCTTTGAAGGCTGAATGGATTTTCAGATAACCTAATTTAAACAGTTTATTTATAGCCTTTAGTAAAATGAATGGGCATAGCTTTATGGAACATTTTTCTCTAAGTTCATAACTATCACCTCAGTTATTGCTTTTGGAATTAGATTATACCATCTTATCAAGTTTTGACATAGGCATCAGACTACATAGATCTGCAACGAGAAGCTGAATTGCTCTATATCAATATGAGAGCTATGAATGATGCCTTTAAAAAGTGCTTAAATAAAATTATTTTGAAGCATGAAATTACATGTTATCTGGCACAGGAACTGCGTGGATTTATTGGAAATGGTGGCAAACCTATTTTAACACAATTTTGTTCATCCCACTGATTCTCCTGCATAAAGTGTATTTGGGGCAACTTCTGATGTCTGGAAAGGCACTGGAGTTAGTTTACATTCTCAGGCATTAGGATAAAGGGAAGAACATCCAGAAACTTCTCCAATACTCTTGAATAATTTTTACAATATACAAAGTCAATTGTGTCTTGAGCTGGGCAAACTAGAAGAGCTAAAGGATGGTCTTGGGGGCAGTGCTGGCACCAGCTTTTTTGCCGCCCTAGGCGGCAGCGGCGGGAGAGGCTGCCGCCGAAATGCCGCCGAGATCCCCGGCAGCCGAAGAAGCTGCCGCTGAAGTGCCACCGGGCTCCTTGGCGGCATTTCAGCGGCAGCCTCTCCCGCCGGCGGCTGCCGAGGGACCTGAAACATCGCCCCCCAAATCCTGGCTCCCTAAGCAACCGCCTAGGGTGGCCTAATGGTAATGCTGGCCCTGCTTGGGGGGGCGTTAAGGCACTGAACTGCCACACACTTCCTGTGTGATGTTGGGCAAGTTACTTTAGGCCAATTTTTCAAAAATAGCTTCTAATTTTGAATAGCCAACATTAGACCTCTTTTCAGAAGTGCTGAGCACAGACAAGTCCAATTAAGGTCACTGAGTTTGCAGCACATTTGAAAGTCGGGCCGTAGGTGTCTAAGGTTAGGCACCCCAAATTAGAGACTTTTTTTGTCAGTTTGGGTCTCAGTAATCTTATTGTGCCTCAGTTCTCTGGCCATTGAAAAATCTGTAACTAGTCTCATCAAACAGCCTATTCAGTGATTTTTAACCCCTTTCACTGTTCATGGATTACCTGTCACAGATAAATACTCAGAATTTCTGTGCAAGTGTCTATATACACAGACGCTCTGTATTTAGAAAAAATAGTGGTGGCATCTAACAAATATGGCTCCATGCCACAGGCCTGATCTGGCAACTCATGCTCACATCGGCAGTCCCGTTACAGTAATTAGGACTACTCAGTTAAGTAAGGGCTACTAGCATCCGTAAGGGTTGCCTTTTTGCTCCAGCAAAATAATTACCCCTTAAATTATTTGAAGAAACATGATACAACAGAACGCTGTCACAACAAAAACAAGTTAAATAAACCCGTCAGTAAAGTGTATCTCTATTTCACAACACCTGTCCTGTTTAACCTGCCATTGCAAACTTAAAAAGGCAAACCCTGATCAGCCTACCAAATTAATGGCCTGATTATGCCGAATGTCTCCTGAGGTGCAATACCTAGAAGTTCCCCCAAATACAACTTGTTTTTATACTAATAGATGTATATTATCACTACTAATTAACTAATAAAACTTCTAAGCAAGTATTTGTCCAAGCAAAAATATGTAGACTATTCTGACAACTCCTGCAGTACAAGTTTTGCAATAAGACAGTTTTATGAGACACATACACACAATCACATTATTCCTAGTCAGCCAAAATGTACCTGTGGGTTTTTTTTTAAGCATAGCTCCATATGTCAGTTCTGCCAATTATTTTATTTACATTTAATGAATTTCTGAGCTTTGGAAATTCAAATAAACAGATGTGCATAAGCCCAAGTGCACATATGCACAGTGCAGGGAAAGATCCCATTAGTGAATAACTAGACATATTTGACAGTCAAAAAAAATCAATTTTGTGTTTTTAAAAAAGGTCTTTATTAATGGCCTTATAGCAAAGGTCATATACATGATTAAACTTTTTAAAAGTCAGACTCAAAACCAGTGATGAACTATCTGTTTGCAAAGAGAATAGCAAATTGGCAGAACGTTTCTGTGTCAGCAGGAAAGCTAAATGTCACACTGGATGGAAAGCAAGGCTTTAGATCAGTCATATCTTAAGTGATTTATATAAAATTATTCTCTCTATATCAAGCAGTATAACTGTGCACAGTGAACTAGAGATGAACCAAAACCAGAATCTCTAAATTTGGTCCGAGTCGAGGTGGTGGTAAAATTTGGATTCAAACAGCTAGGTGCAAACCTATCCATGTGGCTTTTGTTCTATCTCAGAGCCAAAACCCCTCAAGGGGCCTATTTTGCAATCTGACACCTAAATACCACCTCTTTGTTCCCTCCCAGATATCCCAGTTTACTTGCAGGCAGACCCCAAGAACTTCAACAAAGATATCTCTTCTTCAAACTTGAGAGGGTTGCATTGGTGAGAATAATAGCAGATCCTCCTCTACCCCCATTAGATCTTCTCTTCCTTGCCACCCACCCCATTCCAATCTCTTCCCCTTCTTGGTCATATTTCTTCTGTGTCCCCTCTTTTCCCCTTCTCCCTCAGGATAGGCCTGAAAATCTTCCTCCCAACCAGGATGGGAGATGCTGCAAGGGCTGAGCCATTCCTGAACACCTCTGTCTTCAGTGTTTCTCAAGTGTTTAGCACCTCTAGCAGTCACAAAAGTTATTTCTAAAGATGGGAGAGGTAGGAAGAAGATTTAAATTTCTTTAAATACTTTAGAGACATGTTCAAAGTTATAGAGGAACAATAACAACTGTGATTTGTGGGGAACACTATGGCTAACAGACCAGGCTTTCTAAGTAGCAGGACTTTTGCTATTCAATACTAGAGTGAACCTAGACTGTACCATCATCACAGTAAAAGTGAAGATCAGCTTCGCCTCTACCTTTCCCAATAAAAGCTTCAAATTGAGCCAATGACACTTTCCTGGAGTTTTAAAAACCCCTCCCTCCAGCTGCACAGACACCCAGAGTTCCTTTCCTGATACGATCAAACTACAGGGAAAGCTGGAGGATACAAGTCCTTCTTTCAAACATCTTAGGTACTTACATGCCCCTTCCACCTGCGGTCCCATCCCCGTTCCACCTACTCTGCCTGAAGCCCTGCCCATGCCCCCACCACTTTTTGCCCCTTCCCTGGGGCCTCACCCCCATTCTACCCAGGTCCCCCACCATTCTGCCACCCCACTGCATCCCCGCAACCCGTTTTGCTACTTTCTGCCCACCCCCACTGCGGCCCCAAGACCAGAGAAGCTCTGTCCCCACGGCCACAGCCCCAGGCCTCAGTGGGGAGTGAGAGCTCCCCCAACCCTGAGGCCATGGCAGGTAGTGAGAGCTCTTCCAGTCCTGGGGCTGCAGCGGGGGTACCAGTGCTGGGACTTCCCCTGCTGCCCCCCAACTTCTACCAGGGATGGGTCAGGAGGCGCTGGGGGATTCTCCTGCCACCTCCCAGCTTCTGCCGAGGTTGGGGGGGCACCCTGCCTGCTCAGTGCTGCTGCCGGGGAGTGGGGTCAGAGCACAGGGGCTTTCCCTGGTCTGGCCCAGCCACCCAGCGGCCAGGGTCACCCAGTTGGCTGGGGCCCCTGGGCATGAGCCCGTAAGGCCCAGTGGCTAATCTGCCACTGAGTAAAATGCATGTATTAACCTTATATGTGAAATTGTGAATTTCTTCTCTGTGTTACTAGAACATGTTTAAGAAGACAGCATAGCCTAGGTAAAGGTGATAAACAGTTTTATCCTAAACAAAGGAATGAGGGTTTAACCTCTATTTACATATGAGCCATAAATAAAACTATCAAGCAAACCATCAAGAGCAAGCTCGAGTCTGAGCTGAAGAGACAGAGAATTAATATGACTCCTGCACCCCAAAGAGACACAGGAGACTGAATCCCCAGGATGCCATCCTGACTTTGAGAACAATTCTTCCGGAATATGAGAGACAGAGAGACTTCATCTTGATCTTTCACCTAAGAAGACAAGGGAAAACAGAACGTCATACTTTAGATGCATTGTTTCACTTTTATTTATTTGTAATCATCTTTATCTTTATTTCTTTTACTTGGCATCACTTAACCTATGTTTGGTTATTAATAAACTTGTTTTATTTGAAAGTAAACCAACCCAGCACTATGTTTTAATTAAAGTAATTATTAACTCCAGTTAATGTGGCAAGCTGCCACATCTTTTTAAAGGAGCAAACAAACCTTATTATTTCTCTGAGTGGTCCACGAGAGGGTTGGCCATTTCAGAACTAGGGCTGTGTGGGGTCACTTGGCCAGTAGTAATCACAGCTGGTGAAGACCAGAGTGTGGCTGTGGTGTAACAAGCAGTTCTATGGGAGTCAGAGTTGCTGAACCAGGGCTGTGTAACACACTCACACTCAGTGCATGCTTATATGCCGGCTGGAAGCATCCAGACAGGGAGCTGCAACAGCAGAGCATTTTAAGGCACTCAGGGTTGCAGGACAAGCAGTGACACAATCCCTTATTGGTCTGGATTACACCCCAAAACATGACACCTGAACAACAGAAATTGCACCAAATTTAAAAGATAAGCTTCTTGGCTTTAGATTTCCACTATTTTTCCTGGAAATTTTGTTACCATTTTTGGCACTGTACTTTATCCCTTCTGAACACAGAAAGAACTTGTTTTCTCCGTAGTTGTCCAATCATTTAATTTTGTTTCTCTTTATCTCTATTTCTCTTATGGCTTTATGCATAGCATAAGACATTATCAAAACACCTTTTTGTGATTTATTTAATGTACAGTCTAATTTCCTTTCTTGGTTTATTATTATATCTTTTTGAACCTTCCATTTCTCCCTCTTTGTTCTTTGATTATTCCAGACTGCTTTCAACAATAGCCCAATTTCCTTACATTCTATCTTATTAAAATGCTGTTTGCTCTTCTTATTAAATGGAACATTATTGTTGCTATTAGGAGTTGATCAGATTCTGGAGTAAGATCAACATTCTCTGATACACATACATTCCATATGAGTTTAGTCAAGGGCTTCTGAACAAGAATGTAATCCAAGGTTGCATTGTTGCTTGATGGATGTCAAAATGTATACTTCTTGCAATTCCTGTGCTGAAACCAGGTAGCTGTTAAAAATAGTCCATGTGTGGCAAAAATCCTAATAGATGCACACCATTATCTGAGCTCTCTTCTGGTAAGCTGTGTGGTGCCAATATCGGTTCAAATCCAATTCTCCAGTCATGGCCAGTTCTTGCATTCAGATCTCTTAATATGACAATATCAAGTTGAGGTGATGTACTAGATACAGTGTCATCTAATATGGCAGGGGTGGCCAAACATACTCGCCCTCCGAGCCACATACAACAATCTTTAGAAGTTCGAGAGAGGGGGGCACACATGCCAGGAGCCGGGGCTTGGGGCTTCAGCCCTGCTCCTGCTGAAGTCCTGAGCCCTGGCAGGTGCGCCCCGCAGGGCTGAAGCCCCAAGACCCCCCTCCCTGCTCGGCAGAAGCCCCCACCGCACTACCCCACTGCAAGGCAGAAGTCCTGAGGACCACCCCCCCCCCCAGTCTGGTAGGTGGAGAATGGGAGGGGGGAAGATCCGTGAGCCGCACTTTAATGGTAAAAGAGCCGTATGTGGCTTGCAAGACACAGTTTGGTCACCACCGCAATATGGCATAAAAATCATCTTTTCAGCATTTGGCCTTGCATCATGTGGAGTATAACTGCCACACATCGGACCTTCAAACTGAAAATGGTAGCATAGCTATCGGGCATGGAGAATAAGCTTGCCAAGTCTGTAATGCAGGTTGTGCCGTTGGGAGCAAAGGCAGAGTAACATCAGTGTGCCCGTCAGATGTATCACAGGCATGCAACAATTGAAAGATCTGGCAAATATGAATCAGAGCTTGTTACCTGCACAAAATTCTCTGTTACTCACACACTCAAGGGCTCCCACCTTTACCCAGTTCCTAGGGCTCAAGGTGTAACCCTCTTAATTTAGGCACTCCCCACCCTTTCCCAGTTCCTAGGGCTCCAGGCAAAAAGCACCTAACTTTACCCCTCGGTGTGCTCCAGGCTCCACTCCTCCGTGGGCTCCAGGCAAACACCCTTTCCCTGTGGACTCAGGGCTTAATCTTTTGCAGGTTTACGGAGTCTTTTACCAGTGAAAGAACCTTACACAGTAATATACTACATAACCTCTATTTATTAACAATCACCAAAAACAGACTGCACACGCTACACAGACAGTGCTCACCACTCCCAATAAGGCAGATGAACTTTTCTTGATGGCCAGTCAGGGTAAAGTCCATCTAGGGGACTGCAGTTTCTGCACGGTGTCATTGGCAGAGTGTTGAGGTCTGGCAGCTCTGATCTTTGGGGCTGTGTCCTAGAGTTGGTTCCCAAAAAACTTCCTTTTGGCCTCCAGTTTATATAATGAAATTTGAGTCCGGCTTAGCTGTACCTTAACCAATCATTATACTAAAATTTTACTAACCAATCCTAACACCGTGTAACAAAATTCTCTAACCAATCCTATCCCACCACCTTTATTAATTTACACCTAGCAAAATTAATTATGTAACAGACAGAAACAATTAAAGAACCAGACAGAGACTATACAGATAAACAATAGGGAGGTGGGGACCATAATGATAAAACAATAAAGAAATGAGGATTTCACAACCATAACTATTGATAAGTCGTTTCTTGACAGACAGGATGCTATCAAATTAAGTTTTCTTTAACCATCTTAAAAGCTGTTTCTTTATCTGGTGATAGTGGGTTCCATTAGGACAGGATCTCCTTCTTAACAGCCTGATATTACATTGTTTTAATGTAATTTAGATGGAATGTGAGGATGTGACTTCCTGCTTCTCAGCTAATGGCTGCTGTTCGGCTACTCTTTTAATCTGGCTGCAGACGAAGGTCTTAGGCCTTACAATATGGCTGCAGACAAAGGCCTTATCCTTGCAACCTGTGCTCTCAGTGTTTAAATTCCACCATGTCTCCTGCATACTGCATATATCAGCATCCAACCTTTCCACTTCTTCAGCCAGGGGAGTCATTTTTCAGATGCTCTTACTGAGCAAACATTACACAATCTCATCCTGACATACTGACATTTCTGCAGCAGGGGCTGTACCATCTTTATATCAGGTGCTTCCCCCATCTCTGGTTTATGGAAGAACCATTGTCATATGGTTTGAGTCCTCTGCATGTAGTAGAAGTTTTAGATGAATCCTGAAGCTTGGTTCTATTGGAAGTAGCTGATGAATCTGCCAAAGCAGATGAAACTGCTGAAGTTTTATGACTTTTTCTTCTGTGTTGAAGCTAGAGAAAGTTCCAGAGATGGGTACCTATTGCATCAAAATGCTTCAGTGTTTATAAGCTTCACAAGGAAGCAATCACCAATAGTTATGTGGTAGCGATTTCCAACAAATAATCCATATTGGATGACCAGATGTCTACCACGGAGGAAGACTGTACTTTATTTTGGGATTCTATCACAGAGATTGCTGGAGAACAACTGGGACTAAGAAGAATGAAAAAGCAATGTTCGATTATAGATGCTACCATCAAATTATGGGAGAGGAAAAAAGAGGTGCAGTGCAGCATGGAGGTAATGTAAAGTCACCGTTGAGTCAGTGAAGAGAAGGAAAGGGAAATACAGAAAAAGAAATGTCTTGAACAAGCCATTTTTCAGTAACAGTGTGGCTGTGACACTTTCGTATTTTATGTCTGATTTTGTAAGCAAGTAGTTTTTATGTGAGATGAAACTTGGGGTATGCAAGACAAATCAGACTCCTGAAAGGGGTATAGTGGTCTGGAAAGGTTGAGAACCACTGTCCTGGAGCATATCTTTTAAAAAAAAATCACATCTTGATTTAGACGGTGCCAGTGATAAAGAATCCGCCATGACCCTGGGTAAATTGTTCCAATGGTAAATTACCTTCACTATCAAAAATGTACACCTTATTTCCAGTCTTGTGCTCTGTTAGGACACTGATCCATAAGCATTCAAGATCATTTTCTTCCAGTGACTTGGAAATAGGTAATGCCATTTTTGACATAAGGTGCCACTCCCCTCCTCCTTTTCCCACTTGATCATTCCTAAATAACTTAAATAACCATTTATTTTAACATTCCAATCATGCAAATCATCTCATCAAGTTTCAGTAATACTAACTAGAACAAATTAATCTCATAAATGAGCCATTCTAATATCTCATTTGTTACCAGGCTCCTGGCATTGGTTTATAGGCAATTAATGAATTCCATCTCTTCACGTCCATTGAGTCCTTGATTAATTTTGTTCTCAACATATTGATTTTGTGCTGACTGAGTGCTCATAGCTTTCCTTTTTCAGCCACACCCCACCCTGCAGCTTTCTGCAGCATTTTATACTGAAATCACCTGATTCCTCTCAGGCGGGGATAATTTGGTAATCAGGGTTGGCTTAGCCCCAGGCTCTCCACGCCATGGTCAAGTCACCCTATTACATACTCCACCCCCCCCTTAGAACATTGCCCACATTCTAAAAAGAATTATTTTCCTTCTCAGGGGGAGGGGGAAGAGAGAGTATATAAATTGCCCTTTTTGAAGGATTAATTTATTACCCAAAATCCCATACCATAAACCAGAATCTTCCAGCCCAGTCCAAACAGTATATTCATCCCAACAGTCCAACACCAAGTACAGCTCCTGCCTCTCTCACTATGCCCCAGCCTAGATCCCAATTACAGGGCCACTTCACAGCCACCCCATCACATCGCAGCTCCCAAAGCCTTGCTAATTCAGAGGCAGGCTCTCTAGCCCAAGCCTTATTTTTTCCTCCACCCTTTAGCTGTCTTTTTTTCCGGGCCCCCAGCTCTCCTTTCAGCTGGCTGATCGCGGAGAGTAATTGCTCTCTCCACTGCCCATCAAACATCTGGAGATGAAGTCCATCCCTTTAGTACTCCAGCTTTTCTATCTGGAACTCCAAGCCCTGTTTGTCAGCTGCTAGTTCATTCCTTTCGTCCAGGGCCTGCTTCCTGGCTTCTTCCAAAACAGCTTGTTCTAGTTTCTTCTTCTCAGACAAGGAGAGCAGAGATCTGACTTCGACTCCTCCCAGTGCTGTAGTCATGGCCTTCGTTAGTTTAACAACTGTAACCAGTGCTGCCATAACTGTAGAGTCCATCTTTGCTGCAGCCTCCCAATGAATGCCTTGCTCACCAACACTGGGCTTGCTCTGCTGCTCAACAGCACCCCAAACTTGGTATCTTCTAATATCTTCATGAGGCAATACCTTCTGATGTGTCCCATTCCCCCTCCCCTCAGCAAAAACACACAGCCCTGGATCTAGCTGCTCTGCCTGCTGCTCGTGATGTCTAACTATCTCCAGAAACTGGGGTGAGAACTCCTGTGGCTGTTGCCGTCCCTCTACACGCCATTCTGCTCATGTATACAAGTCCTGTCCTCTTCCCCCCGCCCCCGCCACTTGCTTTGGAAATTACAGCCTGAGAATTTTTTTTTTTAATTATTCAACTTCTGATGTAGTTATACTGAGGGCCCTATGTATGGGGTTTTAGTACTTATGTCTTACTCCAGTCCTGACCATAGCGCCTTCCCATGTGTTTTAATAAAGGAGAAAGGATATCTCCTTTATTTTTCTATGTTTGAGCAATCTTGGGGAGCTTAATTGGGAGTTTTGGCTGAGAAAGGACATGGATACTGGGCCCCTATTCTGCACCTATTTGCACCTTTCTGTAGACATGTCTGTAGACCATAAAGACTGGGAGTCACTGGGTCATTACAAAATCTAAACCTAATTTCCCCAGTACTAATTTCCCCCTACTGTTACTCACACCTTCTTGTCAACTGTCTGAAATGGGCCACTCTCATTACCACTTCAAAAGTTATTTTTCCTCCCTTGGTATCCCTTGGTAATTGAATTGTCTCGTTAGACTGACCTCACACTTGGTAAGGGAACTCCCATCCTTTCATGTATTTATACCTGCGCCTGTATTTTCCACTCCATGCATCTGATGAAGTGGGTTCTATCCCACGAAAGCTTATGCCCAAATAAATTTGTTAGTGTCTAAGGTGCCACAAGGACTCCTCATTGTTTTTGCTGATACAGACTAACATGGCTACCACTCTGAAACCTGTCAACATTTAGGGGGGGGTTTCTTAAGAAAAAAAATAAGTGAACTTAAAAAACCTGATATCCCAATGACTGCTCTTGAGCACTCTTTCTCCCCCTCCCCTTTCTACTACTCATCTTGAGATAACATAGTTAACATTTGTTAACAGGTACAAAATAGTGATATCTGAGGTACAGTTCCATTCTTCTATTCCATTAGGAATGAAGTATGGTAATAATATCCCTTCTTGACACTCTGTAAAGGCCACTGAATAACGTTAGTTGATAAATAAAGAAGATACTGCATCAGAAAAGATGGCAGCCACTATCCTCTTGTTGATGTCCAATAGAATATCTAGCAGAAGACGGCCAATTCTTGTCTTCAGCTGCCTGTGCATGTGTGCACACACACCAACCTGTTTCCACTGGCATCAGGGGGCCAAATCTTCATCATATGAATAGTCTGACTTCTTAAGTGGGACCAGTTGCATGAGTTAGGCAAGCTGCATTTGGTGAGTGAGAATTGCACTCTGTATATTAAGGCAGAATTTGACCCCAAACCCTACATTTATTACTTTTCCCCCCCTTCTGTGGCTATGTGGAAATACATTGCTTTCTTTTTTTCCATAGAATTCTTTGGGTTCCTTAAAGACTTCAGCGGAAGAATCCTCACATAGCTCTCTCTCAAGAGAGAGCGCCATTTGAGTCCAACAGCTACATACCAACAGCCATACTGGGTCAGACTAATGGTCCATCTAGTCCAGTATCCTGTCCTCCAACAGTGGCTGGTACCAGATACCAGGTCAAGATTCTGATTTATCCCCCGCATCCTCAACCATATTCAGGAGCTGTGAGAACAGGAAAGTGAATACTATTTTAATTAGGCGCACGTCATTTTCTTACTACCCTTCACTGAAGCAGGCAAAAAAAAAAAAAAAGAATTAGTTATGTAACACAGCAAATTGCCCCAAATCATTTGATATAATTGTAAACACTGTAGGAAATGTTGGCCCCGAACCAAATACTGCTCTCAGAGTTGTATGTGTGACTCCACAGCACTAATTAAAGATCAATCAAAACAGTATGTATACATCCTCGGGCAGAAAAAGAAGCCAGAAATAAACCCCCTAATAATAACCTTCCTCAACAATTTTCTTATTAGTTTTGAGGTCTCAAGAGTGTGCTATGCTTAATCTGATAACTGATCTTGCATTAATCAGAAAAATGAGCCATGTAGCAGCTGGGGGAAAAGTTAATCAATGCATAAAATTCAAAATATATCCAATCAATCTAAATTCCCTCCACTGCAGCAATTACTGAGTGAAATTCTATAACCTATATTATGCAAAGGTCAGACTATCATAGTAGGTCCTCCTGGCCTTAAAATCTATAAATAAACTATTCTTTTTATTCATTCACATTGCAAATCCTGTCATGATTTTGTCCTATTATAAATATACACTGTAAAATATTATAGAAAGGTAGTGTTTATGTTAATTATTTCCCCTTAAAAGAACAAGCAATTAAGAACTTAAAATGGATACAATTTTCAAAGGTGCCTAAGTGACTTAGGAGACTAAGTAAGATTTCAAGGAAACTTAGATTCGTAAGTTATTTTTGAAAATGGGACTTAAACCATTAAATTATTTAAACATTCTTGAATAATTTATTTGACACACTAATAATCTTTGAAAATTACAAGGAAAACTGAGCATGCAACACTTCTGACTGTGGGAACTACTTTGTGTATAATTACGCTCATCCAAGTAGTAAATTCTTTAAAAAACTTATTTCCAAAGGCTACAATAGTCTGAAATAAGGCATTTTTCTCCAGACACATATCAAAGTAGTACACATGCTGCCAGGCCAAAATGACCTGCATGGTAATTTAGTTGGAAAATACAATGAAGGTAACTCAAAAGGCTTGTAGGAAGAAAATGTTACGCATATTTTCTTTCTCCTTTGGAGTCCATTTATGACTATTCTCCCTGGCTCCTGTTTTCAAGTTCATCAATTTTCTGTTAATATGGATCTTCTACAACCAGAACAATGAAGTTTGTAGAAAAAAGACTAAATTGTTCTCTAGTGAACTTGGCTTGATCTGCTGAAACTATTCATCAGGGTTTTTTTGTTGGTTTTTTTTTTGTGTGGTCATGGTGTAATTTCTTTTGTAGTCTTCACAATAATTATCAAGTATCAGGGGGTAGCCGTGTTAGTCTGGATCTGCAGAAGTGACAAAGGGTCCTGTGGCACCTTATAGACTAACAGAGGTAGTCTATTTATGATAATTATCATAAATTTCTGCTGTCTTGTCTCATGTAACTTAATTAGGATTTCTGGTTTCTAGAGTAATCACTGTCACTAATTGGTCCATCAGCCCTCACAGAGAAAGCACCGATCACAACACATCAGATGTGTTGTTCTAGCCAGTCCTCCAACTACCCCCTGGCCAAGCTGTCAGTAGCACCGGACACTCGACTGACATAGCACACAGCACCCTAGAACCCCTGAGCGATCCGCCAACCGCATCCTCCCAAGCAGCTGGGATTACAGGCGCGTGCCACCACACCGGGATTCTAGAGTAATGCCTATGATAAATCCGATTTGGATATGGGTTAGTTGGCTAACACCATCTAAAATACTAGTCAATCTTTGTTCTCACTTCTTCCCTTTCCCATTTGGCTTCTTTCATCTGGGGGTTTTCTCCCTTTTTCTGATTTATTCTTTCTTTAGGTTTTTGTTTGCTTGTTTTCAATTTTCTTCCTTCAAGAATTAATCACATTAGAAAACAACACAATTCATCCACAACACACTATCAGTAGTATACAATTAATTTTAGATCTAATAGCTAATGGTTATAGGATTTACAAACTGGCTTCCAATGTACAGTTCTCTCTTAGTTTCTTTAGGTTGGTAAGCATTTACTTGTGTCCATAGCCCATTGACTTTTAAGGGGGCTATTCATGTGATTAATTTTTTGCCAATTTGTTTGTAAGTGTCCCACAATCAGGTCCTTGAGATAAATTAACTGTAATAATACTGATGACACAATTTCACCAGAAATCTGATTTGAAAAATGCTTGCCACTCGTATCCCTGACGTTAAGCTGCTGTCTTGTATTATGGTGCACTCCCAACTAAACTCTCTTGGTCCATGTTTATCCTTGATGTCTCTCAATGCACTTCAGTGGAGTTGCATCAAAGATGAATTCCATCCATTGTTGTATACCATCCTGGAACAGATAAGGAAGAAATCTGTATAGGTTGCCATATTATGATTTTCTTTTCTTTGTCTGTTTCTTAAGATGCCTAGAGGCACCTAAGGCATAAGACTGGGAGTTAGTAGACCAGAGTTCTCGTCCTAATTCTACCACTGTCTGGTGTGTGACCTACCTAGGCCAAGTCTCACCCTTTCTGTGCCTCATTTTCCCAATCCATAAAATGCAAGTAATTATGCTTACCTTTCTTTTAAGCACTTTGAGATCCATGAATGAAAAGTACTATATAAGAACTAATTATTATTAATGACTACAGGCACCTAAAATTAACTTCTGTTACAGTCTGAAGTTTTTCTTCTTTTTAACCCCATTTCACTTCTCTAAATACACCCACATGAGGTATTTTGTATCCTCTTATCTAATTCCTCTGAGGGAAGTGTTAAGGAGAACAACAGAATGAAGCTCAATCCTAAACAACAACAGCGAGTGTAGAGGAAGGAATGAAATGTATGTAAAATTTTTCAAATATCTAAGCGATTCCATATGTATATGGTCTAAAAGTATAATAAGATTATGACTGCTTGTGCAATTTTAAGTACTCAGTGTTTTGGCCTGGCTAAAACCCAAAAAACTTAGGTAAATCCCTGCAAAAAAAAAGGTGAAATTGTATGTATTGATTATTATTAGCTGTAGGAGTCCAAACATTTGAAAAAAGCATTCCCTCTACCCATATGAGGCAGTAGTTTAGCCATCAGAAACAGATTATGTGCACAATTATATGTTAGGGGCTGAATAGCATCCGGAGAGGAAGTTTGTTTATTCTTGCCATAGCAATGTTTTAGCTGTGTTTGAGTACTTTATTCAGATGTTTATCCACAGTTTATATAAGTGAATGTTTCTAAAAAAGATACATTTTATAGGAGCATGAGGTGTCAGTATTCTGGGTGGAGAAGAGCAATTTTATCCACTCGAATACCTGAACCCATACATACCGGCACTCCTCAAAGCAAAGGCTTGAGAATGTGGCATTTCATTTACCACAAAGAGTAGTAAGTGTCAAAATCTTTAGTTTTAACAATCTTAATTCACCATAAATGAGAGGGACTGCATATGCAAGCATCCTGGTAACTATTGCATGGGGATATGAAGCCACAGTCACCATAAGTTCAGAAAGGCCATTAATGAAGGTGAAGAAGCTACAGGGGCAAAACATAAAAGGATTCTCCTCCAGCCACTAAAATATTCCAGAAAGGTCTATGCAAACAATCCTGATATTCATGATGGCTTGACTCGCTCTTGAGGACCATCCACAATCTGGTGCAAGTTAGAGCAGCCCCAAGGCCAACACCAGGTGTCCTGATGGCTGCATTCCCTTTCCCACTCCCCACACATGTTGTTGTGCCTACAGAGAATCTGCTGCTAGGCATGTTAACTTGTGTATTAGCTTAGAATGATTTTCTTTTTGGAGGTTAGTTAGTCTTTTTATGATTTAGATAGTCAAACAGTTATAAAATGTGCACGTACAGAAACCAGACAGTTCTTCTTCGAGTGGTTGCTCATATCTATTCCAGTTAGGTGTGTGCGCGCGCGCGTGCACGGACGTCAGAAACTTTTACCCTAGCAGCTACCCGTCGGGCCGGCTGGGGAGCCCCCTGGAGTGGCGCCGAAATGGCGCTCTATATAGTACCCTGCCGGCCCGACCCCCCTCCAGTTCCTTCTTATCGCCCGTGACGGTTGTTGGAACAGTGGTTCTCTTGTTCGCAAGTGCTCCACTACTCCCTAGCTATCCGTTTGTTCTCATTGTATTTAGTGTAAATAGTTCTCATTGTTATAGTAATTAGAGTAGTTTAGTTGTAGTATTAGCAGTAGTTTCTTTCTGCTGTTACCGGGCTCCTCCCGAGCCCTCCGGGCATAGGGCATGCCTTCGCAGGGATTCAAGCTGTGTGGATCCTGTAACAGGCCCATGCCCACCGGAGACCCCCACAACTCCTGTCTTCGGTGTCTGGGTGAGTCTCACACAGCGGACAAGTGCAAGCTGTGTAAGTCCTTCAAGCCCCGCACCAGGAAGGACAGAGAGATCCGCTTAAGACAGTTGCTGATGGAGGCGGCACTCTGCCCCTCTCAAGGTGTGGGCTCTACCGTCTCGGTGCGCAGCGCACCGCCATCGGCGCCGGCTGCGGCACCGCAGAAGGACTCCCGCCTGCCTCGGGGCCGGGCGCCGTCGGGAACCCAGGGCCGTCCCCGGCACCGCTCCCTCTCTCCCGGACGCAAGGCACCGGACGTCGCTGCGGCACCACCCTGCCCCGCTGTCCCGGAGCATAGGAGCGTCAGTCCGCGCCCGCAGACACCCCCGTGCCCAGTCGTCATGGTCGCACCCTCGATGCCGGACACGTTCGAGGCTGCCAGGGGCTTGATTGAGATGACCGCGTCTCCCGTGCCGGCACCAATCCAGGCACAGCCCCCGGTTATCTCCAGAGGCAAGCCGACGCTCCTCGGACCGTCAGCTCAGCTACAGCCTCCTACACGCCGCTCGAAGTCCCGGCGCCGTTCGGAGTCCCGGCACTGGCTGGTGTATCGGTCTGACTCACGACGCCGGTTGGACTCGCAGCACGGGTCTCGCAGCTTGGAACCTCAGAGCCGCTCACGCTCGAGGTCCTCCTGGTCTCCCAGATCATGGTCCCGCTCGGTGTCCAGGATGAGCGCGACGCCTTCCCGGCACCGCTCTCCACCTCGGGCTCGACCCTCGGCGGAGACTACACGCCGAAGCCCATCCACGCGCCGAGAATCGCCTCCTCGGCGTCAAGGCCTGCCGCACCGGTCTCAATCCCCATGGCACCGGGACTCTCCACGGTGACGGGACTCTCCTCGTCGCCAGCCCGAACGACACCAAGGGCTCTCACCGCGGTACCGAAACTCTCCGCGTCGAGATGCACCCCCACGGCACCGGGACACCCCGCACCGGGACACGTCCCCATGACACCGGGACACCCCACGCCGAGACTGGTCCCCACGCCGGGACACTCCGCGCCGAGACTCCTCCTCACGGCACCGAGACACCTCGCGCCGGGAATTGTCCCCACGGCACCGGGGCTCTCCGCGCCGAGACTCGCCTCCACGGCACCAGGGCTCTCCGCGCCGAGACTCGCCTCCACGGCACCGGGGCTCTCCGCGCCGAGACTCGCCTCCACGGCACCGGGGCTCTCCGTACCGAGATTCGTCTCCACGGCACCGGGACACTCTGCGCCGAGACTCGTCTCCATGGCACCGGGACACCCCACGCTGGGACACCCCGCGCAGGGACCCATCCCCGCGGCGCCGATCCCCAAGGCACCGCGAGTCTCCACGGTACCGTGATGAGAGGGTGCGGTACCGCTCCTGGTCCCGATCGAGGTCACGTGATCTACATGCTGCACGCTTTAGACCTTCCAGGGACCACCCTACGTCACGCACCGCCCCTCTTGGCCGTCCCGGGAACCGTCGTCTACCAGCTCGGCTGGGCCCTCAAAGACACCCGAGGCAACCCCACTGGTCCCAGTGCAAGACCTGCCGGCTGCCTGGCAGCCCCAGTGGCCGTTCTGGACACCCTGGGCGTACCATGAGGCCCAAGGTGCACCTCTGCCCCCCCGCCCGCTGGTACGAACCCACCCTCCAGTGGCGACCATCTCCCGCCCACCGGCTGAGGAGTCTGCACCCGGCGACACAACCTCGGGACAAAGGGCGGCGTCTCCCTCGCCTCAGCAGCAACCCACCCTAGAGCGGGACGACGTGCCTGAGCCTCCCCTCCCTCTCACAACCTCCTCCTCCTCACCCGATGAAGCCGTAGCGGGGACATCATCATCTGCGCCTCCGCCTATGGATTTTAAGGTCCTGCAACAGCTACTCCGGAGGGTGGCTCTTAGCATGAACCTGTCCATAGAGGAGGTGGCGGAGGAGAAGGACGACCCGATGGTGGATGAAATTCTGAAGCCAGAGGGTCCCTCCAGAGTCGCTTTGCCGATGAACAAAACCATCCGCGGCAATGCTAGGGCACTCTGGCAAACCCCTTCCTCTATCCCCCCAACACCTAGAGGGGTGGAGAGGAAATACTTTGTTCCAAACAAGGGGTTTGAGTATCTCTTCACCCATCCTGCACCTTGTTCCCTCGTGGTGGACGCTGTCAACGCCAAGGAGAGGCACGGGCAGCAAGGCCCAGCTCCCAAATCGAAGGACTCCAAACGCCTTGACCTCTTTGGGAGAAAGGTATACTCCACCGCCGGACTTTCCCTAAGGATCGCCAACCAACTAGCGATCCTTAGTAGGTATGCCCACAACACCTGGTCAGCCGTAAAGAAGTTTGAGGACCAGCTTACACCCGAGTCCCAAACGGAATTTAAAGCCATGGCTGACGAGGGCAAATTGGTGGCCCGTACCTCCCTACAAGGTGCCCTGGACTCGGCTGATGCGGCAGCCCGAACGCTGGCAACGGGCATTTCCATGAGAAGGAGCGCATGGCTGCAGTCATCGGGTTTGCCAGCGGAGGTCCAGAACACCATCCAGGACCTCCCCTTTGATGGCAAGGGTCTGTTCGCCGATCTGACGGACTCACGCCTGCATAACCTCAAGCACACAAGAAACACCATCAAGTCCTTAGGGATGCATACCGTGGCGACGCTCAGGAAGCCATTCAAACCCCAGCCATTCCAACAGCGCTCCTTCCCTCCTCGACCACGTCAGGACTTCTCCCGACGTAGAACCAGCTTTGGTCGCCGTAGGCCTAACCGCCCACCCCAAGGGCAAAACAGAGGCCAACAGAAAACATCTCAGGGCGCTAAGCGTCCATTTTGATGGGACTTTCGAGGACAGCCTACCTTTCCCGCACAGTCCTGCCTCTCTACCTTTTCTGGATCGTCTGTCCCGATTCTACCATGCCTGGTCCCGTATTACATCAGACCGGTGGGTCCTCCGGATGGTAGAAGCGGGATATTCTATCCACTTCCACTCTACCCCTCCTCCCCACGCCCCCTCTCCATCCCTCTTCAGGGACCCTTCTCACGAGCAACTTCTCTATCAAGAGGTACAAGCGCTCCTCGAACTCGGAGCGGTGGAGGAGGTGCCTCACAAGTTCAGGGGAAAGGGTTTCTACTCCCGCTACTTCCTTGTCCCCAAGGCCAAGGGGGGTCTACGACCCATTCTGGACCTCAGGAACCTCAACAAATACATCGTCAACCTGAAGTTCCGCATGGTCTCCCTGGCCACCATCATCCCTTCCCTGGACCCCGGGGACTGGTATGCCGCCCTCGATATGAAAGATGCATATTTCCATATCTCCATTACGCCGACTCACAGACGATTCCTCCAGTTCGTCGTTTGCAAGACACACTTCCAGTTCACAGCGCTCCCTTTCGGCCTGTGCACGGCCCCCCGTGTCTTTACAAAATGCATGGCAGTAGTAGCCGCGTTTCTTCGCCGCAACCACATTCACGTGTTCCCGTACCTCGACGACTGGCTAGTGCGAGGCCGGTCCCGTCAACAGGTGCAAATGCACGTGCAGATGATCAGGGACACCTTCTCTCATGTTGGTATCATCCTAAACACCAGCAAGTCAGTGCTGGAACCGACTCAGTCCATCCAGTTCATCGGAGCGGTCCTCGACGCAACCAGAGCTCGGGCGTTCCTCCCAGAGGCTTGTCGCCTCGCCATCGTGGACTTGATCACTTCGCTCCGTCGGTTCCCGACCACCACCGCAAGGCAATGCCTTCAGCTGCTGGGTCACATGGCGTCCTGCACGTACGTGGTCCAACATGCCCGCTTACGACTTCCTCCACTGTAAGCGTGGCTGGCTTCTGTCTATCGACCCAACCGAGACAGGTTGGACATGGTCGTCACAATTCCGCCTCACACATTGAACTCCCTGTCGTGGTGGCTAGACCCACTGACGTTACGCGAAGGAGTCCCCTTTCAGCCTCTCCTTCCCACGCTAACTCTAGTAACAGATGCATCGGCGCTGGGTTGGGGTGCACATCTCGGGCAACTAACAACGCAGGGCATGTGGCTACAGCACGAGCTCGATCTCATCAATATCAAGGAGCTCAGGGCTATTCGTCTAGCATGCCAAGCGTTCCTGGCTCACCTACAAGGCCGCTGCGTCGAGGTTCTCACGGACAATACAACTGCCATGTACTACCTGAACAAGCAGGGCGGGGCTCGATCATCACCGCTGTGCCGCAAAGCCCTTCTGCTGTGGGACCTCTGCTTGACCCACTCCGTCTCTCTCCAGGCGTCTTACCTCCCTGGAGTCCAGAATGTCCTGGCAGACCAGTTGAGCAGACGCTTCCTGGTCCACGAATGGTCCATACGCCCAGACGTGATCCATTCAATCTTCCGCACCTGGGGCTTTCCCCAGCTCGACCTGTTTGCCTCTCGAACCAACAGGAAGTGCCCGAGTTTCTGCTCCTTCAGAGGACACGGCTCGGGCTCCCTTGCGGACGCTTTCACGATCTCGTGGTCACGTCATCTCCTTTACGCGTTCCCGCCTTTCCCGCTACTCCACAAGGTCATCCTGAAGATTCGCAGGGACAAGGCAGACGTCATTCTGATGGCCCCTGCCTGGGCACGACAGTGCTGGTACCCGACCCTGATGGACCTGTCAATACAGCCCCCCATTCCTCTCCCGATCAGCCACGATCTCATCTCCCAAGATCACGGTCGTCTTCTCCACCCAGACCTCCACTCGTTGCATCTGACAGCGTGGAGACTTCATGGCTGAACCGGTCGGAGATGGCTTGCTCGGATCCAGTTAGACGAGTGCTCCTTGAGAGCCGTAAGCCCTCCACAAGGCTTACGTATGAGGCAAAGTGGAAGAGGTTCTCTCTCTGGTGCGCTCAACAGCACATATCTTCACACCTTGCCTCCGTGCCGTCTATTCTGGACTACGTGTTACATCTCAAGGATAACCACCTTGCACTTGGATCCCTGAAGGTCCACCTTGCGGCCATCTCGGCTTTTCATCCAGGGTCAGAGGGCCACTCAATATTCGCGCACCCCATGGTGCGTCGCTTCCTCAAGGGCCTGGAAAAGGTTCATCCTTCAATAAAGCCACCTGTTCCAGCATGGGACCTCAATCTCGTCCTCTCTCGACTTACAGGCCCTCCTTTTGAGCCAATGGCCTCCTGCTCCCTCCTCTATCTGTCGTGGAAGGTCGCCTTTCTAGTGGCTATCACATCAGCCAGAAGGGTATCCGAGCTGAAGGCTCTCCTATGTGACCCTCCGTATACCATCTTCCATAAGGACAAGGTCCAGCTTCGACCCCATCCGTCCTTCCTCCCAAAGGTGGTCTCGCCCTTCCACATGTCACAAGACATTTTTCTACCTGTCTTCTTCCCTAAGCCACACGCCAACTCCAAAGAGCAATGGCTACATTCATTGGATGTCAGAAGGGCACTCGCCTTCTACATTGAACGCACAAGGCCGTTCCGTAAGACATCCCAGCTGTTCGTCGCCCTCGCAGAACGCTCGAAAGGCGCTCCGGTCTCTTCGCAGCGCATATCGTCATGGATTACAGCCTGCGTCCGTGCCTGCTACGACCTGGCGAGGGTGCCCATGCCAGCGGTCACAGCCCACTCTACGAGAGCGCAAGCTTCCTCGGCGGCTTTCCTGGCCAACATTCCCCTTCAGGAAATCTGCAGGGCCGCAACCTGGGCTTCGGTGCACACCTTTACGTCGCACTACGCCATCAACCGTCATTCCCGTAATGACGCGGCTTTTGGTAGGGCTATCCTACAAGCTGTTTTTCTGTAACTCTGAACCCGCCTCCAAGGTAAGGCTTGGGAATCACCTAACTGGAATAGATATGAGCAACCACTCGAAGAAGAAGAAAAGGTTACTCACCTTAGTAACCGGTGTTCTTCGAGATGTGTTGCTCATATCTATTCCATCCCCCCCACCTTCCCCACTGTCGGAGTAGCCGGCAAGAAGGAACTGGAGGGGGGTCGGGCCGGCAGGGTACTATATAGAGCACCATTTCGGCGCCACTCCAGGGGGCTCCCCAGCCAGCCCGACGGGTAGCTGCTAGGGTAAGTTTCCGACGTCCGTGCACGCGCGCGCACACCTAACTGGAATAGATATGAGCAACACATCTCGAAGAACACCGGTTACTAAGGTGAGTAACCTTTTCTTCAGTAGCAGTCTTCTTGTTTACCAAACCTAGGCCTTAATCCTATAAAACATGAACAAATGTGAGTAACATTAGTCATTGGAGCAGACTCAGTGAACTTCAGGGGAATACTCATATACATAAAGTTCCTCATCTGTATTCTCTCACACTCTGTCTAATGCAGCTCAGTTTGCAGCCCACTTTAACGGGAAGGGAACTGTCTGTAATTCAGGGAACACGTCTGTGCATTGTTTCAACCTAGGAGTCAGTTAATTGAAATTTGCCCTGTGTTCCTGTGATAAATAAAGTAGGGGATAGTTCCCTTTGATGGACACCCAGCCAGCCAATTAGCTGTAAAATCCCTCTTGGTAGCTCTTCTTTACTTGCTTTACCTGTAAAGGGTTAAAAAGTCCCCCAGGTAAAGAAAAAAAAGTGGGCACCTGACCAAAAGAGCCAATGGGAAGGTAGATTGTGGATTAACAGACTGTGTTAATGTTCTTAGAAACTTGTAAATAGTTTCTTTCTTTTTACCTCTTTTGTACTTGTCCATTTGACACATATTGCATTTTTCCTGTAGATTTCAATGGAGATGAAATTTATATGGCTGGCTTTGTTTCCTCTTATTTTTGTCCAAAAGCACCAGTATTATATGGATGTCAGCAATCATCACAGCCCACAGAATTGTGTGTGTTGGCTGAGGAGCAGAAAAAATGGAGAATCAATTATTGTTTATATTTTGCAGGATTTAAAATGCATGTTGCATTGAGATGGGAGCAATGGAAACTTTATTTAACATGACAAAGGCTAAATGGGAAAGTTTGTCCTATTTACATGTAACCTTTCTGCCCATCAGAGTTGGCAGCAACAAGGGCCGGGTTCAGTATCTAGGGGTTCCTTTTCAATAACACAAGGCAAAACTGTCTCGAGCCCCCACCCAGTGACCTGGGACAATTACATACCACCCCCCTGGGCACCTCTAAGAGGCAATACTTCCCCTCTCGCAAGCACAGAGTCTGAGTGTAGTAAAAGCCTTTTAATAAAGGAGGGAAACAATGCGGCATTATGTGGGGAAAAACCACAAACAGGATTCATAACACAAATCATGAGCAAAAGACCCACCCCCACGTAAGTTTGGCAGTGTCCTTTTCCCCTCAGGGTCTTAAGTCCAGCAACCCAACAGTCACCCCACCCACCGTTTCTGTCCTTGGTCAGTGCAGCCCCCAGAGTTCAGAAGTTCATCTGCAGGGTTTACCTCCCAGCCTGAGTGGAAGTGGGGGAGAGGTATCGGGGCACCTTACGTGCTCCACTGCTCGGGTCGACGGCTGATTGCCACGCCTCTCCAAAGGGTTCTGCTGCAGTCTTCACCGCCAGCTGCGCCTCTCCACCAGCCATCCTGCTGGTCACACCTCTCTGCTAGCCGTTCACCAATATGTCTTCAGGCCCCCCCCACTTAACACAGCTCTTAGTAACTTCAGCTCTCAGTGATTTCACTGTTAGTAGGGGAGCCTCAGTGCTGGTGCACTCAGAACCACTAGCCCAATGTAGGTTTAATGCTTAGACCTAGATATCAGTGATTTCAGCTCTGCACCATGTAATAAAAGACTCCTAATGGAGTCAAAATTAGCTCTGCTAGTACACCATGGAGAGAGGCAGGGTCAACATGGTGTTTAGGGCCCTCAGAAGAGTACTCCCACTACCAGGTACACATACCTATCCCCAGCTTTTCTCAATTCACTGGGCTTTGGAACCCATGTCCCTTGCCTAGCGAGTGCTACTTAGTTGAGAGCGAGTCCCTCCGTCATAAAATGCCAAGTACAGTTCTACTGTCCTTGATTCACATAATCAGGATAACAACACTTTATTACTCCTGCCCCAATAACAAAGAGACTGGGGATCCCACAGCATCCAAAGTGACCATTTGGGCAAGCAGTCCCATCATGCTAGGCAGGGTGGGTGTGCCCATGCAACGGAGATCAGCCCCTGAAGTCCTTTTCCACAGCTCATCACCAGATGTCATTCTGACTCTGCTTACATCAACTATTAAAGTAGAACAACAGAAATAGTCAATGTGGAGATTAGAATTAATGGCTTTTTCTAGCAGAAAGAAACATGGACACTTATTAGAACAGAGGTCCCCAAAGCATATGGGGTGCATGAAGGAATGCTCGGGGGGTGGCAGAGCCTGGGTCAGCCCCCACGGGGCATGGAGCACCACCCAATCCCACTCCGCTCCCAGCTCTGCTCCAGCCCTTCCCCCAGCCACGGCCCCAGTTCCCAGCCCCACACCAGGTTCTGCCACCAGTCTCGGCCCCCAACCATGGCCAGCTGCAGCTCCGTCCACGGCCCTGCCCCCAGCCTTGGCCCCTGGCCATGGCTCCATTCCCGGCCTCAGCCCTGCTCCCAGCCTCAGACCTGCCCCCCGCTGTGGCCCCAGCCTTGGCCCTCTTGCTCCTATCTGTGTCCCTTCCCCCTCCCCTGGGAGCCACAGCCCAGATCCCGGCCCCGGCTGCAGGGAGGTGCGGACAGAGGTAAGGGGAAGGCATGACCCTGAAAAGTTTGGGGACTATTGTATTAGAAAGACAGAAGCAAAGGGAAGAAGACAGAAACCTTTAAGTAAACTAATACTAATTAAGGGGGAAAGGCATAAAATTTGAATTTTTTGAGGGTATCCTTAATAATTAGCATAAGAAAGAATAATAAGAAAGAAACCTTAATAATTAGCATTCAAAAATGTACTAATCTAATAGTACAGAAACTCCCTCTAGTTTTGACAGTATTCCTTTACTTGTGTAATACAAATGCTTTGTAAGTATAACTACATATAGTGACAGTTAAGGTTGCATTAGGACCTATCCCACCCAAGCAAACCCTAAATACAGGCAAGTAAGAGGTTAAGGGAAAAGTTGACTGCATTTTTTGCCACCTTCATATTGCCTCTAATGCTGTCACACACTCCAGAAAGTTTTCATGTTCATTTCCACCAATTCTAAAAAGCAGTATAGACACCGCAAAATCATCAAAGTTGAGCCATCACAGAAAGCCTTAACTATGACTGCAGAAACATTAAGGCAGAACAACTTTTCAGATGAGTGGACTGTGACTGCCTCATACGTTAATTGTAGCAACAGACTGATGCATCTAACAGCACATAATGGTGACAGTCAGATATGCTGATCTGATGGTATAAGACCATCTGAGGCACATCTGACTGCCACACAGTCCATTCATTTGGGATATAACGGCTAGCTTCTTTGAGAACTAGCCCCTAGAGGAAGTCTTCACAAACACTTTCTGAATGGCCAGTCATTAGCAAAACAGCAGAATTTTTCTTTTTTAAGAAAACCCTCTACAAACATATGCTACCTATTTATAACTGATGTCTGAATCAGCACATGAAGGAGCAACAGGTGGAACAAAGCACAGACCTTAAAGTATTTCAGATTTCTTCAAAAAAGGGGTCCAAAGAAAGGGACATAAGAACAGCCAGACTGGGTCAACCCAATGGTCGTCTCTGACAGTGGCCAGTGTCAGATGCGTCAGAGGGAATGAACAGCACAGGGCAGTTTTGAGAGATCTGTCCAGTCCCAGCATCTGGTAAGTAAGAGGTTTAGGGACACCTCAAGAAGGGAGTTGCTTCCCTAATCATCTTGGCTAATGGCCATTGAGGGACCTATCCTCCATGAACTTATCTAATTCTTTTTTGAACTGTTATAGTCTTGGCCTTCACAACATCCCCTGGCAAAGAATTCCACAGGTTGACTGTGCGATGTGTGAAGTACTGCCTTTTGTTTTTTTAAACCTGCTGCCTATTAATTTCTTTGGGTGACCCCTAGTTCTTGTGTTTATGTGAAGGGGTAAATAACACTTCCCAATTCAATTTCTCTGCTCCATTCATGATTTTATAGACCTCTAGCATGTCCTTCCTTAGTCGTCTCTTTTCCTATCAGAACTGTCCCCCTCTTTTTAATCTCTCCTCATATGAGAGCTGTTCCATACCCTAAGAAGTTTTGTTGCCCTTCTCTGCAAATTCTGCAATTCTAATATATTTTTTCTGAGATGGGGAGACCAGAACTGCACTCAGTATTCAAGGTGTGGGTGTACCATGGATTTATCTAGTGGCATTATAATACTTTGTTTTATTATCTATCCTTTTCCTAATGGTTCTTAACATTCTGTTAGCTTTTTTGACTGCCACTGCATGTTGAGCGAATGTTTTCAGAGAACTATCCACAAGGACTGTAAGGTCTGTTGCTTGAATGGTAACAGCTAATTTAGACCCCTTTATTTTGTATAGTTGAGATTATTTTTCCCCACCATGCATTCCTTTGCACTTATCAACATTGAATTTCATCTGTCATTTTGTCACCCAGTCACCCATTTTAGTGAGATCCCTTTGTAACTCTCCACAGTCTGCTTTGGATTTAACTATCTTGAGTAGTTTTGTGCCATTTGCAAATTTTGGCACCTCACTGTTAAATTTACCCCTTTTCCAGATCATTAATGAATATGTTGAACAGCACAGGTCTCACACTCTTATAAAATGAAACCCGCAATGCAAAGTCAGCTATGGTGCTACTGCTGCACCATAATAAAGTGATCCAAATTAGCTGACTCCTGAATATAATAAAGAACAGTTTTGTATTGTTTTTAAATCATACAGAGGGGATTGGCCAAAACACTTGAGCAGTTGACTCCATTACTAAAATGGCTCTACACTAAAATGACTTAATGTTTGAAAAGTATTTGCCAGTTTGAAGTCAGTGGCACTTAAGCATGTGCTTAGCTTTGAGTAGGTGCTTTGCTGAATAGGGATGGACATAAGCATGTACTTAAATGCCGGGTTAGCCTTAAAATAGAATGAAAATGATTAAGTTTATTTAGATTTGGGCCTGAACCAAAACCCTGCATCTAACTTTGTATGTGTTCAAAATCTGAATCCCAGTCTGTTGACTTGCATGGAACAATGTCCATTTATACCAGCTGAGGCTCTGACCCAAATAATGCAGTACAATAAAAGCTGATTTTTTGATGTTGCCCTGTGTATATCTGTTTAGATTTTTTTTAATTAGTCCCAGTGAGCTGGTACAAATGTACTGTATTTTAAGCTTTTTGGGTCTACAGCAAGGATGAACTTTCTTTCAAAAGAATAAATAAAAAAATCTTAGATTATATGTTTCTGTTGCAAAGACGTATAACATCCCCAAAATAATGTTATTGAATAGTACTATTTTTAGTAAGCCATTGAAATAATAATTTAAATATAATTTAAAAATAATTTTAAAAAGCATTCTTTCACTGGACAAATTGTAGGGGGTCAAGGATTTCCTGTACAAGATTACATATAAAATCATCCTCTGCTTTCAGGAGATGCCCACAAAACAAAACACCATAGAGACAGGTCACAAAAGAACAAGACACTTCTATCTAAAATATATTTTAAAAATAGGATTTGAGATTTCTTAACTTTTTATCAAAGATGATGTCTTTGTAGCTTGTGTCTGTTCCCTTCTTCTTCAGGTTCAAAAGACCCAGGCCCAACCCATCTCCTGTTGAAGTCAGTGGCAGTCCTTTAATTGTTCAATGTACATTGTTGAAGCTGTGAAACACCTGATGCTAAAAACATATACCTCTTGAAATTCTGCATAATGAGTGCAGCTGGTTTAATCATTAATTACAGATAATGTTAATTGAGAATTCGGTACTAATTCTGTTCCTGAATATTCAGGAACTGATTGTGACTTCTAACTTTATTTTCAACTATTATATGGGTAGTTTGGACAGAAAGTTTTCAATATGGCTTTTTTTGTGAACTGTCCAATTCACCTAATTTTCATTCCATATTTGTGGAGTGTGATTGGTCACCAAAGTCAAAAGGCATTACCTCTGCTCTGAGTGGCTCACTGGAATGTTTTAAATCACAGAGTAATGAATGATGAATAGCAAATAATAAGGTTGCACTTAGAAGAAATCCAAGAATATTATAGGCATTAAAGCATTAAACCATAAGTATTGGAAATGCACAGTTAAGGTTATTTTGGTCCCTTAACACTGCCATGATGCTATGCAATGATTAAATATAATTACAATTAAGGTATGTTAGTGTATTGGTCCCAGATTAGATGGAAGTGATCTGTAAAGATGCATTAAAAGGTTTTTTCATATTTTTCACTTTCATGTGTCATTACTACAAAACACTCTTCACCCTGAAGTTACTGATAAGTATTCTCAACTATAATTCCATTTTAACACAGTAGTTTTGTCTTGGAATTTCCTTGGGTGTAGTTTTTAATTAAATTTGTACATAAACTCTGAAAATGAAAACCCAAGAGAATATCCTCCGGAGATATTTCTAATGATTTGATGCTATGTAGTATCAACCTTAAATCATTGTTTAATATTCACTTTTGAAGGCATATTCGACAACAACAGCACAGAGTAGTTGAAGTGCGCAGGTGACTCACACCCTTAATTTGGAACTGAGGGCTTGTCTAGGACTTAGTACCCGGCAAGGACATCAAAGCACACTATGGAACTTTTATTGTGTTAAGCAGCAGGGTTCACGTGACCACTTAGGATATGACAGGCTGGTTTGCTGTAGATTGACATCCCAGCTTGCTGCACACTTTGAGCTTGTCTATATGGAGAATGACTTAGTGGCCTAGAGGTCAGTTTTAGTGAGACATGTGCTATGTGAAAGGTGTAGGGGAATCCCGGTCCCTGAATCCCATGTCTCTGTGCTTTAAGGTCTTTCCCTGTGATCCTGCCTCAGTTCCCTGAGCAGTAGAGCCAAGGCAGCAGGGCTATGAGGGAGACTTTCAAGTACTGATGCCCAAAGAAAAGAGAGCATAAGAACCTTTGGAGTTTGCAGCTCCTGGAACGCTGGACTGAGCCACTAGGGGACCTACCCTATGGCCTACAACAATAGCTCCAGCACCTCTGGACACCATTTCCCAGACAGTTAGAGTCTGGGGTGGATACAGCATAGACTGAAAACTCCTACAAAAGCTACTAGGGAGGCTTCTGATGGGGTGCTTTATACAAACAGTTTGCCAAGCCAACAAAGAGTCAGGACTGCTCAGTCCTTCAGTGGGAGGAGACAGCCTGACACCTAGCCCCTTTGTCTCTGATTGGTTTCCATTTTGGCTGTTTGAGTTTGAAGCGGAGAGAGAAGCAGAAGAGCCTCGTGAGACTCTGATTCACTCCCACTCCCCACAAAGAACCATTAAAGACAAGTGACTGTTGGGTCAAATAATCTACTAGTGAGAATTTGACATATGTACTATCTCTCTCATGCCACTGACTCATTATAACCAATAGTATTGCTGTATGCAAATTAGCTATACATGAGTGTGTGTGTGTGGGGGGGGCTGATTGGTTGAGTTACTTCTGATGTCACAATGGCCCCACTTAAGAATTTCTTGAGCTATTGATCTAAACCTGTCTGTAGTCTATTTAATCATAACTACTAGATACAATAATTGTTAAAAACTTGGCTTGATTTCTTCAGATGTAGCCTCTGCATAATATTTCAATTAATTTAACTATATGGAAAGCTTGAAGCTCCTGTTTTATTCCATTTCTTAGACCACAGGCCTTTATCCTCTGACCCCACTGAGGAGTACCAAAAGAAACTGCACCATCTGCTCCAGAAACTCCAGAAACTCCCTGGAAAAGCACAAGAACAAATTTGTACAGACACGTGCCTAGAACCCCGACCAGGTACATTCTATCTGCTACCCAAGATCCATAAACCTGGTAATCCTGGACGCCCCATTATCTCAGGCATTGGCACCCTAACAGCAGGATTTTCTGGCTATGTAGACTCTCTCCTCAGGCCCTATGCTACCAGCACTCCCAGCTATCTTCGCGACACCACTGACTTCCTGAGGAAACTACAATCCATCGGTGATCTTCCAGACAACACCATCCTGGCCACTATGGATGTAGAAGCCCTCTACACTAACATTCCACACAACAATGGACTACAAGCTGTCAGGAACAGTATCCCCGATACTACCACGGCTAACCTGGTGGCCGAACTTTGTGATTTTGTCCTCACCCACAACTATTTCACATTTGGGGACAATATTTACCTTCAAGTCAGTGGCACTGCTATGGGTACCCGTATGGCCCCACAGTATGCCAACATTTTTATGGCTGACTTAGAACAACGCTTCCTCAGCTCTCGTCACCTAACACCCCTACTCTACTTGCGCTACATTGATGATATCTTCATCATTTGGACCCATGGAAAAGAAGCCCTTGAGGAATTCCACCATGATTTCAACAATTTCCATCCCACCATCAACCTCAGCCTAGACCAGTCCACACAAGCGGTCCATTTCCTAGACACCACTGTGCTAATAAGTGATGGTCACATTAACACCACCCTATACCGGAAACCTACTGACCGCTATACTTACCTACATGCTTCCAGCTTCCATCCTGGACACACCACACGATCCATTGTTTACAGCCAAGCTCTAAGATACAACCGCATTTGCTCCAATCCCTCAGACAGAGACAAACACCTACAAGATCTCTATCAAGCATTCTTACAACTACAATACCCACCTGCTGAAGTGAAAAAACAGATTGACAGGGCCAAAAGAGTACCCAGGAGTCACCTACTACAAGACAGGCCCAAAAAAGAAAATAACAGAACACCACTAGCCGTCACCTTTAGCCCCCAACTAAAACCTCTCCAGCGCATCATCAAAGATCTACAATCTATCCTAAAAGATGATCCCTCACTCTCACAGATCTTGGAGGACAGACCAATCCTTGCTTACAGACAGCCCCCCAACCTGAAGCAAATACTCACCAGCAACCACACACCATACAACAAAAACACCAACCCAGGAACCTATCCGTGCAACAAAGCCTGATGCCAACTCTGTCAACATATCGATTCAAGTGATACCATCACAGGGCCTAATCACATCCACCACGCCATCAGGGGCTCATTCACCTGCACATCTACCAATGTGATATATGCCATCATGTGCCAGCAATGCCCCTCTGCCATGTACATTGGCCAAACCGGACAGTCTCTACGCAAAAGAATAAATGGACATAAATCTGACATCAGGAATCATAACATTCAAAAACCAGTAGGAGAACACTTCAACCTCCCTAATCACTCAGTGACAGACTTGAGGATAGCAGTGTTGCGACAGATTAACTCCAAAAGCAGACTTCAAAGAGAAACTATTGAACTCGAATTGATATGCAAACTAGATTGCATTGCCTCCGGATTAAATAGAGATTTGGAATGGCTCGGCCATTACGTTAATTGAATCTATTTCCCTTAAGTTAACGATCCTCATTCACACCTGTGTGACCATCTTGTTTATCACTTCAAAGGTTTTTCTTCCCCTGCTGTTATGGTTCCTCTCAACTCATTAGCCTCTTAAGGTTGGTCTATGCACCTCGACCTTATCATGTTTCTCTGACTGTATAAATATCTGTCTACTGTATGTTTCATTCCATGCATCCGATGAAGTGGGTATTAACCCACGAAAGCTTATGCTGAAATAAATTTGTTAGTCTCTAAGGTGCTACAAGTTTTTCTTTCTTATTTTCGTTTTGCTGACACAGACTAACACGGCTACTACACTGAAACCTATCATAAATGATAGAGAATCCCTGCTTTGAGTGCAAAATTGAACTCTGCCTTCTGACATTCTGTATGGAGTCTTGATATCACTTCCATGATCTATAGCTCTAGTGCTGGTGATAGAGAGCCTGGAAGAAGGAGGAGCTGGAAAGACAGACTTCTTGCCTTGAGCAAGTCAAAGCCATTTTTCTCCTTTTGGAGTATATAGTCTATACACACATTCATTTTTTGAATTTTTGTGCCTGGTCTATTTGTTTTTATTTTGATCACTCTCTCTTGCACTTAATAATCACATTGTGCAATAAAACCACCAAAACACTGTGTTCCCTGCAAGTCTGGATACAGAGTTATTTACCACCTTCCAGCCCTCATCACACCAGGAACTCTGGCAGGCACACAAATCTTTTGAGGGAAGATTGTTAGTACTATATAGTTTTATTTATCTGGACCTCCGACACAGAATGAGCTATTTCATGCTTCATTCTATCACTTGAGGGTTTTTTCATTTAACGATTGCTGTGTTTCTTGGTTAATAAATCGCAAACCTGATAGCTGAATCTTCTGCTTCTGTTGCCAATGAGAGCAGACATAAAATTAAAATAGAAAAGATGAAGTAGTGTTTGCATATAAAGAATGGAACTTAATTTTTGTCCCTGCTTGTTTTCAATTTGTTTCTGCAATTGACTGACTTACAGAAGCTATGAGAAAATTGCAAGACTTCCTTTTTGGGCATCTGAGATTAACTATTTCACTCTGTGCATGTGTACATGGGTAACTTTCAGGATTAGGGACTTGATCATACTCTTATTAAATTCAAATCTACTATTGACTTTAATGGTGCAGAAGCAGACCTTGGGTCTGTGGATTGAAAACACTCTGCAGAAGGGACCTCATCTTTGTATTTGAACCATACAGCACTACAGCCACCTATGGTATTATATAAACAATCTTCTAGGAGGTTGTGACCATCCCTCCCTGTCAGTCTCAGAGGGAGGCCACGCCCCCTCTCTCTCTCATGCCCCTGTCAAGCTACCGGTTACTGGGGAATTAGCAATCTCGGAGGCCCTGGCTCTTGAGGCAGGGCCAAGCAGACCGGAGCCCTGGCTTTCAGGCAGGGCAGAGAACCAAACAGTCTATCACCTGACATCCTAACTCAGGCAGAGAAATGCAGGTCTCTTGAGGATCCAGCTGAAACACACTGACCAGGATTCTAGCCATACAACTGGACCATACAACTGGACTACGGTCTGGTGTCCCTGGACTACTTCCTACAACCCCCTCACTGGGTACTTTGGCTCCATGGGTGTCCTCCATCTCTTCAGGGTATGCAGCTAGCAGTGTCCTTGCCAGCTGGCAGCTACGGCAGTCTCTCTGGGTCCTCGGTGTTCAAGTCCCACTCCCAGCAGCGAGTGGGAGGCATCTGTGTCCTTTAGCAGCTGCAGGCCCTGCTTTTTATCTTCTTGCCCTACCCCTCTGCTTTCTGCGAGGTGAGTGTGGCTGTCCTAGCTGTGCCCACCAGGGGGTGGGCAGTGGTTCCTCTCTGTCAGTCTTAGAGGGAGGCCATGCCCCCTTGGGTGTGAACACTAAGCATTTGGGGCTTCATCCTGCAAGGAGCTAAGCGCTCTGCTTTTGATCTAACAAAGCACTTAAACATCTGCTTAACTTTAAGCATCTTCTTAGTCCTTACTGGGCCTACTCATATATTTTAAGTAGCTGCTTACGTGCTTTGTTGGATCAGGAGCAGAGTATTCAGCACCTTACAGGATTGAGCTCTTGTATAACACTTTTAATCTACGCTCTCAAAGCACTTTACAAAGGTGAGGAAAGAGAATTTTCTAAAATAATAATATATTGCTTTTCTCTTACATTGTTTTGGTCAAATGGTTGTGAATTTACTATTGCTTTAATATCCAGTGTTCCCAATGTATCTATCTTTCAAAGCCAATAACGAAAAAGTAGTAGTATAGACTAGTTCCACAGACATTCACCATGCTGGGAGCAAAGCTAACATTGTAGAGGCTTCAAGTAGTGCTGTAGTAGTAGTAGAATAATGCTTAGAGGCCCTAAAGGAGACCCATTCCACTTTGTAATATATGCACATATAGTACTTACATTTAGTAAGAGACAGCCCCTGCTCAAAGAGCTTGCAATCAAAATACACAATGTAGTCCCCACCACACACACACACCCTCTTAGCAAGGGGGCTGTGCTCCAAGAGAGAAGAGACCTCTTTTGGACCCGTGTGGATCTACAACAGAATTCAGCACTGTTGACTTCCCCTACAGCGGGAGGGAAGGTGATCTGCTCGCCCTCCCCCCCATTCACCGGAGCAACCCTTTTGCCTCAACCAATGGGAGGAGGGGAGAGAACAACCGTCCCCAACAGTCAGAGGGCAGGAGCTTACCAGGCAGATTGCAAGCAGTCTCTGACCTGTGCAGACTGAGACTCAGTTGTGTAGGAAAGCAGGAGGGAAGCTAGGAATAGCCCCATGTTTCCTCCATGTGGCAGAGAACAGCTGAGGAGTGGAGGGGAGATGTCTCCCTGCAGCCTGCCAGGATTACACTTGCAGGCCTAGCAACTGGTCTACCTGTAACCTCAGCCTGCAGAAAAGCCTCAGGAGAGGACAATCTGCTCCTCCTGCTCCCAGTTTGCCAGCAACAGGAGAAGACAGTCCGTTTCTCTGGCCACCACCTGCAGCCAGCCCACAGCAGATCTGGGATTTTGGATCCAGAGACCTGAGCTACTTATGCTTGAACCTGTGGGTTCCAAGCTTTACAGACCACCAGCACCATTCCAGGAGGGAGTGGGTGGTTAGTCCTTCTCTAGCCATCCCCAGGGAGGATCTGCTTACCTGCATCAGTCTCCTGACTGCTCAGCCAGAAAAAGAACCTGAATGAGTACCCTGTATCATAGTTAAGTAGTTAGGGTTTAATTTTGCATCAAGATCCTGCACTGCCAATTCCCAGTATAATAAAGCATCTCCTTACAGGCCTGCAACATGTCTCCATGTGCACCATCTGAGACATGGGGGACAGACAGAACTGAGCAGGGAGACACTTCTGCTTAGGAACATTGGGGTAGTGTGCTCACCAGCATAGCCTTTAATAAATAAAAGCTTTATTGATCTCTATAATAATTTTAATCATTTCATATTTTTACTAGTTGTATATTTCTCTTTAATCAATTCCTTACGTAAGGTTTATAGTTGTTTTTTATTTGTTTGCTTGTGTGGATCTGAATTATTTGTATGCAGTGTTGTAGGCGTGTCGATCCCAGGATGTTAGCGAGATAAGGTGGGTGAGGTAATATCTTTTATTGGACCAACGTCTGTTGGGCCATGTCTACACTAGCACCTACGTCAGCAAAACTTTTGTCGCTCAGAGGTATGAACCACCCCCCATCCTCCCTCCCCCGAGTGATGCTGTCCCACTGACATAGCTACCACCGCTTAGGGTGACCAGATAGTAAGTGTGAAAAATCGGGACGGGGGTGGGGGTAATTGGCACCCATATCAGAAAAAGCACCAAATATCGGGACTGTCCCTATAAAATCCCTACCGCCACTCGTTGAGCTGCTCTCTCTAGTCGGCTTAACGCAGCTACATGAGTGATGTTACAGCAACACAGCTGTACTGGTACAGGCCTTGGTGAGACAAGCTTTTGAGCTTACACAGAGCTCTTCGGGTCTGCAAAGTTGGGCACCCACCATGAGGGCCAAGCAACCATTAAAGACCTGCCATCCCTGGAGAGTGACCTGTTCCACACTGGTAGTGATTAGGTGCTTCGCTCATTTCAAGAGTGATCCTCTGCTGGCTAGGGTTGTGTCCCAGTGGCCAGGAGAAAGCAGCATCGACAACAGAGGCCTCAGGCCTCATTCAGATAGAGACTTTGCCAACAATTCCAGCTATGTCCCTTGGAAACATCAATTCCACCAGCAGCGCTCATCACCCTGGTCCTTGATCGCTCCATAGTCGGCACAAGTGCTAAAGAAGCAGTTTTCCAGGACAGTCTAGAGCCCATATGGGCCACCTGTAGCTCCATGCCCTTCCTTTCTGTTTACCAGACACTTTTTTATTATTTTAAAGATTAAGCTTGGGCTGGGATTGCTTCAGACAAGTGGATCCTAGAGGTCATAAACAAAGGGTATTGCAACATTCTTCTTTGAGTGATTTCTCATGTCTATTCCACCGTAGGTGTGCGTGCTCGCCACGTGCATCGGTGCCGGAAGTTTTTCCCTTAGCAGTATCCGTAGGGGGGAGCGCTGCTGCGACCCCTGGAGTAGCGCTGCTATATTGCGCTATATAGGGGACTGTGCGCTCCCCCCACCCTCAGTTCCTTCTTGCCGCCAGTGTAGGTGCGTCGGAACTTCTGCTCCAGCTTCTTTGCTGCAGCCTTTTTCCTAGAACTCTGTTTGTTGTTCGTTGTTAGTAGTATCTTTAGTTAGTTGTGAGTTAGTTCAGTTTAGTAAGTGTCCAGGCCGGGGCATGCCCCAGACCCCAGGCTTCAAATCGTGAGAGTCCTGCAGGCACTCTATGCCTAGAAGCGACCTGCACTCAGCTTGTCTCCGCTGCCTGGGTGAGTCCCACGTCAGCGCATGCTGCAAGATCTGCAGATCCTTTAAACCTCGTACGAAAAAGGACAGAGACATTCGACTCCGGGCCCTCCTCATGGAGTCCGCGTTGGCTCCTGCACCGGTGCGCTGAGCGGAAGCGGCACCCTGTCCTCGGTGCGCGACGATCCCCCGGCATCCTCAAGTGGCCAGCACCACCCACCGTCGCAAGGGTAGAGGAAGGCACCGTCTACGCATCGTCGTCGAGGCAAGGATAAGGGAGAGGCTCGACCTGTGTGCGGCAGCCGCAATTCTCCCCCGGGCCCCATCGGTCCGACTCGTGCTGAGCGGAGTAGCCCGGTTTCCTCGACGCAGGCCTCTCCGGACGCCCGAATGCCATCGACGCCAGAGGCCTTCCAGGCGGCCAAAGACTTGCTCACGATCCAGGTACCAGCAGTCCCAGCACCAGGAATCCATTCCAGAGGCAAGCTGCCATTGGGCTCCAGGCCGTCGACCCCGACCAGGCGCGGATCCCGATCAGGGGACCGGTCCCGGGACCACTCGCCCATCAGCGCCCGGTCTGACCATAGCCCACAGCCTCTGCAGTCACTGATGGTGAGGCTCTCGGGTAAGGTGCTGTCGGATCAGAGCTCCGGGCACTGCTCTCGATCGAGCAGGGAGTCGCGACACGGCAGGCACCGGCGCCGTAGACGCTCCCGGTCGAGTCGGAGCTATCGTAGCTGTTCCCGTCATGGCCGCCGACACTCCAGCTCCCAGTCCTCGAGGCACCGGGGAAAGGACTCCCGTAAGAGGTCGCCGACTCCGCACCACCGCGGACATAGGCGTCTCAGCGTCTCAAGGAGCAATAGCTCGAGATGGTACCATACCTCGTCGTCGGAGTCCCGGTCCCGAGGTAGACGTCATCGTCGATGCCGTAGATCGTACCGTTCACACGGCACCGACCGAACAATGTTCACACCAGCGGTGAGCCACCCCAAGGCCTCCGCTTTCCTACCTGACCAGCTGGTGCCACCGGTGCCGCAGCAAGGTCAGTGGCAAGGGGTTCCATGGCAGGGACAGTGGTGCCAGTGGACCCCTTGGCCCCCGGGACACGCCCAGCCGGATACTCGATCGGTCGCAGGGGCGTCCGAGGCTCCTTCGGCCACTATATCCCGGGCTCCCAGACCTACATCTGCGGACCAAGGGTCCTCGGCACCGAATGCGGACTCCGAGCAAGACGTCGAGCCCGCGGTGCCAGCAGATGCATTAAGCTCCATACCAGCTTCCTCCCCCGTACCGGAGGACAAGATCACAGCCCCGCCACCCTCCGTACCGCAGGAGGACTACAGGGCCCACCAGGAGCTCTTAAAGCGAGTTGCCTCAAACCTCCAGCTCCAAGCTGAGGAGATGGAAGGGCCCTCAGACTCGCTTTTCAATGTCCTTTCGTCTTCGGCACCGGGCAGAGTGGCGCTCCTGTTACATGAAGGGGATGCCAATATTACAAAAGCCCTTTGGCACACGCCAGCCTCACTTGCGCCTATATCTAGAAAGGCAGAGCGCAAGTATTTTGTCCCTACGAAAGGACACAAATTCCTGTACACCCACCTGGCTCCCAACTCTTTGGTCGTGGAATCCGTCAACCATAGGGAGCGCCAGGGTCAACCGGGTCCTACCCCTAAGAATAAGGACTCAAAAAGGCTGGACTCATTTGGGAGAAAAATTTATTCGTCCTCGAGTTTCCAGCTCAGGGTGGCAAATCACCAGGCCCTCCTCAGCTGCTACGAGTTTAACCTGTGGGGGTCCAGGCAAAAATTCGAGCCTTTCCTCCCAGAGCGCGAACGCAAGGAGTTCAAGGCGCTGGCGGAGAAGGGGGCTGCCGCTGCGAAGGCTGCTCTGCAGGTGGCATCAGATGCAGCGGACACGGCGGTGCGATCCATCGCCTCGGCGGTGTCCATGCGCAGAGCGTCGTGGCTCCTCCTGTCGGGACTATCCTCGGAAGCGCAGTCCGTGATGCAGGATCTCCCATTTGACGGCAAGGACCTGAGCAAACGGAGCGTGAGACTTCATGGGATGAAGGACTCATGTACTACCCTGCAAACACTTGGGCTCTACATCCCGCCGGCTAAAGAAAAGCTGAAGCCGCAGGCTCCCGCCGAGGCGCCCCAACCAAGCTACGAGCCAGCCTACAAGAGGTCCAGGCCACAGAAGAGATGACCTCAGAGGCAGTCCCACTCTGCCCCGCAGCCTGGGCCCTCCAAGGGCAAGCAGCAGGGCAGGTGGCGGTTTTGACTGGGGGCAGGAGAGTACCCGGGCGAACCCCGAGGACACCCTCTGACAAATAAAGTTGGCCTTCAGCAACCGCTTGCGTCCATTCCTTTCACAATGGTCCCATATAACCTCGGACTGGTGGGTCCTGAGTACCATTGCCCGGGGCTACACGCTCCAGTTCAGGTCACCCCCGATCTCCCGACCCCCTCCCGGGCATGGCACGGTAGACCAGTCACATCTACCCCTGCTGCAGCAAGAGGTGGGCCGGCTCCTCAGTCTCGGAGCCATAGAGGGAGTCCCAAGGGAATTCCAAGGGAAAGGGTTCTATTCTCATTATTTTCTGATCCCAAAAGCGAAAGGGGGCCTCAGGCCTGTCTTAGACTTGTGCGGTCTCAATCGGTTCATGGTCAAATACCGATTCCGCATGGTCTCCCTGGTAAAGATTATACCTGTCTTGGACCCGGGCGACTGGTATGCGGCCCTGGACCTCCAGGACGCATACTTTCACATACACATATTTGAAGGACACAGGCGCTTCCTTCATTTCCTGGTTGGGCAGGACCACTACCAGTTTACGGTCCTCCCCTTTGGCCTGTCCACAGCACCTCGGGTGTTCACAAAGTGTATGGCGGTGGTGGCGGCCTTTCTCAGACACCGAGGGGTCCAATTATTCCCGTACCTTGACGACTGGCTGCTCAAGGGCAACTCGGGGTCGCAGGTACAGAACCACCTGCAGCTACTCTTGACTACCTGTGCCAATCTGGGCCTTCGGGTAAACGAAGCCAAGTCGACGTTGGTCCCGGTCCAGTGCATAGAGTTCATTGGAGCTCTACTGGACACTTCCAGGGCCAGGGCCTCTCTCCCACCGGGCAGATTCCAGACCCTCAAGGGGCTCATAGCCACGGTCACGGAGTTCCCCCTGACCACGGCCAGGACCTGCCTACAGCTCCTGGGCCACATGGTGGTGTGCACGTATGTGGTACACCACGCCAGACTTCGAATGAGGCCTCTCCAGCATTGGCTGGCCTCAGAATTCTCCCAGGCTTGGGACGGTATGGACAAGGTCCTCATGGTACCGGGGCGGGTGCTAACCTCCCTTCAGTGGTGGACTCTCCCGAGCAATGTGTTGCAAGGGATCCCCTTCCGGGACCCGCCCCCGTCACTCGACCTGGTATCGGATGCGTCGGACTTGGGCTGGGGAGCCCATGTAGGAAACTCCCAAACCCAGGGACTGTGGTCGGCCACAGAGCTATCCCTACATATACATGTCAAGGAGCTCAGGGCGGTCCGCTTGGCCTGTGTGGCGTTCAGCCCGCGGCTCAGCGGCAAAATGATCAGGGTCCTGACAGACAACACAGCTGCGATGTTTTACATCAACAAGCAGGGAGGGACGAGGTCTTCGGCTCTCTGCCAGGAAGCCCTCAGCCTGTGGGAGTTCTGTATAGCCCACGATATCTCCCTCAGGGCTTTCCACCTGCCAGGCGTCAACAACTCCCAGGCCGATCGACTGAGCAGGGTCTTCTCCTCCTAGCACGAGTGGTCCCTCCACACGGAGGTCACAGGTCAGCTCTTCCGAGCCTGGGGCACTCCCCAAGTAGACCTGTTCGTGACTCAACAGAACCGACGTTGCCACCGGTTCTGCTCCAGGGGAGGGATGGAGAAGGATGCACTCTCAGATGCCTTCCTCCTGTCATGGTCGGGCCAGCTCCTCTATGCGTTCCCTCCCTTTCCCCTCATAGACAAGGTCCTGGAAAAGGTAAAGAGGGACAAGGCCCGTATCCTGCTGATCGCCCCAGCTTGGGCCAGACAGCACTGGTACGGGACTCTCCTAGGGTTGCTGGCGGCCCCTCTGCATCCGCTACCGCTTCGGCCGGACCTCCTGTCCCAGGACCGGGGCCGCCTCCTTCACCCCAACCTAGCTTCCCTCCACTTGACAACGTGGCTGCTCAGTGGTTAGACGCGGAGGAGACTCTGTGTTCAGAAGGAATCAGAAGCATCCTCCTGGAAAGTAGGAAACCCTCCACTCGCCGGGCATACCTGGCGAAGTGGGCCAGGTTCTCTAGGTGGGCGGGTGTGCGGGGTACCTCCCCGAGGGATGCCCCACCCCAGGTTATCCTCGATTACCTCCTCCACCTTAGAACGCAAGGTCTGGCTCCCTCCTCCATCAGGGTGCACCTGGCGGCTATATTGGCATTCCACCCGCCGGTCCAGGGCTGCTTGGTCTTCTCGCATGCCATGACCGGATGCTTCCTCAAGGGCTTGGACCGGTCCTTCCCATATGCCAGGACCCCTGTGCCTCAGTGGGACCTGAATCTGGTGTTGTCTCGCCTCACGGGGGCCCCGTTCGAGCCCCTGGCCACATGCTCCTGGTCTCACCTTTCCTGGAAAGTAGCATTCCTCGTGGCCATTACGTCTGCCCGACGGGTGTCGGAGCTCAGGGCTTTGACCTCAGACCCGCCCTTTACGGTCTTCTACAAGGACAAGGTCCAGCTCCGACCACACCCAGCTTTCCTTCCCAAAGTGGTCTCCGCTTTTCACGTAAACCAGGATATTTTCCTCCCTGTCCTCTGCCCCAAGCCACATGCCTCGGGCGAGGCGCGCCGCCTCTATACGTTGGACGTGCGCAGGGCTCTGGCTTTCTACTTAGAGTGGACTAAACCATTCCGTAAGTCCCCGCAACTCTTTGTTGCCTCAGCTGAGCGTATGAAGGGTCAGCCAATCTCTACCCAGAGGCTTTCCCGGTGGATCACGTCGTGCATTCACACATGCTACGAGTTAGCGAAGGTCCCCTCACTGCCTATCGTGAGGGCACACTCGACCAGGGCGCAAGCCTCGTTGGCCGCCTTTGTAGCCCATGTCCCTATCCAGGACATCTGTAGGGCCGCTACCTGGTCCTCGGTTCACACGTTCACCTCGCATTATGTGATCGTCTCCCATGCTAGGGATGACGCTGGCTTTGGTAGAGCTGTGCTCCAGCCAGACAAGTTGTGAACTCCTACTCACCTCCATGACATATTGCTTGGAATCACCTACGGTGGAATAGACATGAGCAATCACTCGAAGAAGAAAGGACAGTTACATGTTCCGTATGGCGTTCTTCGAGATGTGTTGCTCAGGTCTATTCCACATCCCGCCCTCCTTCCCCTCTGTCGGAGTTGATCCAGCAAGAAGGAACCGAGGGTGGGGGGAGCGGAGCGCGCAGTCCCCTATATAGTGCAATATAGCAGCGCTACTTCAGGGGTCGCAGCGGCACTCCCCCCTACGGATACTGCTAAGGGAAAAACTTCCGGCACCGATGCACGTGGCGAGCACGCACACCTACGGTGGAATAGACCTGAGCAACACATCTCGAAGAACGCCAGTTACGGAACAGGTAACTGTCCTTTTTGGGGTTCACCCAAGCCAGTAAGAGGTTAAGTCACCATCTGCCTTGTAACCCTGGGTGTTTTGTATGCTGTGCAGCTTTGGTCCAAAGCTCTGACCCCAACAGCGTGCCAGCTAGAATAACCAGATGTCCCAATTTTATAAAGACAGCCCCAATATTTGGGGCTTTGTCTTATATAGGTTCCTTTTACCCCCCACCCCATGTCCCAATTTTTCACACTTGCTATCTGGTCACCCTACTGCCAGCAACCCACAAGTCTCATCCTGGCTTTTCCCAACCTGATCACTCCTCGCAGACTGACCTTAGTACCCTTCCAGCCCCAAATTTGCCCTAAAATCATCCTACTGCACGAACCAGGCCCTCTCACTGGACCCTCCCAGAGAAAGTGTTAGATTCGCTGCCTTTACAGAGACAATAAAACGCTACAATCCATTATCTTTCTCGAAGCACACACTTACCTGAACTTTTATAGCACTGATGATTTATAATGAAAGCAAAACAAGTTTATTAAGAAAAGTACCTGGATTAAGTGATACCAAGTAAAAGGGATCAAGGCAGAGATGATTACAAGCAAATAAAAGTGAAAACACATTTAAAAGTCTAAAACTTAATCTAGCAAGATACAGTCTTTGTTCAAGATGGTTTCTCTCACCGACGGTCTCCTTTCCAGCTTTTATTGGATACCCTGGCCAAGACCTATCACAGAGATCAAATTGCTTGGTTTCTTTGTCTCCTAAGGTGAAGGATAAAGATGGAGTCTCTCTTTGTTCCTTATAGCCTAAAGATGTCATGTTTGTCTTGCAAGTCAGGAAGACCTTGGGCTTCAGTCTCCTGTGTCTCTCGGGGGTACCAGAACCATAGCCATGTTAATTCTCTGTCTCTTGAGTTCATGATCAGGATAACCCCCACTGTTTTAGCTTGATAGCTTTGTTTACTGCTAATATGTAAATTGAGATAAACCTACATTGCTTTGTCTAGGACGGACCTGTTTATCATCTTTACCTAGGCTAGGCTGTCTTGTCTTAAACATGTTCTAGAAACATTGTATAGAGTGAATTCATAACTTCACATATAACATTAACCCATGTATTTCACAATGATATTAATAGCCATCATGGTATTAGATTTTATACACCTTACCTTTTGGATAAATATCTGACACTAGAGTGTTGAGTGTAGTGAGCTGGTTGGGTCTGATGAGAGATAGGGTATACTATGCCAGAGGGTATTAAGACTCTTAGGGTCACCGGTATTTCATCCAGTTTCAGACTGTTCCAACTTGGGGATTGGTCCTGCTTTGAGCAGGGTGTTGGACTAGATGACCTCCTAAGGTCCCTTCCAATCCTGATATTCTATGATTCTATGAACTCCCTCCCCATCCTTCTTCAAGGACCTTTCTCCCAAGATTCTTCTACAACAAGAGGTCAGCTCCCTATTACAACTGGGTGTGCTAGAGGAGGTTCCCCTAGAATTCAAAGAGAAAAGCTTCTACTCCCGCTACTTCTTGATCCCAAAGAAGAAAGGTGGGTGGAGACCCATCCTTGAACTCTGACATTTCATTGCCTTTATTCAACCTTTCAAGTTCAGGATGGTCGCCCTAGCCTCCATCATCCTCACACTGGATCCTATGGACTGTTTCGTGCCTCTTGAACTGCAGGATGCTTCCTTTCATATTTTGATACACAGCACACAGTTCATGGTAAGAACAGCCCATTATCAGTACAGGGTCCTACACTTCTGTCTGCCCACAGCCCCAAGTGTCTTCACCAAGATCCTCACTGTGATGGCAGAACTTAAAGGAGTCCAGGTGTACCTGTCCTTGAGTGTCTGACTGATAAGGGAGGTCAGAGCCTCTATGCATAAGACCTTAGACCTCTTCACTGCAGTAGGCCTCACGATTAGCAGGGACAAATCAGCACTGACCCCAACGCAAAGCATAGACTTTGTAGGAGCAGTATTAGGTTCCCAGTTGGCAAAGGCACACCTGCCACAGTGCAGGTTTCAAACCAAGTCAGACCTCATGCAGCAACTTCATGTGCAACCAATAACACAAGTGAAAACCTACCTAAAGCATCTTGGTCACATCAACATGCATGTACATCATGCATCTTGCCAGATGTCATCTTTACCCTATCCAAGGGTGGTTGAGAGATGCATATCAACCTAACAGAGACAGCATGGACAAGTGGATCCCCCTTCCCAGGGAAATCCTGTCATTAGTAGACCAGTGGACACAACCAGACCAGATATGCACAGGAGTTCCATTCTCTGCATCCCTTCCTTCGAAGAGCGTGATCATGAACACCTCCACCCACAGGTGTGAACACAACTGCACGAACTCCAGGTTTGCCGGAACTGGCCTACTCTCAAGACTCATAGACTCATAGACTTTAAGGTGAGAAGGGACCATTATGATCATCTAGTCTGACCTCCTGCACAGTGCAGGCCACAGAATCTTACCCACCCACTCCTGGAATAAACCCTTAATCTATTTCTGAGCTATTGAAGTCCTCAGATCATAGTTTAAAATCTTCAAAGTGCAGAGAATCATCCAGAGAATCCTCCAGCAAGTGACCCATGCCCCATGCTACAGAGGAAGGCAAAAAAACCCCAGGGCCTCTGCCAATCTGCCCTGGAGGAAAATTCCTTCCCGACCCCAAATATGGCTATCAGCTAAACCCTGAGCATGTGGGCAAGACTCACCAGACAGACACCCAAGAAAGAGTTCATTGCAGTAACTCAGATCCCGCCTCATCTAACATCCCATCACCGGCCATTGGGCTTATTTACCACTGATAGGCAAAGGTCAATTAATTGCCAAAATTAGGCTATCCCATCAAACCATCCCCTCCATAAACTTATCAAGCTTAATCTTGAAGCCAGATAGGTCTTTCTCCCCACTGCTTCCCTTGGAAGGCTGTTCCAGAACTGCACTCCTCTGATGGTTAGAAACCTTCATCTAATTTCAAGTCTAAACTTCCTGATGGCCAGTTTATATCCAGTTGTTCTTGTGTCCACATTAGTACTGAGCTTAAATAATTCCTCTCCCTCCCTGGTATTTATCCCTCTGATATATTTAAAGAGAGCAATCATATGTCTCCTCAGCCTTCTTTTGGTTAGGCCACAAGCCAAGCTCCTTGAGTCTCCTTTCATAAGACAGGTTTTGCATTCCTCAGATCATCCTAGTGGCCCTTCTCTGTACCTGTTCCACTTTGAATTCATCCTTCTTAAACATGGGAGACCAGAACTGCACACAGTATTATAGATGAGGTCTCACCAGTGTCTTGTATAATGGTACTAACACCTCCTTATCTCTACTGGAAATACCTCGCCTTAATATTCCCAAGACCGCATTAGCTTTTTTCACGGCCATATCACATTGGCGGCTCATAGTCATCCCGTGATCAACCAGTACTCCGAGGTCCTTCTCCTCCTCTGTTACTTCCAGCTGATGCGTCCCCAGCTTATAACAAAAATTCTTGTTATTAATCCCTAAATGCATGACCTTACACTTCTCACTATTAAATTTCATCCTATTACTATTACTCCAGTTTACAAGTACCCAGAACTGATCCCTGTGGGACCCCACTCGATATGCCCTTCCAGCCTGACTATGAACCACTAATAACTAATCTCTGGGAATGGCTTTCCAACCAGTTATGCACTCACCTTATAGTAGCTCCATCTAGGTTGTATTTCCTTACTTTATTTGTGAGAGGGTCATATGAGACAGTATCAAAAGCCTTACTAAAGTCAAGATATACCACATCTACCGCTTCCCCCCCATTCATAAATCTTGTGACCCTGTCAAAGAAAGCTACTAGGTTGGTTTGACATGATTTGTTCTTGACAAATCCATGCTGAGTGTTACTTATCACCTTATTATCTTCTAGTTTGAAAATTGATTGCTTAATTATTTGCTCCGTTATCTTTCCGGGTACAGAAGCTAAGATGACTGGTCTGTAATTCCCTGGGTTGTCCTTATTTCCCTTTTTATAGATGGGCATTATATTTGCCCCTTTCCAGTCCTCTGGAATCTCTCCCATCTTCCATGACTTTTCAAAGAGAATCCCTAGTGGGTCAGATAGCTCCTCAGTCAGCTCTTTGAGTATTCTAGGATGTATTTCATCAGGCCCTGGTGATTTGAATACATCTAACTTGTCTAAGAAATTTTTAATTTGTTCTTTCCCTATTTTAGCCTCTGATCCTACCTCATTTTCACTGGCATTCACTATGTTAGTCATCCAATCACTACTAACCTTATTGGTAAAAAACAAAACAAAAAAGTTATTTAGCACTTCTGCCATTTTCTGTTATTGTTTCCCTCTCTCCTTCTTCACCCCTCCTGCACAAACAATTGAATAATAGTCCTTCCCCGTCCTTGGTCTTCCTCTTGCTTCTAATGTATTTGTAGATTGTGAGATGGAATCCTCTCAGTAAAGATGAAGGGGTTATGCTGTGATAGCAAGATAACAATAAGGCAGAGCTGATTGTTGCTGTTCTCTCCAAATGCTTCTTGATCAACAAGGGTTGTTTAAGATAAGAAAACCACCCATAGTATCAGGAATTGCTTTATGTTTGTTCCACAGAACACAGTTCAAAAGGTACAAAATAATGAATGGAAATTGGCCCTTATTACAGATAATATTGTTATTACATACAAAGTAGATATCAGGCATAAGCTAGTATATTGCAAATAAAGATTTGCAGAGCATGAAAACTAAACATATGATAATACCAGAGACAATGAAAAGTACATACAATACTTACAGAGGAGAAAATTCCACACTAGGCAGAGTGAAACCCCTGTGGGACATGAAAGTGATGAGCATGAACTGGTTTTCTAATAATGCAAGAGCACAGACAACCAGCATCTGATCTTGAAATGTGGGTAAAATCAGGATTTTTTTAAAAGGGGTGCAAATTACTGGAAAAACAAAAAGAGAGACCCGAAGACATGTTGAAAAGTCTGCTGATGTATTGAATGGGTTGGATTCTGGTTTAGCCACCCTATCCAATGAAAAAATACAGCCAGTGATTCATACCAAGAGAAAAATATCAATAAAATGTAGACTGAAAAAAGGTCATTGAACAGACTAGTAGACAACATATCACGTCAGGTACAAAAATCTTTTGCTTGGGTTCATTTGATGTTCATTTGCTGGTAGTAATTGAAAAACCAGATGATAACTTGATAATTTGCATGAGTCCAAAAGATTTGAATTAAAATATTAAAAGAAAGTATGTCCCAATTAGAACAGAAATAATGGGGCAAAATGGCAAAAGCTCAAGTGTTCTCTAAAATGGATGATGGTCCTAGAATCTATGAAATACCACTTGATAAAAGGAGTTCCAAGCTATGCACTATAAATATTCTATTCAGACATTATAGATTTTTTGAGACTTCCTTTTTGTATTTTCTCTGCAGCATAAGTGTTCCACAGGATATTGAAACCGATGTTCAAAGGAATCCCTGAGGGTCATGCTAGAAGAACATGACAAAAGATTGAATACTGTATTTCAAATTATATGAGAAAATAGCTTGAAACTGAACAAAACCAAATGCCTTTAAAAATGTGGAAATCAGGTACTTAGAAAAATATGTCTAAAGGAATAATACGTTCAGAAAACTTATTACAAAACTAGATAATCAGTAGCACAGAATGTAAAAGAAGTGTTGGGTGATGAGTGATTATTTTAGTGGGTAGATGCATCCCAAGGCATCTAGCAAAAACAACTTTTCTAAGATGGTGCAGAGGACATGGAGTGCACATGAACAGCAAACCATTACGAACAATGGAATGCTTGGGAAAAAATTCTCACCACACTACTAGTGTTATAGTACTTTGATAAGTAACTGCCAAATAAGGTTCTTAGACCCTTTCTAGCCACCACTTCATGGCTTTAAGTGCAGTCTCCTTGGTTGAAATCCACCAGGAAACTTAACCATAGAGATGTTGTCTCAAGTGTCACCCCTGCAGCTCTGCCAGTGAAAAGGGGACATTGTAGTAGCTGGTTAGGAGCCAGGAGTGGGGCATCAGAAATCAGGAATTTCCTGGGCAAACCAGGAAACTCCCCTTTGCCCTGCTTGTTTACTTGAACTGTGCACAGGGACTAAGATTTGGCCATAATGTATTACCTAGCTAACACTGGGTCAGTGCTAATTAATCCCTTCTGTTCAACGCATGAAATACACAGAGTCAAACCAATCATACTGAGCATCTTCCTCACTGAGCTCATAGACAGATTTTATACTAAAATTACAAAATCAACAGTGAGCCTCTGGTAATGTGTGTTTAATTATCAATTTCATGACTTGAAGCCAGATAGGTGTTTTGCCCCCACTGCTTCCCTTGGAAGGCTGTTCCATGACTGACTTCTTTGCCCCCCTCCTCTCCCAATTGTAAACAGAGATGCAAAACAACTGCTAACAATTATGACAGTGTCACTTGTACCACAGGCTATGCGTAAAGTACTGTAGTCAGCAATCCTCTCTCTCCACTTGCCAAGGCCCAAATATGCAGGAGGCGACGTGTGGCAAAGACTCAAACAGAGAAATGCAAAAGTATTCATACAGGAAACTTCCTTCTGTAACCTTAGTGTCCTGGTTCTTGTTTGATGTAAACAGTTTACATGACTATACCTCAAATTAGTGCGGAAGGCTGGTAACTAAAATGAGTGACATCTCGCAGAATAAGTGACATTTGAGAAGTAGGCCAGTGCCATCAAAACTCAGAGGGACAGCTCATCAGCTGAAGTAAACCAGCATGGCTTTATTGCATTCAGTGCTGCCATGTCAATTTACACCAACTGAGGATCTGGCCCAGAGATTCTTGCATATTTCTTGGCAAGTATTTTACTCTGTGGCTGGAAACAAGTAGGTTATTGCATCTTGGAGGTTTCTGAACAAATGCCTTTGAGTACATGGTAGGAGAGGGATAGCAAGGAATAATAATAGGGAGATCGAGATTTAATAGCACCTCTTTTACTTAATTCAACTGAGCCCTAGGCGACAGCACATAACTATTTTCCTTTATTCCCCATTGCTCTTTATTGGTTTCCATGTAGGGAATCTAAATGCTGCATGGGGATTAGTGTGTTATTGAGTTCAATGGGGCTACTCATTAACATAAAGTTTACTTACAGGCTTAAGTGTTTGCAGGATGGGGCTCATATTTAGGGACCTGAATGACCTAAAACAAAAATGAAACAAAATACCAAAGCAGCAAGCTGGGTGAGGTGATATCTTTTATTGGACCAACTTCTGTTGGTGAGAGAGACAAGCTTTCCAGCCACACAGAGCTCTCCTTCAAGGTTGAAGAGTCCTTTATATGTGTTAACTACTTATACTAAAGCAGGGGTCTCAAACATGCGGCCTGCGGGCCACATGCGGCCTGCAGAGTTATTTCCTGCGGCCTGCCGTAGGCACCGACTCCACTGGCAGCCAAGCTCCAAACATTACTGAGTATTTATATTTTATTAAAATCCCTCTTTGCATTACAGTTTTTAAAAAGTCAATACATTGACTTTTAATAGAATACTATATTACTCTTCATTTTTTTCATTTTTGACTACACTTTTGTATCATTGTATGAAAAGGTTTCAGTGATGCGGCCCTCGGGCCAATTTATTAGTTCTCATGTGGCCCTCGTGGTAATTTGAGTTTGAGATCCCTGTGCTAAACAATCTGTTCCACCATGCATTTACCTGTGACACTGGAGTACCTTTCCCAGACCTGAAGAAGAGCTCTCTGTGGCTTTAAAGCTTGTCTCTCTCACCAACAGAAACTAGTACAATAAAAGATATTCCCTCACCCACCTTGTCTCTCTAATATCTTAGGACAGGCCTGCACAACATGCAGCCCGGGGTCCACATGCGGCCCGCGAGGGCTCACTGTGCAGCCCGCGGGGGCGGGGGGGGGGGGGGAGAGAGGGTGTGTGAGTAAGTGGGCTCACTGTGCAGCCCAAAATCGGGGACTGTGTCCATTGGTCCTTTTTGCTGCTTGTCTCTGGGCTGAGGGTTGTCCCAATGCTGCAAAGAGAGTGCTCCCAAAGGAAGGTGCTTGCTTCTAACCCCCGAGGCCGTCAGTATGTCTGCTCTTCTCTAGTCACCCCACTTGACAAGTTTGATTGTCCTTGGTGTGGTTCCCATCCCCTTTCCAAGGGTTGCAGCTGTCTGGAGGTGCCTGTCTTCCACGCCTTCCTCATTCACACCTCATTCATTCAACAGGGCAATTGAATACAAAGTCGGGGGGGAAGATCTTATTCTACTTCTAGCAAAAAGACATTTTTCTTTTACCTTAATTATACTACCGTAGGCGCCCGCTATAACATATTACCAAGGTGGGGCCGAGCGGGGAGGGGGCGGGTCCTATTTTACTGCTGTGATCTGGTCACCCTATGAGCATGTTTCTTTCCCCCTCTACAGGCTTCCACACCCCAGCGCTGGGGAAGGAGGGGTTGTTTCCGCAGGGCAGGCGGCGCTGGGGGAGGGGTTGTTTCCGTGGGGCGGGAAGCGCTGGGAGGGGGTGTTTCCATGGGGCCGGGGGGTTTTGGCCCTCAGCTGTTTTCTTTGGAGTAATATGACCCTCGCCGCTTTACGAGTTGTGCAGGCCTGTCTTAGGATGACATGGCTACAACTACACTGCATATAACAAAATACCAAAAATGACAACTGCAAACCGACTTACAGATTTGTGTATCCATTACCAGGGTACAATATTTAAATTTTTTTTTAGCCCTTTTGATAAAAAGAGAATGAAATGTATTTCATCTATCCAGTAAAACTAAGGTCCCTTGCTCTCTCAAACTCAGTCCATAGTAATCAAGCAACCAGACAGAACTTTTACTTTGATTTAAATAACTGTAACAACCTGCTGGGTGACAAAAGACTTACCCCTCAGTGTTTGCAAGCAGCTGGCTGTGAGCATGCTCGGTAACATACGTAGCTGCACTGGAGTTTGTTATATGAGAGCAGCTTCTAAGGCCTTGGCTACACTTACAAGTTACAGCGCAATAAAACTGCCGGCAGCGCTGTAACTCATTAACTGGCTACACTTGCAAGGCACGTGCAACGCTGTATCTCCTCAGATACAGCGCTGCATGTACTCCACCTCCCCGAGAGGAATAACCACTGTTGCGAAGTGGGTGGAACGTTGGTCTTTCAGTGTAGCCGAGGAACAACGCAGTTACTGATCTCCGGAAGCTGCTTTGTTTTGAAACGGCACTTCCGGGTTGGAGTTCAGAGCTCCGTCTGGAGCTGCTACAAACACAGCTTTACAACCACAGCTACTGTTTGCAGGCAGAGGGTGGGAAAGAGGGGAGGGGCTCCGTTAGGAATGCTGGCAGCAAAGTTGCCTTGGACAGAGACGGCGGGGGGGGGGGGGGGGAAGAACGGCGGGGGGGAGGGGGAAGGCTCCGTTTCCTCTCTTTTATCTGCTCTTTAAAAACAAACAAAGCCCCTGCTGTTTGCTTTCAGTGATTGAGAGAGAGGCAGGGGATGTGGAGGTGTGGAAATAATGAGCTGACACTCTGTGGAGATTTCAAAAACCCACTCTCTCTCCCAAAATGCTCCCTGTCAAAGTCCCCCTCACCACCCCCATTTGAAAAGCACGTTGCAGCTACCTGAATGCCCATAATGCACCGCTCCCAATACAGCTGCAAGTGCCGCAAATGTAGCCACGTCAGTGCTAGTTACTGCGCTGGCGGCTGCCAGTGTGGACAGGCTGCAGTGCTTTCCCTACTCAGCTGTACGAACACGGGTTTAACTAACAGCGCTGTACAGCTGCAAGTGTAGCCAAGGCCTAAGGTGCTCAGGCGCATAAGTGTAACTCATTTGCTGTAAACATACTCTTACTTCTCTTAATCTTATTAGCTTCAGACTGCCTGAAATGCTACTTCTGCTCCTTGTTGCTCTGTTAGAAATTAAAGGTAAGATTATTCCTTTCTTACTACTCTTATGACTCTGAATGCATTCCAGTATGAATAAAATAAAATAAAGCATTTTCAATTAGACAATTTTATTTAAAAAATTATAAAATGGTTTATTGTTTAAAGCAGACAACTTATCTTTGATTTCTTGATACTGCTCCCATGTCTAGCCTCAATTACTACAAAATATGAATTCATATTTATTCAATGTAAAATTAAATGTTTAAATTTTGTCCTTTAGAAAAAATATTTAAATTAATAAATCTTTGCTAAATCTTTGCAAGCTTCTTGCTAGTAGGAGAATGTATTTCCTTACATTTTAGAAAAAAGTAAACATTTAATTTACTACCAAGCCTTCATTGATTTAATCAATTATCTAATAAGAAATGTTTTTGAAATGCTAATATGACACACAAATAAGCCTTTCAGTATAATCACATTTAAATTTAGCATTATATGTATATGACAGCATCTTGAATATCAAAGAAGATGTCTGAAACATAATTATTTCTACTGGCAAAGTTTTAATTAATACTATGATACAGGAAAAAGCCACAGTATTTTTTTAAACAAACTTTCCAAAATTATGATTTTTCAGTTCATTAAGATTTCACCTTTAATAATGAAAAATATTTATCATACTGTGTTTCCTGAACAAAAAAGTGAATAAATGGTTTTACTGAAATGAGACTGGAAATAGGTAACATTCTTTGTAGAAGTTTGAAAAGTAATCCTGTAATAAATAACAGTTTTCAAGTTGAAACTTACTGGTGATTACTAATAAGGTACAGAAATTTTAAATGCGGTATTTAGCAAACAAATTTAACAAAATACCATTCTGGGGGGGAAACCATGTCTTGGAGAAAACGTTGTTTGTCCAGAGGACACGGTGGAAGAAAGATGGAACATGTCATGGAGGCATTTCTCATGAAAAAGGAATTCCTGTTATAAAATTATTTAAACAACGTATGGTTTCCTTTGTTGTAGTTGATGGAGGTTTATCAGTGTAAATAATTTTTACTTTAATTTGCTACTTCATTTTTCTTGTTTTCAGCATTTGCTTTACTGTAATAGAGAATATATGATGACTCACCTTTTAATTACCTAGGTTAACACATTTATTTCATTGCTGCAGTTTGGCTGGCTACAGACAAAAAGTATGGAAGAAGTTATTACTAGAGCACCTGTTACCATGCTGTCTCTTGACGAGTTGTCATATATGTATATTTATTTATTTTGAGTTCTACCAGAGTAAAGGAAAAGGCACCTACCACTCAGTTTAGGTGCCACTATATCATAATTAAAATACAGACGTTAGAACAGCTCCCTTATTGCAACTCCAGTCTCTACATCTGCCTCCTAACCAGCAGTAATCGGCAATAAAAACTTGAAACAATCTCACCACAAACCATGGTCATAAGGCTAGGTAGGCTTTGCAGCATGCTCCTAATGTGTGTGAGCAAATACAGGCTGTGTCAGACCCAGGCAGGAAAGGAGTGAATTCCAAAGTTATAGGGCACTCTGAGAGAATGCCTTAGCTGCCACCCCTCTCTCATTCTGAAACGAGAAGGGTGGCTATCGGCAAATGCAGTAGTATGGCACAGAGAAAGTGGTCTATCACCAGTGTGACTCCCATATAGACAAGCCCTCGGATAGCTAGGTTCCAAGCCACATAGAAATGAAATGAAAAGTGAATTGTCCATCTGCTCCAGCAGATTTCTAATATTAACTGCCCCCCCCACCCCAAATGTTGCTGAATGTCCGTATCTTAAATAGAGCACTTCCCTGTTGTTTTCGGAATGCCATTACAGGGAATCACACTAGGAAAACCCACATTTGTTGCATGTTTCAAAAGAAAAAAAAATGATGCAGAATAAGAAATGGGTGTTTGTTATTTGATAAAACCCCTAGCACAAATATAAATGTACAGTAATGGATTTGGTAATAGCACTTGGTTATAACAGCTGCTGCTATTTGAGTGATTTATTCATCTTCAGAAGCTACTTTAGGGCTTATCATGAATTACCTGGTGGTATTTAAAAATATGGTATTTTACTGCCCTCTAATGGCCATATATATAGGCTCTATTTTGTTTCATTTACCTATTTATAACTGGTAACTGTGACACAGAACAGAGTATTCTAACCAAAAGTAAACTTCATTTAATTATCTCCAAGATTCATAGAGTTGTGAATGGTTATACTGCAACCTAGGCATGTCGGAGAGGCAAAACCAATACGTTTGTTAATGAATGCCTGTTTATAGCAAAGTCTGCCGACTGGCTAAGCAGCAGTTCTGCAGAAAAGAACCTCGGGATTCAGTGGACGAGAAGTTGAGTATGAGTCAACAGTGTGCCCTTGTTGCCAAGAAGGCTAATGGCATATTGGGCTGCATTAGTAGGAACATTGCCAGCAGATCGAGGGAAGTGATTATTCCCCTCTATTCGGCACTGGTGAGGCCACATCTGGAGTATTTCCTCCAGTTTTGGGGCCCCCACTACAGAAAGGATGTGGACAAATTGGAGAGAGTCCAGCAGAGGGCAATGAAAATGATTAGGGGGCTGGGACACATGACTTATGAGGAGAGGCTGAGGGAACTGGGGTTATTTAGTCTGCAGAAGAGAAGAGTGAGGGGGGATTTGATAACAGCTTTCAACTACCTGAAGGGAGGTTCCAAAGAGGATGGAGCTCGGCTGTTCTCAGTGGTGGCAGATGACAGAACAAGGAGCAATGATCTCAAGTTGCCGTGTGGGAGGTCTAGGTTGGATATTAGGAAACACTATTTCACGAGGAGGGTGGTGAAGCACTGGAATGGGTTACCTAGGGAGGTGGTGGAATCTCCATCCTTAGAGTCTTTTAAGGCCTGACTTGACAAAGCCCTGGCTGGGATGATTTAAGTGGGGTTGGTCCTGCTTTGAACAGGTGGTTGGACTAGATGACCTCCCGAGGTCTCTTCCAACCCTAATCTTCTATGATTCAGTGTTGTAGTCATGTTGGTCCCAGGATATTAGAGAAACAAGGTGGGTTAAGTAATATCTTCTATTGGAACAACTTCTGTTGGCGAAATAAATAAGTTTTTGAGCAAAACAGAGCTCTTCTTCAGGTCTGTGAAAGGTACTCAGAGTGTTACAACTAATACAAGGTGGCACAAATTGTTTAGCATAAATAACTAACACTTATTCTAAGAGATTATTCAAGATGAAGTGGCCCATTAACATCTGAAATCATAGGACCAAAAAGGGAGCAGGGAGGTTAATGGGTTACAGATTGTTGTAATAAGCCATAAATCTAGTGTGTTTATTAAGACTGTGATTTTTATTGAGCATCCCAAAATCCTTCACCATGACATCATCATTGCCTGCCTTCAAATATCTACAAGACAATTGACAACACTCAGATATCCACCCCAAACACATCCCCAAACTCATCCATTTCATCCTCACCCATAACAAGTTTACATTCAACAACAAACACTTTGTCCAAACCATGGGAACAGCAAGGGTACTAGAATGGCTCCTCATACACCAAACTCTTCATAGGCCATCTTGACGAAGAATTTCTGGACAAATGCACCATGAAACCAATATTATACCTGAGATATACTGATGATATTTTCATCCTCTGCACAGATGACCTAGACTCCCTCATAAATTTCCACCATAACTTCAACAATTACCACCTATCCATTTTTGATAAGCTTCAACAATGGAACTATACAGACAATGATATCCAAGAAACCTACAGATCACTACACCTACTGTCACAGATTCAGTAACCACCCCAGACACAGCAAGAAATCTGTTGCCTACAGCCAGGCACTCAGATACCACAGAACAGGCTACGAGGAGAAAGTCCAGGATACACACCTTAACTCTCTTAAAACCTCCTTCACCATACAAGGACACTCCACCAAAAAAGTTGATCACATCATGGAACAGACCACCCAAATACCCTGAGAGAACCTGCTTCGATATAGGGAAAAAAACCTTCTGTCCGCACACCCCTAATTGTCACCTACTACCAGGGGCGCTGGAACAATTTTTATAGTGCGGGTGCTGAAATCCGTTGAACAAAACTGCAAACCCTGTTTATGATGGAAACCACTTCAAGCCAGTGGGTGCTGCTGCACCCCCAGCACCCGTAGTTCCAGCATCCCTGCCTACCACCCTACACTGAAACCCATACAGGTTGTCATTAAACAATTACAACCTATACCCAATGGGGATGACATCCTGAGATAAATCTTTCCCAACCCCCTTCTGGCATTGAAACAAGCCCCAAATGTCACCAAGCTCATCATCAGAAGTAAGTTCTCCACAGTCCAGGACCCACTGACTCAAAGCGGCACCAGACCCTATCAGAATAACAGATGCAAAACCTGCCAATGTATTTCCGCTGCTACAGTGATCAATACTCCCCACAAGACACCTTTCAAGATCCCTACTCATGCGGTGTATCTCATCCAGTGTGCTACATGCCCCAATAGTAACTATGTGGGTGAAACCAGACAATCACTATGCTCTCAAATGAACCCACACAGAAAAATGATAAAAGACAAAAACACAGTATTACCTGTGGGGGGAACACTTTTCACAAAGCAATCTCTCTATATCTCACCTCTCAGTCCTCAACCTCAAAGGAAACCTGCACAACACTTTCAAAAGAGGAGCCTGGGGCGCTTAAATTCATAACTTTGCTAGACACTAAAAATCATGGTCTTAATAAAGACACTGGATTTATGGCTTATTACAGCAATCTGTAACCCACTGTCAGCGTGCCACAGTGGGTCACAGCTGAGGAGGCTAAATTCAGGACAGACCACTGAGAAAGAGGGCAGACTCACCCCAAACTGGTGGTTATTTTATCATTAGATTACACCAAGCCAGTAACTAAGTGACCTTCTATATCACCACACTGGTTAACAAGACATGAAAACACAGTCTCCTTAGACAGAGCTCTTGGCTCACCACCCAGACACTGGATTTTATGATGCATGGTTACTGAAAACCAATTTCATAAAATATAGGGTCCTTCTAATCACAACAGATCAGCCACTTAGCCAGGTCACTTTATAACTCAGATCTTACCCAATAATCACGCTGATGGCAATCCTTTAGAAACTCTTCTTTTATTATTAAACCTTTAGTTTTTAGAGTTATAAATGGTAAATAGATCGTATACATACAGGTGATTTTTCAGTGTTCATAGCTCAAGATCATAGCAGTGATGGAACAAATTGCTAGCTTGCACAAGCTTCTCTGGAATTACCCAAACAGATTGGGGGTCACCAGTCCTTGTTTAGAGCTTCCTTGTTGAATATCCAGTCCAGAGAAATGAAGCAGGAAATGAAGACAAAATGTAGAAGTCTCAGGTGCCTTTTTATATCCTCTGCAATGTGTATGGAATTTTACTGTTTCAAACAAAGCTCACAGCCCAGGTGCCTGGAAAATTACTGGCCGAAGTCCAGGGTCACATGAGCATATCACATGTCCTTACATAGTTTACTGAACCATAGGGGGTGGCCCAATATTGGCCCATCGGAATCTGAGGCATCTGCAGACAGAGCTATCTGGCCAGAATGAGTTTCTTCTATGGCCCATTGTGAGTGATAAGAGTCCTTGATGGGCCATCAGTACGTAACTGTCTGCCCTTAATATAAATTATATCTGGTGGGTGTTACCCAGGAATACAACACATGTATAAGATAAAAGTCCATGGACAATATTCATAACTTTAGATACAAAGATGATACATTGATTTAACCAGGATAATCATATTTGATAGACTGTAACTTTTCTATTGACACCTTACATGATACACATATGAGATTTATGGCAATTGTGAAACAGTGGTAACAACAGTGATATAAATGGTCACTTTTCTTATACAGTTTGCTTTTCAGAATTTTTTATTTGGGGTTCCGGGAGTAAGTGATCTCTGGTAGGGATGATTTACTAGTATGTAGAGAAGAATTTACTCCATCAGCCGCAGAAAATCATCCCAACCCGATTTACAATTTGGTTACTGATTTTTAACAAGTGGCTCCCAGGAGCTACCCTTTCGGAACATCCTTGGTTAAAAGAGAAACTGCTATTTTTGCCTTTTTATTTTTATTTTTTGAGTGAATTGCAGGGTGTTGTGCTGTATTTCAGTACTTTGGGCTCCACAGCAGGCAGCCTGGAAGCCCTGCCATGGTGGGGCTGCCACAGAGCCATGGACCCTGGAAGACAGGGTCCTTGGCCTGGGGCAGTCCATATGACAGAGCTATGGGGCAGGAGGAAGCTGCGCTCTGGAGTTCTGCCTCTTCAGCCAGCTGGGAAAATTTCTGTCAATGTCACTGTCTTCGAGTGAAATTAACCACAACTTTCCAGGCAGCCAGTCAGGGAGCCCTCATTTCCGGGGAAAAGCTTTCCCTCCCCTCCCCCCCAGCAAAACTGAAATTTTCTTGCAGAAACTCACAGTTCTGTGAAAAGGGCATTTTTCATCAGAAAATCATTCCAGCGGAAATATTTTGACTTAATAACAAGCTCCTGACCACATCAGAGACCTTTCACCATGTCCCATTTCTTGAAGATGAGTGTCTAGTGGTGTCCCCAACTCCCCAGTAATAATCATAGCTACCCACTGAATCTGCCACTGACCATGTGACATTAGGGGAATTCTAAAATTGACGTCAGTGGGACTGAGGTGGTCGTTAAATATTTCAGTCACTGCAGTTGTCATGCGTTTGCATGGAATCCCTTTAAAATATTCATCCAATTACATACAGACATTTTGTTTTAAGTTTTATTTTTTTTCCAGCTCTGAGTAGTATTTAAAATAGGAGCTCAGTATAGGTAATTAGCTCTATTTTTATGCATGCATTTATAACAACGGTGGTCACCATTTAGTTTATCAGAGAGCTCCATTCTAAGGGCTATGCTTGTTTTGTTTATCATTGGCAGGAACATCTATATTAAATATATAAAAAGGAGAAGACCCTAAAGAAAATTGTTACATTTGTGTTTGATCCCTGAATATGTGGATTAAAAATGCATGTGCTGACTGTAGGATTAATAATAGGGAATTTGATGTGAAAAGCAAAATATCACAATCTAATTGTAATAGTATTCTAAGCAATATTATAAAATATTCTACAGGTTTAAGCAATTCAGTATACTTTAATTCACACAGTGGACCTCAACAAAGAGGCTTTCAAAAGAATACAACCTAAAACTTCTAACACCAGCTAGAAGTGTAATAATAATAGACAACTACTGGTAACTCACTCATTGGGGGATGGTCCAAATGTTAAGCCATTTAGTCCAGATGTCTTCTCCAAAATTAGTCAGATGTTGAGAAGGGATATAAAGTTAGACTGTGGAATCAGCTATACATTTTCCTCTCATGGTGCATCTTCTGTCCCAAACACAATTCCATGCTTTTCCTCCAACCTTTCCTCCAACCATTATACTGCTTGATTACATGAAAGAGCAGTATTATTATGACTGTGTTAAATAGGATTAAAACACTCATTTTAAGAAATGATTGTAGCTGCATAGTTTCATCTCTTCATTTTGTATCTTTTCTTTTCTTTTTAACTCTTCAAAGCTATAATACTGTACGTATGTTGACACTGAATCTTCTCTCACTACCTACTATCCCCATTGCTCTAATATTCAGAACATTTCACATTTTATTTCTATCAGCCTCTCCCTGCAAGTTTAGGCCCAGAATCTGCAAACACTTACGTAGGTGCTTCACTTTAAGTTTATGAGTAATCCAGTTGACTTCTCAGGTGCTTAAAATTAAGCACTTGTGTAAGTGTTTCCAGGATGGCAGGCTTAGGCCTTGGCTACACTTGCAGATGTACAGCACTGTGAGTTAAACCCGTCTTTGTACAGCTGAGTAGGGAAAGCGCTGCAGCCTGTCCACACTGGCAGCTGCCAGCGCAGTAACGTGGCTACATTTGAGGCATTTGCAGCTGTATTGGGAGCGGTGCATTATGGGTGTTCAAGTGGCTGCAACGTGCTTTTCAAATGGGGGGGGTGAGGTGGAGTGTGACAGGGAGCGTGTGGGGACAGAGAGTGGGTTTTTGGGGTATCCACAGAGTGTCAGCTCATTATCTCCTAAATTTACACACCTCCACATCCCCTGCCTCTCTCTCAATCACTGAAAGCAAGCAGCAGGGGCTTTGTTTGTTTTTAAAGAGCAGATAAAAGACAACTCTGGGAAACGGAGCCCTCCCCCTCCCCCTCCCCCTCCCCCTTCCGCCCTTCTTTCTCCCCCTCCCCCCGCCATCTCTCTCCAAGTCTCTCTCCAAGCTAACTTTGCTGCCCACATTCCTAACAGAGTCCCCTGCCTGCAAACAGTAGCTGTGTTTGTTTTTTGTAAAGCAGCTCCAGAACGGAGCTCTGAACTCCAACCCGGAAGTGCCGTTTCAAAACAAAGGGAGCTTCCGGAAATCAGTTAGTGCGATCCTGCTCAACTACATTCCAGGAGCAGCGTAGCAGCCATTACGCAACAGCTGTTATTCCTCTCGGGGAGGAGAAGTACCAGCAGCGCTGTACCTGAGGAGATGCAGCGCTGCATGTGCCTTGCAAGTGTAGACAGTTAGTGAGTTACAGCGCTGCAGGCAGTTTTATTGCACTGTAACTCGTGAGTGTAGCCAAGGCCTTAGTGTTTTCCACCAATGTAATCGAGATTAAATATACTAGATCAAATTTAAACTTACTCGTTCAGAGAAATTCCTGACAAATAATGACATAGAAGCAACTGTGCACAGTGCAAGGAATCTGGTTATTGCTTTGTGTTTTGTAGTGGTGGGATGGTTTCATTTGTTTAGCTGGTCAAAAGAGCCTGTGTAAACTCTGTGGAAAGGTAGCATCACCATTTGAAGATAGATATATGCTTCAGTATGCTATGATGGAAGCAGCCTATCCGATCACAGGCCAGTGTTCTCCAGAACACCAATTGTCCATAAGCCACGGCAATACAGGAAACAGAATTATTCTTCGGCTTCTTAAAGAGTTTTACAAATGATGGAAGTCATGAAAAAACAAACAGAATCTCTAAAACTATGTAAATTAAAATCCAATGGCAGTGTGTGGCTTCTAGGTGCTGCCACAAAACAAATAGCAAACAATAATGACCTAGAATGGGTTTTAAAGTAGAAATGAAACGGTTCTAATGCACATAAATGTTCTTATTTTATCAGAACCTTATGATTAGGAACATGTTCTAATTTACAGACATTGTTTTTTCATATTTCCAGAATCCTTGCTGATCAAAGGCAGCTCAATTGGTCCTATCTGTCAAAAGGATTATTTTCCATGTGGGAACCTTACGACATGCTTACCACGGGCATTTCACTGTGATGGTGTAAATGACTGTGGGAATGGCACAGATGAAGAAAACTGTGGTGAGTATAACATCTATGACTACTCGGTGCTCAAAAAACAAAGTGAAAAGTGCTTGTGAGATATGTGCTACTCCAGATAATACACATAAATGGTCTTGAGACAACCTACAAGCGTGACAATATAATGCAGTTGTTTTATATTTTCTATTTATTGCTGTGAAAGAGGAATATTGCAAACCAGAAGGCCTGGAGCCTGCAAGTGCAGCCTAAAAACTGGGCAATTCTCACTGGGAAAGAGTGGGCCAAGCTGTCTAAAGGAGGCACTGATTCCCAGGCAGCCTCCACTGGTAAAACTCCTGTACAGCCCTGGCCACACTTGATAACTTCCCTTTTCTAGCAAAAATCTCTTGGAGGATGGCAGTGTGAACACTACATATCATTCCTGAGAGCGAATCCCAACAACTTGTGTGTGTGTGAGTTGGGGAGGCGGGATTCGCAGGCACAAGAGAGTATTATGTTAACCCCTTTGCCAGTGGAAGTGCCAGTTACTGTAAGAGAGAATTTCCATTATATGATGATCTAAAGTGGTACAAGAGTCTTAACTGTCTTGTGTGTGTGTGAGACATGTCTCCACTTGATAATGTCTCAGTGAGTTTCCTGAGAAAGTTCCTCTCTCAATCTGGGGAGCGAACACTGCTCCATCTGCATGACCACACAGTCTAAAAGAGATGTAAATCAGAGAAAGGAGCCTGCCCTTTTTTCAGATGGTTAATAAACTTCTTTCTACCTTTGATCCTGGATCCTTCTCTTCCCATTTTACTCAATGTCTGCATGACATTCTATTGAACTTTCTGTTACTACTCTTAAACATCTTGGATCAGAAGCCAGTGCCTCCAACAATCTCATCTCTTGTTTTGAAGCTTACCTCTATAACTGCTTGTTTCATTTCTAGAGGATGTCTAACATCTTCTGTTTCATCACTTATTTTATTAGGTGCCTCAAATCTCCTCCTTTCCCTTGTCTTCTTCTCCTTGAGCCTGTTCCCTCTACCTATAGCTTTAAATGTGGACACTTGTGCAGGTGACTTTCCATTTTACATCTTCCTTGGCTAATACCCATCCATTTATCTGCCTGTCTGAACTTTGCCAGCTCCTGATTACACTATATGTTACTACTGAGTGCTTCAATGACTGAAGTTCTCCATCTGTGTAAGGAGTCTTCTTTGTCCCATGATACTAACTTCCATCTATTCTATTCAAAACTGTTTTCCTTGCTTTCTAAATTTTTCATGGGTTTTCTTCATTTTGCTTTCCAGTCTCTCATAACCTACATAACCACTAATAGTTCATTTGGCTGTTCCAATCTTGGTCTACTTTCAATATTTTCCATGAGCCTGTCTGAAATTTGAGGTCACTCTTGTACCTGTGCTACACCAGTTATTGAATCTGATACAATCTTTGTCTTCCCACTGAGTTATTTTCTCTTTATATCTTGCCTTAGAATGTGTTTGTCTTAATGTTAGATTCTAATTGATTCACATTGTAAGCTACCATGCAAGTGTCTATGCTACAGTATATAAAATGCACTATTGTATTAATCCTCCTGTTTCAATATTCAGTTATTTTTTCAGCATACCATTTTTTAGAATTAAGTCTATATTAACTTCATATTTTGGAATATTAATTTAAAGTTTGAACTGGCTGTATTGGTCATAGTATCCCTACTTATAGAAAAAGGGGCAAGCTCATTTTGGTTGTTGAGATTTCAAATTATTGCACTTTCCCTCTGGGCTCCAGGGTATTTGATTGATAGCGTCCGTCGGTCTGTGGAACAGGCAACCTAACTGTGAGAGATATCCTGCACATGCTGGTACACTTCAGAGGTCCGACTTACTCCTCTGCATGATTATGTAATCCAAAGCCACAACCTAACCCTAAATGATCATTTATTGTTAAGAAACCAGAGACACCCCAAGCAATAGTTGTCAAACATCCTAAAAGGAGAGGGTTAGTTGTCTGCAACAATCATTACTAATTCAAATCTGTTTCATGGTCATTACTTCACAATTGAAATTGTAGAATGACATGTACAAAATATAATGCATTCCATTCCAATGAAAAGTGAAAAAAAGCAAAGCCTGCAAATAGCTAAATAGAACATGGTGAAAGCATTTGCTTCACCTGATAAATAAATGTTCAAACGTGAGAGCCTAACATTAAGCAGTTAAATCCATGTTCGTGCACCTGAATAAGTAGTCTGATTTTCAGAGGTGCAGAGCAGTCACAGCACCCATTGGAAATACATCCTGGATCCCCCACTAAAACTTAGAGAAAACATGGAAAAGGTAACTTAATAGTTTAGAAAGCAAAGAAGTAGGGCATGGGAAATACCAGAAAAAGGTATATTTGTAGCCCAGTGTGAATGTATGATATCTAGTTTTGGGAGAAAAGTTGAGAATTGAGTTAAATAGTGGGTAGTTGAGTCATGGGATGAAAGAGTCCTTTCCAGCTAGAGAACTTCAGTCTTTGAAGGATTAGGTGATACATGTTCTGCTATGAAATTTTGACCAAACCGGCAATGGCTCTCTCTCCCTCTTTCTAAACAAGATGATTTTCATGTAATATTTTTCTTTCCCACTTTCTTTTACAAGCTGATATCTTATTTATAGTGCAGCTGACAAATGTTAACACTGTTTTCTAGGAGATAATAGTGGATGGGCAAATATCTTTGACATGGTCCATGGAAAGCCTAATTATCTGGACTTATCACAGGAGTGCTGTAAGTAATACCAGATGAAAAAAATCAATATACTACTCTATTTTAATTTGATTACCATTTTGACTTAATGTTGATCAGATTGAAATGCTTATATTAATGTTCTTAATCTATTTATTACTTCTGAATTATTCCATTAAATGAATGTATTAACCTTTATTAAAGGGCTATCTAGGCTATTAGATCAGCTCAGTTGCCTATGATGTTTTCCAGAGCACATAGAGGTTTTTGCATGCCCACAAGCATGGAGCAGAAGGGTACAGTGTGAAAAATGCTAATGAATTTGCTCACTTGTGTCAAGTTGTTATTTTTAGGAGAACTGTGCAGAAATCAGTAATTCTCTTTCGCGGAGGATTTAGAAATTTGGTCTTGCTCCAATTTGGCTGCTGAAGAACTGGGAGTCAGAGCTCCCCATCAGCCCACCAAGTGAGCTGCTGAGGAGCCAGACAGGTGAGCTGGCAGGAACCTGCTTGGGTACTATCAGACCCATGCCAAAATTGAACCGTCTCTGCAAAATATTTCAATGAAAACTGTTCCATCAGAGAATTTCTGAAAGTTCTAATTTTTAGAAGTACAGCTATAAGACATACAATGGCTATTGCTCTGAAGCACCCATCCCAATACTAGCTGTTTTCATAAGAACAAGCTCATGTGATTTAAGTTTTGCTTCTATCTTTTTGTGTTTGCTTTCAAAATTTTAAGTGCTAAGATTCCATAATGTTTATTTCACACTGGTGCCCTCTGGCTGGGTTGTCAGCATAGGGAATCAAACCTCAGCCTTTGGGAATGTTAACAAAGGAGCCTCTACTGCCAGAGCTAACCCCCTTCCCCCTGCTATTAGCCAAGATTGTAGCAGGCTCATCAATCTCTAGTTGGCCTAACCACCACCAGAGGGGGACCAAGAGCCACACCAAACAGGCCTGGCTGCCATTTAAAAAGATTGATCATTCGAGCCCTGTTATCACTGAGGAAAGCCCATTATTGTAGGACTGATATGAGTGCAGAAGCAGCATTTGGAGGTTCCTCTTCCTGAAGACTTCCAAGTCTTTTCAAAACTAAGATGGAGGGGCAGCATCATAAAAAATCTTCATATAGAGCAAAGTCTTGCAGAAAGCTGGGTAGGAGTAAGAAATGCCATACTGGAACAGACCAATGGTCCATTTAATCCAGTATCCTGTCTGTGATAGCATCCAGTATCAGATGCCTCACAGGCAAGTGCAAGAAACTGGAATAGATAGTTATGGAATAATCTGCCCATAGGGGAAAGTTTCTTTCTAATATCCTCCTTTAGACGTTGCCTTGCTCTGAAGCCTGGTGTTCATATATTTTCCAATTTTTTGTTTAATCCTTACTAATGTAACTCTGGATGTTCTTGCAATCCATATAAATATCCACTCCTTTTCTGAATAGAGGTCTTAAAATGACACAGTCTGTATTAAGCAGATCATAGTCGTCATATGTTACACAGTCACATCTAAAACCCGTTTTTCCCCCCCAGGTCTCCTCCAGTACCCAGAAATTTGTGATTGCATAGAAACTGAACTAGAATGTGTAGATGTTAATTTAAAATCTGTTCCACATGTTTCAAGCAATGTAACCCTACTGTAAGTAAACCTCAATATTGTACATGCATAAATACAACTTCCTGCCTTTCCTTTCCTCTCTGAAATAAAAGTGCTGGAGAAACAAAGAGATGGCTAAACACAACTTGAATATGTTTGTAGAATTTGGGGGAAATCTGCTGTCCCACCATGTGCATAGGACATCATATTCCCTACTATCGCCACTTCTTTGTATCACAACAAAAAATGGTTAAGGGTAAGAATAATGGTGCTGACCCTTAGAACATAAGAACAGCCATACTGGGTCAGACCAAAGGTCCATCAAGCCCAGTATCCTGTCTTCTTACAGTGACCAATGCCAGGTGCCTCAGAGGGAATGAACAGAACAGGTAATCATCAAGTGATCCATCCCCTGTCACCCATTCCCAGCTTCCGGCAAACAGAGGCTAGGGACTCCATCCCTGCCATCCTAGCTAATAGCCATTGAGGGACCCATCCTCCATGAATTTATCCAGTTCTTTTTTTGAACCCTGTTATAGTCTTGGCCTTAATGTCCTCTAGCAAGGAGTTCCACAGGTTGACTGCATTGTGTGAAAAAATACTTCCTTTTGTTTGTTTTAAAACTGCTGTCTATTAATTTCATTTGGTGACCCCTAGTTCTTGTGTTATGAAAAGGAGTAAATAACACTTCCTTATTTACTTTCTCCACACCAGTCATGATTTTATAGACCTCAGTCATATCCCCCCTTAGTCATATTTTTTCCAAGCTGAAAAGTCCCAGTCTTATTAATCTCTCCTCATATGGCAGACGCTCCAGACTTCTAATCATTTTTGTTGCCCTTTTCTGAACCTTTTTCAATTCCAATATATCTTTTTTTGAGATGGGACGACAACATCTGCATGCAGTATTCAAGATGTCGGCATACCATGGATTTATATAGAGGCAATATGATATTTTCTGTTTTATTATCTATCCCTTTCTTAATGATTCCCAACATTCTGTTTGCTTTTTTGACTGCCGCTGCACATTGAGTGGATTTTTCAGAGAACAATCCACAATGACTCCAAGATCTCTTTCTTGAGTGGTAACAGCTAATTTAGACCCCATCATTTTATACATATAGTTGGGATTATGTTTTTCAATGTGCATTACTTTGCATTTATCAACATTGAATTTAATCTGCCATTTTGTTGCCCAGTCACCCAGTTTTGAGAGATCCTTTTGTAACTCTTCGCAGTCTGCCTGGGACTTAACTATCTTGAGTAGTTTTGTATCATCTGCAAATTTTCCACCTCACCGTTTACCTCTTTTTCCAGATCATATATGAATATGTTGAATAGGACTGTGCCCAGTACAGACCCCTGGGGGACACCACTATTTACCTCTCTTCATTCTGAAAAATGACCATTCATTCCTACCCTTTGTTTTCTATCTTTTTAACCAGTTACCAATCCCTGAGAGGACCTTCCCTCTTATCCCATGACCGTTTTGGTGAGGGACCTTGTGAAAGGCTTTCTGAACATCTAAATACATTATATCCACTGAATCCCCCCTTATCCACATGCTTGTTGACCCCCCTCAAAGAATTCGAGTAGATCGGTGAGGCATGATTTCCCTTTACAAAAACCATGTTGACTATTCCCCAACAAATTATGTTCATCTATGTGTCTGATAATGTTGTTCTTTACTATAGTTTCAACCAGTTTGCCCGGTACTGAAGTCTGGCTTACTGGCCTGTATTTGCCGGGGTCACCTCTGGAGCCCCTTTTAAAAATTGGTGTCACATTAGCTATCCTCCAGTCATTTGGTACAGAAGCTGATTAAAATGATAGGTTACAGACTACAGTTAGTAGTTCTGTAATTTCACATTTGAGTTCCTTCAGAACTCTTGGGTGAATATCATCTGGTCCTGGTGACTTATTACTGTTTAGTTTATCAATTTGTTCCAAAACCTCCTCTACTGACACCTCAATCTGGGACAGTTCCTCAGATCTGTCACCTAAACAGAATGACTTAGGTTTGGGAATCTCCCTCACATCCTCAACCGTGAAGACCGTTGCAAAGAATTCATTTTGTTTCTCCGCAATGGCCTTATCGTCCTTGAGTGCTCCTTTAGCATCTTGATCATCCGATGGCCCCACTGGTTGTTTAGCAGGCTTCCTGCTTCTGATGTACTTAAAAAATTTTTGGCTATTACTTTTTGAGTCTTTGGCTAGCTGTTCTTCAAATTATTTTTTGGCCTTCCTAATTATATTTGTACACTTCATTTGCCAGAGTTTATGCTCCTTTCTATTTTCCTCACTAGGATTTAACTTCCACTTTTTAAAAGATACTTTTTTGCTTCGCACTGCGTCTTTTACTTTGTTGTTTAGCCATGGTCGCTCTTTTTTTGGTTCTCTTACTATGTTTTTTAATTTGGGGCATACATTTACTTTGAGCCTCTATTATGGTGTCTTTAAAAAGTTTCCATGCAGCTTGCAGGGATTTTACTTTTGGTGCTGTACCTTTTAATTTCTGTTTCACTAATCTCATTTTTGTGTAGTTCCCCTTTCTGAAATTAAATGCTACAGTGTTGGGCCATTGTGGTGTTTCCCCATCACAGGGATGTTAAATTGAATTGTATTATGGTCACTATTACCAAGTGGTCCAGCTGTATTCGCCTCTTGGACCAGTGCTCCACTTGGGACGAAATCAAGAATTGCCTCTCATCTTGTGGGTTCCAGGACTAGCTGCTCCACGACGCTGTCATTTAAGGTGTGAAGAAACTTTATCTCTGCATTCCGTCCTGAAGTGATATGTACCCAGTCAATATGGGGATAGTTGAAATCCCCCATTATTATTGAGTATTTTATTTTAATAGTCTCTCTAATCTTCCTGAGCATTTCACAGACGCTATCACCATCCTGGTCAGGTAGTCGGTACTATATCCCTACTGCTATATTCTTATTATTCGGATATCAGTTAATTCCCTGGGAACTATCTAAATTCCACTGTTTTCACTAGAGATGGGCCTGAATTGTAATAATTCTAGGTACTCATCTTGAACCCCACCAAGTTCATGTGTGCATAGGCGCTGACTTCCTCTCTGCTCGGTGGGTGCTCGACCCCCCCCCAGCCCGTGGCCCCACCCCTGCCCCACCTCTTCCCGCCCCTGCACTGCCCTTGCTCTGCCCCCATTCCACCCCTTCCCCCAAGTCCCCGCCCCTGCCCCGCCTCTTGTCTGCCTCCTCCCCTGAGCGCTGTTAGGCAGTAGGGGGATGGGAAGTTCTGGGAGGGAGGGGGAGGAGCAGGGATATGGTGCACTCAGGGGGAGAGGGGGAAGGAGGAGGGGGGAGCTTGGTTGCCGGGGTGCTAAGCACCTGCAAATTTTTCCTCATGGGTGCTCCAGCCCCAGAGCACCTACAGAGTCGGTGCCTATGCACGTGTGTTTGGACCCCAGGATTTGGTTTGGCCTTTTACAGAGGTGAGTGAGCTATGAAATTCAGGTTTGTGTTAAGCTTCCAATACAAATGCACACAAAGTTCTAGGCTGTGTATTTGCATTACTGTGCATATTAGGCCATTGGGGGCATTCTGATGGGCAGGAGAGCGGGTCTGTGGTGTCTGGGAGGCAGGCACAGGTTAGAACTCCTGTGTGCAGTGAGTTTCAACTGACTTCACCTCTTCCTGCAAGGAAACGTCTCCTCATCTGACTTCTTTCTGTGAACCAGATCCCCATAATACAGGGTCCTGCCCACTCCTCAGTCCAAAAGCAGTGGGCGATGGGTGGCTCGTTTCAGCAGCACAATGTGGGGTCAGAGAGGAGTTAGCATGGAGCCTAGAGTGGCTTGAGAGCATGAGACTTGCCACCCACTTTATTATAACGAGGGAGCTCTTTAAAGAGTCATTGGGTAGTTTGGGAGAAGAAGGGCAGTGAAGGAGGTCTCATTGGAAGTATGTGGGGCCATGTTTGCCTCTCATGCATAGTGGGAGCTCCCCATAAACGTCTGCATAGCCACCTCATTGTCGTCCTTGAAATCACTCTTTGAAACTCCTCTACCATGATGCTGGGTGTGCTGAGACCATTGCCTACTGTACTGACCAGTTTTGCACCCTTGTTCTCCCCAGTCAACCTATATCCACCTTTTATCTTTGTCTTATACTGAGATTGTAAACTCTTTGGGGTAGAAGCCATCTTTTGGGTCTGTATTTGTGCAATGCCCAGCACAGTGGTGTCCTAGTCTATGACTGAGGCTCCCAGGCATGACCTCATGCAAAAAAATGCATAACATGTTTCTAGGGATGCAGGCATGCTCAGGCTAAGTACACTTATCCTCCCTGCAACATACAGAAAAGGGGTATATTCTACCTCATGGTCTTAAGGTTTAATTCTTCCTGGGGTAATTATATTCTATCTAAATTCCCTGTGTAATTGTCATTGGATAGGGTATTCACTTCCTCCCTAACATGTTATGCAGTATTGTTGTGTGCTATTAGCAGCAGATGAATTTTACCCTAGAGGTGGCTGCATTGCATAACAGTAGTAGGTGAAGTGATCCCCAGGTTTAGTTTGTACATCAGTTTAAGTTTATGGGGCACTTTGGGATTCTTCAAACACTAGAGAAATATGATATACAGAACTATAGCATAAGTGTCTGTGTTGGAAAGTATTGACTATGGATCTTATTTCTTTTTCAGTCATAGGAAGTAGCCATATTATTAATTTCATAGCATGTAGTTTTCATTCTTGGACTAAACTATGATAATTATCAATGCCCTTTCTAAACATATCTACTGGATTTAATTAACCTAAGGATGTAATTAATCACTATCACAAAGTTGCAAAATTAATCCAGTAACTACAGCAACTGCATTTACCTTCAGAATAAGCAACACTTTTTTCTTAATTATGATCTTAATGTTTGGAACAATGTCCTCTGAGTTGAGCAAGCAAATGCTTTTGCCAGTTTATCTGGGAGGAACTTTGGCCCAGATCCTGAGCCTTTGTCAATTGCACTAATTGTAAACTCTAGTTTCTGATTGTTAAATCAATGGCTAATTAAAAGCTCATTTTTAAACCTTCCCTTACCAATTATTTTAGGTCTCTTAAACACAACAAAATCCACTTTCTTCCAGATGAAGTTTTTCAGCAGATATACAGAAGTGAAGAAAATGTAAGCATCTTCTTGACAGTCTACAAACATTAAGTGTTACTGAATTATCCAGAATATGTTAAAATCAACACTGAATTACTTATATAATCCATTGTTTACTGTTTCAATAGTGTCATAAAATTTATTTTTGAAATTGGGATTTTAAGCATGTAGGCTTCTCCTTTTAGCAATAAGCACATAGACACAATGTAGATTTGTAAGCAACACAAAACATATGGTCTGTTCTCTTAAATGGAGGAAATGTCTGTCAGAAAGACACGGAAACATAGAAGATAATAGTGTGTAATAAGCAACACTGCTATTTAGTGGTGAAGCTTTAAACTCATGTTTTAAGAAGCTAAACACTAGCTAAGCTAGGAATGTCAAATTTGTTCTAGAGAAACAAGCTAGGAGAGGTAATATATTTTATTCGACCAACCTCTGTTGGCGGTAGGTACAGGAAAAGCTGTGTTATCCAGCACTTTACAAACTGGAAAGCTCTATAAACTGTCATTTTTGGATGGGGTATGGGCTCTAGGAGGGAGTTTGGGTGCGGGAGGGAGCTTGGGGCTAGGGTTTGGGGTGCAGGAGGGGTTTTCAGGTGCCAGATCTGGGCGGCAGTCCCCTCAGGCGGCTCCCTGCAAGCGGCCACATGTCCGAAGAGGTGTGGCCAGGTGGCTCTGCATGCTGCCTCAGCCTGCTGGTGCCGCCCCCGTAGCTCCCATTGGCTGCAGTCAATGCTCCTAGGCAGAGGAAAGACCATGGGGGTGCCATGCACTGCCCCTCCTCCACCTCGCCCCGAGCATTGGCTCCACAGCTCCCATTGGCAAGGGACCATAGCCAGTGGGAGCTGTGGGGGGTGGCACTTGCGGGCGGAGGCAGCATGCAGAGCCACCTGGCCACGCCTCCACCTAGGAGCATTGACCTCAGCCAATGGGAGCTGCGGGGGCAGCACCTGCAGGCGGAGGCAGGGTGCAGAGCCTCCTGGCCATGCCTCTCCAGACATGTCACCATTTGTGGGAAGCCGCCCGAGGTGAGCGCTGCCCGGATCCAGTACCCTAAAATCCGTCCCGCACTCCAACCCCTTGCCCCAAGCCCCCTCCTGCATCCAAACTCCCTCCCAAAGCCCACGCCCATACCCCTCCCACAGCCCAACCCCCAGCCTTGAGCCCCCTCTCACCCAAACTCCTTCTTAGTTAACTGGAATTTTTGACTTACCAGCACCCCCCATTTCCCCAACATGCCAGATAACAAAGCTTTTACTGTGCACACTTTCGAGGTACCCAGAGCTCTTCAGATATGGGGAAGGAAACCCCAGTGGCTAGTTTCTAGTTTCCTTCCCCAGATCTGAAGAAGAGCTCTGGGTAGCTCAAAAGCTTCTCTTTCATCAACAGAACTTTGTCCAATAAAAAATGTTACCTCAGCCACCTTGTATCTTTCATATATTGGGACCAATACAGCTACAACTACATTGCAAACAAATTTATTCTATGCAGAGAGCCGAATTGTATTTTTAATGATGATCTGTGGGGTAGGCCTACAAAGTTAGGGACATGTATTACCCTCAATACACAGCATGGGGCTAAAGTCGTCACTGGTATAGCCCCACTGATGACAACTGAGTCGCACCAGGGATGAATTAGGCCTCAGAATTGCCATTAGTGACAATGGGAGGTTTGCAGACAGGTAGAATATAGGCTTTATGTATTAACATTTTAAAAAAATTAAAGTTACTGTTTTATTCATCATCACTTGGGGTGGGGGGTTCAGGTCTCTTTATTCATTCATATATTGTTGCTAAATTACTAAACACCCTAATTGATGCAACATATTTTTCAGCTAGTTGTAGATTTTGTAAGTTTTTATATATTATTGCTTGTCATCTCATGTGTGAATTATAAGCTCTTTGAGGTTGGGACTGTCTTCCTTCATGTTTGTACAGTCTCTGCACAATCGGGCCGTGATCCTCTGTGGCACTTCTAGGCCCTACATCAATAAAATGAATTTTAAAAATAGTAGCATCAGATGACCTTTTACTGGAATTCAACTTATGAAGCTTTAAGTATGGCTTTATCAGTGTTACTATAGAAACCAGTCTGATGTTCATTTAGTAAGAGGAACCCTGTGTAAATTATACAGTCTAGTAAAATGTGCTGTGATTCTGTTAAATATAGCTACTAGCAACAACAACAAAAATATCAGCTGTGCTTATAACTGCTTCATACCAAATGTCACGCTCAGATAAACCTTCATAGGGTTAAACTGTACATGCAAAGCACCAGGTACATATAATCCTGGCTTTTCTACATGAGAAAAGAGTGACAGCTAAAACGTCAGGAATTCATATAGCAGACAAAGTAAATCCTAGTAAATCCTCCAATAACACAGTATATGAGATTATCCCATCTGATGTTATGTGTTAGTTATTAGGCAGGTCCTAAGGAGAGCCCAAACTGCCTTCCATCCAGAACAGACGGGCAGCCTTCAGAAACTACAATCATTTGAGAGGATCACATAATTTAAAGAATGGGCATGGCACTAGAATGACTTTTATTTTAATAAAGTGTAAACACGATAGGGTTTCTTTTCATCTCAATGCATATGATAATATATGCGCATCCCTGAATGTGAATAGGGATTGTCCTTGCATAATAAAACTCAGAACAATATAAGCTTGGTGAGGAACTCTATAGGCCTTTACCCCCCACTGCTCTGCATATTATGTCCTTATGACCTATGAGACTATGTTCCACAGACACAATGAACTTGCTCCTGGAGGCAGTGAGAGACAGCATCCCCTACAGACTGACAGTAAAGCTGGAGAAGTTGTCAAGAGTTTCATTCTGGTTGGGAAATATTGAACCATATTTCTCCCCAGTATAACTCCACTGATTTCAGAGATTACACCTGCAATTAATTTAGCCCAGCAAGCTTACATGGCAGAAGGGGTAAATGTGAGATTATGAAACATCTGCAATTGTAAGATGTTTGTGAAACATAATTACCCTGTTTTTTTAAATCTTATTCCTATCAGATTTCTGCAACATAATTGCATTCAAACTATTTCAAGGAAAGCATTTTTTGGATTATACAAACTTCAGATATTGTGAGTAATCTATTGCTTTATATTTATCTTTTAATATAACTAATTGTCTAGTGTATACAATAGAATGTGCATAATTTATAAAATTGAATTTTGTAAGACTTACCGGTTGCTAAAAATATTCCTATAGGAAATTTCATCTGTGCTCTTTCTTTCAAATCTTAGTCAATCAAGAGACAGTGGCCTCAGCAAGATTGCTGGGAGCCAGGAACTCCTGAGGTCTGTTCCCAGCTCTGACTTTGAATTTGCTTTGTGACTATACACAAATCATTTAACCTCTTTGTGTCTTAGTGGCCACCTATAATAATAAACAGTTACTATATTTACCTTACAGGGTGATGAGGATTCGTTTAGTTTGATGTTTACAAAGCATTTTAGTCAGTTAGGTTTCTAAAATTAGGCACCTCAGTCCAAATTTTGCTGTCTATTTCAAATGAACGCACTGATTTTTCAGGGATAGTGAAGACCTGCCATTTTCAAGTGGTAGTTGTAGGTACTCAGCATCTTTGAAAAATCAGGCTACTTATTTAGGTCCCTTAACATGGAGTTAAATGCCTAACTTTGGGAATCCACATTTGAGTGTTAGCTTATATAAATACTAAGAGTTCTTATTACTAGGCCTGCATTCATCTTAAAAGGAATTGTGCAGGATCAAGGCAAATAGTGTTCACTGAATCACAGGAACATAACAAGTTATAGCTGTTCACCCCCATATAGTGCAAGATTGTTTCCTATAGTACATTTGCAAATACTTTATCCACAGTAGTTTTAAATGTCTAACAACACAAGAAAAGAAAGATTAAATCAAATTGTATTGTTCTTGTAGTATAGACAACCTTGGTGAGAGATAGAAGTTAAATTGCTAACATCCACAGTTTTAAAAACACCAAGGCGGTTGCTACAGTCATCCATAAATATTCCATAAGTGTTGTCACATCAGTGTCTAACTGCAAGAAGCTTTCGGGTTTTTTTTTTTTAAAGACAGTCTAATCTAGATTCAGGTGCAGTTATTTTTGTCCTAACATTATAGTTCTTTGTTCACAGATATCTCAGTCATAACTGTATCACCAGTCTGAGACCTGGGATATTCAGAGACCTACACAAATTGAAATGGCTGTGAGTGTCCATTTTTTTCACTTTTAAAAGCATTGTCAGTCATTGTAAATGTGTACCTACACTGTAGATTTAAAATTATAAAACCAAAACATAAATGTTATGTTTGTAATTGGTTTTTCAGGGGGGAAAAAAAGCATTAGAAACTGTCATTCATGATAGCAGATATTTTCCATTCCTTACAATCATCCCATCGGCTGCATTAGTTACTGTAGATATCAAATTCTAGTCACTTTGTGATCTCAAAAAGAAACCACTCATCTAACTTTCTCATGAGTTAGTTTTCTGGACCATTTTTCATTGGTTTTATGTATGTCTTTCATGTAGTAACAAATCAATTATGTCTTGCTAGAATTCTAGATGGTAATCCAATAGTGAAAATTTCACAGCAGCTATTTACTGGGCTAAAGTCTTTGTTTTTTCTGTAAGTACTAGTCTTGTACATTTCTCATATCGTATTTTTCAGTGTTGGTGCCGCTGCTACCAGTTAAAAGCCATAATATACTTCCTTTCTTTCCATAAGATTTTCAAACATTTTCCTAATGAATGAATCTCACCTTTCAACTTTTTCAAATAATAAGGGATGCTTTCAAATTTCCCTCCATTTTTAAGGTCCATTATTGTCCACAATATAAAGTACTATGCTATTATTAGGATTTGAATTATGTCAAAGTTATTTATTTACATTCATAACACACAAAGAAAATCCTGCTTCTAAACCCAATAGACATAGAAAAGAGCACTATAAAGTCTAAAAATAAAATTTGAATTAGGACTCAGGAGCTGAGCTGGGTGAAATTTTTTGGGCAAATAGTTTACTCATCAAAAAATGCAGTTTCGGGTCCACCAAAACTATTTGCCAATTCATGTCAGGCTCACTGAATAGTTTCCACTGAACTGAAAAATATCAATAATATGGAAACAAAATATTTAATTCCATTTCTGTCCAAAAAATGTGGACAGAAATTGACATATTGACAAAAGCAAAGGAAAGGAGGACTAGACTCACAAAATGGCTAGAGGAGGAGACAGCGGTGTTGGTGCTTCCCTCTGTAAGTTTTAGCCCAGCGGTTAGAGCACTCACTTGGGATGTGAGAAACGTGGGTTAAATTTCTCCCTGTGCCTGATCAGCAGAAGGGATTGAACTTAGAACAGTTCAAGTCCTGGCTCCAAAGGATGATTGATTATTTATTAAAAGTGGAACAGCATCAAGAGAAGAGACCGAGAAAGCCCCTGCACTGGAATATTCTAAAGCCCAGTGGCAAGGGTGTTCTTCCCGTAGGAGGCCCAAATTCAGATACCATCTCCTTATCAGGCTGAAGGGGGAACTGAATCCAGGTTTCCTACTTTCAAGGTGAGTACTCTAACCACTGGCCCAAAACTTATAAGGAGACACCACTAAAATGTTTGGACTCAAACATTCCTTGGTTTTTCAATTCACTGAAAATTTTTGAAAATTATCATTTTCAGATCGAACCAAAACAAAACTTATTTTTGATTTTTTTAAAATTGCTAGAGAATCAAAGAATCCATTAGTTGCCTAGCTGTACTCAGGAGTTCCTGAATTTCTTTCCCAAACATATATTATTACAGCATATTTATTTAAAAACTTAACTACAGTTGCTTTGAATAATTTCCAGGGAATTTAATAATTCAGGGTTTTGATAATTGGATACAGAGGCTTTCACTAGTAGGCCATTGGTTCAAATCCAGTCCAGGTCGGTAGAGATGAAAAATTATTAAACAGCAATGTTATAGCAATGATTTATTTTAAACTATTTGGTTGTCTCAGTCAAGCTCCTGGCAAACAGTGGCCTACATTACAGAAACCACTACAGTTGATACTAATTGGTCTTCATCCTGCCAGTCTTCCTAGAACGACCAATGAAGGAATAGATAAGGAACCTAAAATATCCTTTAAGCTTTTAGAGTTGGTGGCTGCAGAATAGGATTGGGGAACAGGATTGAAAGAAACTGGCACTACCATTACCTGGGTTGTAGTTTATTTTATGGGAAAAATGCTCTGGAGTTGTCAATTTGACTCCTTTTATGAGCATTTATTATTTATTGTTTGTTAAGAAAATACTTGATATACCAGTGTCTGAAGATTATAGATTTGTTATAGACTCATGGATTTTAAGGTCAGAAAGGGACTATTATGATCATCTAGTCCACTGTTTCTCAAATGCGGCCACCAGGGGGTTTCCCTGCAGCCACAGCAGCTTCCTGGGCAGTGGTGGGGGGAGGAAGCATCAGCCCCTCCCCTTCCTCCCTGTTGCTCCTGGATGTGCTGCTCTGCACCACCTCTCTGGAGACACAGGTAGGACACACAACACTGAGGGAGCAAGGTGAGGAGGGGGGCGGAGGATGGCCTGGCAGGAGAGAAAGGAGGTGAGCGGCAAGCCCATAGCAAGTGGGGGTTCTCGCAGTGGGCAGAGGGGTGTCTGGCAGGGTAGTAAGGAGGCGAGCAGGAGCGGGGAGGTGAGGAGGTGAGCAGCGAGGCGAGCGGCAGGTGGGAGGGCTGGCGGGGGAGAAAGGAGGTGAGTGGCAAGCCAGCAGTGAGCGAGGGTTCTCATGGTGGGCAGGGGGGTGCCTGCCAGGGGAATGAAGAGGTGAGCAGTGGGTGGGGGACTGAGGAGGGTCGCAGCAAGCCAGCGGTGGGCGTGGAGGTGAGGAGGCAAGCGGTGGGGGGAGGGGGGGTGAGGAGGCGAGCGAAAAGCGGGAGGGGTGAGGAGGTGAGTGGCGAGGCGAGTGGTGGGCGGGGGGGGGGGGCGGTGAGGAGGGACACGGTGGCAGGAGGCAACCCCCCTCCCAAACCTTACATAAATAAATTACAATGATTTGGATATATATATATATATATATGTGTATATTACTTTATTAACTTTAGGAAAAATAAAAAATTTGAGGAAAAAGGTGTCAGTGCGGCACCAGCAAGAGTTTGTGGCCGCACTCTGAGGCCACCAAAAAATTTGTTGTGAGAACCCCTGGACTAGTCTGACCTCCTGCCCATCGCAGGCCACACAACCTCACCCACCCACTCCTGTAATAGACCCAAACCTCTGGCTGCATTACTGAAGTCCTCAAATCATGATTTAAAGACTTCAAGTTACAGAGAATCCACCATTTACACTAGTTTAACCCTGCAAGTGACTCATGCCCCATGTTGCAAAGGAAAGTGAGAAAAAAACCCATTTAAATCACTGATTTATTTTTTTTTTTTGTTCATGGACTGTAGCAAAATCTAAATTTAATTCCTTTCTTTTAAGTAACTAATCTAACCTCATGGACTCTTCGCTCACAAGTTTCTGTTTTGAATGTTTTTTTCCACTACTAGACAGCATCTTTTAGAGTATAATGCAACAGTTCCTTTTGTAATAGTGTCTTCCTTTTACAAAGGTCTATGATAAACAACTCACTTGAGGCCCTTCCCAGGAAAATGTGTACTGAAATGCCTTTTATTAACTGGATGCAAGTACATTATCCAAAAGGTTTATCTGGTTATTTACTCAAATAAATTGTTAACATTTAAGGGTGGAATTTTCAAAAACACTCAACACGGTCATAACTCCGCTCTCACTGAAGTCAATAGCCAACACTGAGCACTTTCAAAAACCTCATCCTAAAACATTAAATTATGGTTGTCTGAAAATAGTCACTTGGCCTCTGTGAAGATAACAGAACGAATCAGATGTGGAGTTTTTAGGTCAAGCCATTTTTGAGAATTGGACATTCCCAAAACAGCATTAGGAAATCTGCAAAAGTTGAACTCTCCCATGTTTCAAACCATCATCTGACAGGTGCCTCAACCAGTTGTCTACAAACTTAAATATAGAAAGTTGCCCCTTCTGACACCAGTGACCCTCATCTTACATCGGTGACACTCCTCTGCTGATGCAGTAGCAGAATTCTGGGGCCTTGCAGGTGAGCTTCCTAATGGGGAGGAATTCGGTGATGCAGAATCTGGGTATATTCTAACTGTAACTTTATATATATAATTAGCTCTTCCAGAAATCTTACCCCACATATCAATACCCAAAACGCACCCTGTCCTAAGAATTTCCTCCAAATACAGAGACTAAAGCCAGGAGCAAACTCTCTTCTATCTGCCACAGATTCTCCCCACACAACAAAACTAGCAATACAGCATTTCTTAACAGACTAAAAACTTGTTCTCAGTCTTACAAGTTCGGTTTCTTAGAATATGTGTAACAGTGCCACCTGCTGATGCCTGCTGCCATAATAATCTATATCGGGGTGGCCAAATCGCGGCTGGTGAGCTCTTTTACAGTTAAAGTGTGGCTTGTGGAGCTCCCCATGCCCCTCTGCCTCCAGTCTGGTAAGCAGCCCTGCGGCAGGGTGGTGGGCTAGGGGCTTCTGCCAGAGATGACTGGTGCCTGCTGAAAGGGGGGGATAATTAAAATATTTCCCCCCCAACAGCTTGAGTCCTGCCCCCCCCTTACTTTCAGCTGCCCTGCCCTACATCTCCCAGCTGTTAGCTCCCCGTGGAGAGGCAGTGGCAAACAGCAGGAAGTGATAGGGAGGAGCCGCTCCTTCAGCTCCATGGGGAGAGGCAACAGCAAAAGTAGCAGCTCTCCCTGCAGCTCCCAGATGTTTGCCACTGCCTCTCCCCATCGCTGCAGCTCCCAGTTTGCCAGCTCCAGCCGCTGCTGTGCAGGAAGGGGGCCCGGCGGCACGATGTGACTGAGTAGAGCCAGCAAACCCTGGCAAAAATCAGAGGGGGACACATGACTCCCTCACAATTCGCCTCTGGCTTCTGCCCAGCAGGGGTGGGGGGCGGGTCTCGGGGCTTCAGCCCTGCAGGTGGTGCCTGCCGGGGCTCGGAGCTTCAGCAGGAAATAGGCTGAGGCAAGCGCACCCCGGCTCTTGAACTTCTGAAGATTGTTGTTTGCAGCTCGGAGGGTCAGTAAGTTTGGCCACCTCTGATCTGTATACTTCAGTACACAGACTACACATGAAACATGTCAGGTAGGTTGGTTTAGTTTTGATGAAATGAGAGAGGGGATGGTCACAGTTGGGCCAGTAACAGTTTTCTTTCTTTGACATTTATGTTTATGTCCTGGAACTGGGTATTGAATAAGGGATGGTTTGGAAAGAAATGTAGTGAAAGAAAGTTCAAAAGCACAAGAACAACCCAGAGCCTTGGGGCCACTGCCATGAAAATATTTGTATGTTAATTAACTAATAATAATTAGTTATTTTATGCACAGCCTTCAGAAGCCTTTTGGAAATGGCCATTTTATCAGTTGGTTCAACAAATAGAATAAGAATTAGACAAATTCTGTTGTTTCTGCCTTATGATCAGATCATGAGTACAAGGGTACCTCTTTAAGTTAACGTGTCAAGACCAGGAGCCCAATATTAGACAGAAACAAAGCTGACGTTGAAGAAGGGCATTCAGCTGCATTGGTGTTTACCATGTGAGTTGTGGCTATACAACAATATCCTTCACTTTGTCAGTAACAAGCTTCTTTGGCCAGTTTCCCAGGTTATGCAAAGTAGAGTTTGGAGGGGACTCACATGCACCCGGAGAGATTTCTGGAGATCAAGAAAAAGGATAAGTACCTGCATGTTACACATGCAGATTTTTTCCAGTTGGGGTCTCTAGAGTAGGACTGTGTGAAATTCCGTGGGATTTACAGAGCAAAAACCTGATGCTACATTTTGAGTATTTAAGATTCTTGTCTGTAGAGCAAAGCCAGCAGCCTTTAATCAGTCAAATTCTCCATTGCCTTCAGGGAGATTTTTGTTTGATTAGGTACCTCAGAACTTAGCTCAACACAATTGCTTTTGAGTTGAGTACAAAAGTACAATATGTCACTGCTTGTGAAAATGAGCCTGGTCCTATGTAAATTCCAATTCAACTAGAAAAACTATAAAGCCAGAAACAACTATATTAAAACATTAAACTGTTACTTTAACATCTATTTAATGTCACAGTTTTCTTCGTGGAAATCAAATTCGTTTTGTGCCTGAAAAGACATTTCTTCATTAAGAGATCTGGGAGAACTGTGAGTTGTTTATCTGTTTTTGAATTATAGTTATGGTCTGTTACATTTCAGTAATTTGTGGGAGTGAATAATTAAGAGGCACATGTAGTGTATCCTCCCTTCTTTGTAAACCAATACTGGAGAAGAGCAGAAGATAGCTCTAGCACTCTCTTGAACCCTAAAAGGGGGACTTGGTTACTAAACTAGCTGGTGTTCCACATCTAAGGGAACATGTGCAAATAGCTGGAGAGGGAGTAGAAGTCTAGAAGGGAAGGGTAAATAATGGATCATTGGTGACTCTGGAGAGAGGGACATGATTAGTGACTAGAATTGACTGTCATAAGCAGCTGAAGAGAGAGGAGTAGGTGGAGCTGTTAATTGGTAGGGGGGTTGGCTTGCCAGAAACTTTGAGAGGTGGGCAGGGCATTCAGTAATATGATTCTGTATAAAATTAGTCATATTCTTCAATCTTCACAGTGTTGAATGCACTCTTTTTTTCCTTACTCTAACTGTACTAAAATGTAAACGTTGCAGCTCAATATAGCAAACTGATGATTAATGTTTAGTAATCACCAGACACCAGTGCATGCATTTAATCGATTCAACATCCCAAAAGAGGAAGGATGTTGTAAGAAACAAGTGATAGAATGGACTGAAGCAATGCAAACAGAGAATTCTTCGAAAGTGAAATGGAAGTGTTTGTCATGAGTTGTTAAGTAACAAGATTACTGCGTACAATTGTGGTCTCCTCATCTCAAAAAGGATATACTGGCATTAGAAAAGGTTCAGAGAAGGGCAACTAAAATGATTAGGGGTCTGGAACGGGTCCCATATGAGGAGAGATTAAAGAGGCTAGGACTTTTTAGCTTGGAAAAGAGGAGACTAAGAGGGGATATGATGGAGGTATATAAAATTACGAGTGGTGTGGAGGAAGTGAATAACGAAAAGTTATTTACTTGTTCTCATAATAGAAGAACTAGGGGCCACCCAATGAAATTAGTGGGCAGCAGATTTAAAACAAGTAAAAGGAAGTTCTTCTTCACACAGGGCACAGTCGACCTGTGGAACTCCTTGCCTGAGGAGTCTGTGAAGGCTAGGACTATAACAGGGTTTAAAAGAGAACTGGATACATTCATGGAGATGAAGTCCATTAATGGCTATTAACCAGGATGGGTAAGGAATGGTGTCCTTAGCCTCTGTCAGAGGGGGGTGATGGATGGCAGGAGAGGGATCACTTGGTCATTACCTGTGAGGTCCACTCACTCCGGGGCACCAGGCATTGGCCACTGTCGGTGGACAGGATACTGGGCTGGATGGACCTTTGGTATGACCCAGTACGACCTCTCATGTTCTTATGTTCGTAAGATAGAAGGGAGCCCATGTCAAAAGTGCAGAAAATCTGTTCATTTGGCTTCCTCAAGATCAAATAGGCCATTGAATGAAACTTTGTCTATTGAAATGGAAGAGCACAACACTGATGATGATTCTAAATGCTTTTGGTCTTTATTTTTCCCCCAGGGACCTCTCCAACAACTTAATTACAGAATTACCACATTATATTTTTGACGATCTGAAACATTTACAAAAACTGTAAGTCACAAATCAGATTTTTAAAATATTGTAGTTTGGCTTCATTTTTTCTAAATTCTGAGCAATAAACATTTTTTGTTTTGTTTTTTCAGTAACTTGTCTTACAATCCACTTTCTCTGCTCTATGGGGATCAGTTTGACAGTCTTCAACAACTTGAGTCTTTGTAAGTGAAGAATTGAAATATGTTACCAACATAGTGTATTGAATGGTATGCCTTTAAGCCAGGAGAAATATTGATTAATTATAATAGGCCTGATACTGTGAGGTACTGAACAAAGGGACATGAGGGCATTCATCACATCACTGATAGGTGCTCAATACCTAGAAGTATCAGGCCCAAAATGTATAATTCACAGCCACAAAGATTGCTAAAGTTTACTGCTATGTTCAATAGTAAGCCTAGGAGCAACCAAAGAGTTCAGAAAAAAATAAATTATACACCTCCTACAGTGCACAGGCTGATGGGAAAGACATGTAAGTCACAGACAGGCAAAACTAAGGGCATGTCTACTCTTACCTCCGGAGTGATCGATCCAGTGGGGGTCAATTTATCCCGTCTAGTGAAGACACGATAAATCAACCACCAAGTGCTCTCCCGTCGACTCCGGTACTCCACCGGAGGGAGAAGCGCTGGCGGAGTCAACGGGGGAGCATCAGCAGTCGACCTACTGCAGTGAAGACACCATGGTAAGTAGATCTAAGTACGTCAACTTCAGCTACGTTAGTCACGTATTATTCAAAAGCCAGATAAGTCTTTTGCCCCCACTGCTCCCCTTGGAAGGCTGTTCCAGAACTTCACTCCTCTGATGGTTAGAAACCTTCATCTAATTTCAAGTCTAAACTTCCTGATGGCCAGTTTATATCCAGTTGTTCTTGTGTCTACACTGGTACTGAGCTTAAATAATTCCTCTCCCTCTCTGGTATTTATCCGTCTGATATATTTAAAGAGAGCAATCATATCTCCCCTCAGCCTTCTTTTGGTTAAGGTAAACAAACCAAGCTCCTTGAGTCTCTTTTCATAAGACAGGTTTTCCATTCCTCAGATCATCCTAGCGGCCCTTCTTTGTACCTGTTCCAGTTTGAATTCATCCTTCTTAAACATGGGAGACCAGAACTGCACACAGTATTCCAAATGAGGTCTCACCAATGCCTTGTATAACGGTACTAACACCTCCTTATCTCTACTGGGATGCATTAGAAGTATTTCCAAGACTGCATTAGCTTTTTTCACGGCCATATCACATTGGCAGCTCATAGTCATCCTGTGATCAACCAGTACTCTGAGGTCCTTCTCCTCTTCCATTACTTCCAACTGATGCATCCCCAGTTTATAACTACAATTCTTGTTATTAATCCCTATATGCATAACCTTACACTTCTCACTATTAAATTTCATCCTGTTACTATTACTCCAGTTTACAAGGTCATCCAGAACTTCCTGTATGATATCCCGATCCTTTTCTGAATTGGTAATACCTCCCAACTTTGTGTCATCCGCAAACTTTATTAGCACACTCCCACTTTTGGTGACGAGGTCAGTAATAAAAAGGTTAAATAAGATTGGTCCCAAAACTGATCCCTGAGGAACTCTACTAGTAATCTCCCTCCAGCCTGACAGTTCACCTGTCAGTATGACCGCTGTAGTCTCCCCTTTAACCAGTTCCTTATCCACCTCTCAATTTTCATATTGATCCCCATCTTTTCCAATTTAACTAATTCCCCATGTGGTACTGTATCAAATGCCTATACTGAAATCGAGGTAGATTAGATCCACTGCGTTTCCTTTATCTAAAAAATCTGTTACTTTCTCAAAGAAGGAGATCAGGTTGGTTTGGCATGATCTACCTTTTGTAAAACCATGTTGTAATTTGTCCCAATTGCCACTGACCTCAATGTCCTTAACTACTTTCTCCTTCAAAAATTTTTCCAAGACCTTGAATACTACAGGTGTCAAACTAACAGGCTTATAGTTACCCGGGTCACTTTTTTCCCCTTTCTTAAAAATAGGAACTATATTAGCAATTCTCCAGTCAAATGGTACAACCCCTGAGTGTACTGATTCATTAAAATTTTTTGCTAATGAGCTTGCAATTTCATGTGCCAGTTCCCTTAATATTCTTGGATGAAGATTATCTGGGCCCCCCGATTTAATCCCATTAAACTGTTTGAGTTTGGCTTCTACCTCGGATATGGTAATATCTACCGCCATATCCTTATTCCTATTTGTCATGCTGCCATTATCTCCAAGCTCCTCATTAGCCTCATTAAAGATTGAGGCAAAGTATTTGTTTAGATATTGGGCCATGCCTAGATTATCCTTAACCTCCACTCCATCCTCAGTGTTTAGCTGTCCCACTTCTTCTTTCTTTGTACAACTTTAAAATTATTACCATCAGATTGATGTAGTGTATGGGCTTTTTCTAGTAATCTGCAGAAATGGAAAGTTAAAGATTAATTTTGTATAAGTGAGTTTCTAGCTATTCTATTTTTGTTAAAGAAGAGGAAAACTTCTTACCTCTGTCTGAATGTTCAAAATGCTCTACTGAGCAAAAAAGGCAATTCTTTACTTCAAAAGACTCGGATCATTTCAGACAGAAGTCGGTACTAGCCACAAACTGTTCTTAGTAGCTCTCCTATGTGTCATCTTTTGATACCTTTCCCCTATCTTGCCTTACCATGAAAATCATTGATGTTCAAAGCCTACACTGTGCTGTGACCTGGAGTGAGGATGCCAAGATATGGTGTCTGAATCAGAATGGTTTTTCTATTTGGATTATTTTATGTACATTCCAGTGCTTCATTTCATGATCATTCATAGAACAAATATAGCGAGTGTAACTGTTCCTATAAATCTTCCAGTCCTGGAAGAGACTGCAGAAGCAGGATAGCATTAGAAAGACAGGGAACTCCTTTGAAATATGAATAGGTACATATGCTGAAAGTAAAACTTGAGCAATCCAGAAAAGTTTGGTTGTTTTGAATATGGGAGTGCACACCCCAGTCTTTGATAGGTAGATGGTGTATGAGTAGTAACATACTTATCTGTCAAGATTAGTAATATGATTTATCTATTCAAGTTGGAAGGAATGTAACACAAAAAGAAGCCTGTAAAAGTTTTGTGCTGTTTTGGAAGTCACCAGTGTTACCATTTTTATATAATGCGATCAGATGTAAAGTCAAAAGATCAAAATCCAAAATAAAGTACTAGTACCTGTGGCATGTTCCTTACTGAGTTCAGACACTTCTGAACCCAATTTTCATACATCATCTCGGGAAGCCCTATAGCAAGAATACTGCGTTAGAGCTGCCAGGCCCAGTTAACACAGTTGCTGACCAATGCAATTTAATGACGTAACTCTATTTGTATATCCTGGCTCATTGTTGAAAGGATCTGTGAGTTCTGTCTTGTCTTTTGACCAATACATCTTGACAAGGTTCTTTTGTATGTCCGTTGCTTTGAGAATACACGAAACATGGGGGAGAAGTGCCCTCTGAAACCTGTAAACTCTCCACTGATAGCTTTGCATATATGTAAAAACAGTCTGTAAAATACTATTGTAATGTAATGCAGGCAAATTTCTGTCATGCTTCCGAAACTCACCTTCTAAATTGCACAGGATATACACCAGCATAAATACAAAATAATTGAGGTCAGTGGAGTTACTCTGGATTTATGCTGGTGTACCTGAGATCAGAATCTGGCCCAAAGTGATTTATACTGTAACTGATAATGTGTAATAGAAGCTAGGTCTCTCAACAGATTCAAATAAATGATGGTTCAGTATTCTAGGGCTATCAATTAATTGCAGTTGACTCAAGCAAATTAACTCAAAACATTAACTCGATTAAAAAAAATTAATCACAATTAATCGCAGTTTTAATCGCATGTTAAACAATAATAGAATACCAATTTTAAATTTATTATAAATATTTGTGGATGTTTTTCTACACTTTCAAATATATTGATTTCAATTACAACACAGAATACAAAGTGTACAATGCTCACTTTATATTTTTTATTATAAATATTTGCACCATAAAAAATAAACAAAATAAATAGTATTTTTCAATTTACCTCATACAAGTACTGTAATGTGATCTCTTTATCATGAAAGTGCAATTTACAAATGTAGATTTTTTTTGTTACATAACTGCACTCAAAAATAAAACAATGTGAAACTTTAGAGTCTACAAGCCCACTCAGTCCTACTTCTTGTTCAGCCAATTGCTAAGACAAACAAGTTTGTTTGCAATTACAGGAGATAATGCTGCCCGCTTCTTATTTACAATGTCACCTGAAAGTGAGAACAGGTGTTTGCATGGCACTTTTGTAGTTGGCATTGCAAACTATGTGCCAGATATGCTAACCATTCATATGCCCCTTCATGCTTTGGTCACCATTCCAGAGGACATACTGATGACGCTTGTTAAAAAAAAAGTGCTAATTAAATTTGTGATTGAACTCCTTGGGGGTCAATCGTATGTCTCCTGCTCTGGTTTTACCCACATACTGCCATAACATGAAATATATGCCAATCTCGGAACTGTTAGCAATCATTTTTAAGAATTCATGGAGGATGGGTGAAATCCTCTGGGATTGGAGAAGGGCAAACATAGTGCCTGTCTTTAAAAAGGGGACAAAAAGGACCTGGAGAATGATAGACCAGTTAACCTAACTTCAATACTTGGGAAAATACTGGAACAAATTATTAAACAAAAGATATGTAAGAATCTAGCGGATAATAGAGTTATAAGGAATAGCCAGCATGGAATTTGTCGAGAACAAATCATGCCAAACCAACCTAATTTCCTTCTTTGATAGGGTTACTGGCCCAGTGGATGGGGAAGAAGCAGTAGACAGGATATATCTTGATTTTTAGTAAAGGCTTTTGACACAGTCCTCCATGGCATTCTCATAAGCAAACTCAGGGAAATGTGGTCTAGATTAAATTACTATAAGGTGGGTGCAAAACTGGTTGAAAGGTCATATTCAAAGTGTACTTAATAATGGTTTGCTATCAGACTGGGAGGGTGTATCTAATGTGGCTTTGCAGGGGTCCAGGACTATATTTTCATTAATGGCTTGGATAATGGAGTGGAGAGTATGATTATAAAATTTGTGGATGACCCCAAGCTGGGAGGGGTTGCAAGCACTTTGGAGGTCAGGATTAGAATTCAAAACGACCTTGACAAATTGGAGAATTGGTCTGAAATCAACAAGCTGAAATTCAATAAAGACAAAAGCAAAGTACTAGACTTAGAAAGGAAAAATCAAATGTACAACTACAAAATGGGGAATAACTGGCTAGGAGGTAGCACTGCTGAAAAGGATCTGGGGGTTATAGTGAATAACAACTTGAATGTAAATCAACACTGTTCAGGGGGGAGGGATAGCTCAGTGGTGTGAGCATTGGCCTGCTAAACCCAGGGTTGTGAGCTCAATCCTTGAGTGGCACATTTAGGGATCTGGGGCAAAAAATCTGTCTGAGCACAGTACTTGGTCCTAATTGTTTTTGGGCGGGGAAGGGCAGGGAGGGATAGCTCAGTGGTTTGAGCACTGGCCTGCTAAAACCCAGGGTTGAGTTCAATCCTCGAGGGGGCCATTTAGGGATCTGGGGCAAAAAATCTGTCAGGGACAGTACTTGGTCCTGCTTGTGAAGGCAGGGGACTGGACTCGATAACCTTTCAAGGTCCTTCCAGTTCTATGAGATAGGTATATCTCCATATTTAATGTGATGAGTTGTGAAAAAAGGCTAATATCATTCTGGGGTGTGTTAACAAGAATGTCGTGTGTCAGACATGGGAAGTAATTGTCCTACTCTACTTGGCACAGGTGAGGCCTGAGCTAGAGTACTGTGTCCAGTTCTGAGTGCCATGTTTAGAAAAGATGTGGGCAAATTGCAGAAAATCCAGAGGAAAGTAACAAAAATGATAAAAGATTATGAGGAAAGGTTAAAAACACTGGGCGTGTCTAGTCTTGAGAAAAGAAGACTGAGGGGGGACTTGATAATAGTCTTCATATTTGTTAAGTGTTTTATTAGAGAGGCTATGATCAATTGTCCTCCACGTCCACTGAAGGTAAGACAAGAAATAATGGGCTTAATGTGCAGCAAGAGAGAATCAGGTAAGATATTAGGAAAACCTTTCTAACTATAAGGATAGTTAAGCTCTGGAATAGGCTTCCAAGGGATGTTGTAGAATCCTCTTAATTGGAGGTTTTTAAGAACGGGTTGGAAAAACAACTGTCAGGAATGGTCTAGGATTACTAGACCATTTAGCACAAGGGCTTGGACTTGATGACCTCAAGGTAGCTTCCAGTCCTATACATTTCTATGATTCTATACTCTTCCATAAACAAGCTCACTGTGATGAACAAAATACTAAGAGTAGTCTTGTTGAAATAGCATATTGTGCATTGTGCACAGGCTACTTATTACCCTGTGATTTGGCAAAATACACTTGTTTGTGTAATTCAGGATGGGATAACTAAAAAAAAACTCTTTTAAAGTTTGTTGATAGATAATGAAATTTACTTCTTTTCCAGAGACCTGGAAACTATAGAGATTCCAAATATAAATTCAAGAATGTTTCAGCCCCTGAGGAACCTTTCCTACATGTATGTATGGAAAATAACCGACATCATGGTGACATTTCAGTAACACAAGAATGTACAAAGTAGCTCTGATTATTAAGTCTTTCCATATTATTAAATACTAAAATATTTGTCACAATGGAGTCCTGTTTCTGCAAAAAATATTAAGTATATCATTTTATACAAATAAAATAAAGAAAAATACATTTTCTACATGTAATTCATATTTCCATAGGGCATCATCCCTCTCTTCCCCACACAGTAACCTCTTTTATGACATAGGGTGGTGGGGGTTTCTGCCTGTTTACTAGGAGTTACGCATACTCCTGGGAAGCAGAATAGCTCTTCAAGTGCTTAACATCATAAGAGAGGTAGAGTTACCCAGAAATTTACTGTATGCAAAGAGTACGTATATTTTGGCTGGGGGAAGAGCTGTATATGTTTGTGCAGACAGTAATATGTGTTTCATATGACTATTTTCCTCTACTGTCATGTCTCAGTAGCTTCATAACATGTCATAGCTTGTAGTACTATTGAATGCCTCTGAACTACAAAACACTTTTTTTTTTTCTGTTTTTGAGGCAGAGGACCCCAGCTTATGGATCATGTTTTCTCTCACCTCATTGACCCCAGCCAGGACACATGCCACAATGTCTCTCTTCTCTCCAAGGCAGTAACTATAGGGTCAATCCCACTTTAGCTGAACATCTTTAGTCTTTTGCTCTAGCGCTTCATTCTAGGCTGCCTTTTTATTTTCTTTTGTGGCTCCCTCATAATATTCACATTTGCTACCTCTGTACCATGACACAGAATGTAAGCAGTCTGCAGCAAGTGTGCAGTGTTCTTCTTTGCTTTGTTTCTAGAGCTCAAATTATACTCTGTCCTCCATCCCTCATCTCTTCTTGAAAACGGAAAGCTTAATAATTTTCCTAGCTCCCCCATGCCATCAAAGTGTGAAACTTAAATTGATTTCTATACGATTGGCAGACCCACCCACTAAACTGCTGGGCCACACCTACATGCTGTCATTTGGCATAGCAACTTTCATACATTTCACAATTTCAGAAAAATCGTGTCTTCTATTTAATATTTTCCCATTTTAATTTTATTGTGTATTTGTATCTTGTTTTTATATTTTTGATATTAATTAACAATTTATTATCCATGTGCATCATTTCACAAATAGAGTGGGAAGTTTTACGATTACAGATGGATACAAACACAGATAAAATGTTTGATTTTGGAATTTGATCTTTATGCCAAAATTTTGTTACTGCCCTTTAGGGCCCCAATTCAGCAAAGCGCTTAAGCACAGGCTTAACTTCAAGCATGTCCCTAAAGCATTCCGCAAAGTGCTTAACCAAATGTTTAAGTCTCATTGAAGTCAATGGGACTTAACATGCTTAAAGTTTAGCATATGCTTAAATGCTTTGATGTATTAGGCCCTTTAAGCCCAGTCCTGCAACCCTTATTCATGCTAGTAGTTCTACTGAAACAAGAGGAACTATTTGCTTGATTCAGGGTTAGATGATTAGACCCTTTGCTAGCTGTTGGAGGGAAGAGAATTCTTATGATTCTGCGTGATTCACAATATTAATGTTTGTTTCTTTCTTCAGATATATATGAGCTCTTCATTGGGTATCTCATAAACTTAGCTACTGTCCTTGCATGTGGAACATAACATCTGAGTTGACAAAATATGCAATAATGCCCTCCTGTGTATGTTAGACCAAGATAAAGCTTTTAGAAAGAGACATCCATGAAACAAACTCTGTCACTCTAAAGGTTTGGGAGACATTAGAACCAAGAGCATACTATAAAGTATTATAAGTTATATTTCCATGGGCAGTGGGTATCATAGGCTGTGGGAGGCTGTCTCTCCCCAAACAGCAAAGGGTGTCCCCACCCACAATCTGCCCTCAGATCTGCCCCGTTCTGCTTCCCACTCAGTGCTGCTCCAGTCCGGTATCCCCGGCTTGGGCTGGTGCCATGCCATCCGCCCTCCTAGCGCTCCAGGGCTGGGGAGGCTGGGGCCACAGCATCCGCTCTTCTGGGACTGGGGGCGCTAGCCTGGGGCGGGGGCCAGTGGTCGGGGAGCTCTGGACTCTGGCAGGGGGGCACGGAAGGGGCAGGGCCTCGGATGGAAGGGTACGGCTGGGGGCTAGCCTCCCCCAGTCGGCGGTTCACGCACCACCCATGTATATTTCCTTTTCATAAATATATGTCAATTAGGGCTGTCGAGTGATTAAAAAAATTAATCATGATTAATTGCACAATTAAAAAAATCAGTTGCACGATTAATAGCACTGTTAATAAGAGAACCATTTATTTAAATATTTTTGGATGTTTTCTACATTTTCAAATATATTGATTTCAATTACAACACAGAATACAAAGTGTACAATGCTCACTTTATATTTATTTTTATTACAAATATTTGCACAGTAAAAAACAAAAGAAATAGTACATTTCAATTCACCTAATACAAGTACTGTAGTGCAATCTCTTTATAATGAAAGTTGAACTTACAAATGTTGAATTATGTACTAAAAATAACTGCATTAAAAATAAAAGAATGTAAAACTTTAGAACCTACAAGTCCACTCAGTCCTACTTCTTGTTCAGCCAATCGCTCACACAAACAAGTTTGGTTACAATTTTCAGGAGATAATGCTTCCCACGTCTTGTTTACAATGTCACCTGAAAGTGAGAACAGGCATTTGCATGGCACGGTTGTAGCTGGCATCGCAAGTTATTTACATGCCAGATGCGCTAAAGATTCAGATGTCCCTTCATACTTTAACCAGAGGACATGCGTCCATGCTCATGACGGGTTCCACTCAATAATGATCCAAAGCAGTGCGGACTGACACATGTTTAATCAACAGCTCTAATGTCAATAGTTTTAAACTTACTACTATTTTTAGTATAGATTGAGAATGAACTTTTCCAGACACACCCCTTCTGCAGAAAGGGGCCTTCCTCAGAAACCACATTCCATCTGGCCTAAGAAGTCAGAATTGTCAGAAACTCAGTAACATACATGAGACCCAGTCTGCTGAGGGCCTTAAATGTCAACTATCAATTTACAGTCAGTCCACACACCAGCAGTCTGTTAATGCAGAAAGCAAAGTAGTGTCCTGGCAAAATCTTTTCTGCCAAGACATGGTAACAGTTCTGCATCTTTGTCAACCCAGTATGAAGAAAAGGAAGGCAGCAGAATTGGATTAGTGCAAAGGGATGCATTGGGTCACAAGTTCAAAGTAGCCACATTCTGAAAACAAAACCAGCTTTGAGCTGAGCTGACAGAAAGTTTTCTAATATCAGCCACAGATCAAGGGCCACACCCTAGTTGCATGTTACACTGACTAATGCAAAATGCTATTCACATTACACCTCCTACATAAACAATAGGCATAATTTTGGTTGTTAGAATTTCCTCTCTTTCACTTTTTCATGTGTAATTGCATATCTAATACATAACTGTGACTTTGACCTGTGCTTGAACAGCAGCAATTCTATATGTTCATTTCTTTGCTTTCAGCTATTTCAAAAAGTTTCTATATTGTTCCTATGCACTCCACGTGCGAATATGCACACCATTAACAGATGGGATTTCATCATTTGAGAACCTCTTGGTTAATAATGTTCTTAGAGTATTTGTCTGGATCATAGCTTGTGTTACCTGTTTTGGAAATCTTTTTGTCATTGGAATGAGATCATTTATCAGAGCTGAAAACAAGACGCACACCACATCTATCAAAATGTTGTGTTGTAAGTATATATTGGTGGTATTTTTAAGTCAAACTGACTTGTACTATGTATATTCGAGTTTTCAACCATTTACCTTATAGATAAAAATATAAGCAATGCATTAACTTCAAAATATTAGTAAACTTTGCAGTTTTTGTCCCATTTTCCAATATTCTAAATATAAGCAAAAAGTTGCTTTTAACCCTTACATTCAAATGGTCAAGATGTATAAGAAGAGTCTCTGCAGCCTAATGGTTTCACTTTATTAATTTTACTGTTAATTTTATATTCAAGAAAACAGAAAGGTTAACCAGTGCTATTGCATGCATTTTGTGATTTGCCGTGACATCTTCTTCGTCTCAGTTTTGGCACCAGCAACTAGTAAACTCCACTGTGGTTTATAAATTCCATGCTTCATAATTAGCCACAAAATTATATTGACTCCAAATTAATGCACCATATTTTGTCTAACAATAATTTTGGAATTAAGAGACTGCATTTGAACAATATTAACACAGGGCCAAATTTAGATCTGCTATAAACAAGTGCAACTTCCTTAAAGTCAATGTATACTTGCTTCAGTTTATAAAATGAGTGTGATGTTGCCCTCTTCTTGCCTATAGAGAGGATATGGAATCTGATACTACTTCCAGGCTAAGTGAATTCTCCCTTGGCTCAAGTAGTTTATAGTTTCATCTCCCTATCTGTATGTGATTTTCAAATGAGAGGTGTCAGTTACCTGCAGTTCATAGATTTACTACAGTGCCATAACCCAGTATTCATGGCATGATATCACCCACTTCCATCAAATTAATTCTGATGCCACAAATCCTGGGTTAAATTACATTACTGCATAAATCAGCCAGGATTTGGCCAATTCTAAGAACATTTTTAGTATATAAATCTTTAAATTTAATTACTATTTTTAATAAACTGTGAACATTTCTTTTTAAATAGGTGCTGATTGTCTGATGAGTGTGTACTTGTTCTCCATTGGAGTCTTTGATATTAAATACCATGGACAATATAAAAAATATGCTGTGCTGTGGATGGAGAGTTTACCATGTCATATCATGGGTTTCCTGGACATGTTTTCTACAGAGGTCTCTGTCTTGTTGTTGACATATCTGACTTTGGAAAAATATTTAGTAATTGTCTTTCCCTTCAGTAATATCCGACCAGGAAAGCATCAGACAATAATAATCCTTGTATCCATATGGTTTATTGGATTTGTAATAGCAATAATCCCATTTTGGGATGAGGATTTTTTTGGAAATTATTATGGGAAAAAATGGAGTTTGTTTCCCACTTTATTCTGATCAAACAGAAGAAATTGGAGGCAAGGGGTATTCTCTTGGGATTTTTCTTGGTAAGTTTAATATTTTCATACGTCTTTATTACTTGTTTCTCTTATTGCACTACAAAAACAGATTTCCAGACTACAGAAAAATCATGTATAATAGATATATTTTTACAGTGGTCCCAATGATTGTTTGGCAGGTTTCCTGCTTCTGAAGTACTTAATTTTTTTTTCTGCTAGTTTCTGTGTCTTGCTAGTTGCTCTTCAAATTCCTTTTTGGCCTGTCTACTTATACTTTTACACGTGACTTGCCAGAGTTTATGTTCCTTTTTTATTTTCCTCAGTAGGATTTGACCTCCTATTTTTAAAAGATGTCTTTTTGTCTCTAACTGCCTCGTTTACTCTGTTTAGCCACTGCGGCATTTTTTTGGTCATCTTGCTGTTGTTTTTTTATTTGGAATATACTTATAGTTTGAGCCTCTGTTATGGTGTTTTTTAAAAGTTTCCATGCAGCTTGCAGGCATTTCCCTCTTGTGATCATTCCTTTTAATTTCCATTTAACTAGCCTCCTCATTTTTGTGTAGTTCCCCTTTAAGAAGTTAAATGCTACTCTGGTGGGTTTCTTCTATATTTCCTCACCTATAAGGATGTTACATTTAATTAAATTATGCTCACTATTACCGAGCAGTTCAGCTATATTCACTTCTTGAACCAGATCCTGTGCTCCACTTAGGAATTGCCTCTCCCCTTGTGGGTTCTAGGACTAGCTGCTCCAAGAAGCAGTCATAAATAGTGTCTAGACATTTTATCTCTGTATCTCATCCTGAGGTTACATATACTCAGTCAATATGGGGATAGTTGAAATCCCCCATTTTTATTGGGTTTTCAGTTTATTTAACCTCTGTAATTTCCCTGAGCATTTCACAGTCACCATCCTGGTCAGGTGGTCGGTGATATATTCCTACTGCTATACTCTTATTATTCAAGCATGGAATTTCTATTCATAGAGATTCTATGGTACTGTTTGATTCAAGATGTTTACTATATTTCACTCTATATTTTATTTCACATATAGTGCCACTCTCACACTAGTGCAATCTATTCGGTCATTCCTATATATTTTGTATCCTGGTCTTACTGTGTCGCATTGAGAATCATTGTACCACTAAGTTTCTGTAATGCCTATTATATCAATATCCTCATTTAATATCAGGCACTCAAGTTCACCCATCTTAGTATTTAGACTTCTAGCATTTGTAAAATTTGTCACTATTCAGTTGTCTGCCTTCATGTAATGTAATTGAATGGGACTCCTTTTTGTTTGACTGTTTCTCTTCAGTTCCTACCTGTACTTTACCAACTTCTATCCTCTCCTCTTTATTAAGATATAGATTATCCCCTTTAATAAATCTTCCCTTAAAGGATGTGTCTGTTCAAACCATGTGCTCCTCTGCACCTGTCTCCTTTCCTCCAGTTCTGACTTTAAAAACCCCTCTATGACCTTTTTAATTTTACATGCCAGCAATCTGGTTCCATTTTAGTTTAGATGGAGCCCAACCTTCCTATAAAGACTCCTCCTTTCCTGAAAAGGTTCTCTAGTCCCTAATAAACCTAAATCCCTCCTCTGAACACCATCGTCTCACCCACGCATTGAGACTCATCCATGCAGTTCTGCCTGTCTAACTGGCCCTGCATGGGGAACTGGAAGCATTTTCCAGAATGCTACCAATGAAGTCCTGGATTTTAATCAGTTACCTAGCAGCCTAAATGTGGCCTCCAGGACCTCTCCTCTACCTTTCTACCTAATGTACCATGACCACCATCTGCACGCACCACTGCATATGTCTGCCTAGATGTTTCGATAGATCTGCAATCTTTGCACATGGCAGACAAATTCACCATGCAGTTCTTCCAGTCATCACACATCCAAATATCTATATTTCTAATAATCAAATCCCCCATTACTGTTGCCTGTTTTTTCCTAATAACATGGGGCCTCTCCCCCAGAGAAGTATTCTGGCACAATAATGGGGGGCCCTCTCCCCAGAGAGGTATACTCTGTGTTCCTTTACAAGAGGATTTTTATCCAAGTCCACTTTACAGTCCACAAGTAGGAGTTGCATGCATATTAGCTGGCATGATACGGTGCTAACTTTTGCAAAATTTTCTTGTCTATATGTGCAGCTCTGCTCCTTCCATGCTGTTTTCTGCAAGAGAAGAGCACATGGCCCTCGGGGAGGCGGGTTGGATTTCTGTAACCACAGCCTATGTTTGTAACATATACATATATTTGTTAATATATGTTATACTATGAACAATAACTTTTTAAATAAAGAGGTTCAATGGAAGGACAGAAAATAGTTGTTTATGAGAAGAGTCTTACACAGAAGTAGGGTGACCAGATGTCCCGATTTTTGGCTCTGTGTCCCGCATCCTGAAAGATGCATGGTCAGGACGCCATTTGTCCTGATATCGGGGCTTCTGCCGTTTTGTTTTTTTTTTGCTCGGAGAACTTTGCTCTGGCCGTTGTTGTTTTTTTTGCTTCCCCCATGTCCCAATTTTTTGTTTCTTAAATCTGGTCACCCTACACAGGAGGCAATTGTGGAGAACAAACAAGGTCTTATTTGTATTTGTAATGAATTTATTATTGTCAAATTTTAATATCAATAAAATATTTATAAGAAATCATTTCCCACAAAAGAATGTTGATAGCCTCCTATTAAGCACTGAAAACAATATTCACTACTCCTTGGATTTCTGATACTTTAAAAAGGGATTGGGGGAACAATCTAAAATAAACCCCAAAATTTGCAAACAGTGTTTGTGGATGAAATAATTTAACACGTGGCTCAGCAACCTCTGAATTTTTCTTTTTTAATGAGCCAGTCCTACTGTGAATGCAGCAAAAATAAAAGTATATCTAAAACAGGTCCTATTTCTGAAACCCTGGTCATGCAAGTAGGCCTTACTCAATAGAGTAGTCCCATGTATGTCAATGGAATTATCTGTATGAGTACAGACTGTTCACATAACACTTACTTGAGTCAGTAAAGGTTGCAGGACTGGGACTCTAGTGAGTCCCAAGTAAAAATGACTAAGACTCTGATTCAGCAAAGTATTTATATATGTGCATTGCTCATGCGCTTAAAGTGATCATATACAAACCAGTGGGGCTACTTATGTGGCTAATGTTACACACTGCTTTACAATCTTGCTGAACTGGGGCATAAAACAAAAACAAAAATTATCTCTTCATTTGCCTGAGCTTGCACTAAAACCTCATTGGAAGAGATCAAGATCTCGCAAAAAGGTCATTCTCTAAGTTCCAGGAAAACTGCTTCAAAGCAAAATCTTTAAACTGAATAGTTTAGTGTAGCAAGAACACAGAAGAGAGCTATCTTCCCTCACCAGCAACTGCTGTGTCCTTTTATATTTACAGCTCATAAAATTTGCAGTGAACATGAAAATGCAGTATTTCCCAAATCAGTGCTAAGTATAATGGGTTTTTCAGCAGGATGCCTCATCATAGAAGATTTCTATAATTCATATTTTGTTCTGTTTTCGAAAAAGAGAGGCGAGGCCTTCTTTGCGAGTTCATACCTGCCAAGTGGCATTGCCTGAAGCTTCCTCCACCCCCCCACCCCCCGCCCTGCTTTTAACTGAACAGGGGATTGCTACATGAGTTTGACGCAGTTTTTGGAAAGTTTATTGCCCTCACACTTGTGACTCAGGGGAGGGGAGTGTGATTCTGGACAAACATTGACCCTATATTTTTTGTGTATAGTTATTTTTTGCCTGTTTTGCTAAAGAAAACCTGGGAACAGTGACCAAGAGACAAAAATTGGGGATAATTATTAAATATAAATATTTTGGCAGTGTATGAATGTGGCTTAGGGAATGTGGAGCAGAGGGAAGACAGTGTGCCAAGAGTTTGACTAATGTTCAGTCTTTGGCATTGTGGTGTGTATTTCATACTAGAGTTTTTATTTAGTTTTTTTATGGCTGCTTATTCCCAGTTCAATTTATAGCCTAGCTAGGGAAATGATTCCTCCTGGGCAGAAAGTGTTTTCTGCGCCCCATGGAGCAGCAAACCAAAAAAATAAAATGGCCGAGTGGCACAGCGATATGGTACCCCCTGGAAATTGGTGCCCAGACTGACTGCCCTGCTTGCTGGCCCCTAGAATTGGCCATGGGTATATAATTAGATCATCGTATTATTGTTAGCCATATCCCTGCCCCCACTTCTTTCCCTCCTTTTGTTTGTTACGCTCACTTGTGTCTTGTATAAAATTAGATTCTGCACTCTTCACAGAATGGACCATGTCTTCCTATGTGTATATGTGAGGTGGCAGTTTGCAGATGATACAAAATTACCCCAAACCGTGGGATGCATCCCCCTAGGGGGGCACAGAGGAACGTTCAGGGGGGCACAGCTGGGGCCTGGGTCAGCCCCTATGGGTGGCGGAAAGGGAGCACCACCCAGCTCTGCTCCTGGCCCCGGCCCCAACTCCAGCTGCCAGCCTCGCACCTAGGGCTCCGCTCCCGGGCCCACACCCAGGGCCCCGGCTGCCAACCCCGTGCCCAGGGATCCATGCCCGGGGCCCCAACTGTCTGGCCTGCACCCAGGGATCCACTCCCCACACCCAAGGTCCCAGCTGCCAACCTCAGCCCCCGGCCTCAGCTCCGCTCCCGCCCCCTGCTGTGGCTCCAGCCTCAGCCCCCTTACCCTTGTCTGCATCTTCCCCTCCTGGAGCCACAGCCCCGCTCCTGGCTTGGGGTGGGGGGCACAGAGAAAGGTAAGGGGGGGCATGAGGTAAAAAGTGTGGGGACTACTGCTCTAGATGGCAGTCTGCTTCGAACTTAACTAAGAGTTACAAAGGGATCTTGCAAAACTGGGTGACTGGGAACAAAATGGCAGATGAAATTCAATGTTGATAAATGCAAAGTAATGCACATTGGAAAACATAATCCCAACCATACATACAAAATGATGGGGTCTAAATTAACTGTTACCACTGAAGAAAGAGATCTTGGAGCCATAGCGGATAGTTCTCTGAAAACATCCACTCAATGTGCAGCAGCATCTGTCAAAAAGCTAGCAAAACGTTAGAAAGCATTAGGAAAGGGATAGATAATAAGACAGAAAATATCTTAATGCCACTATATAAATACATGGTACACCCACATCTGGAATACTTCGTGCGGTTCTGGTCACCCCATCTCAAAAAAGATACATTAGAATTGGGAAGAGTGCAGAGAAGGGCATCAAAATGAGGAGATTAAAAAGATTGAAACTGTTCAGCTCAGAAAAGAGATGACCGACAGGGGACATGATATAGAGGTCTACAAAATCATGAATGGTGTGGAGAAATAGAATAGGAAGTGTTATTTATCCCTTCACATAACACAAAGGGGGTCACCCAATGGAATTAATAGACAGCATAACGAAGTACTTCTTCACACAACACACAGTCAATCTGTGAAACTCATTGCCATGGGACATTGTGATGGCCAAAAATATAACTGCGTTAAGAAAACATCTAGATATGTTCATGGAGGATAGGTCCATCACTGGCTATTAGCCAAGATTGTCAGGGATGCAACCCCGTGCTCTGGTTGTCCCTAAACCTCTGACTGGCAGAAGCTAAGGCTGGATGACAGGGGTTGGACCACTCGATCAATTACCCTCTTCTGTTCATTCCTGCTGAAGCATCTGGCACTGGCCAATTGGAAGACAGGATACTGTGCTAGATGGACCATTAGTCTGACCCAGTATAGCTATTTTTATGGTCTTATGTTCTTAACAAAACCTGCATTAATTGCACCGGGGAGCCATGAAGGCCAGCATTCCAGCAGATTATACCACTATAGGCACAGGGGCTCAAGGCAATGATATTCTGAGTAACAGTATCCTGAGTTCCTTATACACCATCATAAATCTATAAACACACCCAACAGTAATACATGGCTCATGTTTGCATCAGTAGCCAACCATATGGGGATAAGCTGAGTCCCTCTTTACAGTTGCCTTAGAGCGATATTTAAACATGGTTCTGACCAAACTGTATTATAACACTGATTGTCAGGGTCAAATGAAAATTTGGTTGCGAAATCATGTTTTTGAAAAATAGTCTAAACTGATTTCGGCCCCACCTAGACCAGCTACCTAGCAAAACTGTTTTATAAGAAGATTAGCAAAATTGGACCAGAATTCTGTTTTTGGTTGCATTGTTGTAAATCCAGAGCAGCTCCCTTTATTGAAAACAGAATTAGGCCCATTGCTAAAAGTCCACTTCTTAAACATAGATATGAAGCTATTGTAGACTGGCTTTTAGAAACAAGTTGCAAATCCTGTTTTGTGCACAGTCCTCCTGCAGTAATTTGTGGTGGGTTTTTGAACAGAGCTGAAGTAGCTATTCTAGGGCTAGTACAAGTATCAGCTGGGTTTCGCCCTTCCACAGTAACTATACCAGTATTTCATCGATATGCAGGATTCCTGCAGATACTTTGTGTTCCAGCCTTATTGGAGCATATCTAGTCAGGGACTCAGACCTCTGGGGAATTCTGGAAGCTATCTGTTTCTATAGTAAGTTACTACAAAGTCCTTCATTTTACACTATGTAACAGAGGGGAGTACATGTATATAAGAAGGCTTTGTGACAGCAGAAAATATATAGGACATATTTCTAACAATACAAACCTATCTGCAATGATGAATATTTATAATAAAGTTAGAAAGGAAGAAAGAATATAAAAATGATGGGAGACAGGTAAGATACGAGGATATCCCTTTTATAGGATTTTCAACCTAGTTTTTTAATCTTTTGTTTTTCCCAACAGGTGTGAACCTACTAGCATTCATCATAATAGTGTTTTCATATGTCAGTATGTTTTACTCCATTCAAAAAACTGCCCTTCGGACATCAGAAGTAAGAAGCAACATTCACATGGATGTCGCTGTTGCCAATCAATTTTTTTTTATAGTATTCACTAACTCCATCTGCTGGATTCCTGTCTTTGTTATAAAAATCCTTTCCCTATTCCAGGTGGAAATTCCAGGTAAATCCAGCCATCTGTTTGAGAATGTGATTTCTTATTTCTTCTTTGGTTAAAGTTTCAAATATTTATACAGGCCTGAACGCTGCAATGCTTGCCCAGTGCTCCTTCAGGCAAAACTCTCATTGACTTTGGGGGGGAGTTTTGTCAGAAGAAGGACCTAAGGATTATGCTGTCAGGATTTAAATATTTGCCAGAACATTTGACTTCATTGTGTTCAGAAATTAGATTCAAACTAAGGCATGCCCCTCTCAAAATTCATGTAAGGAACTGAGACCTGAATTATACAGTGACAATGCTCTTGTACTGTGATGGCTACAAAATCTCACAATACATAAAATAAGTCCAGTTGTTTGCCCACTTAGAAAATATAAATATGCCAAGAGACTTTTTCACCCAATCCGAACTCCAAAGGGGAAACACTGACAGATACCTAACCATTCAACTACTGACAGATAATGCTTTAATAAAAGCACCTTGCCTTTCCATTATACTTCTAGAAAACTGATGTCTCACATTATTGCATAAAGTCAGGTAAATAGCTTTCACCATGAACCTAACAAAGGCATTATACAAACATGGGAGACGGTCAGGAAACCTATTGATTGCCTGGAAAAAGATTTGTATCCCAGTAGGAAAAGTGGCTCAACTTGGATGGTTGAAAAGAAATTGTGGTTCTCATGTATGTGTTCCAGGTAGCTTATTTCCCCCATGTCTTAGGCCCTAGTTCAGGAAAGCGCCCCAATTCAGGACAGCACTTGAGCACATGTTTAACTTTAAGAGCTAGGTATTGGTATTAGTATTAGTAATGTCTGTTATTTGATTAAGTTCCATTGAAGTCAGTGGAATTTAAGCACATGCTTAAGTACTGTCCTGACTAAAGATAGACTTAAGCACATATTAAAGTGTTTTGCTAAATCGGGGCTTTATTTCAATAGACAGCAATTACACAAGAGAGTATTTGGCCATAGCACGAGCAAATACAGGAGAGCGTATTCGGCCATAGCAGACAGGCTAACAACTTAGCTTTTGTGAAATATGTTCAGTTTTATGCCTTTTCCCCCTCTTCCATTAGAAACCATGCTATACTTAATAAAGCATTCTTATAAAATGATTTTATATTTAGTTCTGAAAAATTCAATACAGCAAAAGGTGTTGAGTTTAAAATATAATACATTGTTGCTTCTATGTACTTCATACCAAAAGAAAACACTGATTATCTTCTAAAGTTCTGTATTTCATTGTGGTTTTTTCTAGGCACTGTCACTTCCTGGATAGTGATATTTATTCTGCCAATAAACAGTGCCTTGAACCCAATTCTCTACACTCTCACCACCACTTTCTTTAAGGAGAAGTTAAAGCAATTACTGCAGAAACATCGAAGGAGGTCGGTTTTCAAAAATGACAGAAAAAGCTTGGCTACTTCAATAGCATGGACAGATGATTCCTTAATTCATGCCTCCTCTCTTAGACTTGGATTTTTAAAGAGATAACTTTTGGGGGCTGAGTAAATAAGTTAATTTACGAATGATGGTTTCTCAGCAAGAGCATAGGAATTGGAAGTACCAGAATAAGTTATGTTAATCTTTTTGAGATTCGTTTTGAAATGTCTTTGTCATTACCATCTTTGTATTCATCTTCCTGTAAGATAAAATGACAGCTGCTGCTTTTATCATTTCAGTGTCATGGAAAGGTTTCAGTGCAAGCACACTGTGTGTTGGGGCTGAAAATAATGAGGCATTTTCATTATTCATCTCACTCCCCATGAAGCCCTAATTCCTGATGGAATGGCAGAGACTAAATTAGCTTGTCCATGCAGACACTAAATTGCATGGGGAGGGAAGAGATGACTTGGAGTAGGCATTAAACTTTACACCCTGAAATGTTTTAGACAGCATTATAAGGTTTGAGGTCATGCAGTAATCCTATTGTCATCAGGAAAATTGGAAGCAGAACTGGTCCAAAATGACAGTGCAGCTGTGACTTTTCAGCACTGACTCTCGAGGTCAAGATTGGGTACAATTCAGAGGGTAACGAGAGGTTGGAACCTGAATTTAAAAAGGTAACCACTGCCTTTAGCCAGTAGCCATCTAAGGGTAGGATTGCCATTGGCTACTTCCAAAGGGATCACCAGATGACAATATGTCCTTTCAAATTTCTACTTCAGTGTACTCCCCTAGAAATACTTCAAAAGCGATTCATGCCAGTACAGTACTGCCGTGAAGCAGTGCCAAGCAGGCAAAAATCTGGTGTCACAGCTCATATAGCTAGGCACCTCTTGTCTCAAGCTACAGTTAGTGTCCACTAACCCAGATGGATTTTTTTTTAATTTTCCAAGTGGTGGCCATACTTTCATTCACTTCAATTTCTAAAGAATTTCTACAGTGATTTTTGGCAATTATACTAGTAATTCCCAATTATTGTCTCTGTAACATTGAATAGGTATAGATGAAGGAGTCGCCAAAAGTACTTTGCCTCAGTGAGATTGCACTGGACATTGCATGGTGTGGTTCTGGCTAATATTTCTCACCATGGGTCAGATAGACTGCTGGGCAGAGTGTCAGCATGCTTCCTATGTGCCATGTATGTTCTATTTAAAGTCATGTGGGACTTATGTAACATATAGGCTTTGTGCTTGCTCTCAGCACAGAGATTAATTTCTTTTAGCACATAAGTAACCAATCAATCACATAGGACATCAGAGTGTTATTATTATTATTATTTTTTAAATAAAGATGGGGCTAAAAGTAAAATGAAACTGGGTTAACCTGCCCCTCCCCACTGTTCAAAGATAGAGCTATGTGGGCTCCATTAGGAGTCTTTTTTGTTTTGTTAAGTGCTCCCTAGAGCTGAAATCACTTGTGATGGGACAGCGTTTCTGCCCAGCCTGCTTCAGGTTCCCCCACTAAGGGCTGACAATCACTGAGAGCTGGATTGAACCTCAAGAGACTGACCTGCAGAGGTCACAGCAGAGAGGCAGGGGGCAGCAGAAGGTGACCAACAAACAGCTGGCGAGGGCAACCAGCAGAGCAGCGAGCAGGTGGCTGGTGGGGCCGCCAGCAGAGCAATGAGCGGCTGGTGAGGTGGCCAGCGGAATGCTGGCTGATGGGGTGTCTAGCTAGAGCAAGTGCTCAGATGGCGGAGCAAGTGAAGTGTCTTCTTCCCCGGGTGGAAGGTGAACTCACACAGATGCACCTCTGAACCCTGGGTCCTCACTGACCAAGGACAACCACTGTGAGTGGGGTGTGATGAGGGAGCAGAGAGGGGCACAGAAAAGAAACTTTTAGTTGTAGAACTCAAAAACATGATGTGGAAGACTGCCCCATGTGCTCTGGCGTGGATGACCTGCTCACAGTTTTATGATTATGAATCCAGCTTGTGGCATTTTCCCTAATTAATGCCAGGTGACTTCCCTCCTTTCATTAAAAGTTTCTTTTCTACACTCAGACTCTGTGCTTGTGAGTGGAGAAGTATTGCCTCTCAGAGGCACCTAGGGGTGGTGTGTAATTTCCCCAGGTTACTGGGTGGGGGCTCGAGCCAGTTCTGTGTTGTATTGTTGAAAAGGAACCCCTAGATATTGAACCCAGCCCTGGTTGCTGATGGCTCCACCAGGCAGAAGGGCTACAACAGCAAAGCGGTATATCAACAGGCAAGAGAGACTTAGATCATCCCCATTCTGTCAGGAAGCCATACTTCTATGGGAATGCTGCATTCTGCACCAGATCACACTGGTAGCTCTGCACCTTCCTGATCTTCAGAACACCCTGGCAGGCTAGCTCAGTAGGGATTTTCCAGAAAACCATACATGATCTGTCGAGGACTCAGTTTTGCAGAGCATCTTTTGCAAATGCAGTTTCCCAAAGGTAAGCCTGTTTGCAGCACCTCCTTCCTGGTTTCTGAATATAGCTCCGCCCTTAGCAACCTGCTCCCTTTACCACATGAAAAATGAAAACTGCTTTCCTGGTGGCCATTACAATATCTAGAAGGGTAGAGGAGATTCAGGCTCTGTTGTCAGGTCCCTCGTATACTGTATTTCACAAGGACAGGATTACTCCTAGACCTCACCCAAAGCTCCTGACCAAGGTATCTCAGAATTCCATATACATCAGTCCATTCACCTCCTGGTTTTCTTTCCTAAGCCCCATTCTAGCCTGGGTGAAGTGAAGCATTGCACACTAGTCATTGTAAGAGCATTATCATTTTATTTAGATAGGACAAAGTCATTCAGGAGCACCCATAGGCTATTCATGGCATTTGCTGACAGGCTCAAGGGACAACCTATATATCCACTCAGAGGTTATTCGAATAGGTCTCTGACCGCATAAAAACTTGTTTTGAGGTAGTCAGGAGAGATCCCCCTGCCCATGGTACAGCTGATTACGTGAGGGGTCAGGCCACCTCAGATGCCTTGCTATTCCCTACTGCAGTTTTCCAGCCCAGATGCTAGGGCAGTCCTGCAGTCACTATTCAAGCAGGACTCCTCATACCCTCTTCCAAGTAATTAGACAACTGCTTGTTAGTCACTAAGTGTAGGATCTGTGTGGACAATCACTCAAAGAAGAAAGAACAGTCACTTTCCTACAATAAAGGTGGTTCTTTGATATGTGTTGTCCATACAGATTCCCCAACACACCCTCTGTCACTGCTAATGTACAGGCTTACACCTGTGGGACTCTGTATTGGCAAAGGAACTGAGGGGTGGCTGGGCCTATTTCACCCTTGAGTCAGGGGCATGAGTGCACCTATAGTGCAGCCCCAACAGACATTGGTAAGCAAAGAGAATCTGATCTCATGCACATAGCACACTGTCATTTGAATCTGAGTGGGCAATGTGTCTCAGAGTTACTTTCTTTCAGATGTTTCGCTGTTGCAAAAAAAAAGCAAATGCAATTTTAGGTTGCATTAACAGAGGCATAGCATGCAAGTCATGGAAGCTGATAGTACCACTCTAGTGGGCACTGGTTAGGCCTCAGCTGGAATACTGTGTACAATTTTGGTCACCAATGTATAGGAAGGATGTGTAGAATCTGGAAAGGATCCAGAGGCAAGCAACAAAAATGATCAAAGGGATGGAATGCAAGCCATATGAGCAAAGGCTGAAGGAACTGGGTATGTTTAGTTTGGAAAACACAAGACTGAGGTGGGACATGATAGCAGTCTTCAAATACTTGAAAGGCTTCCATAAAACAGATAGAGAAAAATTGTTCTCTCTTTCCACAGAAGGCAGGACAAGAGGCAATGGGTTCAAACTGCAGAATAGCAGATTTAGAATAAATCTCAGGAAAAGCTTCCTAACTGTAAGAACAGTAAGGCAAAGGAACAGACTTCCTAGGGAGGTCATGGAAGCTTTTTCCCTGGAGGCATTCAAAAGGAGTCTGGATAGCCATCTTTCTTGGATGGTTTAGACATAACAAATCCTACATCTTGGCAGGGGGTTAGAGTAGATGACCCTGGAGGTCCCTTTTAACCCTATGGTTCTATGAACTGTGGTCATTAAGAATCCAATGGCACTTTTTTTTTACAAGAGCCTGGTGTCTTGGCTAACAGCTCAGGTAATTATACCAACCTTTCCTAATATTTCCTCATAAACACATCCTGCATTCAACCTTGCAGGTGTCATGACCCACAGGTCTCAAACTCAGGCCTGCATGGGTCACAGGAACAGCCACACTCCAGCCCTTCTTGTGGAAGCCTGCTGGCAATAACTTACCTCAGACCCATGAAGCCCAGCCCTGGCATGAGGCACTGCCCCAGAGGTCTGACTGGCAGAGTCACAGAGGAACTAATTGGCCCACTGGCCCTACTTAAGACAGCAGCAGGAACAGGAAGCTGTCTGAACAACTGGGCTCCACCTTAGTCTGGACTGTGTGCCCTGTGCTTCCTGCTACCCCCTCCTGCTCCACTAGCATGATCGCCTGGCATTGTGACCCAACTTGACTCCTGGCATCTAACTTGTGGGTTTTGACCTCCAGTATGTCTCCTGCCTCTGGCCTCCTGGTATCCTGACCCAGCCGACTCTTGACTCCTGTCTCTGGACTGTGGACTTTGGCTCTGACTACTAGGTCTAGCCACACACAACCCTGTCATGACAGTAGATGGCTGCATTTTAGTGGCTGTTGGCATGAACCCACATATCTGGTTTTTTTCCTGGATGAAAGGACCTATAAAAACAAATATATTATTACCCTTTTTTTTCTGGAGGTGGGTGAGGTGGCAGGGTAACTAATGACATATTCTATAAAGGGTAAACAAGTCTTATTTGAATTTCAAGACACCTTATGTTAACTATCTTTACTTCTAGTACTGGGCATCAATAAGTTTGGATGAACACAGTGATAGTAAACTCATGATTCAAGAAATGAGCAGGAAGGGTTGTGTGATACCTGAAAAATATCATCACCTAGTTGCACATACTTTGTCCTGCTCAAACGCACATTTACACATCTTTATTGTTGATTGCTCTTCAGAGAGCTGCAGAATACACAGGTATTTAGTTTTAGAACTACTCTGTACATATCTTTAAAACAGATGGTGTGGAGCCAAGTAAATAAAATACCAACCACTCTGCAAATAATGGACAACAATGAACAACTCAGACACATTCTCCTTTTAGTTACACCAATGCAAATCCACTGAAGCCAGTGTGGTTGTCTCAGTGTGACTGGGATGAGATTATGGCCTGTAATCTTCAAAATGGATTCACCAGAGTCAGTGTTGATTCCTTTTTTTTTAATACAATAATCTGTGAGGCTAGTATTTATAAACCTGTGTTTTAATGAATGATTCATAACAATGACAGATGGAAAAGACAGGTAAGATCATCTTATCCATCCTCTTTTTTAGTGCAGGATTATCCCTATACTTTATTTTTCAATGTTTTAAATAAGAAGAGCAACTTTTGCTTTAATTATTGCAGACACATTCATTACCTTATAGTGAAAATTCTGTTAGGGCTTTCTTTTAACTTGTTTTGTAATGGTGTATATATCCAGACAAAGCTACAATAAAATGTTTTGGCTCAAGTAAAAAAAGTGGTATTCTTATAGTACAGCATATTTGTTTCAAGTATGTTAAAAATATAATCTCTGTCTACATAGGTTCTTGTTCCATGCCCCTCACCATGGTATCAGGCACCTAACCTTTGAGTATCTGGGCCTGAGTGCCTTTTTGATAGTGACCAAATTAAATTTAATTTTTTAACCTTGGCAGAATGTGCCACTGTAAGGAAGACATTGAGAACAGTGAGTAAAGTCATCTTTACCTTGGCATCTTCTCACAACAAGAGAAAACAAACTCCCACAAGACTGCTTGAGTCTGGAACAGGACCATGAAGCCAGACCTTCACTGAACAAGCTAAAGCTTATATGGGAATGCCAGATGTGTAGAAAGACAAAGATGCTATTGGTTTATTTGTTTTTTCAACAGAAAATAATAATACCCCACAAAAAATAGTGTTTGTATATATAAAAAAATAAGACTGAGACTTCCAGGAGTTACTGGGGGAAGGGTGGCTGCCTAGCTTTACAGCTTCCTTCCCGACTTCCTGAAATCCACAACCGTCAACAACTGAATCTTTTTTCCATCTGCTATTCACCAGATACTATTCTACAACTCTTTTTAAAAATACCATTAAGGATGCTGCTCCATCTCCAGACTTTCTAAAAAACCCTAAAAAGCAGAAGCTATCAGACAACCCCCTTACAGCCAGAAAGGCTGGCCAGAGAGAGGCTGCCCCTCCGAGACTAGATGAAATTATGGACTGGCTGAAACAAATCTCAGGTGAGCAGACAATCTTGAGAAAAATATCTGAAGATATAACTAAGATCAAAACTATTACCAGGACACATCAAGCTAATTTTCAAGGCTTGGCTGGCATCAAGACCAGAGGAACCTGAAAACAGTGTCTCCTCACTAGAAGACACAGTGAGTATTATAAATATAACCTGAGAGCAACAGGAAAGGATTATTAAAGCACTGCAGGAGAAGGTTAATGATCCTGAGGGAAGATCAAGGAGAAACAACCTGAGAATTGTGGGTTTGCCAGACGGGCTGGAAAAAGAGAGGCCTGTGGAATTTTTATCCACCACGCTGCCAGCGCTTCTGTCTCTCCCCCAATCAGAACGTGGTTATTGAGAGAGCCCGATGCTCCCTTGCACCCAAAACCCCCATGCAAAGCCCTGGGCCATGATTGTAAGGTTTTTAAAATACTGTGTTAAGGAACTCATTCTTTAAAAAATGTGTGAAATTAAAACTCTTAATGGAAGGGACACAGTTGGGTTCTCCTGGATTACACCAAAGATGTGGTGGAAAACAAAGCTAAATTGAGTTTGGACTACTTAATTTCCTTCCCTGCTATTTTCAGCATTAAAAAGGAAGCCAAGATGCTTAGTTTTATGACAGCAGAAGATGCAGAAGGTGTCTGATCTCACTACAGCAAAACACCCACACAGAAGATATAGACAGGATGCACTCAAGCAACTTTACCAGATCAGTCACTGCAGTGTGGGATTCAGTTCTCAGTCTCACAACAAACTATGCAGGGCAAATCCACCATTGTGTCTCCTCCCTTCACGTTGGTTTCTTTGAACTCCCCTGGTTTCACCAGTGGAGGGAGCCATCTGGGAATCAAATGGGTGGGGAGAAGGATGTCATCTCTGATTGAATTTTGACCCTCCACCCAGACTTCAGAAGCAGCCGTAGGCTCCCGCTATTCGCAGATTGAAGTGTTACAATATGGCATTGGATTGGCAAGCCTCAATAGAGAAGTGTGATTTTGTTGTTGTTTTCTGTGTGAAGCACGCTCCCTTCTGGTACCCTTTTCCAACCCTCCCCTCCCTTTTTTAAAAATCTTCCTCCTCTCTCTTCTCCCTCTATGATTTTACATTGTTTCATCTCCATCTAATTTCCTTTACTATAAAAGCCAGAAATATAAAACCCATTTGTCCTACATGTACACTTAGAAGAGATACCAGGTCTAAATAATGTAATGAAGATTTCTGTTTAATGATGAATCTTTTCAATTCCCCAACTGTAAAGAAATCTGACCTCCTTTAATCCTATCCAAGAATAATTATTATTGCTGGTTATGATTCACCAAATTACTGAGAATCTGTTATTATGAGACTGTCAGTTGTTTTTTCAATAATATCAGTTCAAGTTCTTTTCTTTAGTTTTTATTTTTGTTGAATTAGTTGAAATAAATGTTGTATTGATTGACATGGCTGATGTAACTACCGTATTGGGCACGGGCGTTCACCTGTAATCCAGCATGGACAAGGCTCTAGGGGACAAAGTTTAGGCAGAACTATTCTGCTAATGAATCCTTAGCTGCAAATGATCCAGTTACATTGGAATAAAGTTATTTAAACAATTTGTGTGACTTTCTTATATATCCATGTAACTGTGCCTCAGTGCGTCACAACTGAGGATGTCAAATTCAGAACAAACCACTGAGACACAGAGTAAACACAACTCAAAACTGGTGGTTATTCTTCTATAAAATATACCAAACCAGCAACAAAAGTAAACTTCTGTTTCACCACACTGACTAACAAGAAGTCATAAAAGCAGTTTCCCCAGGCATTCCAGTTCTTATGTCACCACCAAAACCACTGGATTTACAGGTGAGTGGTTCTTTACAACCAGTCTCATTAAGTAAAAGGTTCTCCTGATCCCAAAGGACCAGCCACACACCCAGGTCAATATATAACTCAGATCTTACTCAAAAATCATGCTGATGCCAATTCTTTAGTATCTAATATCTAAAGGTTTATTTAAAGAAAGAAAGAAAGAAAGATGAGAGTGGTTACAGGAATCAAATACATACAGTAATTGCAAAGTTCTTGATTCAGGCTTATAGCAGTGATGGAATAAACTTTTGGTTTAAGTCAAGTCTCTGGCAGCTTCCAAATCATTGAAAGGTCCTCAGTCCATTGGTTAGAATGCTCCCATTAGTATAAGTTCATAGTCCAGAGGCTGGATCAGGACAGAGGCAAAATGGAAGGGATTCCAGGATCTTTTATATCTTCTGCCATGTAGAGGGAAACCCATTGTTTCAAACAAAGCCCTCAGCACAGCTAGTGGAAAATTACAGGTAAAAGTTGGGAATTTGGAGTCACATGGGCAAGTCACATGTCCGTGCCCAATTTCACTCAGTCATTGCAGGAAGCCATTACCTGTACTCCAGACAGCACGTTTACCGGACAGTCCACTCAGGGTAAATGATCTATTGTGAGTTAAGTGTCCTTTTGATGGGCCACTTAATTTGAATAGCCCCTCCAAGATGTGCTGGCTAACTACTTTGTTAGTTACCCCAGGAGCAAACATTTGAAATACAGGTATAGTGCCAATACTCATAACTTCAAATACAAAAATGATACATGCATACAATAGCATAATCATAATCAGCAAATCATAACCTTTTCATAGACATCTTACATGCCACAGTTTGTATAATATAGGTTGCACATTTATAATAGTGGTTGCAACAATGATCTATATAGTCATATTTTAATCAGATAACATCACAATCCACTATAGACCTGTTCTTAAGTTTAGACAGTAACTTTTCCCCTCTTTGTCCTTGTTGTGAGTAGTGCAGAAATCATGCGCCCCACCCCCACCCTGATGTGAGACTATTTTTTCTTCACACAGTTAAAGGAAATCCTGTTATACCCCAAGTGCAGAGGTGGGGGGAGTGAGTAATGAGGCCACCCCCATGTAAACCTGCTGGACTTAGGTTCTATTTCAGTTGAGATAAGAGTTACATATTTTTTAAGTGATTCTTGATCAATTTTGATCATATTATTCCTTTTTCTCTGTCTGTTCCCCACATCATATTTAACTTTTTTCTTTTTCTGGTCTGCCTTATCCCATATCTTTTCCCCTCCCCCTCATGTCCCTGGGGTAATGAAGGGAACCCAGATATACCTTTCCTAGACCTGGAATTAATAATGGCCCAAGCAATGACACTGTCCAGGTGCCTGACAAAAAGATATATATGATCTAAGCATTCTTTATGGATAATATTACAAATTGTGTTTCCTGGAACACCACTCAATAAAGAGAAAAAGAATTATCACTCATCTGAAAATACTGAAAGCAGATATTAACTTCCTACAGGAAACCTCACTTAATGATTTGGAGGCAGAGAAATTTAAGAGAGGGGTGGATGGGATAGGGGTTTTTAGCAATTTCTCCTCTGCAGCCAAAGGTGTAGTGCTATTGTTTCACAAAAGACTCAATTTACAAATTCTAGCTGCAAATAAAAGAGGCAGAAGACAGGTGGTGGTTGTTGTGGTTTTCTAATTTCTTGTTTTGTTTTTTTGCTGGTGAAGGCCAATATCTCTGACTCTATATATACTACCCTAATTAATATGTATAAACCTGTGATGGGATGTTCACCCTCACACAAGGCAGAGCAGGTTAAAGTAGGCTTAATTAACCTGAAAGGTTACACCTGGGGTAGAACCCCTGCGTGAGAGGCTGATTGCAGATGGAGCCCAGCTGAGAAGGAACAGATGGGGCTGGTATAAAGCCAGGAAGTTAGCAGTACAAAGAGGCTTCTAGGGAAGTAATCTGTAGTTACTCCATGAGAAAAGGGCGCGTGTGTGTGCGCGAGCAGCCCTGCACTGGTACCGCAGGGGTTAACCCTTCCTTCCTAGCAGAGGAAGCCCCGCCCCAGAAGCCCTGCTATAAGGGCCTAGGTATAAAAGCCTGCAAAGCTGCCTCAGTCTAAGCTGACCACCGGGGGAGAAGGAAGCACACCGCCAGCTCCGGAGGCAGGCCAGCCAACACCCCAGGGGCCAACCAAGCTGGGATGCCCTCTGCACCTCAGATGGAGGCTGCGACAGGAGGGGATGGACTGGGGAACCAGATGTTGGGGGTAGAAAGTGACCCAGGGGCACTTTAGAGACTGGCAGCGCTAAAGCTGCACTGATGCTCGGCATGTTGCGGGTAGATCCCCATCGAGCTAAGCGCATGGGGGAACCCCGCCAATAGGTGAGCCCTGGGTTGGGACCCAGTGGAGAGGGTGGGCCCGAGTCCCCCATCCCTCCAGCCATTAGGCTGCACTCCCCAGCCTGAGCGGGGGAAGGCTATGGACTCTGGCCATTGGGCCACACTGCCCTGATACTCCAGGCAAGTTGTATTGACTCTGGCCATTGGGCCACACTGCCCTGATACTCCGGATGGGTGGTATAGACTCTGGCCGTTGGGTCACACTGCCCTGATACTCGGGGGGACATAGTGTGTTACATGGACTCTGGGCATTAGGGCCCGCTACCCCGACTAAGGGGCGACCAAGGGGAAACCGGCCATTAGGCCACATTGTGACACCCTTAAAGGGATGGGTGTGGGAATTTAAGAGTGGCGAGGTCCTGACACCTCAGCCACCCCTGCCACAAAGGGGCACTGCAGTGCCAGACCTGTCACAGGGGGTGATCTACAGAGTTACAGAGTTTAAGTAGTCTGCAGTCACTCCCTGGAAAGAGGGAGTTTAAGCTGGTTAACCCAGAGAAGGTGGAGCCGGAAGCTGTAGAAAAGAGTCCAAGGAAAGAACAACTTCTTCTTTCAGGGACCCTATAGACCACAATTGCTAGATATAGGGTCCCTGAAGTGAAATCTGGAGTAGAAGAAGGGGCCTGGGCTCCTGTACCAGCCACTAAGCAATGGAGCAGAAAGCTGCCTGGGACAGTCATCCAATGGGACTTTGATACCCCAGAAAGGGAGGACTATAGTGATCTGGCTGAAGGGCTAAGAAACAAAGAGAGCACCCTGAGTTGTAGCGAGAGAGGCAGCAGGTCATGTGAACAAGTGACAGAAGGAGAAGTTGGACCTGGAAGGAGCAAATCCTCATGGCACCACCTCCTGCTGCTCTAGTGGTGAGTGAACCCCGTAAAGATGATCCAATTTTTTTTAAATAAGGTTTTTTTCCAGATTAATATCCCAGATTAATATCAGCATAGCAGGATACTTTAATGAGGTGTTGGACCCTTTTTTAGACAAACCAGGCCAGCCACAATCACATGCTAGAAACATGTTAAAAGATTATATGGAGTTAAAATAAAAGAACTGGAGTTAAAAGGTGTATGGTGAATGCAGAACCCTACAATGAATTTTTTTCTCCCCACATTCTACTTGCTCACAAATGGATTTCTTCCTCATTTTTACAAATCTGGTGGATTCCGTGCTTAATAATGAAATCAGGTCTATCCAGGGCCAGCGCTATCACTAGGCGGTCACCTAGGACACCAGGATTTGGGGGGCGGCTGCCTCCTGCCTCCCAGCTCCATGCTCAGCCACTGAGTGTGGAGCCAGGAAGCAGTCGCGGCGAGCCGGCTCCATGCTCAGCCGTTGAGCGGGCCGGGGGGCTGAGCGCCCACAGGTGGGCTTGCTGGGGAGGGCAGCATTGGGGAGGGGGGGAGGACAGGATGGCGCAGGGCTGGTGCAAGGAAGTTTCGCCTAGGGTGCGAAACTTCCTTGCACCGACCCTGGGTCTATCATGATATCTGAGAACGCACTGGAGATATTACATTTTCCCTTCCTGAGACAAATTGGACTTGTGAAAGATGGAGACTGAACTCCTCTTCTGAAAGATAAACACTTTCAGAGCTATGTTGCAGAAGAAATTTGTTTCATCTTCAAAACAAATGATGCAGCAGGAATATCCTGGTTCACCCCTATGGGATATACTGCTACCTTTTTTTAGGAGTAGGGTCATTTCTGACCTCAATGGGTAGGAAGAGGGTTAGCCATGCTCGGCTCCTGGAATTAAGTGAACAACTTAAAGTTAAGGATTTAGAATGTAAAAACTACTCTTCTTTTCTCCCCCCACAAAAAAATTAAAAAAATTATCAGTATAAAGTAAACAGAGTGATTTCAGCACAAGCTGAATTTGCTCTTTTTAGACTCAAACATACTGGGAGTTGGGAGAGAGAGTGGGAAAAATTCTCCCATACTGATAAAAAGTGAGAGGTCAAAGGTTTCAAATAGCATCACTCCAATCCAAACAAAGGCAAGTTATTACTAATCAAAAAGAGATCAGTGAGCGGTTTTTGAAATTCTACCAGGCTCTTTATACTATAATTCATCACCTGACCCAGAAGAACTGAACAATTTTGTTAAAATTCTTACCCTCCAACAAATCTCAGAAGAGCAGCATGCCAGGCTAGCCTCTTCCTTGCAATCACAAAAAATAATCAGTTATGAAGAAAATGAGTCCAGGCAAGACCCTAAGATAGAATTCTATCAAAGTTTCAAAGAAATTCTGGCCCCTAAACTGCTATACATTGATGAAGATGCCTTAAAGAAAAATACTGTATCTCCTACTATGAGGGAAGCCCTAATTACTGTATTAAACTGGGTAAGGATGTACAAAAGTGTAATCACTATAGATCCATCTCTTTAATCAATACTGATTTAAAAATACTTTCAAACACATCGGCCAAGAGGTGTAAAAAAGTAACCATATCACTCAATCAGCCTGGTTAGGTGGGCTTTATTTTAAAAAGGCCTGGTTCAGATAACACACATCAATTGGGCTATAGCTACACTACTGTTTATGCTGGCCTGATTTACACCGCTCAGGGGTGTGAATTAAAGACTTGAGACAACCCTTAGCATGCAGAAAAAGACCAGCACCAATGATAATGTGAAAGTAGGTCTTTGTCATCAAATCAGTGACAAGGTGATTATTAGGGATGGATGAAGCAAAGAAGCTTAAGTGATTACGAGTTTTAAAATCCTCAACAACTTTTTGAAAAGTGTCATGTGACAAAGATAATGAATCATGACTTTCTTCTAACACTGAACAAGAATCTTTATTAAAATTAAGAAAACAGTATTATCTCTAAAGCTAGTCTCTCTCTGCTTCACTGTAGAGTTTCTTTCTACAACCATCTCCTGCCTGGCTTTCTGCTACAGATCTGAAGAAGTACTACACATATGCTCACAAAAACTAGTATTATTTCATATTTGTGGTACAATACCCGCCAGAGGTTCCAGACAGAGTGAGTTTCTTCTTTGTGATTGGTATTCATATATGAACATAGGGTAATTCTAGCTTTGAGCTGGGTGATGTGATTCCTAGGTTGAGCAGACATATCTATACTAGCTCTGCCCCTAAAAAAAAGCGCGGTGTGTCTGTGTGTGATGGAATACAACCCTGTATTCACACCCTAAACACTGTTGTAATAATCTTTGTACAAGGTATGCTTTGTAAGATGTCATTTGAAAACTCACACTTCCTGGTCAGTATTGTCCTGGGGGAAATGTTTGGCAACATTGTATGTGAAGTTATAAGATTCCCCTGTATGGTAGTATTAACACATGTTCCAAATCCCCCAGCCCTGCCCAAGCAGAAGTCTGCAAACAGGTCTGTCCTAAGTAAAGGAATGTGTGCTTGTTTTAATTTCCATTTATGCAGTAAACAGAATCATCAAGCAAAAAAGAAAAATAAAGGAAATTGAAACACGTGAAAAAAACCCAGCACGGAACATCCTTCAACAGAGACTCTTTGTCTCCTGGGTCTCAGCTGGAAATGTTTGTCAAGAGGGGGACTGAAACTATAAAAAGGAGGGACAAGCACCCCAAGCCGCCACCAATGGGTATCATAATCATTGTGAGCTATAGGTATGGGAAAATATAAGTTATGTACAGATACTAAATATGTTCTCTGGGTCTGTGATATGTCACCAAAAGGTAATCCACATATTCCTGGCATGCAGGGAGGAAGAGATGCTTATCTCACTCTGGCTTGTTATATGCAAATTTAGTATTGGGCATTCATTGTGAATGATACACTTACTGTCTGAGCAAAATCCTAATCAACAGATTATGGGGGTTGGAGGAAAACATAAAAACAGTGGGAGTTATCCTGCTTAAGGGGTAAGACATCAAACTTTTGAAACTCCATCTGGAGTACAGGTGGACCCCGTGGTATTCCTTGAATCTGTGAAGAAAAGCTGCCAGCAGGCTTGATCATATGGGCAGGGGTCTCAACCAAACTGGCTGAAAACACTGGGGAAATAACTTGGGATAAGCTATCTGGTAAGAGATGGGGGAATGCTTGTTAGTAAAGTTTAGCCTCTAGAAAGCATGTTATGATTTTTGGTTTATATGTAACCATTTTTTCCATTAATCTTACCCATTGTCACTTGAATTTCTGTTCTTAAACTTATTCTTGTTTTCATATAAATAAGAGTTGTGTGTTAAGCAAAGTGGTGATCCTGTGCTGAATCTTATAAGCTGCTATGTGCTATTCCTTTGGGAATAGGAATCTGAGAGATCTGTGAGCTTTCATGGGAACAAGGGCTGAGCCACTTCAGAGGGACACTTGGAGGACTCGGTGATTGATGTGTCCCCTATCCCTAACCTGTACAGAGAGCAAGGCCTGTCCAAGCCTGGAAGGCAGTGCTTGTATTGCTAGCAGCTGGGTGTTTCAGGGAGCTGATCCACAGACCAGGCTTCCTCACGCTAAGGGCAGGTGGTAGTGGGCCTCACAATCCTAGGTACTCCTGGGAAGCATCACAGCCACACCATTTTTTTAAAAAAATTTTTTTATTGGTTGTACAGCTTTGTGACCATGTCCCATTGTATTGCCGAGATGTGACAAAGGAATGGAATTCTGGAAAAAAGAGCTATTCAGTCTGGTCTTATGTTTGTTTTTTAATGTATGGACACTGTGTGTGATTAAAATGATGTGTGGCTTTTTCTTTTTCACTGTTAGTCATAGAAAAATATATAAACAATTTCCTAGTTTTTAATGTAAAGAGAAATAAGATAAAGCTGAGGTCTGGTTTCCTAACAGAAAATTCTAAGGAGCATTTTATCGTGCTTATTTTTTAAAAGAAAATGCTGTGGAGAATTGAAAGGGTGACTGCCTTTGTAATGTCAATTAAAAAAAACACTTTTGGCTATACTGTCATAAAATTTTATTTAACTAGAAAAAAGCTAATGGCTAACTTCAGAGCAAAATTTTACCTACAAAATACTATGGTGAATAATATTATCTCTTGTCTTCAACCATCAGTTTGGTTCCTAAGTGGTCTTTTCTTATACATTGTCCTCACAGGTCACTTTGATATAAAAATTACCTATGACTGATTAAACATATGGGTCAGAAGTTGGAGTGCTAATGGTTCCACAATTGTAGTCCTACTGATTGCAATATAGGACAATTTTTAAGGTCCTGGACTGTGATGCAGGCAACAAAAAAGTTCTCCTCTTCATCATTTTATGTGTGAAATGTTAACAACATAACTGCTCCAGATTGTCAGCCTGGTGAATCTGTGTTCCCTCCACTGTCAGATGTTTCATATTGTGAGGAATATCTACCTACTTCATGAATGAGGTAGATTGGATTCTGAACACGTTGGCTGATTCTGTGTGTGCAGATGTGTGTCTGGGTAGGAAAACTGATGTCTTCTCTGGTTAAAATTCAGCCACTTTCACTCACTGAGGTTCTCTAGGACCTTTGGACCATGACCTGCAAGTTGGTCCTATGCCCTTTATGGCTATGACAAACAAGAGAAATAACTTCCTATTTAATTTTTAAAATGGCAAAACCTGCCTATGTTGGGTTAGGCAGGGGAATGAGGTGAGAGAATGAATGAAATTTGAAGTTTGTGCTTACTATGTTTTTTTTAACTACAGGGGCCACAAAAATTAAACTGATGGGGCTGAGTATCAAAAATAACTGATTAAAAAAAAATAGATTTCTCCTGAATAAATATATAATTGGGAACTATTTTATCCAAAAACTGACAACAAAAATTCAGTTGCCCTCTGTAACAGTCATCTTAGTAAATTAGGAAGCTCAATTCAATATGGAATAAAAAGATTTTAATTCTGCTTTATGTAAAAAGCTAAACACAACCTTCTTTATGGAGTTTTTTCCCTATGTCTCCATAATTTTACTTGAAATATAAAGCACTTATGTTCTCTCTTGGACACATGAATAAATTGTCTGTCTGAACTTTCCTCTTCTTTTGACTGGAGGATGCCCTCTTATGTTATAATACTGAGAGGCTTTTAGATTAATCTATTTTATTTAGCTTTTGTACATTTCAGTGCTTTAGAAGTAAGTATGTATGGTGCCCTTAGGATATTTCTAATACACTGCTACTCGCTATTTGTCCACGGTAGAACTACTTAGCTTCCCTGCTCTGTAGCTCAGAACAAAGATTGCTCATGAGACATTTTTTTAATATAAATACAGGTCCCCTCAGGACAACATATGAATAATGGAACCAAGAGTAAAGCTAGTCACCTTCCTTTTAGTATAAATCTATAGAATGTATGCCAGTATGATGGATGATGATGGCAGTGTATTGCATGTGCAGTGATGTCTCAGTATCTAAATAGATGTTTTAAATAAATAATGCATAAAAAGTGTGTCTAGGCCTAGATGGGGTCATCTCGTCACCTCTTCCAGAAGAGTGCTGTAAACAACAAAAATACATTAGTGGCTTGGGTTGCCTTTGTCTATTATTCCACTGTCTGACATTTAGAGATCAACACTTAGTGAGAGCACAAACATATTGATTTTTTTTCATTAGAATGAGTAGCATTTAAACATGATCTTTTTGCTGCTTGAAAATGTAAGAAAAGCAAAACACTGAAATTCAAATCATGTCTGATAAAATCTTGTAGGTCTAGATATACACAGCAGTTGACTACTGATGTATCTAATGGTTTCGTTCACATTTACTAATGAGCAGAACTCTACTAATGTAAGCAAAAATAATTTTATACGCAACTCTTCTACCTTAAAATGAATGTCAAAAATTGTTTGTTTTTTGTGTGGATTTTGCATACATGTAGGCCAGACATTTGGGGATTTGAAAACCTCTCTGCACATCCAGAGGCATCATGCAACTGGAGCATAGGGCGGCGCTATTAATTTATTTTTTTGTTGTATGAGGAAGACAGAAAGCTGAAGCTCAAAGTTGCATGTACAGAAATAAGAAACTCTCCTCCTTTCTAGCTTTGAAATCTTCCTCTTTTCTTCCCACTGATTATTGTCACTTCTCCATCTGCCTCTGATTCCTATGTTGTTTTCCCAGGGCCAGTGCAAGGATATTTTGCACCCTAGGTGAAACTTCCACCTTGCACCCCCCCTCTTCCCTTCCCCCAGCCGTGCGTGATAAGAAAAATGACGTCATTGCCACTTTGCACCGTAGTGTGAAGCAGTACGCTTGTGCCCGCAACGCAGAGCTGGCATAGGCTATAGCTGTAATGTACGAGAGAACGACAAGTTAAAATGCAAGTTCAACAATGTTTCTCTTTTCTTTATTCATTCGTTTTCCAGCAATAGTGTAAAAATTTTTTTTATTTTTTTGGGCACCACTTTTTGGTGCCCCCAAATCTTGGTGCCCTAGGCAGCCGCCTAGTTCCTCAAGTGGCTACACCAGCCCTGTGTTTTCCACCACTGCTTTGTGTGCACTAACAGTAACATGGTGGAGCTCAAGCAAATGCTGATTTCTGAAGCTGGTGGTATTGTTACTTTCACTTTGCTATTGTTACCACACCTAGAAGGGAGCAGTAGGACAACAATGGAGGAATCAGAGGGTAAATAATGTTATTTGTAAGGGTTCACCAAGCAATACATCACAAAGAAATTAACAAGATGTTTCTATTAGATCTCCTGGCTCTACTACAATTGCTCTTTAGCATTTCGGCAATGATATGCCAGATGTTCACTACAGGAACATGTATCCTAAGAAGAGGGTTTACTCTCATTAGTGATGATGTTGTAATTCCTACTAGTGCTGAAACAGCAGCTTGCCCTTCGTCCCATTTCCACATAGTGCTTAAGAGTTCAGTGTCAGGGCTATCCCTGGGGTGGTGCCCAAGGCACGGAGAGAACACAAGAATCATTTGCCTTTTATCCTTGACCCATTGAAGAGGATGTTGTGACACTGCATCCCATATTCTTCATAGAGATTATATCAGTGGTCCCCAACCTTTCTGTGGCCAAGAGCACATTCATCCCTTCATCAGAGTGTGGTGGGCAGCGACACTTCTCAGCGGCATTTCGGTGGCGATGGTTCTCCGCTGGAAGAGCTCCTCGGCGGCATTTAGGCAAAAGCTTCTCTGCCGGAAGCACTCCTCGGCGGCATTTAGGCAAAAGCTTCTCCGCTGGAAGAGCTCCTCAGCGGCATTTAGGCAAAAGCTTCTCTGCCGGAAGAGCTCCTCGGCGGCATTTAGGCAAAAGCTTCTCTGCCGGAAGCGCTGCGCGGCGGCATTTCAGTGGTGACGCTTCTCCAGCGGATGCTCCTCTCCTCTTCCTTCCTTGGCGCCAGTCCTGACAGCGGGCGCACATAAATGCCCCAGCGGGCGCCAGGTTGGGGACCACTGGATTATATGATATGATTATGGCATAACTATGATGTATTTTATGCAAGATAGGTCATGTGAGATCATTGAAAAGGTTATGATTTACTGAATATGAGTTATCCTATTGGTATGCATGTATCATTTTTGTATCTGAAGTTAGGAATATTGACTCTGTATCTGTGTTACCCATCTGTTTACACATGGGCAACGCCCACTAGGCAGAATGCACTCAGTCTAGATGGCTGGCTGGGAAGACCCTTTCAGGTTAATTAGGAAAACAATAGGCCTTAGAAGAAGCTTATATTTCTGAACCTGGGGAGCATTCCTGAGGATGCTACAACCAGCCTCTGACTCATGGTTGCTATGACACTACAGGGACATATGACCAGGTCACCTGGTGCTGGACTCCATGTTGAGATGCCAGTGTTTTTCCACTGACTAGCGTGGGAACCAAGCTTTGAAACAAAGGGTTCCTGCCATATGCAAAAGCTATTTAAGGCAGGGGAGTGACATCATGGAGGTTCTTCACTAATTCCCCACCTAAAGAGACTCTTGGAAACACCTAAGGAACAAAGACTGAACTGGGGGAAGTGCTGGACCCAGGCTAAAGGGATTTTTAGCCTGTGAATGGAAATCTGGGAAACCAAAGCTGCAAAGCCAAGGCAGCTTGTGCCTTAAGGATCTGCCAGCCTGTTTATCACTCAGGGTGAGAATTTGCTAAGTCATATCCTACCTACTTAATATATTAGACTTAGATTGCATTTTTGATGATTGGCTAGGTAATCTGCTTTGATCTGTGTGCTATCACTTATAATCACCTAAAATCTATCCTATCTTAATACACTTGTTTTTGCTTTACCTAAAACCAGTGTGGAAGTCATAACTTGGGGCAGAAAGCTGTTCTATATTTCCTCTCCACAGTGAGGGAGGGGGCGAATTTCATAAGCTTACGCTGTCCAGCTCAAGATGGTATAATTTGGGGTTTACATTCCAGAGAGGAGGTTTGTGCCTTAGGAACTGGAAGGTGCACTAGCTGTGCCTTCTCATGCAGGGGCTGGTTAAAGAACCTGTCTGCATGTAACTGCAGCTGGGTGTTTCCCTGGTAAAAGTGCAGGTTGGAGCCTTGGAGAGGGCTCGGTGCCCTCCCCTGCCACGCTCCAGCCGCCGGGGAGAGCGGCGCCGCGGCCTGGCTCGCTGCCCGCCCCGCTGTGCTCCAGGTGTCGGGGAGAGCGGGGCCGCGGCCGGGCTCGGCGCCCTCCCCTGCTGCGCTCCAGCTGCCGGGGAGAACTGCGCCGCGGCCGGACTCGCCGCCCACCCTCTGGCCACCGTGGAGAGCGGCGCCACGGCCTGGCTCACCGCCCTCCCTCCAGCCGCCGGAGAGAGCAGCACCGCGGCCTGGCTCACCGCCCGCCTCGCAGCGCTCCAGCTGCCGGGGAGAGTGGGGCCGCGGCTGGGCTCAGTACCCTCCCCTGCTGCGCTCCGGCCGCTGGGGAGAGCGGGGCCGCGGCCGGGCTTGGCGCCCTCCCCTGCCGTGCTCTTCGCCGGTGCCCCGGCCAGGGCCGCGGGCCTGCCGTGCTCCCCTGCGGTGCCCCGGGGGTTGGGGGCGGGGGGGGGGGTGGTGGCGGGTGGCTTTTTTGCCTGGGGCAGCAAAAAAGCCAGAACCAGCCCTGGTGGCAGGACCCTCTTCCCAGCGTCGCCCTGCCCTGTTGGGGTTTAGATCCACCTGCAAGTCTGGCCCGCAGGGCCTCTTGGCTGAGGTGTCTCCCTGTGCTGGGCCCACTGCCCAGGGTCCCCACTCGCTCTCCCCAGCTGCTTACCGCACCCGGCTCCGGACTGCTCCAGCCCCAGCTCCACCGCTCTGCCTCAGCTCCAGCTCCTCTGCCTCAGCACGGCTGCTGCTGCTCTGCCTCCAGCTGCCCAAGCCAGAGGGGCTGCTGCCCTGGCCTCTCTGGCTTGGGCTGCTGCACCTCTGCTCCCAGGGCAGGTCTGTCTCCCTGGGCTGCACCTCTGCTCCCAGGGAAGGTCTGTCTCTCTGGGCTGCTTTTCTGGCCCCTCTGGATATGGCCCAGCTCAGCTCTGGCCTCTGCCCTCTCCTCAGCTCAGCCCCACTCACTCTGACTCAGGCAACTGCAGCTCACACGGATGACGAGATCCACCCTGGCCTCCTGACTCCCTGATTCGCCTGCCTGCCCTGTCAATCAGGCTGACCTGGAGCATTGGCCTCTTCTCATTGCCCCTGGGTACTGTCAGTCCCATCGACCCTTTCCCTTTTGGTACCGGGAGCTCTGAATGTTAGTAAGGGGATTACAGTCCCCTTACATATTGGTGAACTGGAGGAAAAGAATTCAGGAGCAGATAGTATTTTCATAGACACACCAACTTTACCTAGGTGATCAGCAGACATACCTGTTTCCCAAAGTGATCAATTTTGGCTGTTTTGGTTTTAAATCCACTTAAATGTTGAATGCAGGGGTAATGAAATGTTGTTATCCATATTCTATGACTAAATGGCAGCAGAACTGAACTTAATATGTCCTAAGTGAAAGGCCACTGAAAATGGAACCTCACTCACTAACTATGGGGGTAGTGATACCAACCAAAGTAAAATTGGGGGTGGGGGTGAGGAGATATAAAAACCTCTATCACTTGATTCTCTTTCTATAGTGCTAAAAGGTAGAGCTAGCTAAACTCAACTGAAAGTTCTTGTTTCTTCTCAGTGATCCCTAGAGCTGAAATCACTGGTGAACTGATCTATGTGGCTGAGCCTTAGGGCTAATGTGTGGGGACAGTGTTGCAGTGAAAGGCAACAGAAAGGCGGCAGCAGCAAGTGAGGTTCTGTTAAACCATTAAGAATTGGGCTAGGTGGTGGAACCTCAGAACATGGCATTGCAGCAAAGCTGGTAGCAAGCAGTGGCAGAGGCATCATTCGGCCACCCCCTCTTCAGGAGCAGGAGGTAAAGCAACGTGAATTCATCCCTGGATTCTGGGGCTTCACTGATGTTGGATGGGTTGCAGTGGCGGGCAAGCGGTAGTGGCATGTTGGACTTTATACCACACGGTGGGAAACTGAGGCAAAGGACTACTGCTCAAGATACCGTGGGATGGGTGTTTATTGTTTGCATACTTTTGAGTCGTTGCAGTGTTTTCCCACAAGAATGCTGTGTTCCCTCTCCTCTTAATAAAAGTTTTCTTTTGTTATACACAGATTCAGGCCTGGTCTATACTACATGGTTAGATTGATGTAAGGCAGCTTATATCAACCTAATTATGTCAGTTTCTACACTACCGCCTTGCTCCCACCGATGTAAGTGCCTCCTACACCGACATAATAACACCACCTCCACGAGAGGCGTAAGGCTTATCTCAGTATAGTTAGGGCAACGCGGCGTCTATGTAGGCTTTACTTACAACAGCTGTTGGCTGTTTTGTTATTTTCATGGCTCTTGCCACCACAGTAATTACGCGGTGGCTGTAAGTCAACCTAACATAGGTTACTTAAGTTTCTAGTGTGGACACATCCTCAGTGTGTGTGAGCAGGGAGGTATTACCTCTGGGCACCCAGGGTGGTGTTTAGTTTTACCAGATTTCTGGGTGGGGTCTCAAACTGTTTGTTTTGTAATGCTAAAATGAACCCCCTAGAGATATTGAACCTAGCCCTGGTTGCTGCTGATACAACCTGGCAGAAGGGTTACATAAACAAAAAGCCAAATCTTCTCCTTAGTACACAGATTGAGTGTATGGGCTGTGCACTAGGATAACATGTGTGTATCCAGGGAAGGAAACTTTCCCCAGACACTGGAGCAGATAAAAAGGTGCTTCATGGACAGAATTACAGCAGCTACAGCCACCACTGTTGCTGGCTCTTAGGCACACTGAAGGAGTCAATTTGGCCTTTCTGCTTCCCCATGTAGGGGGCTGTTGGCCCCTTACTGAAACTTAGTGGGGTCTTTCCGTTGGCCCTCTCCCAATTCCAAAAGAAAGGGGGAGAGCTGAAGAGAAATCAGGTCCTGAGACTGACAGTCCCCAGGGCCAATGAGGAGAGACCAATGATCCAGGTCAGCCTGATTGACAGGGCATGCAGGCCAATGAGGAAGTCAGGAGCTCGGGGGCCTGTCCTCCATTTGGGCTGCGGCTGCCTGAGCCAGAATAGAGTAGAGCTAAGGAGAGAGCAGCATCCAAAGCTGGGCTGGAGGCAGAGCTGCACGCAGAGCCAAAGGAGCCAGAACTGGGGAGCTGGAGCAGTGCAGACCAGCTGTGCCGACGGTGAGCTAGAGCTGAGCTACAGCGGGGAGCTGCAGGGCCAGACCCAGGATAGCTGACGCTGGTTGTGCCACAAGTAACACTGCAGCCACGCCTGGTGAGAGGCTGGGGAGAGCGAGGTGGGGGCCCATGCAGGGAGCCATCGCCAGACAAGAGGGCCTTGAAGGCTGGTCTCGGAGGGGGAGATGTGAACCCGATGGGAGGGCCAATACTGGGGAGAAGTGTCCCTGCCACTTAGAGCCTGAGGGTGTGTGGCCACCATCAGAGTAGGTGGCTTACCCATGGTACAACTGCAGTGCCGCCAGGTCCTGGGAGGGAGGCTTGGGACATGTGAGGAAAAGACTGAACTTTTCTTACATTCCAGAGACAGATGTTTATGGTGGTCTCCAGGCCCATAGGGTGGCGTTCCTTGTTTCCTTTATTCTTTTCCATTTTTTCTTATTTTTCAACATTTGCTGTTTAATCAATTGTTTTTGGTTTGAACTTAATGTGGTGATTAATGGGTCAGAGAATTGGCCAGAGTGGAGAGAGTACCCCAGAGTGGGGATACCCTTGCCCCAGTGCAAGTGACCATGACGAGACTGGGGGCTAAGTCTCCCAGGAATCCTGGGCCCTGCCTTGTTGGGGTTACAAGGACTCTGCCGCATGGGAGAGTGGAAGGAGAGTCCTCAAGGTCAGGCAGGCCTGTGTGTAAAGGGAATTGGAGTGAGGACTCAGATCCTTTTGCAATCCGATTCTACCGGGGTAGTGCAGAAGCCAAGAAAGTTCCCCATAACAGCAGGCCCATTCCCCTACTTATACCCACAGCAAAGTCCCTAGCTATGCTGAAGTGCAGGGTTCCCCTGCCTCCCCTGCACTGATTCTGTTGTATTCTAGGCCTTCCTGGCCACAGGATTGGTCTCTAAGTGTTTTTTATTATTCCTTTTAATCAATGTCATAACTCACATTCTTCTAAGTCAAAACAGCTCCTTTGGGATTTACATCTGGCACAGGACCAGCTACAGACTCACTTTTAACTCCATTCTGTTTCCAAGACTATAGTTAACCCAGTTTTGTTTCTGGCTACTGTATCTTAGAGAGATTGTGTCAACTAGTTTTAGACCTAGGGTTGCCAGGTGTCCGGTTTTCAATTGAAAAGGGGCATTAAAAGTCCGATCGGCATTGCAGTGGGGCTAAGGTAGACTCCATGCCTGCTGTGGCTCTGCATGGCTCCCGGAAGCAGCAGCATGTCCCCTCTCTGGCGTCTATGCGTAGGGACCGCCAGGGGGCTCCACACGCTGCCCCCATCCCAAGTGCTGGGTCCGCAGCTCCCATTGGCCAGGAACTGCAGCCAATGGGAGCTGCGGAGGCGGCTCCTGTGGACAGGGCAGTGCACAGAGCCTCCTGGCCATGCCTCCGCGTAGGAGCTGAAGGGGGACATGCCGCTGCTTCCAGGAGCTGCTTGAGGTAAGCGCCGCCTGGAGCCTGCACCCCTGACCTCCTCCCATGCCCCAATCCCCAGCCCTGATCGCCCTCCCAACCCCTTGGTCCCAGCCCAGAGCCCCCTCCTGAACCCCAAATCCCGCATCCCCAGCCCCACCCCAGAGCCTGCACCCCGAGCCAGAGCCCTCACACACACCCTGTACCCCAACCCCCCTGAGCCAGCCCGGTGAAAATGAGCAAGTGAGTGAGGGTGGGGAGAGTGAGCACTAGAGGGAGGAGGGATGTAGTGAGCAGTGGGCAGGGCCTCAGAGAAAGGGCAGGGCAGGGGTGGGGCAAGGGTGTTGGGGTTTTGTGCAAGTAGAAAGCTGGCAATTCTATTTAGACTCCAAATGCAGGGCCAAGCTCTAGTCTCCTGTGGTGCTACTTACAGGAGAAGAATAGAGAGACCAGGAAATTCCACCCCCCCTCAACACTGTCCAGCAAGAGCTATGTGTCCTCTATATGGAGTGGAGAAAGATCTATTCAACATTGCCTGTCTTCGAGGCCTTCACTTTTGAAAAATAAAATGGCGGAACAAAGAAGAGAAACAGCTAATATGAAAATAAATAATCATCATTATCGCTCATATAGTGCTTTTCATCAGTAGATCTGACACCACATGTAAATGATTTTGTGTCCATGGAAACATTTTAAATTTAAATACTCTTGTGCAGCGTTGCAAAGCTAAACCATTGTATTCATGCAGGATAACCAGAAAGTGAAACTGACTGCCAAAACCCAGCCTGTCTCTTTTTGTTATTTAAGCCAAGTGAAATGCAAAATAAACATAAAGGTTGACAAGCAAATGAGATTCCTTTAAGATTTAGTATTTCCAGTAGGATTGTCGATTAATCGCAGTTAACTCATGCAATTAACTCAAAAAAACGAATCGCGATTCATCGCAGTTTTAACCGCGCTGTTAAACAATAAAATACCAATTGAAATGTATTAAATATTTCTGGGTGTTTTTCTACATTTTAAAATATATTGATTTCAATTACAACACAGAATACAAAATGTACCCTGCTCACTTTATATTATTATTTTTGATGACAAATATTTGCACTGTAAAAATGATAAAAGAAATAGTATTTTTTGGTTCACTTCATACAAGTACTGTAGTACAATCTTTTTATCGTGAAAATGCAACTTATAAATGTAGATTTTTTTTGTTACATAACTGCACTCAAATACAAAACAATGTAAAACTTTAGTGCCTACAAGTCCACTCAGTCCTACTTCTTCAGCCAAACGCTAAGACAAACAAGTTTGTTTAAATTTACTGGAGATAATGCTGTCCTCTTCTTATTTACAATGTCACCTGAAAGACAAGCATGGGACTTTTGTAGCTGGCATTGCAAAGTATTTATGTGCCAGAGATGCTAAACATTTGTATGCCCCTTCATGCTTTGGACATCATTCCAGAGGACATGCTTCCATGCTGGTGATGCTCATTAAAAAAATAATGCATTAATTACATTTGTGACTGAACAACTTGGGAGAGAATTTTATGTCTTTGGCTCTGATTTACCTGCATTCTGCCATATATTTCATGTTATAGTAGGCTCAGATAATGACTCAGCACATGTTCATTTTAAGAACACTTTCACTGCAGATCTGACAAAACACAAAGAAGGTACCAATGTGAGATTTCTAAAGATAGCTACAGCACTTAACCCAAGGTTTAAGAATATGAAGTGCCTTCCAAAATCTGAGAGGGATGAGCATACTTTCAGAAGTCTTAAAAGAGCTGCACTCGGATGCAAAAACTACAGAACCTGAACCACCCCAAAAAAATCAACCTTCTGCTGGTGGCATGTAACTCAGATTATGAAAAAGAACATGCGTTGGTCCACATTGCTTTGGATTGTTATCGAGCAGATTACAGGAATGGAAGGGACCTCGAGAGGTCATCCAGTCTAGTCCCCTGCACTCATGGCAGGACTAAGTATTATCTAGACCATTCCTGACAGGTGTTTGCCTAACCTGCTCTTAAAAATCTCCAGTGATGGAGATTCCACAACCTCCCTAAGCAATTTATTTCAGTGCTTAACCATTCTGACAGGAAGTTTTTCCTGATGTCCAAACTAAATCTCCCTTGTTGCAATTTAAACCCATTGCTTCTTGTCCTATCCTCAGCGGTTAAGAACAATTTTTCTCACGCCTCGTAACCATCTTTTATGTACTTGAAAACTGTTATGTCCCCTCTCATTCTTCTCTTTTCTAGATTAAACAAACCCAATTTTTTCAGTCTTCCCTCATAGGTCATGTTTTCTAGACCTTTAATCATTTTTGTTGCTCTTCTCTGAACTTTCTCCAGTTTATCCACATCTTTCTTGAAATGTGGTGCCCAGAACTGGACACAATACTTCAGCTGAGGTCTAATCAGCGTGGAGTGGAGCGGAAGAATTACTTCTCATATCTTGCTTACAACACTCCTGCTAATACATCCTAGAATGATGTTCGCTTTTTTTGCAACAGTGTTACACTGTTGACTCATATTTAGCTTGTTGGTTCACTATGACTTCCAGATCTTTTTCTGCAGTACTCCTTCCTAGGCAGTCATTTCCCATTTTGTATGTGTGCAACTGATTGTTCCTTCCTAAGTGGAGGACTTTGCATTTGTCCTTATTGAATTTCATCCTGTTTACTTCAGATCCTTTCTCCAATTTGTCCAGATAATTTTGAATTATAATCCTATCCTCCAAAGCACTTGCAAGCCCTCCCACTTTGGCATCATCCACAAACTTCATAAGTGTACTCTCTATGCCATTATCTAATCATTGATGAAGATATTGAACAGAACCAGACCCAGAACTGACCCCTGCAGGATCCCACTTGTTATGCCCTTCCAACATGACGGTGAACCACTGATAACTATTGTTTGGAAATGGTTTTCCAACCAGTTTTGCACCAACCTTATAGTAGCTCCATCTAGGTTGCATTTCTCTAATTTGTTTATGAGAAGGTCATGTGAGACAGTATCAAAAGTCTTAAGAATTTTATTAAGATGATGTTAAAAGTCAAGATATACCACGTCTACCACTTTCCCCCATCCACAAAGCTTTGACAGAGTAACAAGCCATCAGGTTGGTTTGACACGATTTGCTCTTCACAGATCCATGCTGACTGATACTTATCACCTTATTATCGTCTAGATGTTTTCAAATTAATTGCTTAATTATTTGCGCCATTATCTTTCCAAGTAGAGAAGTGAAGATGACTGGTCTATAATTCCCAGGTTGTCCTTATTTCCCTTTTTATAGATGGGCACTATATTTGCCCTTTTTCAGTCTTCTGGAATCTCTCCCGTCTTCAATGACTTTTCAAAGATAATCACTAATGGCTCAGATATCTCCTCAGTCAGCTCCTTGAGTATTCTAGGATGTATTTCATCAGGGCCCAGTGACTTGAAGACATCTAATTTGTATAAGTAATTTAACTTGTTCTTTCCCTATGTTAGCATCTGATCCTTACCTAATTTTCACTGGCATTCACTATGTTAGACGTCCAATCACCACCAACCTTCTTGGTGAAAACTGAAACAAAGAAGTCATTAAGCACCTCTTCCATTTCCGCATGTTCAGTTATTGTCCCCCGCCCCCATCGAGTAACGGTCCTACCCTGCCCTTGGTCTTCCTCTCCCTTCTGTAAGCAGAGTCAGGATGAGCTTCACCCTGACATCTGGCGGCAAGGTGTGGAAAAGAACTTCAGGGGCTAACCTCATTTACATAGGCACACCCACCCCACCTACCATGAGCCCAAATGGTCACGTTGGCTGCTGTAGGATCCCCAGTTTTTCTGTTATTGGGGCAGGAAGAATAAACTGTTATCCTGATTGTGTGAATCAAGGACAGTGGCCTTTTGTTGTGATGAAGGGACTCGCCATCAACTAAGCAGCACTCGCGAGGCAAGGGACTTGGGTTCAAAAACCCAGTGAATTGAGAGAGGCTGGGGACAGGTCTTTGTGCCTGGTGGCATGGGCCCTAGATGCCAATTGCACCTCTTACTTTCTCCACTGTGGAATATCAGAGCTAATTTTGATTCTATTAGGAGTCTAGTTATTGCTGAACTGGATTCACTTTGGGCCAAGGGTGCACCTGCACTGAGGCCCCCCTTACTACAAGCTGAAATCACTAAAGAGCTAACATTACTAAGGGCTGAGTGCTGTGTTACGTAGTGGGGGGGCCTGAAGATATATTGCTGAGTGGCTGGTGGAGCGGAGCAGCTGGCAGAGTGGAGCAGTTCATGGGACGGCTGGAGCGGCTCACGGGACGACTGGTGGAGCAGAGCGGAGTGGAATGGCTTGCTGTGAAGGCTGCAGTATAACCCCACAGAGAGGCGGGGCGGTCAGCCTTGAACCACGTAAGGTGTCTTTTTACCTCCCCAACCACCTTTTCCAGTGTGGGGGAGGGGCTCTGCAGATGAATTTTTGAACTCTGGGGCTGCACTGACCAGGGATAGAGACTTTTGGGTGCTGGACTTTGGGGTTGTTGGACTTTTGGGACTTTGGGTGACTTTTGGATTGCTGGATTCAAGAACCCAAGGGAGAGGACACGGCCCAATTTGCTGGGGTGGGTCTTGTCGCTCATGGTTTGGTTATGAATCCTGTTTGTGGTGTTTTCCCAACATAATACCGCATTGTTTCTCTCTGTCATTAAAAAGCTTTTGCTACACTCAGACTCTGTGCTTGCGAGAGGGGAAGTATTGCCTCTTAGGGTAGGTCTATACTTACGCGTCCCGTCGGAGGCGCGCGATCGATGTTCTGGGTTCGATTTATCGCGTCTTGTGAAGACGCGATAAATCGAACCAGGAAGTGCTCCGTCGTCGACGCTGGTAATCCAGCTCGACGAACGGAGTAGGCGGAGTCGACGGGGGAGCCTGTGCGCCGCGTGTGGATCCCGGGTAAGTGCTTTTTCATTCGAACTAAGGTACTTCAACTTCAGCCACGTTATTCACGTAGCTGAAGTTGCGTACCTTAGTTCGATAGGGGGGGGTAGTGTAGACCTAGCCTTAGAGGCGCTCGGGGGACGGGGGGTGATATATATTTGTCCCAGGTCACTGGGTGGGGGCTTGAGCCGGTTTTGCATTGTGTTATTGGAACGGAACCCCTAGATACTGAACCTGGCCCTTGTTGCTGCCAACTCTGACTGGCAGAAGGGTTATACTTCTAATGTATTTGTAGAACGTTTTCTTGTTTCCCTTTATGTCTCTAGCTAGTTTGATCTTGGTTTTTGCCTTGTCCTTTCTAATTTTGTCCCTACATACTTGCCAGAAACAGATAGACGTGGAGGAGCTTCATCGCTGCCCTAAATGCCAGAGGTGTAATGGGAAGATGATGATGGTGATGATACTTGTGTTATTTGTTTATATTCATCCTTTGTAATTTGACTTAGTTTCCATTTTTGTAGGACTCTTTTTTTATTTTTAGATCACTGAAGATATCCTGGTTAAGCCAGGGTGATCTCTTGCCATACTTCCTATCTTTCCTACAGCAGTGGGATAGTTTGCTCTTGTGCCCTTAATAATGTCTCTTTAAAAAACTGCCAACTTTCTTCAATTGTTTTTCTCCTTAGACTTGCTTCCCATGGGATCTTACCTACCAACTCCCTGAGTTTGCTAAAGTCTGCCTTCTTGAAATCCATTGTCTTTATTTTGCTGTTCTCCCAGATGCATGGACACATGTTCTCTAGAATGGTGGATGAAACATGAAGGGATATATGAATCTTTAGCGCATCTGGCATGTAAATATCTTGTGACGCAAACTGCAATAGTGCCATGCGAACACCTGTTCTCACTTTCAGGTGACATTGTGAACAGGAAGCAGGCAGCATTATCTCCTGCAAATGTAAGCAACTTGTTTGTCTGAGCAATTGGCTGGACAAAAAATAGGACTGAGTGGACTTGTAAACTCTAAAGTTTTACATTGTTTTATTTTTGAGTGCAGTTATTTTTTGTACATAATTCTACATTTGTAAGGTCAACTTGCACTACAATACTTAGGTGAATTGAGAAATACTATTGTTTTTTACAGTCCAAATATTTGTAATAAAAATAAACTTTGTATTCTGTGTAGTAATTGAAATCAATATATTTGAAAATATCGAAAACATCCAAAAATATTTAAATAAATGGTATTCTATTATTGTTTAACAGTGCCGCGATTAATTTTTTTAATCGCTTGACAGCCCTAATTTCAAGGTGTGATTAGTAACAGAAGTAAGGATTTTTTTAAAAATGTGAGTTTTGCATTAACAGTGTTGTTCTAAAAGCAAACATTTATAGGTGATTATTTTTTTTCAAACCAATTTATAATTGTAATTAGGAGAATCCTACAGAATCTAAATATACATATTTCTGGGTCTGCTGGCTAAGTCCAGCTCCTTGTAGTCAAGATGTGAATTACTGAATTCACAGATTAGCACAGATGCTTAAAAAGTATATTGAAATGATTTGCAGTGAAGTTTTAAAAACACACACTGACGTCTCTACACAAATGGTCCAAAATGCTGTAGTTTACAGTAGCATTACTGCCATGTTTTGAGCTAATATAGTAATTTTAGGATGGGTTAAGGAAAATTCTGTATAATATTCAATGTATATAATGAATATGAGAAAAAAACCTGGAGTTCTTAATGACTGTACCCAGAACCAGCCGTTAATTTTCTGTTACTTGTGGTGTTTGTTATTTTTAATTTTCAAGAAAATGTCTGGGTCAGCAACAAAGAGTAGGTTACAGGCTAAATTCATCAGCAGTGGGAAGTATGAAATGGATCATTTCTCCTTTTGAGAAATAGCCCAAAGGTATATTACTCATTATGGTTTCAGAAAGCAGAATAATGTGCAAATGAGAAATCAAATGGAAAAAATAATTTGTATTATTAATGCTACAGTAAATACTTAGGGCCATAAATATGCTTAAAGGATGCAGTCTCTCCACTGAGCAGTTAAAAATCTAACATAAATGAACTTTTACTTGCAGTGTTTGGGGGTGAAAAATAACTGATTCGTTTATCTGTCTAGGGTTCAACTGTGAAATATCTAGACTCCCTGGCACCACAGATTCAAATCCCTTTAGAGTTGACTCATCCTTAAATTTTCTAAGAGAGCTCAATTGAGTACCATTCAGTTCATTATGTGTGTCTCTTTCAGACAAGACCTCAAAAAGAATGAGGTCCTTTTTGTTCTAAATAGACAAAAAATGCCTGATTTTTAAAACTCAAAAGCCCTAGACTGCATGCAAAAGTGCATATACCACAGTACATCTAATTTTAACATGCAATTAGTGAGATTTGTGAATAATACAGAATGCTATGAGTGCTAAGTGTCTGTTCACTATCCAGACATTAACTAATTAACTGAATATTTGAACATGTAGTCAACTAGATATCTCATCGGTTGTTTGAGCACAGAAAAGCAGTTTCTCCTCCCTTGCTGTTCACACCTCAACTGCTAGAAGAGGGCCTCATCCTCCCTGATTGAACTAACCTCGTTATCTCTAGCCTGACTCTTATTTATACCTGCCTCTGGACATTTCCACTGCATGCATCTGACGAAGTGGGTATTCACCCACGAAAGCTAATGCTCCAATACGTCTGTTAGTCTATAAGGTGCCACAGGACTCTTAGTCTGGATCTGTAGAAGAGAGACAAACACGGCTACCCCTCTGATACTAGGTCAATACAGTTACCTGTATTAACCAAATTTGTAATATAATCAAAAAGCTATATTGTTTTTTGACAGGATCTATTTTACATAAAGCCCATGCTAATTGGCATTAATTAGGCTACCATTTTTTACTTCTTTATTGACTGCATCCCATATCAACCTTTCTGCAATTTCCCTCCCCCCCAAGGATTGATGTAAAACTAACCAATTTACTCTTTTTAAGGGTTAGCAGAACATTACATTTTTTCCAGTCCTCTGGAACTTCCCCAGTGTTCCAAGATTTGTTAAAAATCAGCATTAGTGGTTCAGAATGCTCCCTGGTCAATTATTTTAATACTCCTTGGTGCAAGTTCTCCAGCCCTGCAGATTTAAAAATGTCAACTTTAATAATTGCTCTTTACCATCCTCTTTGGTTATTGATAGAATAGAAAGTAGTTCATTATCACTGTAAGAGATGAATATGTCATCCAGCTTCTTTCTGAATACAGAACAGAAACATTTATCAAATACTTGCCTTTTCTTCATGATTGGTAATTTTACCATCCTTGTTTAGTATTAGAGACCTATACCATTGCTAAGATTTAATAAATTCCTTCTTTTTTTGGTCAAACCTCCTGGCTATGGATTTTCACAGAAACCTTTAGCTTTCCTTATCAATTGTCTGCATTTCCTAACTGCTGATTTGTACTTATTGCTATCAGCTTCTTCATCTTTCCATGTTATATGTACACACACATAACAGTTAAGCTGCTGGTGTTCTGAGACCACTGCCTATCATGCTGAACAATAATGTTTTGTTGTTTCCTGGTATTCTCCCCTGTCTATATCCATCTGTTGTCTCTTGTCTTATACTTAGTCTCTGTCCCCAGAACTTACAAACTATCTTTTTGTTCTATGATTGTACAGTGCCTCAACAATGGGGTCCTGCTCCCTGACAAGGGTTCATAGGTGCTATGATAATAATTAATAATTATAACTATCTTCTTTTACCTCCCCTCTTAACCATTTTTTTAACCAAACAAGCTGCCTTTAATGATTGTGGACTTGTGTGTTTTGGGGAAGGGACTCTAATAAAGCATTTTTAAATAATTCCCAATGATAATTCACGTTTTTAATAGGACTGTGTAGTGAAGAGGCGTGGCGACCCTTGGAGATTGGCAGCAAGGGGTGGCCAGACACCTCCTGGTGGGCGGAATCAGGAAGGCCATGCTCTCCATGCTGGAAGCAGAGGGGCGGGACAGGAACAGGAAGTATAAAAGGAGGGCCCTGTAGCTCAGTTGAGAGGTAGTTGCCAAAGGAGACAGATGCATTCTCCCTGTTGCAGCTTCAGGAACCTGCAGAAGACTTCTATTGTCCCGAGGAGGGCCCCAAGCTACCCTGACATGCTGGATGCTCAAGAGTTGCTGAGACTGCTGCTTGCCGTGTACCCTGGGGAGATGGAGGATGATGGAGAAGATGGGGAGGGATAGCTCAGTGGTTTGAGCACTGGCCTGCTAAACCCAGGGTTGTGAGTTCAATCCTTGAGGGGGCCATTTAGGGATCGGGGGCAAAAATCTGTCAGGGGACAGTACTTGGTCCTGCTAGTGAAGGCAGGGGACTGGACTCAATCTTTCAAGGTCCTTCCAGTTCTATGAGATAGGCATATCTCAATTATAAAATGACACTTTGGAAGGTACACCCAAGAGGGAGTATAGGAAGCCCAGGGGACAAGATCAGCATGTTGCAGGTGCATTCCCTGCTGACCGAGTGGCAGACCACTGTGCTGCTGTTATGGTCCTGGGTTGGGATGTGGTGGAGTTGGGTGGGCCTGCGTCTCCCCTGCCACCATAGGCAGCAGGGGCTGAAGCCCGAACCCAGAGCTCTGTGGACAGCAGGGAGATTAAGCCTCAGCCTGCAGCTCCAGAGGTGGCCCCAGCGCAGAGGTCCACAGGAGCAGGGCAGCTTAAGCCCCAGTCCTGAGGGGGGGAGGGATAGCTCAGTGGTTTGAGCATTGGCCTGCTAAACCCAGGGTTGTGAGTTCAATCCTTGAGGGGGCCATTTAGGGATCTGGGGCAAAAATTGGGGATTGGTCCTGCTTTGAGCAGGGGGTTGGACTAGATGACCTACTAAGGTCCCTTCCAACCCTGATATTCTATGATTCTATGATGGGCTTAAGCCCTGTACCCTGAGGGGACTGAAGCCTGGAGCTCCAAGGTGGGGCTGAAGCCCTAAAGCCCTGCATCCTGAGATGGGGTCAAGCCCCAAGTCCAACATCTCAAGGTGGGCTGAAGCCCCAAGTGGGGCTAAAGCCTAGAACGCCCAGTCTGGCTGAAACCCGGAGCCCTATGATCCTCGCCCAGTGGGGCTGAAGTGCCCCACACTGAGCCTCCCAGGGCTGAAGATAGGGGGTCACAATTTTTTCTAGTGGGTGTGGTCACAATTTTTTTAAAGCCCAAATGGGGTCACCTGCACAAAAAAGTTTGTGAAACACTGATGTAAAGAACAGGGGCTTGGCACACTCAGCCTCCCTGCACCATCCTCTCCTCCCTGAGGTAAAATCCATCCTCCCTTGCAAACAAGGGCTTACTCAGCTGAAGGGAGCTGAGTTAAGTTATTATGTAAAATAATATTAAATCTACGTTTGTAAGTTCAACTTTAATGATAAAGAGATTGCACTACAGTACTTGTATGATGTGAACTGAAATACTATTTCTTTTGTTAATCTTTTTACAATGCAAAGATTTAAATAAAAAATAATATAAAGTGAGCACTGTACACTTTGTATTCTGTGTAACCAAACTAAATATTTGAAAATTAAATATTTTTGGATATTTTCTATAAATGATATTCTCAATGTTTAACAGTACAATTAAAACTGCAACTAATTATGGTGTCTTTTTTTTTTTAATCTTGGGATTAATTTTTTTAATTGCTTGACAGCCCTAATTTTTAAGTGGTTTTTTTTTTTTAACTTTCTTCCCACTCAGTTTTCCGCACGATTGTTTTAATCGGCTTTGAGAACTGGCCTTTTAAAGGCACCAAGTACGTCTGTTACTGGGTGGGCCTATATTTGTCTTGCACATTGCAAATGAACATCTATTCTACATTGATTCCTATAGAGGGGGTCCCGGTATACATCGCCCCCTTATCCGTTGTTTCGCATATGGGTCGCTCATCAATAGGGGAAACGTGTTCCAATTTACGTTGGTCCTTATCCGCATATCCGTCCTTTGCACGGGTCGGGACTGATGTGAATTGGAACTTGCTCCCCTATTGAACAGGACAGGACTCTACTAGCGTCCGCCGGGCCGGCCACATTCAAGGCTTATTATTTAGGGAGGACGGTCTCCATGCTGATTAAGGAGACGCCTACTCTCCTGGGGGGAGGACTGTGCGTGCAATGGAGCGGTGCATAAGGGGAGGGGAAAAACAAACATAATGCACCTGTTTACATGACCGAGGGCAAGGCTGCAGGAGTGTCGCTCAGGGTCCTGTCTCCGGCCCAGCCCCTCGCGGAGGGGCAGCCCAAGGAGCGCTCCCCACACAGCCTTTCCTAGCATTTGCTAAGCGTCCCGGCCCCCTCGTCGCCGGCCGGGGAGTGTCACCAGCGGGGCAGGCTCCTCAGCGCTGCGGCCTGTGTGCGGGGCGCCGGGTATTTTGTTTGGTGAGGCGGGGTTAGGCCCCTGGCAGACGAGCAGGAACCGCCCGCCCCCGCCAGGCCCGGTCCCCGCCCTGGCACCGGCTCCGGGGCGGGAGCGACGCCCAGGGGCAGGAGGACCCAGGTGAGACGCGGGGCGGCGCCGGGCGCTGTGAGGGGCGGGCCCTGCTCACGCTACGCCGGCTCCGGCCGGGAAGGAGGGAGGGAGCAAACACCGGCGGCCGCCAGCGCTGAGAGCGGGCGAGCGAGCGAGCGAGCGAGTGAGTGATGCTGGGGGAGCGGGCGGGACGCGTCGGTGCCTCTGCCCCGCGGCGCTGGGGGCCGGGCCGGGGTCCCCGGGGAGCGGGAGCGGGGGTGCCTGTTCGAGCCACAGCCCGGACGAAAGTTTCACTCAGCCCTCTCCGCGCCTCTGTCCGCTGGGGGCCCCTTCCCCATCTCTCCCGGGGAGCCGGGGCTGCGAGCCCGCATCTCCTCCCCGCGCCCTTCCTAGCAGGCACCAGCCCCAGCCTGGCCCCCACCCGCGTCCCGTCCATCCTATTGCCGCCCCCTCCTTTCCCTTTATTGTCTCCTGCTCCCTGCCGATGCTGCCCTTGCTCTGAGCCCGGGCCAATAGGCAAAAGGAACAAAAGCCATTTAGCAGTGGGCAGCTGGGGGCCCGGGCCCTTCCCCCCCGCCTCCACCTGCAGGGCACGGGAGTGTGACAATAATCCCCCTAAACATCAGTAATGGTCCCCTCTCCTCAACAGGGTTTGTTTTTATTTCTCGTTATGGTTGGTTGCCGACCCACTTGCATGGGAATTGCTGCCCTCTCTGGTTAAAAGTACAGTAAATGCTTAGAAACCCTGGCTCTGCCATATGCTGTGTGCGCCAGCAAACTTATTTTTAGATGTATCTCATATTTTTATGCATTTATAAATAGCTTAATCCATATTCAAGTGCTGAGAGAGGAAGTGATTTGGTCCTGTGAGCTCCAGACTTTTTTATAAAAATTACTAAATAGAGCCATTTCTGTAGGCTGGTCCCAGGTGGTTTAGTGCCTCTTGGGCACTGTCTTTCGAAATGGTTGAATTATTTAATTATGAAAAATGGCAACTGCATATGCATGATATTTTAAAACATCTGTTTAATAAAAAATTCATTTACACTTCAAAGAACCTAAGGATTATATTCTAATTATATGCCAATCTTCTCTCAGTCGCATACAAATGATACCTTGTGGTGTTTAAAATCATTTAAAAATAGTCATCATTTAAACCAATAAGCAAGGTAATTCTGAGTTTAGGAGGCCTTTCCCCTTCTCACTGGTTGTGGAAATTTCATTATTTTGTAGTGTAAGACCCTGGTCCAGCAAGGATTTATGCATGTGAAATGTTCCATTGAACTCAATGGAGCAACTCATGGATGTAAAGTTATTCTTGTTCTTGGGTTCCAATCTAATAAAGACTTAACAACGTACTGTGGCTCCTATTCAGTACATCTACAGGTTGGTTTTTTTAGGGAAAAGTGTTTGCAGGCAGTATAAAGTCCTATTTAGTATTTTGAAAAATAACCCTTTGATTTTTTTAAAAATTGTATTTAGACTAAATTTACATTTTATTTTTATGATGACTTTGCCATTACAGGAATGTTGACAGTATTGTACTATTAGACTATTACTTCTCTTTTACATTTTGACACTAATATAGATACATGGGAGACATAGTGTAAATAGAGTACTACTACTACTGAAAAAACAAAGGAAAAGAAGTACAAAGAATGTCTAGTGACCCTGTTCCTAGGTGATGACAGTCATATTTAGGCATACTGCCAGCAGCTGCTAGAGACAGTGCCAAGATTTTGGGCTTGAGGGATGATCTCAGCTTCATTATGTAGTCAAGAGGGTTATTACTAGATTTTGGCTTGCATCCGAAGAAGTGGGTATTCACCCACGAAAGCTTATGCTCCAATACCTCTGTTAGTCTATAAGGTGCCACAGGACCCTTTGTCCCTTCTACAAATCCAGACTAACACGGCTACCCCTCTAATACTAGATTTTAGTGTTTTAAACTCCTTGATTTGCTAGGAGGATTTCAAGCCAATTTCAAAGTTGGAACTGATTGATCTAGTCCACTAGATGAATTTCATTTTTAGAGCTGGACAAATAATTTCTAATGAACAACTGATTTGACAGTTTTCTTTCACTGTTAAAAAATCATCCCCAACCAGATCACTCTTCCCAGATTTTTCACGAAATAATTTCTGAAAATGTTTGAGCAATTCATGTATAAGAATTTGAAATTTGTGTAATTTTAATTAGATATCCAGATCACATGGTGTTTCTCTTCTCAGATTAGTATAATTCTTGGAATCAGTTTCCAGTGCAAATACTCAGTTATGAATTTGAAATTTGCTTTTCACAAATGTTCTGAACCGTTTGCTTAAAATTCACTATTTTGGTGGATATTAATATTTATGAATATTCTAATAAATGAGTTCACAAAGTGTAAACACAAACATTATGGAAGCAAATTTGTTCAGCCACATTCAACCAAATATTTTGCAGAATTCGCCCAACTGTTCTTTTCCCTTACTGTCACTTCATGTTCCCAACATTTAAGACCTCACCTTTTGCCCTTTCACCAGCCTTTAGAAGGGTCCTTTTGTCATTTAAAGTATCAAATATTGGGTCAGTGTGGGTGAATAAAATTCTGCCCCCTATTCTAATGAAGGGAAAGCTTTTTAACTTTAAACTTGACGTTAGCTGCATTTTGGGAGGGAAAAGCTTTGAACAGTGGAGTGCAACCTGTTATTATCAGAAAGTAGCCCTTGCACTGTTTATGTGTTGTTTAATGCCCTAGAGAAACCTTGCAGTTCATGAGGCAATGGAAGCCTCAGCTGTAATTCATAATGCTGCTGGAGGGGTGAATGATATGAGCACATTTTTTTGTTCAGTGAACATAGTTTTTCTTCTCTGTGCAGTTAAAAATTTGCTACTTGCGGCTATGAAACATATGAGTTTTTCTTTCTTATTTTGAATTACCTAGCTGTTTTTAATATAAACGATTTGACCTTACTGAAAACCTTTCAAAAGCAAGAGGGTATATCCAAAAAGTGATTCTCAACATGCTGCTTCTGGAAATGTCTGGATAGAATTCCAGAAAATTAGTGTGATCTCATTTATTATTTATTGAACTTTTTTGAATAACTTCTGCTTTTCACTAGTACTGTATCAAATAATTTATTGAAATAGCTCAATGACTGACTACACAGAATTTGATATTGTAATTTGTGTTTATTTTATAAGCTGTCTGGCTTACCTACACCTTTCTTCTGTACTGTTCAATGCTATGTTGGTCATTAGAATGCCACAATCACACCTGTAGACTTGTATTTTTCATGGTGAGTTACCGCTGCAGGAAGCTGTCAAATCTACCTGCTCTCTTCTTGTAGATCTGTATGACATAAGTCTTAGATACTCATCACATGCACATCTCCACAAGTCCTTTCCATAGTCTCATACAATGCTATCTTTTACATATGTCTATTCTGTACAAGCTCTTATACTTTGCTCACCACTGTGGTTTCTGAGAATTTGCTTACTGCACTACTGGAATGTGACAAAAATCCATCATGTGGTGTTCTCTCATCCTCTACCTAGGAGGAGAAATGTATGCAGTGGAATGTCGTCTTGTTTAAATAGGGTTATTTTTCTCCTTTTAATATATACGTTTGTTAGAGAAGGCAAAGATCAAAGACATGTGCCTTGTACCTAGCAGAAGGGGTGAGGTTTGTGATGGGCCTCAGTTCCTGGGTCCTAAAGCATTCTGTCTCCTGCACAGACACACTTTACCCTTATGGTGGAGAGTGGTTTTTGAGACAGAGGAACATAGTTGTCCACCATGGTCTTCATCCGAGAGCTTCAGGTGATCTTTTCGATATTCTGGGCTCAGGTTATGAAACTGCTTGAAGATAAGAACCCATATGTCAGAATTTCAAATCAAATTTATGTGAAGCCAGCATAGAAAGTGGAGGACAGGTTGGATGTGCTTGTGATAGCCTTTGTTGCTGAGGAGACATACTGCAGCATTCTATACTACTTGGAATTTTCAAAACACTGAAGTCTTCATGCCCATGAACATCACATTGCTGTAGTCCAACCAAGAGGTGATGAATAACTGAGGCTAGGTCATTGTCTGTCAGGCTGGGAGGGAGTGTCCTAGTAAAATCCTGTAATTTACCGCTACTTGTTTTTGATGACATTTGGAAAATGAGATGTCTCATTTTAAATTCTAAGCATGAACTGTTTAGTCTAATATTAGTATATCAAAGGAACCTGGGTGGTTTTTAGAATATACAACTCTTTTTTGTTTTTCTTTATGCATGGTTTCAAATCCAATCTGGTTAACCAGTGGCCGTTTTGCTCTCCTCCCAACTTTTAATTTGTTTGTCCCTGATACATCTGCCATTGATGGGTCATTATTGTAAGAGAAGGAATAAAGTCCCTTTTAGGGAGTGTCGTGACCTTGCCTAACTTGACAGTGTTAGACACTATAATTTTTAATCTGGGCAGAGTCAGAGGTGGAGTTAGTGATACAGCTGCCGGAACACCTGGACAATAATGATTGGAATTTATCATACAAATCAGTATTTAGCCATAGGTATAATACTGAGAATGTGCTTGTCAGAGTTGTAGATTTGCTTACCACAAGGGATAAAGAAAACTTGTCCTGTCTGTTGATAGTATTGGATCTATCAGCAGGATTTCATACTGTGACTCATGGGCTTTAATTGCATGTCCTGATCACATTGGAATATAAAAATTGCCATGCTGGATCAAACCTGATGTCCATATAGTCTGGTATCCTGTCTCAGACAGTGGCCAGTCCCAGATGCTTCAGAAGGAGTTGAGAACCCAGCATTAAGCACGTGGGATGATCTGCCTCCCGCTTTGTCTCATCTTACTCTCTAATAGTTAGAGGCTGGCTTAAGCCTGGAAGCATGAGGTTTAATAGCCCTTCCAAAAAATTTTGTTAGCGTTAATTATGATAACTCTGGATATTCTTGTAATCAATATATATGTCCAGTCCCCTTTTTAGTCTCACTGAATTCTTGACCTCATTGGCTTCCTGTGGCAATGAGATCTGCCTCTTGTGAACATAATTATGAATGTCAAAATCATTCCTGATGGAAGGGTATCAGTCAATACTGTTGAGTGAATACATGTGGGGCTGTTCTGGACTTCATGTCGTATTCCTTAGGGTTTTGTGCTGGCTTTCATGTTCTTGTAGAGGGATTTGAGATATTTCTAGTCTGTAGGTGAAACTTGGCAGTACATACCACACAGTCCAGATGGTATCTGAGGATGCTTGTTTAACTCGTCCTTCACAAATCTGTGGGAGAGAGGGACTAGATGGACTTGTTCTAAGGATATAATGTAGTGGCTTGTGTGTATATATTGCTGGGTGGGATACCACATCTGCTGTTGGAGAGTCATCCTTTGTAGACCAAAGACTATGCTTATACCGAGAATTTTAGGGTATTCTCCCTCTGTTCTAGCACCACTATTGCTCCACCAAAACTACCAGAGAACTACTACTAGCGAACTAGTCTCTGCTATCTTTACCACCATGTCATTTAAACATGCTCATAGCAGGGTTGGACACCCTGGCGGTTAAAACATGGGTAGCCATTGTCTTTTGTTCTAGTGCTCCCACTGTTGCTAGTACCCTACAACCACACCAGTTCTAGAGCAATGGTGCGAGAACTCTCAGTGCAAATGCAGCCAAAGAAGTTAAGAGTTAAACTAGATCGTGGGATAATTTTCTTACCACAACCTGTCCCAACATAGTATAATTTCTCAAACAGCCTTTTTCTGAGTACTGCTCTGATCTGCTACTTATATGTTGTCCAAACAGCACCACCACACCTGCCTAAGTGCACGGACTAAAAACACAATAAATACTTGCTTTTACACTTGAACCCAATTGTTGAGTGTGTTAATTTTTTTCCAGTCAGGGACTTAGTTACATTTTTAAAACAAGGTGAGAACAAAAAGTGAGTATACCAACACTCATTCCCACAAATTAAAGAGAGCATGATAAATTAGCAGTAATAGTCTATAAAAGGAGTTCAGATACCCATGTCAGTCTGGGTTGTTAAATTAATAGTTATTAGAAAGCAGTATAGATCCTCTTACGCTATTAAAGTACTTCCTGCGTTTGGTTTGTCTTAGAGCTGAAGATTTCTGAACTTGCTCATGATGGGTAACATAGACTTCACACGGAATCAAGAGTTTCCCAGTTCTGGGATTTGAACTGTGAACACCAGACATTTGAAGGAGTAATGCTTGTGTCACGGGACCGTGTGTGTAATGTACTGACAATCTTGTATGTGTAATATTGCCTCCTCTTAGATCGAACATCAGATATAATCAAGCCTTTGTAATTATTCATTGTCTAGTAATAGCTGGTTCTTTAAAAAAAAAAAAAAAAAAAAAGAGAAGCCAGCCTTAATACTGATATCTAATACTCGCTTTTTAATGGAGCCTTTTCTTTAACTCAAGTGGTAGAGGCCTGTATTTTGAAAGTAGGACTATCCTCCCTCATCAAGCATAGTATAGCTGGCAAGTAGTGTCTGTATATAAACAGCACATTAATTCATTATAGGATGAAATCATTATTTGATTATTTTCATACAGCGATATGTTGCACTATCAACTTGTTTCTGTATGTTTTATGTTGCCTGATATAATATTAAAAACCTCATTTTTGTAAGAAAGCAAAAAATGACTGTAGTAGTTACCTTATTTTTGTAAGCACTAGACAGTAGCATTCATTTTGAAAGCAACTTTTATTTTGTTAGAGGCAGGTTAAACTGATGAGAGAGACAGCCTGGTTGCTGTTCAAGAGCAGGGCTGTGACCTCAGCGCACATGAGGTGCCACAGATGGTCCTGCAGTTACAGTGTTGGCAGAGAAGGTGAAATGACCCGCAGGTAATACCGTAATAGTATCTAGGTATGCTGAAATTATACTGACTGCTGTAAACAAAGAATTCTGTTCTATTTGTGCTATATTAGTCTGGCACCCCATCTCAGGAAAAAAAACCATTAGAATTGGTAAAGGTATAGAGAAGGGTAGTGTGACAAAGTTCCTCCTCTATCTTGGTGAGTCCTGGGCTTATTGGCGGATTTTGATCCCCTCAGAGATCTTCCCCTCTGGTAGAACCTACAGTCAAATTCCTCCTGTGTCTGATCAGGAGTTGGGAGGTTTGGGGGGATTGCAGTTGTCTATAGGGTTTCCTGGAACAGCTGCGTGACAGCTACAACTCCCTGGGCTACTTCCCCACGGCCTCCTCCCAACACCTTCTTTATGCTTACTGCAGGACCTTCCTCCTGATGGTCTGCTGATGCTTGTACTCCTCAGTCCTTCAATCTTCTCACTCTCAACTCCTTGTGTGCCTCTTGCTCCCAGCACCTCGCATGCAACACCACAAACTAAAGTGGGCTCCTTTTTAAACCCAGGTGTCCTAATTAGCCTGCCTGCCTTAAATTGGTTCCAGAAAGTTCCTGCTTGTTCTAGTGCAGCCCCTGCTCTGGTCCCTCAGGGAACAGAAACCTGTTTCTCCAGTGGCCAGTAGATCTGCTTTTGACTCTTCTATTGCACCCAACTGGCCTGGAGAGAAGAGGGAGGTAGAGGGCTATTGCTAGGCCCTGGGCTCTCCCAGCTACTGCTGTAGCTGCTGCTGCTCCAGCTACTCCCCTGGCTGGGCCAGACACCCCTCCCACTACTCTACTCTCTGGTTGCTGGCTGGCTGGTAGCTGAACCCCCCCCCAAACACCTTGGTTGCTGCTACTCCTGCTACTGCAGCAGCCCCTGGGGAGGGGCCTGCTGGCCTTCTCCCCAGAGGAGGGGCGTGGGGGACCCCTGCTCCAGCTGCTGCTGTGACTACCACCATCCGTGAGGGGTCCTGCCTAGCCACCTAACCACCGCCTGGAGTTGCTGGAGCTGCTGCTGCTGCCGCATTTGCTGCCAGGAAGCTGCTGGAACCCAGAGGAGGAAGACCCGGAAGACCGTCGGCTGCTGAGGGAGCGCAGAATCTCTGCAGTCCACCGTGGAGGGGGCCTTCAAGAACTGAGTATTTTTTTGAACTGTGCTCTAGAGGTGGGGGTATTGACTGTGTTTGTAGGGGCACGGGGGTGTGGCGTGGAGCCTGCCCCCAGGTTCATCTGTGCCCCCCCCCACTCAACCCCCACCACCACCGCTGCTCCCTCCACCACCTCTGCTGGCTGCTCACCATCTGCCCTGCTTCCTGCCTCTGGACTCAGCTGCTTGCTTGGCTTGCCAAGCTTGTTTCCACCCTTTGGGCCTGCAGCAGCAACCAGCCCACCATTGACTTTGTACAAGTGCACGTGCCCCCCCCATTCCCACGCCCCTTGCTTTGCCCTTTGCTACTTCCCCATCTGCCCCTTGCAGCTGTTTGCCCCCCCCTTTTGTTGTCCCAGCCCCTTGCTAGCTTTGGTTTAGTTGCCTGCCCCGACCTTTTCCCTCTACAGCCTTTGTTGTGTTTGCCCCGCCCCAGCCCTGAAGCTAGCCCCTTGGTTTTCTGCCCCATTTCCAGCCTGACTGTCCCCCTCCCCTGCAGCCCCCGCTTGCCCTGATTGGCCCCTCCCCTCATGCGCCCATGCCCCCTCCCATGTGCTTGTGCCCCTCCCCTGTTTGAGTTTTTCACTGCACCCCCCTCATGCTGTTATACCCCACCTCCCCTAGTGCAACAAGAGGAGCCAGATTTTCCATTCTGAGTTGGTGACTGAACCCTACCCCCGCACTAGTCCTTGATAACCCCGAATCCAATCCCCACTTTTAGTGCCCTCCTCCCCTGCCTGCAGCCTAGCGGGGAGGAGTGGTCACCCCAATTACTCTTCCCCCCCCCCCCCCCCGCTCTATCAGGTGTTTTCCCTTCCCTCCCTGTTCATTATGGCAGGCGACACGGCAGGGGCGGGCCCTCCAGAAGATCCGGCTCTTCTGCCGAGACTACACCCGGGGCGCCAGCCAACGGAGGGATGCGACAATAGAGCAGTTGGAACGGGAGGTCTTAGAGCTGGAGAGGCGTCTGGCCGCCAGCCCTGAGGATCCATCCCTCTGTGGGGCGTGCCGGGAGAAGCGGGAGGAGCTCTGGGAACTCGAAGACCATCGGGCCCGGGGCGCCTTTGTTCGATCCCACATCCGTCTCCTTCGGGAGATGGATTGCGGCTCCCGCTTCTTCTACACCCTGGAGAAAAAGAGGGGGGCTAAGAAACACGTCACCTGCCTTCTCGCAGAGGACGGCACCCCCCTCACGGATCCGGCGGAGATGTGCGGGAGGGCCAGGGCCTTCTACGCGAGCCTTTTCTTCCCGGATCCAACTGATCCAAACGCTTGCAGAGTGCTCTGGGACGAACTCCCTACGGTCAGCACGGGCGACCGAGACCGGCTAGAGCTGCCTCTCACTCTGGCCGAGTTCTCGGAAGCCCTCCGTCGCATGCCCACTAATAAATCCCCGGGACTGGACGGACTGACCGTGGAGTTCTACCGCATGTTCTGGGACGTCCTCGTCCCAGACCTTGTCACCGTCTGGGCCAAGTCCTTGCAAGGCGGGGTCCTCCCTCTTTCGTGCAGGCGAGCCGTGCTCGCCTTATTGCCGAAGAAGAGGGATCTCTGCGATTTATGGAATTGGCGTCCCGTCTCGCTCCTCAGCATGGATTATAAAGTCGTGGCGAAGGCCATCTCGCGGTGGCTGGGGTCCGTGCTGGCGGACGTGGTCCACCCAGACCAGACCTACACCGTCCCGGGCCGCACCATCTTCGACCACCTGTATCTGGTCCGGGATCTCTTGGAGCTTGGGTGTAGGGATGGTCTGTCGTTCACCCTCCTGTCCCTGGATCAGAAGGTATTCGACAGGGTGGATCACGGGTACCTCCTGAGCACTCTGCGAGCATTTGGCTTCGGACCCCAGTTTGTGGGTTTTCTCCAGGTGCTGTATGCCTGCACAGAGTGTCTGGTCAGGCTCAACTGGACCCTGACCGAGCCGGTCAGCTTCGGGCGAGGAGTAGGGCAGGGGTGCCCCCTCTTGGGCCAGCTGTACGCTCTGGTGATCGAGCCCTACCTCTGTCTCCTCCGCAGGAGGTTGACGGGGTTGGTGCTCCGAGAGCCGGAGCTGCGGCTGGTCCTGTCGGCGTACGCCGACGACGTGCTCCTCGTGGTCCAGGACCCAGGCGACTTGGCACGGGTGGAGGCTTGCCAGGCGATCTACTCGGCGGCCTCCTCCGCCCGGGTCAACTGGGTCAAGCGCTCCGGCCTGGTGGTAGGGGAAGGGTGGCAGGTGAGCTCCCTCCCACCCGTGCTTCAGGCCATCAGGTGGAGTGCGGGTCCGCTGCTCTATCTCAGCGTTTACCTTTCCGCCACGCATCCGTCTCCACCGGAGAACTGGCATGATTTAGAGGGCAGGGTGACCGAGCGGCTCCGGAGATGGACGGGACTACTCCGGTGCCTCTCCTTTCAAGGGAGGGCACTGGTGCTCAATCAACTAGTCCTGTCCATGCTCTGGTACCGGCTCAACACCCTGGTCCCGGCCCCGGATTTCCTGGCCAACCTCCAGAAGTTGATCCTGGAGTTCTTTTGGTCAGGACTGCACTGGGTCTCTGCAGGGGTTCTCCACCTACCTCTGGAGGAGGGAGGGCAGGGCCTGAAGTGCCTACACACTCAGGTCCATGTTTTCCGCCTCCAGGCCCTGCAGAGACTCCTTTTATGGTGCAGGTAGTCCGGCGTGGAGCATACTGGCGCACGCCTTCCTGCGCCGCTTCCGAGGGCTCCGATATGACTGGCAGCTCCTTATCTCCATCCGAGAGGTCTTCCGCGAGACCTCTCTGGGCTGCCGGTCTTCTACCAGGACCTCCTTCGGACCTGGAAACTGTTCTCAACGACCAGGTCCGTGGTGGCCACCGAGGGGGTGGATCTCCTCGCGGAGCCCCTGCTACACAACCCCCAGCTATGTGTGCAGGTGGCGGAGTCCCCCTCGGTGCTCCAGAGGTTGGTTCTGGCAAAAGTCACCAGAGTTGGAGATCTCCTGGACTACGGCCGGGGAGACTGGTTGGATCCCCTGATGCTCGCTCAGCGCATGGGGCTCTCCAGACCTCATACTCCCCGGCGCGTACTTCAGGAGGTGAAGGCCGTTTTGCCGCCCGCTGCTCGGGTTTACCTCGACCGGGTCCTGCGAGAGGGCACGCCCTGCCCTCCCTCCACCCCTGGCCCTCCGGACCTTCTTATCGGGCCCCTGCCCCATGGCCCCAACCAGCCCCCTCGTTCCTTCACCACGAGCCGGCTGCACGAACTGCAGCCGGTCCGCTTCCAGACCACGCCAAGGAAACATCTTTACACGCTCGTGCTCCACACCCTTCATCTCCTCACCTTCACGTCCCGCCCTGATACGAAATGGCGGGACCTCCTGCCACCTCTAGAGGGTGAGAAGCCCCGGTGGGCCAGCCTTTACTCCTCCTTAGTCCCAGGGATGTCAGTTGGTGGCTCCTTCACGGAGCCGTGAGCACGGGCGTGTACTAGGCGCGGTTCACCCCTGTCCACGACACCTGCCCCTTTTGCGGTGTGAGGGAGACCCTGGCGCACATTTATCTGGAGTGCGCCAGGCTGCAGCCCCTGTTCCGGCTCCTCTTAGACATTTTGTTGAGGTTTTGGTTGCACTTTTCCCCTCACCTTTTTATTTATGCACTTCCAATCCGCGGCCCCACAAAGTCGCGGGACCTCCTGGTCAACCTCCTCCTGGCCCTAGCTAAACTGGCCATCTACAAAACCAGGGTGAGCAGGTTGGCCGATGGAGGCTCCTGTGACTGTGGGGCCTATTTTCGATCCTCTGTTCGTTCACGCATCCGGGCAGAGTTTCTCTGGGCAGCGTCCACTGGCTCCCTTGATGCCTTTGAAGAGCAGTGGGCGCCGTCTGGGGTTCTCTGCTCGGTGTCCCCATCTGGTTCACTTCGTTTGACCCTTTGACCGCACTCCCCTTCCTGTTTTTTCATTTTTTGTCTCCCGGAATCACTTGGTATCCAAGTCCTGTGGATCCCTCCCCTTAGGCTGGAGGGGGGGATCCTTTAGCAGTGGGTGGGCTTTGCCCTCCCACTTCCCGGATCCCAATAGGATGAGATTTCTGTACCCCACTTGTCTGGGTCTGTCACAGTAGCTAATATGATTTAGGGGTATGGAACAGTTTCCATATGAGGAGAGATTAAAAAGACTGGGACTGTTCAGTTTAGAAAAGAGACCACTAAGGAGGATATGATAGTGGTCTATACAATCATGAATAGTGTGGAGAAAGTGAATAGGGAAGTGTTATTTACCTTGTTCCGTAACACAAGAACCAGCAGTCACCCAATGAAATTAAAAGGCAGCAGGTTTAAAACAAACACAGGGAAGTACTATTTCACACAATGCATAGTCAACATGTGGAATTCGTTTCCAGGGGATGTTGTGAAGGCCAAAAGTATAACTGGGTTCAAAATAGAATTACATATGTTTGTGGAGGATAGGTCCATCTATGAGTATTAGCCAAGATGGTCAGGAATGCAACCCCATGCTCTGGGTATCCTTAAACCTCTGACTACCAGAAGCTGGGACTGGACAATAGGGGATGGATCACTCAATAGTTGCCCTTTTCGCTTCACTCTCTGTGAAGAATGTGGCACTGTCCACTGTTGGAAGACAGGATACAGGACTACATGGACCATTGCTCTGACCCAGTATGGCCATTCTTATGTTTACTTAATAAAATTCATAGAATCTTTTTTTTTTTATTGCGGGTTTTGAAAATCCGTTAGGATAAGTAAAATCGCTCTGTGTAGGTATAATCAAATTGATTCAGAAGCCCTACAGACTAAGACATCGTGTCTTCATAGCTGTATTGGTGCACCTTTAATTAGGTTATTATTTTGAAATTGGTATTGTTGGGATTTCAGAATCCTACATATTGTATGCATTCCAAAACCTGCATATTGGAGATGTTTACATGCTTAGGGGTGCTCTGGGCAATAAGGTTGTAATTACAATGGGCCTCTGAAAAGAAATGCTAAAGAAGATTCACAAGGGTCATTTAAGAATTGAGACGTGCAAACAACAAGCACGAGAGGTGAAGTACTGGTTGCAGATGAATCACAACATTACTAATGTTGTGGGAAACTGTTTTTCATGCTTGAAATACAAGTCATGCCAACGGGCAGAGAAACTGAGACCTCATCCAGTTCCAGAAAGGCCTTAGCAGAACGTAGGTGCTGATTTATTTACCTGGCAATCAAAGGATTATTTAATAGTTACTAATTATTATTCTCTGCATCCAGAAATTTGCACACTGCACAGTACTAATAGCAAGTCAGTAATAACCAGCATGAAGGGAATCTTCTCCAGATGAAGTCTTTAGTGATAATGGGCTGCAGTTTTCCAGTGCAGATTTTAGGCAATTTGCAATAGATTGGGATTTTAATTGCAAAAGATCAAATCCAAATTATTCCCAATCAAATGGACTTGTGGAAAGATCAATATGGACAGTAAAGAACTTTATGAAAGACTTTTGACAGTGGGGGTGATTTCTGTAAAGTTTTATTGGTTTACTGAAGTACACTTTTGGAGAATGGCTTTTCTCTAGCTCAGCTATTAATGGGAAGAAGGATCAGTTCACTAACTGGTAAATTAGATAACTTGCTGAAATCTCATAACAATGAATCCCTAGAGAAGATGAAAGAAAATCAGAAGTGGAAGCAGAAATATTATTTTGACAAAAGGGCTCGTGATCTCCCATCTCTTAACCTAGGTGATAGTGTGCTTGAGGAATTGCACCTCTGATACTTGGGGCCAAAAGGGTAGATGTGGACTTTGGCATTTCCCATCTGACTGATTCTTGATTATCAATACACAAAGCAGAAACTGTCAAGGAACAAGAAAACAACTCTGTTTCTAATGAAAGGCTGATGATACTAAGAAGATCAGAGCAGGAGATTAAATGTCCAGAAAGACTCAGACTTGCTAACCTGCCTGGAGACAGGGGATTTGAGGAAAATGAGTGGTAAAGACTTGAGAGTGATGTGCTGGTAACCTCTCTTCTCTAGGTAGCTGACACATGGGGTTTGTGGAAATGTACTACATGGATTAATAATTGAATATGTGTTTATAAGATAGTTGTTAGCTGTTTATATATATGTTACTCCTGGGAGAATTCTCTCTCCCCCCCCCCCCCCAAAAAAAAAATATTAAAATTTCTGTGCCAAAAAGTTAAAATTCTGAATTTTATTTGTCAAAAATAACACTCCATAATCACACCAGTTTCAATTATTTTGGCAATTTATTTCAAAATACCTGTCAGCAAGTATGTCTAACAATAGACACACACAAAAATTTCCCCAGGAGAAGAGAGTTAAAGAAACCCCTATGACAACCCAGTTCCTGTTTCTCTGCCCCCTCTCCTTTAGAAGATGCAATGCTAATCACCACTGTCATGTCCTTGTGTGTGTTGGAGTAGGGGCAGGTTGAATATCAGTTTGGAGAGCCACAGTTTAATTGTCGTTTGTTTTCTTGTTTGCTTTTGTTTGTTTAGAAAGGGGCTGAAGAGTGGTACTTACAGTACAGAAGAGTATCTGTGAATGCTGGCATGTGTCTTTTGCTAGTGAAAATTCTAATGGCTCAAAATGTGAACTAAATCAAATCTGACCTGTCACATGCTAGACGTGAAACATACATAGAGTGGAAATCTACTGCAGTCGTATCTTCCAAGGACATGAATTAAAGGTAAGTAGCCTTCTCTTACCTCATTATTTTATAATCAAGCTTTGTTGCTAATTATTTTTTCACATAAATTGCTGAATGGCCTACAGTACTGTGTTCCTTATAATTATGGAGCTTGCCTAGTACAATAGTTCGGTGTATTCAGTGTACGCAGTGCTGATAGAGCTGTGTTGATATATCTTCATAGTTCAGTCCATAGTTTCTTCCCTTTATTGAGCTGGCTAAATAACTTATTGAAAGTTGAGAGGTGCCTTCCCATAATAAACGTAGTTATATTGTTCTTTATCTTGGAGAGGGCTTTTGCGGGTTAATCTTAGTTTAGTATCAGTCTGACAAAAACAAAACGAGAGAGAGGTAAATTAAGTTTTGTTTTAAAGGACAATATTAGAGGGACCCAGAAGACTTGCTATACTGAGGGGCCCTTTCAGAAGTTATAGCTGGGGTTGAATCTCTTGTAGAAGGCAGGAACAGATATAGCAGCAGTGATTCTGAAGAGCAGATCAGTTCAGCAGCTGTGGAGCATGGGAGAGGAGAAGCAGGGTCCTCTGTAGAGCTAGCTGAGGGTAAGTGTCTGCAAGCTTCCAAATTAATGAGATGGAGGCAGGATAGGCTCCAGCACTAGGGTGACCAGAAGAGAAGACCCGAAAATCGGGACTTCCCACCAAAAACCCCCCAAAAACGGAAGAGGCTCTTCAGCAAAAGTTGTTGAGCAAAAAAAAAATAAAAATCTGCCTCCGGAATCCTCTGGCGTGGAATCCTCTTCTGCCGGAAACGGAAGAGCCTCCACTGGAAGCTGTGGAGCAAAACAAAAACCAAAACCAAGAACACTGAAAATCGGGACAAAAGGCGTCCCGACCGACCATCGGTTGGGACGCGGGACACATGCTCATAAATCGGGACGTCTGGTCACCCTATCCAGCACACACTGTCCAAAATAGCAGTGGAAGCTAGTATTTCTGACCCTTAAATAGGCAGCAGATGGTGGTGTTAGCGTGGCAGAGAGAAGCCATCCCACCAAAAAACTGCAGATGCATAGAAGATGTAGTCTGGAGAAGGGAGAGCAGAAAGAGCTACAGCTAGTTTCACTGCAGCTTGAAACTGCCTGCCCAGGCTCTGATCTCGTCCCCATCTCTCTGCTTCTAGCAGGCTGGGCAACCCATTACTTCTCCAGTTGCAAAGGTGGTCCCTTAAGAACCACTGGTGGGAGAGAATGGAGCAATGTCTGCAAAGCCGGCTCTGTCTTCTGCCCAAGCCCCATTAGAATGGGGGAATCTAAGTTTCTGGAAGTCAGAAGGGGCATAGGACAAGGGAACTGGGCACATAAGTCATGACTCCTTTCCCTCCCCAAATGGGTGTAAGATTCAGATTTTCTATACAAAATGTCAATTGTCCACCAAATAAAAGGCTTTCAAGTGGTCATTTATGATCTGGCACCAGACAACCTTAAATTGCTGCTGCCGCCAGCATAATGACTTTGGACCATCCTCTGTAGCTATGCTACTTTGCTGTAAGTAAATATTGTTTTAATGTGAATAAAGACCCTGCATAAAACAGCCTAGTGGAACAAACTGTGAAGAAGTAACTGATGGCTGAAATTCTGAAGAAATCTTTACCTGTTTTTTTTTTCCCCCTTTTGAAATGAGAATTCTAGAAAAATAAAATCCCTAAAGCAAAGTCCCTTCTTACAAAGAATATCTAGAAACTTGTTTTAGAAGAAAATAAGTAGCCATGCAGAAAAAGCACTGGGTCCAAAAAATATTCATTCTGTTAAAGAACCTTGTGCACAAGGGAAAAAAACAGGTGAAATGGAATTTGATCTAATTCAAGTGTTGAGGGAAGCATCTTATCTAAAATATGATTTTCAAAACAGTTGTCTTTATATAGAGTAAAAATGGTTGTTTTCACATGCAAGTGTAGTTAGAAGAACAGCTTGCCTTTTACCTACACTATTTGGTTATGGAATGACTAGCAGAGACCTGAGGAACAAGTTATGCAGTGCCTATAGAGAAACCTAATCTTGCAAAACTCTAGACATTGAGTAACTTTGAAAATGGTAGATGGCATAAAAAAAATTAATGCTCCTCACTTTCTCCAACCTGATTGCGTGTGGGTACATAGAGGATATTGTTTCTGAAGGAAAGTGGGTGTTGTTGGCACCAATTCTGTGTAAATAAAGTTATTTTCATACACCAGTATCATAAAATCACATTAAAAATGTCCTACAGAAGTCCTCAAATCTTGAGAGAAAACATCAAGCTCAGCAATCTTAATAGTATTTGGCATTTCTCTTAATGGCACAAACTGGGTTCTTAGCCAAAGTCTTTTGACATCTATGTAAAACTACCACTGACTTTAGTGGAATTTGGATCAGGCCCCAAGTTACTATCAGCTTTTCACAATTTGTAATCCGTTGGTTCCGTAATTAATCTATCTTCAAAACTTTCAGAGTAATCTTGTCCATTTTTGATCTGGGATGCCTAAAAAGTTGCCTAATTATCATGGTAAAAATATACTGTATTTCTGATTTTTTGTTTTTTGTTTTTTTGTTTTAATTAACCTCAAACTATCTTATGTGGAATGTGTCTTCCATTTTACAATAGCAGTGAGTGCATTTACTGGCTGTTATCTCACTTTTCATGCTATAGCTTCAGAGGGTTTTGTTGTTGTTGTTTTTTGTTTTTTTAAAGGAAAGAGAAACTAAATTATGTGAACCAAATGACAGGATATCCCCCAGGATGTTTTGTGAGAGAGTGGAGCTGGGTTTTTTGCAATCCTATTTATCTCGATGTTTAAAAAGACTTACAATTTAACTTTTGCGTTAGGTTACGAAAAATCTAGCTTGCCTTGTTTGACTTGATTCTTTTGAAATCTGCTATAGAATATCATTGGACAGTTCAAATCAATCAATCAAAAACCCCATCCCAATAGTTAGTCTTGATCATCCTTCATGTGATTCAGAAAACCTTAGGAATATTTTTACTGGCCAAGTGGAAAAAAATCTTATTTTAGGACTTAACCCTTTCTAAATTTAAAAATATTTTAGCCCTGTTACTGAATGTATGGCATGGAACCATAACCACTTAAATTGAAGATTCCAGAGAGATGCAAGTGGTCAAAGTGTAGGAATAAAGATTACTGCATATTTCATGCATCAAAGATTCCAAGAAGCTGTGAAGTTTAGTGGACATTAAACATGAATCCAAAAGAGTATTGATTTGCAGTCCATTTTATTTTTTAGCCTTTTGAATAAACATTTATTTTACTTAGGAGGGAAACATTTTTCTTACTTACTAATGAAGTTGGGTTAAGCTTTATTGTTTAACAATGAAGTCTTGCCCCAGGGTGATGATATTCGGCTGTACTTCCTGCAAAACAATGTTAGAGCATTAAATCATGTTCAGTGCTCAATGGCTAGACTTACTACAAAAAATTCTTAGATCTTTTGCTTAAATATAGCTAAAGCTGATGCAGATCAAATAGCAACTAGAATTAAGAGAGGAAGCCAAGTTTGAAAAAGAGCACTAATGTTACTGTCTTTACAGGATCAAAGTTGATGAGGAAGCTGAGTTATTGCCATCATGATAGTAAGCACTGAAATATTATTTTTGTTTTTCCCCACAAAAACATAATCCAATATATAATTTATTTTAATAGTGCTGTAATTATGGAGTAATTTATAGTCCGAATATAAGAAATATTTTTGTTGAATAAAAATCTAGTCTGCTTTGTATGCATATAGTATGTATTAAAATCCATATTGTAATTGGCATCAAATAAATAGGTCCAGTTTATGTTGTGCAAAAGTACAACTGAAAGAGTTTTAACGTTACTTAGGGCAGGTCTACACTAGCCCCGAAATTCGAACTAAGATACGCGACTTCAGCTACGTGAACAACGTAGCTGAAGTCGAACTATCTTAGTTCGAATGAAAAAGCACTTACCCGGGGTCCACACGCGGCGCGCAGGCTCCCCCGTCGACTCCGCCTACTCCGTTCGTCAAGCTGGATTACCAGCGTCGACGACGGAGCACTTCCTGGTTCGATTTATCGCGTCTAGACAAGACGCGATAAATCGAACCGAGAACATCGATCGCGCGCCTCCGACCGCACGCGTAAGTATAGACGTACCGTATGTCATCGCCATGGTGGAGACTAAGTTATTTTTTTTTTTCCCTCCTCCAACATAGCATCTCTGAAGTTTTGTCTGTTGGAACTGTATCAGGTTCAAGGTAATCTTGGTTAAACAAATGTCAAAGTCAACTGTTTCTTGCTGTATGGAGCTTTCAGTCTTCTTTGTCGATAACAGTGACATGATATGGAACAGTTTCTCTTGAGCTGTTATAGCATTATCAAAGTATGGGGGAATAAAGGACTGATTCTTCCTTACTGAAATAATTAGGAATTTTGCCTATAGTGAGAACAGGATTAGACCCAAAGTATACTCCAATACAGTTTCATCTGGTGACCCAGTTTAGATTCTTATGTAGTTAGTGACCATCATTGTCAAACTTCTCAAGTGGACTCCTGAAGATACATTTAGTGTGTGTGCTCTCTCCCACTTCCCATCAGTCAGCAGAGGTTGGACTTTATTTATTTTTGTCAAGATGTAATTATGGAAATGCTGGGTCAAAGAATTGAGTTATACGTCTTGTTCTGAAGTGCTGAGGTTTGTGGTCATCCTGATCTCTTCTGGGAGAGGCGAGTTGCTGAGAAAGTTCTCTCTTCTGCTCACCTAAGGTTTACTCATGACAAGTCTGTTCCAGTAGCTGAGAGCGCAATTCAAACTGTAAAAAGAATTCTTAAAATAATCTAACTTGGATAACACAACCTCTTAGCCTGGTGGACTATTGGAATACACCTATAGAGGAGATGAGCAGGTGATCCTAAATCTCCTAAGGACCAGATTATTGACTTCATCAAAGTTGTTACAACCCAAGCTGATACAAGGAGACATACTAAATAGCTTAAAATGGAGACAAACCAAACAGAAATATTTCTTTGACAAAAATATATAGCCTTTATCACCACTGGAAAATGGAGAGACTTTGTATTCATCAGAAAGGAGCATGTAAACCTGCAAAGGTGATTTGATCAACATAATGCTCAAAGATCTTATTCAGGCAGAAGAAGGAGATGTCTATGGAAGAAACTGAAAGGATTTTACTCCCGGGGGAATTATGTCCCACTTTGTAGGTGCAGAATTCATCCTCTCCCCCCCCCCCCCCCCCAGATTTCTTTGCTTCCCCGCAGAAAAATGATTTTCTGATGGGAGAACAAAGGGAAGCCACAAGAAGAACCTTCCCCAGCAGTATGTTTTGGGTGCCCAGGCCAGCCGGCAGAGGTAAATCACTGTGGGGTGGGGACGGGACTGGGAAAGACCCGTTTGGTCTGTGCTGGGCTCAGCTGCTAGTCCTGGCTGGGCTGGGGAGGATGGGACTTCCTCTTCCCCTGCACAGCATCTAGGGCCAGGTCAGACCACCGTTAGATTTCTTCCCCAGCTGCAGGAAGCTCTGCAAACTCCCTCCACTCCCGCTTCCTGCACCCATCGCTCCTCAGTTGCAGGGGGGAGGGATCCCTGTACAGGGAGCTGCTCCCCCATCCGCTCAACCCCCACGCATCCAGACTGCCTCATACCCAGACCCTCCCACGAGACTCACCCCTCACACTCAGAATCCTCCTCCTCCTGGATGCGCCCCATTCCCTCTGCACCTGGACCACCCAGATGAGCCACCCACATCTGGATCCTCACCCCACCGAGCCCCACTCCCCAGCATCTGGACTCCCCCCCACACCCAGATCTCCCTGCTTAGCCCCAACCACTTTCACCTGGACACCCCTCCCCTCCTCCCCCCCCTCCCCCCCCAACAAGACCCAGTGCATCCTGATTTCCCCACACCTGGTATCTTCATTGTGCCAGCCGCAGAACTAGATTGCCCCACACAGAACCTTCTTAACACACACCTGGAACCCCCCACACTAAGCCCTTTTGTTCCCCCATCAGAAACTGCCTTGCTGTGCCTGCCTGCCTACACCTGATGCACCTGGCATGGAGGGGCAGGGCCGTGGGGAGTTTCTGGGGCAGGGCCTGTCCTTGCGCTGTGTCAGGGTTGTGTGCAGCCTCACTGCTGAGTCCGTGTCCTGGAGGCAGAGGGGAACTGCACAGTGATCTCCCACCTCTGTGCAGCCAGTGGCCGGTGCTCCCCAGTGCCATGCTGGTGCCTCCACATTTTATTTGACAAATAAAATTTACAGAATTTTTAAATTTTTGGCACAGGATGCTCTCAGGAGTAGGATTTGATGAGAACAAAATGAGTTGCGGAGGATGAGAATGAAAATTTTGAATAAACAAACTGTGTCAGCATCCAACTCAGAAATGCAAGCAATACCAAACTAGTCTACTGAATCTACTGAGTCTCAAGCAGTTTGAATACAGAAAAAAATGAAAATAAGAAAGAAAAACTTGTAGCACCTTAGAGACTAACAAATTTATTTCAGCATAAGCTTTCGTGGGTTAGTACCCACTTCTCTGAAACTCCTGTTACTGCCTCTTTAGGCAGAGTGATAAGAGAACCTGCTAGATAGAGTCCATTCCAGATTTTTAAGAATTCAGATTAGAGTTATGAATGTTGAATTAAGGTGATACAATTAAGTAAAGTTTGAAATTCAGTTAAATTGTATGCATATAGTTTTTTAAAAAGGGAGATGTAATGATGATAGGAGTTTTGGAGAAGGACCAAAAGATACCTGTAGTGTTGTATGGGGCAAATTATTATGTAGTAAGTTTTAACAGCAGACACATATGTTGCTTTTCTATGGACTTGGAAACAGGTTGACAAGCCAGCAATGCATATCTGTATAGTTCTCAGTAATAAGTACAGTGTTTGCTGTTACTTAAACTCTCCAGTATATTTTCTTATAATAGCTAGTTGGCAACAGCTATTACACTAAGTAGATTATTTTCTTGTGTTGATGTAAGCTTTATGTAGGGCACCCAGGTACTATAAATATGGTGTTATGTAAATGTTAGAAATATGTACAAGAACTTGAACAGATTTTTTTAATATACAGCTGTCCCAAAAAGGAGACACCTTTTAAAATCTGCCTCCAAAACAAGTGATGGTGCTGTTACAGCATGAAATACCAAGAGGTAAATACTTGCTGTCTAAAATAATCAGAAAAGGAGACACAATTCTTTGGTAGCAACTATTAGCCACCACTGTTCCCTCTAAGCTGTGCACGTGTGAAATGTCTTGAGCAAAAGACTATAGACGTAAAATGTCTTAAAAGGATGAGAAATTATAGGAAAATAGTCATAATTGCTGAAGTAGTAATGATGCATCAAGGCAGAAGTGGATTATGAAAGGGAAACCTGAAAAGGGAAAAAAAGCATGGAAATATAAATGTTTCAGAGCAGGAAATTGTACCTTTCATATATTGTACACTGAGAATTGTTGATACTAAACAAATTTTGATTTTAAGCAGACTTTCTAAAAATAAGTGTTGTAACTCTAGTGGTTTGGCTGTTCAGTTTTTTGGTTTTTTTTTTAAATGAACAGTTTTTTCCAGCTTTTGTCAGGGGGAAATGGTGGCTATTGCCTCAGGACACTGTTATCATTACCCTTTTTCATTCTGAACTGTTGATGACTGATTATGTAAAATTTCATATTTATAATTGATATGCCAACACAACAAATAAACAGCTGATTGCTTTTGAGAAAAGTTACCTTTTTAATATTGCTCAACAAGTGAACTTTATTGACATACAGAAAATTATCTAGAGTTATGGTGTAATAAGCAGAGTATCAAGTAACCCAACAGCTAAATCTAATACTAATTTTCAGACTTCACTGATTAAGACTAGGAAGTGAAGTGTGATGTTGCCATGGGGAAGTCTGTAAGATAAAACGCAAGAAGAACTGAGCTAGTAAATAATTGATATAGTTCTAAGATTAGGAATGATCATTTACAAGTCTGTTCTCTTTGATACGTATGCATACTTTGTACATTATAAACTCTCAAGCAACACAAGCAAATTATGTGATAGGTTTCATGCAGAACTTTACTATATTATACAGCTCATATGTGTGCATAAGTACATACAATTATATATAAAGTTACTGCAACATTAAAATTGAGAAATCAAGCACATAACTGAGACAGTTAAAAATATACGGCTTTTAAGATCATATTAATTTTGCCATCCTGCGTATATCATGGTATTCTTTTAATAACAATATATTATGGTATACATTTAACAGGGAAGAGAGGAATAGGAATACATATGTGCTTTGTGGTTGAGAAAATGGTGCGCCAGAAACCTTAATATTTTTAATTGCATGTCTGAAGGCTTGACTCTTTAACTTTACTCTTGCATAAGATTGCCCCTGCAATATTAGTTTCCTGGATTTATTTCCCCCTTTTAAATTTTTTTTTCAGAGGAACTTTAAATGAGGTATCCTTAATTGAGGGATACTTGATACAGGAGCTCATAAGAAAAATGAAAGTACTGTACTAGTTTTCAAAAAGAGAAGATTGATCATGGCAAGTGTTACTTTTGAAGTCCAAAATCTATCCCTGGTAAAATAATTTAGCAAGTACCTAAAAATTTTCTTCTTAATATGTTGAGGAGTGATGAACAGTAAGCAGCCTTATTATTGCATTATAAGCAATAATCTTGCCTGATAAACTTGTTTAACTTTGTGCATAGAATTTATATAATGAGTGAAGGGACACAATAGGTGTAAATATATTTAAACCTTAGGAAAGGATTTTACACTATCTCTCAGAATTAATCGCTCTTGGACTGAAATGCTATCATACCGCTTCAAAAGTAATGAATTTTCACCAAAGGAGTTACAATAAACAGTAATATACTGATCTGGAGAGAGGTGTCCCGGAAAAACTGCACAGATTAATGTTGGGACCAGTTCTGTTTAACATTTTACTGCCTAGAACAGGTTTAAAAAAAACAGCATGCTAATGAAATGTGAAGATTACATTAAATAGTAAGTTCTTCATATATGCATAAACACAATACACATCTTCTCTTACACAAACAAATGTAAACATGCAAATTTAAGCCTTATAAACTAATCAAGCCATGTGTTTTGGGAAGGTGGTTTTTGGGAAGAGAGGTGGTTTTTGTGTTCTGTTTTATATACTATGTTGTGGGGCATGAGTCATAAGAAACGAAATAGGCATAAAAGTGATGAGAGTATTTTTCTCAGCTTGTCAGTAATATGATTGAATAAAGCCTATTTCCCACAGATGAACTCAAGAGAGAGAAGGTCTGGGTTGGATTTTTGGATCTGATTTTTGTCTATCAGACAATTGAATTAAGCTTTGTGTTTTCTGCATTTGAGACCAAGGCCAGCAAAATAATTAAGCAAAAGAATAGAAGTGGAATCTGTTGTAAATACCAAATTTTTACTAGAGACACAAAGTTTTAAGCACAATGGGTCCAGAAAACACATAATATAGGAAATCCCAACAAGGGAGGATCTAACATTGCTACTCTATAGAGGAAGCTCTTATTAATGAGGGATATAATATGTAGTACATAACCAGTGTCTGGAGTTCAGAACCTCCTTTTGTTGTAAAGCTACACAAATGATGACCTTAGCACATTTCTTCATTTTTAATAGTCTTTGAGGAAAAAAAAACATGGCTTGAAAAGGAAGTAGAAATTGGAATATATATGCTAATCCAGTGGGTTTCTGCAGGGTTCTGACTCTGGATGGCAGAGGTATGCAGACCTGAAGAAGAGCTTTGTGTAAGCTCGAAAGCTTGTCTCACTCACCAACAGAAGTTGGTCCAGTAAAAGTTCTCATCTACCTTGTTCCTCTAAAGGTGTACGTAGTCCGTGATAAAAGTGAAACGTGTTTGGAATTGTAACTGCTTCCTCTTCCGAAAGGCTCTTAATATACTGAGAGAGAGTGACCTTCCCTCCCCCCAAAAAGACTGCAATTATAACATAATGCACATTTATCAATTAAAAACCATTTATCTTCCTGTGGTTAAATAATGCATTTTTATTTCATGTTTCTCCAGTAACTGTGCACTGAATAATTTTCACTATGCAGCTGCAAAAATAAATTGGTTTCTTGGTACTGTATCCAGTATTATAGCAGATCATTGGAAAACATAATAAGTAAGACAGAGGTTTGGGACTAATTCTAAGACATGGATGTTGTGGAATATGGGGCTCATGCATCCACGTGTGAACTTCCAAAATATGCCCGTGACCATAATTTTTTTCAGTTTACTTTAAAAGAAGGAGGCCTGTGGCAGAGGATCTAGGATCTGTCAATTTGTTTTATGATGGGACCTTTTAAAATTTCTTTAATTTCTCTCATCTCAGCTATCTCTGTATCAGCGGACACTCGATATATTCATGAAGAGGGTGTAAACTAATTCCTATAGAAAGTAACAATGGTGCAGATCAAAAGTTGGTCACTATACTTAATCCTAAAAAATTGAAATCCCCAGTGCTTTTGATGTACCCCAGCCTTCCAGCCTCCAAGGCTGGGAGATTCTCAGAGGTAATTAGGAAACACTCATTTTTTGGCCTCCCCTTCTGCACTCAACCCTTGAAATGGGACTTCAGGTCAAAGGCTCCTTAGTATCAATGTTAGTGAAACCTGCTGAGGTAATGACTCTAACCTGAGGCAGACATGAGGGGCATGTCTGAAAATGCATGCTGACACAGTCAGGGGGACTAAAAGCAGGCCCTAGATGCAGAGAGAGTTGTCTGGTATCTAAATAGCAAGTGATGCTGACAGGCTAATCAAAAAGAGAAGAATGGGGATAAGAAATGAAATACTAAGGGTCTGAATCTGGAAAATATATCCACAATCTTTTCAAACAGTAACGTGCAACTTCTGGATCTACCACAAGTTGAGTTAATCAGGGGAATGGCCAGGCTGAAACATCAATAAACCTCACCAGCTTTGCAGTGAGAATATGCAGCATTTATAGAAACGTGGGAGATGAGCAGTTTATGGAGTTGAGTGCCCCAGCTCCCATACTCGACTTGGTCCATCCTTTCTCTCCAGCTCCTGAAGCCAGAATATGGCATCCCACTCTATGGGAACTATAAACCTGTGTTGGAAGAATAGTGCCGTCAGCCCAGGGACTGGAATTATATTAAAAAAATAAAAATAAAAATTGAATGAGATTAGTTGCCTTTGTCTCCATCTCAGGGATGGGTGAGAGTCTCCCTCCACTAAATTATCATGTTGTGTTTTATGGAATGTAATGGAGTGCTCCCAACCCCTTCATCTTTGCTTTAGGACCTCAAAATCTGAATAGACAGATAATAGGTATTATTTTAGTTATTTGGTATCTTTGTTCCCTTTGGCTGCTTGTGAGAGAGAGCTGTAAGTTAAGGAGAGATTTACTATCCTTGGGATTTGGGACTTTTAAAATTCTTCTACAGTAATTTAGCCCAGGTCTACACTAACCCCCCCGTCGAACTAAGATACGCAACTTCAGCTACGTTAATAACGTAGCTGAAGTCGAAGTACCTTAGTTCGAACTTACCTGTGGTCCAGACGCGGCGCGCAGGCTCCCCCGTCGACTCCGCCTACTCCACTCGTCGAGCTGGATTACCAGCGTCGACGAGGGAGCACTTCCTGAACCCAGAACATCGATCCCGCGCCTCCGACGCGACGGGTAAGTATAGACATACCCTTAGTAAGGTGCGTAAGATGTTGTCATGTATCAAGAAATCAGTAAGATGTAATTTCTGTGAGTCTGGTTGACATTCTGCACTGCATATTACAATTCTGCTGAGTGAAGTCCAATGTAGCAATTAGAGAAAGTAATTCTCCCTGAATAAGAGGTAGCAGCTATGGCTCTGTGGCCCAGGAAGCTCATGGAACTTCTAGGGGATAGAAATTGCCTTTCAGCTAGGTAAACCCCTAAAATAAGGGGATAATTTTATGCTGCAAATATTGCAGCATTTAGTTCTAGAATGGATTCTGAAGGGGGAATATAGGACATTGCTGAGGTATGTTGTATTTGTCTTTAGGGAAGCAGTTGGAGGTGGAAGGCAGTTGAGATGTCTGATCTACTAGTCACTTAAAATGTCATTACAGACAATGGAGAAGAGATCTAATGCTCCATAAATACTGAAGAGAGAGCCATTTGCCTTTTTCCCTTTTCAGGGATATATGAAAAGAAGGTAACAGCTGAGAAAATTATAGTATCTGAGACCCATTGCATACTTGCACAGGATTTAAGATAGGAGGAAAGGAATTTATTCTATTATTTAAGGATTAAGCTTGTATTTTAGTAATCTAATCATTTCTTTTCCTATTTTCCTAGGTTTTATGTCTGATTTCTTCTGTTGGCGGTTATTGAATATTAATAAATTGCCCCTCATTTTGTATTACCATACTGGAGTGTTTTCATGTAGGGATAACTTAGTTGCTTCTTTCAGGCTATGCTATATCTAGCTACATTCAGTAAAATTGCCCAGCATCAATAGTTACAATTGAAACTGAGTTGTGGTGGTGACAGCAGTTGGAAAACCCTTTGTCTCATAGATTCTACATAGGAGCCTGATGTCTGTGATTGCTACTGGTAGTGTTTCCTTTCCTATCTGCTTCCAAATTTGGGGAAAGATCACTATCAGTGACCTTTTTCCTTGAAAAAATTAATATCCTTTATTTTAATAATGAAATTGACCACATCTGATTTTTGTCATTTTGCAGTTTATTGGAATTTATTTTAGTAGGAAAATCTTGACAGATATAAACAATATATCCAGGAGAGGAAATACACAATTTGTAAGAATTTACAAAGGTTACCACATGCCTAGGTATCTCTAAGAATGAGGATGATAATATTTGCCCACCTTTTCTTAAAAGCACTTTGAAATTTAAAGAGGGAAAAGTACTATAATTGTTTATTATTATCACGTACGATATCATGGCGATAGGCACTCTCAGAACACAGATGTGCAATATTCAAACCACCACCAATAGTTGTATGTAAACAACTTACAATTCTTAACATTTTCAAAACGTTGAATTTTAAATTATTTTTACAGTGAATTTTTGTCATATCAAAAAAGCAGATTATTCAAAATGCTGCATACATTATATACAAATATCCCCATGAATTTGTCTAAAATTCATATCTATGTGCAACATAGGAATTTTCTTAAGTTCCTGCCTCTATTCCTATAATAGTAGGAACATGTCCAAACTCCAGTGCCATTGAATGACAGGTCTGGAACGTCTCCCAAGCACAATGGAGACAGAAAACACTGCGAGTCTTGCTGGATGTGAATGTTTTGAGAAGTTTTTGTCCAATGAGAATAAATTTTATTTTGGTTTTGTTGGTATGGATTTTGAATAGTGTTCATTGCTTAATCCTCAAGAAGTGCATGAATAGTATGATTATGACAACAGTGGTTTATTGTGGTGCTGAAGAAAGCAATATAGATTGCAATTACAAAGACTTCCTTACAGATTCTTTCTGAATTGTTTAGTCCTTCTAAATTAAGTCTGCTTATAAGGAATTTTGTAACTGGAGATCTTTTTTGATGTATCCTTTTGTTATGGCAGAGCTTAATCTTCATTACTATTATTCTGACTTTGACATAATTGAATCTCAAAAATAAACACATGACAGCTAGAAAACACAATCACTTAAGGTATTTTTCAGGAAAAAAAAAAATATATATATATATATATATATATATAACAAAGTCTAACTTTTAAGTAAAATATATAGTCCAAATTTCTCACTTTAACACACTGTTTTTTCCCTCTCTGTCATTAACTCTGTTGGTGACTATTTAGGAAGCAAGTTGACTGCTACACCTGACTGGCTAAGAATTGTGCACATCCTATTTTTGTTATGCTGTCTCCCCCAACGCTCCATCCCAACCTACTTGTTTGTCTTAACCACCTATTATGTTGTTGGGTTTTTTTTAAACTGTATGCTCCTTGGGGCAGAGGCCATTACTTTTTATGCATGTGCAGTGCCTAGCACAGTGGGGACATGACCTGGATGGTCTCTAAGTGCTACTGCAATATAAAAGTTAATATTTCTAACACAAATTAGAAACAGCTGTGCCACCCTGTTACACACTTGCGTACAAAGTATCCTGAGACAATACAGCTTGGGCCTGATCTTTCCCTGCTCTTCTGTTGACAAAATTCATTCTACAATGTAGAATAATCAGTGACCCCCTCTCCAAATGGAACTTTAGCATGACTGGTTTTACAAAAGTGTCTAACACATCTCAGATCTTCAGCTTATAGTACCAATCCCACAGTTGATGTTTTTGTATCACTCAGCAGGAGGGTGGATATCTTATGCTGTTGATGATGGGAGAAGGATGCCTGGACAACAGATGCCTGGTTTAACATTCTTGTCTTTCAACTTGTCACTGGTAGTGATGTAAGGAAATAGCCCAGCTCAGGAGACAGGCTGAAGTTTATATTTTGCTTTTGTCTGTTAACAAAAACCCTGGTATACGCTGTTTGGATCAGAGTGAGAATTCCACCTGCTTACAAATTCAAGGATTTCAGTAGTCTTCCTGGCTGTGCCAATGACACAGGAGGCAGAATAATGGGAAGTTGCAGAGTCAAGGAGTTATATATATGAATCCTTGAATCTTTTGTCCCAGGGCCTAGAACAGATTCACAATCCCCCTTCTTTGCAGCTTGGAATCTGAAAGTTGAACCTCTTGAGTTTTGGTTACTCCAAACAGATAGTTTATGTTCTGCTTCAGTCCAAGACCCCACAACAAGGTTCTAGAAACTGGGTGGGAGGGAAGGGGAAAGTTATGTCCTCTGATGCGATTCCCATGCTATGGGTCCTAATGCACTGTACACTGGCGATTGATCACCACAGTGGCCTAAATCTAGTTTGTTTGTTTTGTGTATAAATCACAGACTCTCCTGAAGTCAAGAGAATTTGGCCTTTCACTGTTACATTGCTTTAAGGAATTTAGCAATCTGTAAGATTAAACTGATGGTGAGGGAGACTTTTCAAAGTGGAATCTGTCTTTTGCTTCAGGCCTTCACTATCTTCATTTATAACCATGCATAGAAAAAAGCCTTTTTAAGCTTTGTCACCCTTAATGTGCTTATTCTGCTATTATTTCAATTTACAAGGTTAGTGAGATTAGAACATCAAGGAATAGAATTTGTCTATAGGAAGAGATTGCCCCCACCCCAACTAAAGTAATTATTTCATATTAACTAAGACACTGCTTTGCTCTAATTTTGCCAAAGACCAGAATAGACTCAGGAAGTTCAACAACCTGGTATTCCAAATACTTCATTAATATAACTTGTTCCTTCTGTAAATGTGGATGTCTATATGTGCTGTGTGGGATATATAAAGGTCAACAGAGAAACTCCAAGATAGGCTTGCCTAGCCAACTGCAAGTCTTACCAAAAAAAGAAAAGGGGGGAAAAAAAACTGTCAAGCAGACCATTTCTCTTCTGTAAACACACATTTCAGATAAATCCTTTAAAAACCTCAGCTATCTTATATGTGTAGAGTGGCTTAGAATTTTTCTTCAGAATATCTGGTACACTATCACACCATTTCAGAAAATGAGAACTGCCCATTCCGGAGAGTCAGTTGGTAACCACTTCCCATTTACACACAACAGGAGTTTCCTACTGTAAAAAGGAGTCTGTCTATTAGAAAAAAATGTTGTTTCAGCAGCTGTGCATGAGAAACTAATATTCTCGGATGGAAATTACATTAAAAACAAGTGTAAATTATTGTTATATTTGCAAACATGACAAACTATGCAATAGACACAAACATCTGCATAGTTTCTCCTATACTATAAAATACTTTCAGAAACATGCTAAAAAATTATCCTGTAAAACAAAATGAAACCTAGATGGAGATCTTTTCTAGTTAAGTTTCCTACTCAGGTGCTGAGCCAGCTTTTGGACATATGTAAAATGGACCTTTTTTTAAAGGGAAAAATTCACTGAATAATATTACAGAATCAGAATTGAAAGTAATGCACAACAAGAGAATAAACTGGGCTATGCAATAATTCATATTTTTTATGAAGTCATGTTTATATTTTTAAAAATTCCTTCTGATACTAGACTTTTAGTCCTGACCCTAATTCTTTCACAAAGTACCCATCTTTAAGTCCATAAATAATGTCAATTTTACCTCATCAGTTTTTCCTTTTGACTTCAGTGAGTAGAGAAAATGATTCCAACCTTTTCAAAATCAAAGCTTCAGATCCATTGTTATCTCCATTGTCACCATCCAAATGTATGATCTTTGATTTTCTTATTCTTTTTTTATTACCATGTCAGCCCCTAGATAATAAAGTGAAAGGTGTTTTGTAAATATCTAACATAGAAAATACCTGGTGATAAGAAAATGTTCAGGCATGGTAACTGGATAAACTGAATCTTATTCAGGATTTAAAGGTGGGGGTGGAGAATTAGCACTGATGATACTCACTTCAAAGGGTCATTATCCTTACTCCTCTGTATGCATTATTTGTGGTTAGCTAAGTGTATATTATAGTCTTAACATTATATTAATCACACTTTTTTGGAGAGGGAGATATTTTAACTTTATCTTCATTCATTCTCCTATGTTGCATTTCTGAAGAAAATAATGTATGTTTCAGAAAGGAAGGGCAAGAGTAATGTCTTTTTCCATTGTAAAGAAACAGTCAGTTCCTGCATCTTTCTCTTTCTAATTTCACAGTTGCACAATGTTACTGGAGTAGTTTCTATGTTTTGAACCCCACCCTGACTGTTGCTAGGCAGAGGAGCTGTGTTGCGTAAGTTGCCAGTCCCTGAACAGGCACAGAAGCTATAACCAGCAAACAGCCAAATTCTGGAGGAAATAACTTCTCACACTTACAGTTCAGACAAGAATATCAAATGTGGAAAAAATGAAAGGGTGATGTTGTATTAGAAACACAATTTTTAAAAAACAAAACAAAACACAAACCCCTCCTGCCAGCAGTAATGACTTTGAAGGAAGAATATGCATGTCAGAAAATAATGGACAAAGTAGTAACCACTTTTGAAACTACTGAAAATATATGTTTTGGAGCTTTAATTCATATCAAGGTGAGCTTTGTTTTTTAATTTATTGTGATCATGGTTCTAGTGGGGTGGACTGTGAATCCTGATGTGAACATTCTTCAAGACTGGGATTGTATGGATGGCGGCTTCTGGTTTGGTCCGAACTTTGATTCCTGTATTGGTTGATAGCCTTGATGAGCTGAACAGTTTTCATAACCTGGTCTCAGTTTTATTACATACATCTGATTATAAGGCTCTAATCCAAATCTTAAAACTCTAACTCTAATCTTAAAACGGTCATTTCTCTCCCCCCCATAAATAGTCATTGTCACAATTCAGGGCAACTGTACCTGTATTCTCCCTTCATGGTCCCTTGAGAGAACCCTCTCTAGGCTCCTCAGCTGATACCTCTCTTGGGTAGAGATCCATGTGCATCTCCCTCCTGACTGAGGCTTTTCCAGGCTACTCAGTTCCCTGCTTACACTGTGATAGGCTGTCTGGCTTGCTGGGACTAAACAAGCCAGTGTTTGCACTTTGCTTTCTCTTTGACGGCTTTGAACAGTGTAACTGCCAGTAGTTATGTTACCACACAGCCCTTTATATGTAAGCATATTTATTCTTAAAATGAAAGCATTACAGAGAAATCAAATTAAAAATGATAAAAGTGCCTATATGCATGCTAATAGGTGACCTTGGGTGAGCCTAAGTCCTTCCAGCCCTTCCCAGGAAGTATTGGGGGGCCCCTTGGACAGATGGTCCTGTCTGTTTGCTGGGTCAGAAGGAAGGCCCCAAGTCAGTTTAAACTCCGGATTTTGGATAAATAGCCTTTCTTTGTCTGTTGATCTCTGGAGAACCTAGCTTGAACTAGCCTGTACAGGTGATGGCACTTCTCTGGAGCAGGGGTGGCGGGTTTGTAGAAATTTTGGTGGTGCCCAAACTCTGCCCCCCCCAAAACTCTGCCCCCCACCTGCCTAAGGTTCTGGGAGGGAGTTTGAGTGGGGCGGGGAGGTCTGGGGGGCAGGAGATTGAGGTGCAGGATGGGTGAGAGGTTGGGCTCTGGGAGGGAGTTTGGGTGGGGGAGGGGATCTGGGGGGGATCGGGTCTGGGGTGCAGGCTCTGGGGTGGAGTTTGGGTGCTGGGTGCAGGCTCTGGGGATGCAGGAGGGGCTGAGGGGTGCAGGCTCTGGGATGGAGTTTGGGTGTGGGCTTGGGCAAGGGGTGGAGGTGTAGGAGGATGAGGGGTGCAGGCTCTGGGAGGGAGTTTGGATGCTGGGTGCAGGCTCCAGGCTAGGGCAGGGGATGGGTGTGCAGGAGAGGGTGAGGGGTGCAGGCTCTGGGAGGGAGTTTGGGGATGAGGGCATGTGGAGGGAGGGGGACAGACTCTGTATGGAGTTTGAGTGCTGTTTGCAGGCTCCGGGCTGGAGCTGCAGGAGGGGATGAGGGGTGCAGGCACTGGGACTGAGTTTGGGTGCAGGCTGGGAGTGGGGGTGCAGGTCCTGGGAGGGAGCTTGGATATGGGAGGGGGCAGAGGGAGGGGTGCAAGCTCTGGGAGGGAGTTTGGGGGCCAAAGGAGGATGGGAGGGAGTGTGTGTGTGGGGGGGTGGCGCTTACCTTGGGACTCCTAGGCAGGACGGGTGTCTCCATGTGCTGCTACCCCCAGGCACCGCCCCCGCAGCTTCCCATTGGCTGCAGGGGCACTTGCAGCGGGACACAGACTCACCCTGCCCAGGGGCTGCAGGGAGGGGCTGACAGCCACATGGAGCGAGCAGGGAGGAAGCCGCTCAGCTCCGCTGCGCTGCCAGTGGTGAGTGGGGGCCCCAGGGCTGAGGGAGAGACCCAGCCCCGAAGATTGCTGGAGCCGGGCCAGGAATATTCCTGGTGCTCAGGCACCATGGGCCCATAGGACTCGCTGCCCATGTTCTGGAGGTGTTATAACCTGAGTGAATTTCCAAATCACCACCCCTCCGACACACACTGTTCTTAGTTCATGAAGGAGCTGTGGCTGTGGTCACCCTCCCCAATGGAATTACATATATAGTAGAACTTCAGACTTATGTACACCAGAGTTATAAACTGACCAGTCAACCACACACCTCATTTGGAACTGGAAATATGCAATCATTCAGCAGCAGAGACCACTCCCTCCTCCCCCCCCCCCCCCCCCCCGCAAACAGCAAATACAGTACAGTACTGTGTTAAATGTAAACTACTAAAATAATAAAAGGAAAGCTTTAAAAACAAGATTTGACAAGGTAAGGAAACTGTTTCTGTACTTGTTTAATTTAAATGGTTAAAAGCAACATTTTTCTTCTGCATAGTCAAGTTTCAAAGCTGTATTAAGTCAGTGTTCAGTTGTAAACTTTTGGAAGAACAACCATAACATTTTGTTCAGAGTTACAAACATTTCAGAGTTACGAACAGCCTCCATTCCTGATGTGTTCGTAACTCTGAGGTTCTACTGTAATTCCTGTCCTACAGTTATACCTAAACTTAATAGGTTAAACTCTCCCAAAGATATTGCAGGAAATGGCCATATCTGTCAGTCATATGGTAAAATAAGTTGGCCAGAGTGGTGGGGGTTTTTTTTTGTTTTATTTAATTGAAAGTAAAAATTTAAGATGAGTGGTAGTATTGATTTGACTAATACTGTAAAGTTGGCGGATGTTTTTTTTAAAGGCCATTTGCCTTAGCTGGGAGCTTTTTTTAGATCCTTTGAGAAGTCATTTTCCTTTCTGTGTACATGTGAAGTCCCCATAACATATATATGGGACAGACATACTTCCTCAATGGCTGCTCTATTGCAAGCAGCTCGGTTGACTTCTGGGGAGTTGCAATCACACAGAGTGCTTTCTACTCAAAAGCATTTCTCCTTCACTAGACAGGTAAACAATGTTGATTTTTAGCCTTATGCCGCCACCTAGCCCTGCCTTCTCCCGCAAACAGCAGTCAGTCTCTTGGAGACTGTTATTATCATGTACAAATCATCATAAATGTACCCACTGCTGTACAGGAGTAGCTTAATATCAAACAAGCCATAGTTGCATTGAAGAGCTTAGAATATAAAGGTGTGAGGAAATAAAAAAATACATAGACGTGTGGCCATTAGGTCACAGAATGCTCCACAGAAGAAGTGGGTTTTAGGAGTTTCTTGAAATTTAAGGTAGAGGGAGATTGGCATAAACTAGTGTGAGGTTATTCTAGACATGGGAAATGGAGGAAGACCCTAAAGCAACAGCAAGGTAATGAGCATGAAGTGTGAGGGTAAGGACTGGTAGGAAGATGCAGAGACCGATGTAGGCAAGTGCAGAATTGTGGCCCACTTTGAAGATGAGAAATTTGAATTTGATAAGGAAGAATAGTAAGAGCCAATGCAGAAATTTAAGATCACTGACTTTCTTTATATCTTAGTTTTGGTGAATTATTCTCTATCTGACTAGAAGTATGTGTGGAAGACCGCAGAGTAGAGTCAGCGTGACCCTTGGTCATAGGCCTCCATCCAAATTCCCTCTACCGACTTCCACATATGATAGTTACCTTTCTGAGACTACCTCTCCCTTGTTGTGGCAGTTAAGGTCATCTGAGAAACTCTTTTTAGGTTCTTGGAGTGTCAGTTCTGTGTATCCCAGCTTCAGGGCATTCTCAGTTGAGGGGCCCTGTTTCTGGAAACCACACTGGCTGGCTGTCCACTAAAGCAAAATATGAACATCACACATTTTGCTAAACTTATGTCTAACTTCTGGGTTTTATTTTTCTTTGTTTTTGGTTGGATAGTGCTACTACCTCTTGTGGATGGTTTTTATATATTGTGTGTGTGTGTGTTAAACAAACAACCCCCCTCAAAAAAAAAAAAAGGCATCTAGCTGTTACAGTGAGAGGGGTTCTAAAAGAAATATTCTTCACATGTTCCATATGTGGAACTGTCATTTATGTGAATGGAAGCTCCATGTGAGACGCCATACACTAGAAATCCATGTTATGCAAACTAGATGAACAGAGTAGATTGGAGAGGGGGTATTTTTGATACAGAGCGCAGTCTCAGTCTCTAAAGGTAAGCTTGTGCATTAAATGTTCAATAATGTTGTTGTTCAGATATATTTTTAATATGCTCTATATTTTTCATCATTGATTCCCTCATCTCTTCACATTCACATGTTTTTGTGTAAAATCCACTTTACACCTAGTTACAGATAGACAAATGACATTAACTGCATAGTGCAAAAGGGCCATAAGAGGGTGATAAAGTGCTACAGCTGATACTCTCATTAGCTTCTTACCTTTTTAAAATCATTGTTGCCAAATTAGCCTACTGCTAATAGAACGGTTTTTTTAATTGATCAGTTGCAAATTAATTTTAGATATATTTTTTTTAATTGCGTGTAATACCATGATTTTTATTTTTGTAGGCTTGGTTTTCATTTTGCATGAGGCTGAGACTTTATTCCAAGAAAGTCCTCTTACTAATTAGGAACAAAAATTTCAAAGAGAAAGTAAGATACCTGTCCACCTAAAGAGTTATTGTGTGCTATTTTTAAAATATTTTTTAGGCAGTCTTACTTATTAGCAGGGAAAAGTCGGCATTCGTATGGCAATGATTTCTTTGGGTTGCCTCTCCTGTTTTGCTGTGCAACTCTATTTTGAGACCTGTGTCTTCTGCATATCAGTGCAATAATCTCTGATTACCATGCAACTTGATTATCATATGTATGTGGTTTGGTGTATGTGTATGTATATATGTGTGTATGTAGTTGATGTAAATTAATGAGATACATCTGCCTGAATATACTTTTTTTAATGTTAAACAGTGATGCACACCAAGTTGTCAAATCATTTCTAATTTAAAGCACACTCATTATATCCAATATGTTCTATTTGGTGAAATTATTTCACCACAGAATGTATATAGATCAAGAAAACAAATACTTTTAGGGGTTTTGTTTTTGTTTTCATTGTTAAGCTTGTCCAGATTCTGGGTTTTTCCTCTAGCTTCAGAGAAGAATGTTTTTAATTAGTTTTAAAGAAACTGCAAATACTTTGTGTTGAAGAGCAGCAGGGGGTATACTTGCACATAGATGGTGAATTTGACTGGAGACTACTTGTTTCCTCTGCAACTCATCCCTGTTCTTTGAAGTAAAGTCCATGCATCAAAGTTACTATATATTGGTCTTGCATCAGTCTTCACTTGCCAAGAGTAATCCCCCACCCCCAGTAAAGTGTAACTACTTTAGATCAGTGTTGTTGTTTTTTTATTTGCAGACCCCCTAACAATTTTGAATGGCGGTGCAGACCCCTTTGGAAATGTTAGACATAGTCTAGGGAGCTCCAGGGATCCGTGGACCACAGGTTGAAAACCTCTGCTTTAGGTGTTTTAGGATTGGGATGTGCAACTTATCACACAGACATGTGCATCCAGTTGTTTTCAGATTTCTTTTGATTGGGGTAATTAAAGACTACACCTAACATATATGCTGTGTGTGTCAAATTAAGTTTGCTTTCTTGCTTTTAATGCACACCAAAATAAACAAGGGCCTTTTTTGTTTTTGTGTTTGATTAGCGAGGCAAAAGTAAGTAATCAAGTTTCCAAAAATTGCATATTCCTGTGATAGTGTTTCATGAAGTGTGGGATATACTTCCCAAGAAGGGGCATGAAGGACTAAATAGGGGGTGTGGACTGACCTCTCATTTCTCCAAAATATCAGCTTTCATTTAGGGAAAAATGTAAGTCTCTAGCAGTTATAGTTGTGAAGAAAACCTTCAAAATATGGATCGACAGTAACTGAAACCCTAAAACAATAACTGAGATGTGAACAACCCCATTGATCTCAATGGGTGCTAGTTCAGAGGTGATACTTTATAAAGATACTTTAAATGTCAACACTTAACTATTTCATTGCTCATCAGGGCATGTGAAGAAGAACAGGAAGTATCAAGATATACAATAATGTTTCTCAAAGTGCTCCCTTAAAAGGATGGGAAGGACTAGCCAGAAGAGAGAGGATATGGAAGATGTATAATTAAGATGGGTAGGCCTTTAACAACACATGTTGGAATCACAAGAGGTGTGTGATTGTTTTCAGTCCTTTCCAAGGGGGTTCAGCTTTCACAAAGTTTGTAAAACATTGACTTATAAGACCATAGAAGATAGAAAAGCAATTGATTCTAATATTGGAAAAAGATACTCAGATCATTAAGTTCCTAGCCCTATGTGCTACTGTGCTTTGTATATACAACTATGGGTAATGTTTTGAGGTCAAACCATCCTATTTGCTTTATAAGCCTAGAGGACAGATTGAGAATTCTCCCCTTTGGCAGAATCTCAGTCTTTACAGTATTGTCATTCCCTGATCCCATGCAATCCCTCTACTGTAGTTCCATGGAAATAAGTAGTGGAAGGGAAGCTGCTGTCCACAACGTTCACCTCACCTTCTCCATTTCCCGCCCCCCCATTCATACTGCTGCATCTTCAAGAGTAAAATACTTGCACCTGTAAGCCTTCTGGCATGGAGTTTTGCATAGGATTGTGGTTCCTAGGCAGTGGCAGCAATCCTAGTGTATATTATTCATGCTGCCTTGGGAGCAGGGAAGCCTGTGGAGCACCATGGATGGACTGATCTGTGCAGATTCCTGGGATCCACCAGCATGGGTGGCCAAATCTTCTGCAGGCCTCTAACTACAGTCTCTCTCAAGCATCTAATTATAGAGAAGCTCTGTGAGGTTCCTCTCTATGTATCTCTGTGGAAGAGTGTATTCTTCTTTGAGTGGCCTCTATGCATTTCCGCTCATGGGATGTGCTGGTGGTGCAGCTCTGATGGTTGGACCTTCTTGTAGCAGTGCCTGCTGGAGTGATCTTGTGTCCCTCCTGCCACTTCCCTCCCTGTTCCTGAGTGTTCTGAGGGCAAGCTTATACAAGTAGGTGTGTCATTCTGACTGCCTCAGCTCCTTACCATTGCTGCTGCCGAGGGACCAGGAACCTGACCGGGTGACTCCACTCCAAAATCATCAACTCAGTACACAGTGCCTTAGCTACCTCTCAGTGTAGGATTAGCCTTCTAAATTAAACTGCTTTTATAATTCTTTACTTCTTCATTTTGTTCATTTTGGTTGGTTCCCTTGCCTTGATGTGGATCTGCAGTTCTGATGGTGGATCCATATGGGAAAAGAACAGGGTTCAAAAGGTGGGCTTCTTGTCCTGCCATATTTCTGGCTTCAGATGCCCATGTTAGGTGTCTGGCTTGCTTGGAGGAAGGTTATTTTCCATGTTGCTGGGTCATATGCAGTACATTCACCCCAAGAGCTTATAAGTGTTTGTTTAAAAGCAGCTCCAAGCCTTAGCAGCCAAGCTCTCCAGTTCTTCGTCATTGAGATGCATGCACAGGAAGAGGACAATCACTTGTGGCTTGTTATCTTGGAATACAGAAAATGAACTTTGGGGTTATACGTAGGAAGCAAAACAGACACACCACCTTATCCTGCACCTAGGAAGTAAACAGGAAGTACATTTACTTTCATGAAAATGGGATATCAGCCAACCTTGGTTGAAGATGCGGCGGAAAACTTTGGGTGAGATAAATTTCTTTAGACAAGAGATTAACCTAATAGTTGCTTTTAGTCCTTAGAAAGATTATGATTTTATTTTATATGTATCCATTTGCTTCCAATGTCTTTGCTCACTATCTCCTTAATCTTTAGACTTTGATAATGTATATTTGTTTTCACTATAAATATATCTGTTTGTGGTGTAAAATGCTGGCCCTGAACTGAATCTTTAAAAACGGATGTGTGTATTGTTTGTTTGGGGACAGCAGACCTGCTTTTTTCTGTGTGTCAGGGGCTGGATATCACAGGGGGAGTGCTTCAAAAGGACTTGGGACTGGGGCACACCTATTGTTAATCTGCAAGACAAGTGAGGGCTGGCAGAGCCCAGAGCAGAGTGTTTGATTGGCTAACAGACTGGTGCTGTTAGAGAGCTGATACTGAGCTAAGCTCAAGCAAGACTCCCTTACACTGGTGGCATGGGGTAGCAAGAGGACTCATAATCTGGGGTACAATGAGAACCATCACAACTGTCCAAAGAACAAAAGGAGGACAGGTACACTCTACCTTGTCTTACAGAGAAGGGAAAAAGCTTGACTCCCTAGGCAGAAGAGTCCTCTCTTCAGCATACCTGGGCATTATGGTTTCTAATTACCAAGCCTCAAAGTCCAGGTATCATTATCATCTGTGGAAGATGATGGCCACTTTCTGAAGACCAAAAGAAGCTGGTGAAAGTCCTGATCTCTGAAAGTCCGTTAGTATCCAAACATGCTTTCAGAGGATCATTTGACTTCTCTGACATTCGTAGCTGAGATCCTGGGCTTCTGTTAGAAATGAGAACACATGTGGAAGACCTTTCATTTGAGGGAGATGGTCTGTTCAGTACAAGGACAGACCAAGTTCTAGAAAAGCTGAAGGATGGTAAATGCACAGCTAAATCTCTTAGATCTACCAACCAGTCAGAAGATTTGGTGTTTCTGCCTTTACATAGAATAAACAACAATACTCTTGTTCTTCCTTATCCTCCAACTACACGCAGAGATGGCAGTTCCAGCAACAACCTCCTCCTCTGCAACAACAACAAAGGAGGAAAATCTATAAACTTCGGATTAAGAGGAAACCAGCAACTTCCTTGTCTTCCATGGCAGACCTTGGACCTAAGGCTTGACAAGACACCTGAGAGCATTAGACTGATCTTAATTCATCAACCTCCTCTCCCTGCCCCTCCCCTCTTTAGAAACAGACATTTCCATTCCTTCAACATCTGAAGTGCCATCACGACAGACAGATGGATCCTGGAAATCATTCAGAGGGGCTATTCTATTTTCTTCAATACAATACCTCTCCCAAAACTCCTGCCCTTTTCCCTCTTCAGTGACCCTTTTTAATGAGAGTTGTTAAGAGCAGAAGTCCACTCTAGTGGAAGCAAGGATCCAAACCCCCAAATAAATCCATTTTACTCTGTATAAAGCTTATACAGGATAAATGCATAAATTGTCCGCCCTCTGTAACACTGATAGAGAGATATGCACAGCTGTTTGCTCTCCCAGGTATTAATTACTTACTCTGGGTTAGTTAATAAGCAAAAGTGAGTTTATTAAGTATAAAAAGTAGGGTTCAAGTGTTTTCAAGTAATAACAGACCGAACAAAGTAAGTTAGTAAGCAAAATAAAACAAAACATGCAAGTTTAAGCCTAATACAGTAAGAAACTGATTACAGATAACATCTCACCCTCAGATGTTCCAATAAGCTTCTTTCACAGACTGGACTCCTTCCTAGTTTGGGCCCAACCCTTTCCCCCGGTATAGTTCTTGTTAGCTCCAGCTCAGGTGGTAACCAGGGAATTTCTTATGACTGGAACCTCCTTTGTTCTGTTTCACCCCCTTGTATAGCTTTGGCACAAGGCGGGAATCTTTTGTCTCTCTGGATCCCTATCGCGCCTTCTAATTGGAAAAGCACCAGGTTTAAGATGGATTCCAGTATCAGGTGACATGTTTACATGTCCTGTGAGACCCGCAGCCTCCATTCTTCCAGGGCTAGCCCACACATACACCGGAAGGTTTGCAAGTAAACCGAGCCATTTACAACCAATTGTCCTAGTTGATGGGAACCATCAAGCTTCTAAACCACTGTTAATGGACCACACTTTGCATAAGTACAATAGGACCTCAGTTATATTTGATATTTTTAGTTTCAGATACATTTATACAAATAGGATGATCACACTCAGTAGATTATAAGCTTTGTAATGATACCTTACAAGAGACCTTTTGCATGAAGCATATTCCAGTTACAGTATAGTCAAACTCATTAGCATATTTTCATAAAATCATATGGAGTGCAACGTCACAGATGCTACTTAGAATCAAACACATTGAGATACAAGTACATAGCCAATATTCATTACTTCAAATACAAAAATGATACACACATACAGACAGCATAATCGTAACTAGCAAATTACAACCTTTCCATAGACACCTTACTTGACCTCCTTTGTACAAGATTTGGTGCAACTATAGGACTTTGGTTGCAACAATAATCTATACAGTCACAGTTCATGTCAATGTCACACATATATTTCTGGTTTTGAAAGCACATGTACGATTTCTATTGACAGGGATTGCATGCATGTCTGAGTGTCTGACTATCCTGGGTGCTCATTCTTGTGACATGTTTTTAAAAGCAAGTTACAAATATGCATATAGGAGGGAACAAAATATGCAGTAGCCCAGTGTGTACATATTATTTTTATTACAATTATAGTTACATTTAATGGTTGTGAAAGTTGACAAGCCATTTTCACTAGACTAAAGTAATTGTTTATTTTTATTGAAGTGATACTATTTAGAAAAGAGATTTGGAATGGCTCGGCCATTATGTTAATTGAATCTATTTCCCTTAAGTTAACGATCCTCATTCACACCTGTGTGACCATCTTGTTTATCACTTCAAAAGCTTTTTCTTCCCCTGCTGTCATATTTCCTCTCAACTAATTAGCCTCTTAAGATTGGTCTATACACCTGGACCATCATGTTTCTCTGACTGTATAAATGTCTGTCTGAAGTGTGTTTCATTCCATGCATCCGATGAAGTGGGTATTAACCCACGAAAGCTTATGCTGAAATAAATTTGTTAGTCTCTAAGGTGCTACAAGTTTTTCTTTCTTATTTTCGTTTTGCTGACACAGACTAACACGGCTACTACACTTAAACCTATTTAGAAAAGCTGGACAAACACAAGTCCATGGGGCCGGATGCACTGCATCCGAGGGTGCTAAAGGAATTGGCCGATGTGATTGCAGAGCCATTGGCCATTATCTTTGACAAATCATGGCAATCGGGGGAGGTCCCGGATGACTGGAAAAAAGCTAATGTAGTGCCAATCTTTAAAAAAGGGAAGAAGGAAGATCCGGGGAACTACAGGCCAGTCAGTCTCACCTCAGTCCCTGGAAAAATCATGGAACAGGTCCTCAAGGAATCAATTCTGAACCACTTAAAGGAGGGGAAAGTGATCAGGAACAGTCAGCATGGATTCACCAAGGGCAAGTCATGCCTGACTAACCTAATTGCCTTCTATGATGAGATAACTGGCTCTGTGGCTGAGGGGAAAGCAGTGGATGTGCTATTTCTTGACTTTAGCAAAGCTTTTGATACAGTCTCGCACAGCGTTCTTGCCAGCAAGTTAAAGAAGTATGGGCTGGATGAATGGACGGTAAGGTGGATAGAAAACTGGCTGGATGGTCGTGCTCAACGGGTAGTGATCAATGGCTCCATGTCTAGTTGGCAGCCAGTATCAAGTGGAGTGCCCCAAGGGTCGGTGCTGGGGCCGGTTCTGTTCAATATCTTCATCAACGACCTGGAGGATGGTGTGGACTGCACCCTTAGCAAGTTTGCAGATGACACTAAACTGGGAGGAGTGGTTGATACGCTGGAGGGTAGGGACAGGATACAGAGGGACCTAGACAAATTAGAGGATTGGGCCAAAAGAAATCTGATGAGGTTCAACAAGGACAAGTGCAGAGTCCTGCACTTAGGACGGAAGAATCCCATGCACTGCTACAGACTAGGGACCGAATGGCTGGGCAGCAGTTCTGCAGAAAAGGACCTAGGGGTTACAGTGGACGAAAAGCTGAATATGAGTCAACAGTGTGCCCTTGTTGCCAAGAAGGCTAACGGCATTTTGGGCTGTATAAGTAGGGGCATTTCCAGCAGATCGAGGGACGTGATTATTCCCCTCTATTCGGCACTGGTGAGGCCTCATTTGGAGTACTGTGTCCAGTTTTGGGCCCCACACTACAAGAAGGATGTGGATAAATTGGAAAGAGTCCAACGGAGGGCAACAAAAATGATTAGGGGGCTGGAGCACATGACTTATGAGGAGAGGCTGAGGGAACTGGGATTGTTTAGCCTGCAGAAGAGAAGAGTGAGGGGGGATTTGATAGCTGCTTTCAACTACCTAAAAGGGGGTTCCAAAGAGGATGGATCTAGACTGTTCTCAGTGGTAGAAGATGACAGAACAAGGAGTAATGGTCTCAAGTTGCAGAGGGGGAGGTTTAGGTTGGATATTAGGAAAAACTTTTTCACTAGTAGGGTGGTGAAGCACTGGAATGCATTACCTAGGGAGGTGGTGGAATCTCCTTCCTTAGAGGTTTTTAAGGTCAGGCTTGACAAACCCTGGCTGGGATGATCTAGTTGGGGTTGGTCCTGCTTTGAGCAGGGGGTTGGACTAGATGACCTCCTGAGGTCCCTTCCAACCCTGAGATTCTATGATTCTATGATACATTGCAAGTGTGCAAAAATATTTAGCTAGCATCACTCTGGGAACTAGTTTCCTCACAGAAGATTGGGTATCTGAGGGAACAGAGCAGAAGGAGACTCCACTGATTGGAAGGCATGAGATGCATAGTCCTAGTGATGGGGGTTCCACGACCACCACTCCCAAGAGGAGGAGGAGGGTGGTGGTGGTCGGGGACTCTCTCCTCAGGGGGACTGAGTCATCTATCTGCCGCCCTGACCGGGAAAACCGAGAGGTGTGCTGCTTGCCAGGGGCTAGGGTTCGTGATGTGACGGAGAGACTGCCGAGACTCATCAAGCCCTCAGATCGCTACCCCTTCCTGCTTCTCCACGTGGGCACCAATGATACTGCCAAGAATGACCTTGAGCGTATTACTGCAGACTACGTGGCTCTGGGAAGAAGGATAAAGGCGTTTGAGGTGCAAGTGGTGTTCTCGTCCATTCTCCCTGTGGCAGGAAAAGGCCGGGGTAGAGACCGTCGAATCGTGGAAGTCAACGAATGGCTACGCAGATGGTGTCGGAGAGAAGGGTTTGGATTCTTTGACCATGGGATGGTGTTCCAAGAAGGAGTGCTAGGCAGAGACGGGCTCCACCTGACGAAGAGAGGGAAGAGCATCTTTGGAAGCAGGCTGGCCAACCTAGTGAGGAGGGCTTTAAACTAGGTTCACCGGGGGAAGGAGACCAAAGCCCCGAGGTAAGTGGGGAAGTGGGATACCGGGAGGAAGCACAAGTAGGTGAGTGCAAGAGGGGAGGGCTCCTGCCCCATACTGGGACAGCAGGACGATCAGTGAGTTATCTTAAATGCCTATACACAAATGCAAGAAGCCTGGGGAACAAGCAGGGAGAACTGGAAGTCCTGGCACAGTCAAGGAATTATGACGTAATTGGAATAACAGAGACTTGGTGGGATAACTCACACGATTGGAGTACTGTCATGGATGGATATAAACTGTTCAGGAAGGATAGGCAGGGCAGAAAAGGTGGGGGAGTTGCGTTGTATGTAAGAGAGCAGTTTGACTGCTCAGAGCTCCAGTATGAAACTGCAGAAAAACCTGAGAGTCTCTGGATTAAATTGAGAAGTGTGAGCAACAAGGGTAATGTCGTGGTGGGAGTCTGCTACAGACCACCAGACCAGGCGGATGAGGTGGACGAGGCTTTCTTCCAGCAACTAACAGAAGTTACTAGATCACAGGCCCTGGTTCTCATGGGTGACTTTAATCACCCCGACATCTGCTGGGAGAGCAATACAGCGGTCCACAGACAATCCAGGAAGTTTTTGGAAAGTGTAGGGGACAATTTCCTGGTGCAAGTGCTGGAGGAACCAACTAGGGGAAAAGCTCTTCTTGACCTGCTGCTCACAAACAGGGAAGAACTAGTAGAGGAAGCAATAGTGGATGGGAACCTGGGAGGCAGTGACCATGAGATGGTCGCGTTCAGGATCCTGACACAAGGAAGAAAGGAGAACAGTAGAATACAGAGCCTGGACTTCAGAAAAGCAGACTTTGACTCCCTCAGGGAACTGATGGGCAAGGTCCCCTGGGAGAATAACATGAGGGGGAAAGGAGTCGAGGAAAGCTGGCTGTATTTTAAAGAAACCTTATTGAGGTTGCAGGAACAAACCATCCCGATGTGTAGAAAGAAAAGTAAATATGGCAGGCGACCAGCTTGGCTTAACAGTGAAATCCTTGCTCGTCTTAAACACAAAAAAGCAGCTTACAAGAAGTGGAAGATTGGACAAATGACCAGGGAGGAGTATAAAAATATTGTTCAGGCATGCAGGAGTGAAATTAGGAAGGCCAAATCACACTTGGAGTTGCAGCTAGCTGGAGATGTTAGGAGTAACAAGAAGGGTTTCTTCAGGTATGTTAGCAACAAGAAGAAAGTCAAGGAACGTGTGGGCCCCTTGCTGAATGAGGGAGGGAACCTTGTGACAGAGGATGTGGAGAAAGCTAGTGTACTCAATGCTTTTTTTGCCTCTGTCTTCACAGACAAGGGCAGCTCCCAGATGGCTGCACTCCGCAGCACGGTATGGGGAGGAGGTGACCAGCCCTCTGTGGAGAAAGAAGTAGTTCGGGACTATTTAGAAAAGCTGGACGAACACAAGTCCATGGGGCCGGATGCACTGCATCCGAGGGTGCTAAAGGAGTTGGCCGATGTGATTGCAGAGCCATTGGCCATTATCTTTGACAAATCATGGCAATCGGGGGAGGTCCCGGATGACTGGAAAAAAGCTAATGTAGTGCCAATCTTTAAAAAAGGGAAGAAGGAAGATCCGGGGAACTACAGGCCAGTCAGTCTCACCTCAATCCCTGGAAAAATCATGGAACAGGTCCTCAAGGAATCAATTCTGAACCACTTAAAGGAGGGGAAAGTGATCAGGAACAGTCAGCATGGATTCACCAAGGGCAAGTCATGCCTGACTAACCTAATTGCCTTCTATGATGAGATAACTGGCTCTGTGGCTGAGGGGAAAGCAGTGGATGTGCTATTTCTTGACTTTAGCAAAGCTTTTGATACAGTCTCGCACAGCGTTCTTGCCAGCAAGTTAAAGAAGTATGGGCTGGATGAATGGACGGTAAGGTGGATAGAAAACTGGCTGGATGGTCGTGCTCAACGGGTAGTGATCAATGGCTCCATGTCTAGTTGGCAGCCGGTATCAAGTGGAGTGCCCCAAGGGTCGGTGCTGGGGCCGGTTTTGTTCAATATCTTCATCAACGACCTGGAGGATGGTGTGGACTGCACCCTTAGCAAGTTTGCAGATGACACTAAACTGGGAGGAGTGGTTGATACGCTGGAGGGTAGGGATAGTATACAGAGGGACCTAGACAAATTAGAGGATTGGGCCAAAAGAAATCTGATGAGGTTCAACAAGGACAAGTGCAGAGTCCTGCACTTAGGACGGAAGAATCCCATGCACTGCTACAGACTAGGGACCGAATGGCTGGGCAGCAGTTCTGCAGAAAAGGACCTAGGGGTTACAGTGGACGAAAAGCTGAATATGAGTCAACAGTGTGCCCTTGTTGCCAAGAAGGCTAACGGCATTTTGGGCTGTATAAGTAGGGGCATTTCCAGCAGATCGAGGGACGTGATTATTCCCCTCTATTCGGCACTGGTGAGGCCTCATTTGGAGTACTGTGTCCAGTTTTGGGCCCCACACTACAAGAAGGATGTGGATAAATTGGAAAGAGTCCAACGGAGGGCAACAAAAATGATTAGGGGGCTGGAGCACATGACGTATGAGGAGAGGCTGAGGGAACTGAGATTATTTAGCCTGCAGAAGAGAAGAGTGAGGGGGGATTTGATAGCTGCTTTCAACTACCTAAAAGGGGGTTCCAAAGAGGATGGATCTAGACTGTTCTCAGTGGTAGAAGATGACAGAACAAGGAGTAATGGTCTCAAGTTGCAGAGGGGGAGGTTTAGGTTGGATATTAGGAAAAACTTTTTCACTAGTAGGGTGGTGAAGCACTGGAATGGGTTACCTAAGGAGGTGGTGGAATCTCCTTCCTTAGAGGTTTTTAAGGTCAGGCTTGACAAAGCCCTGGCTGGGATGATCTAGTTGGGGTTGGTCCTGCTTTGAGCAGGGGGTTGGACTAGATGACCTCCTGAGGTCCCTTCCAACCCTGAGATTCTATGATTCTATATTTTATTTGCTTTCATAAAAGCTGGGGGGAAAAAAGATGTGAACATTTTGTGTATGGTCGGGGACACTCTCCCTCCTATCTTCCCCCCACCCCCCATGTGAAGTAGAGGTTTACCACAGTTACTCTCAGCATAGATATTTACATCTTATCTCAGGAACCTGGCAGAGAAGAGAAACCAATTTGATTAATTCATCAATGTTCCTGATTTAAAATAAAGCTACATTTTTCTCTTCTCAGCTTTACCCATCACTTTTTAGATCCTGATAATCCTTATCCTTTTAGGAGAGGACAGCTCCTTTTGGAACCAGTCAATCCAAATGTCATCCTCTTTTATTCCTTTCCTCTGCCTCAGTGATTTCTTCTGCATTGCTCCTTCTCCCACGCAGAACGGAAATAGAACTCGAATCTTGCATTTGCAGAGCACTATCCCAAAGCCACTTGGACTGGCATCAGAATTATTTTTAATCTGAATGATTATTTGTGTGTTACACTAACTGCTTTAATAAATTGTCTCCTATTTTGGCATTTTCTTTTAGGTGTTGAGATGCCAGTATTTAGCAATAGGGTCAATTATTTTATTATCCATGATTATTTCCAATGCCTATTTTATTTCCATATATTCAACTATTTTTGAGTGTGTGCACAGATAATTACAAATAAAAGGATGTTTTGGTGCACAGATACTTGCACACATGTGGCTTATTATATGTTTAGGATACACACACCATTGTGATGTACAGACTTGTAATGATATTAAATCATGGTCCTGAAAGCTGCTTTGTGCAGGCAGACTCCTGAACAGCTGCGCTGACTTCCATGGAGCTGGGTGTGGACGCAAGAGTAAACAAGTGCAGCACAGCTTGCTGAAGTAGGACCTTAGGTGTCTGTTCTTAAAAGAAGCATGCTGTGGCCTTGTGAAGATATTTTTGCATGGTTTTCTGTTGCTTGTTTTTAGTCATTATGTTAAATAAAGCCAACTTTAAATAGTTTTTATCAGTACACTTTAGACACCAAATCAGAAAAGACAGGGGAATGTGCCCATGTTTGAAGAGGTTTTTTGTGTGTATGCACATGCATACACAATTCCTCATAATCAAAGTGAGAATACTAAAGATAAAAATGTTGTTCTGTATCTGCTCCTATTCACATAATCTTAACTACCTGCTTTGCTAAATTTTATAAAATTCTACCCTGTGATTTATTCAATATGAAGAAGCTGTAGGTATTGCCCTGTTCTGCCAGGTGCTAAATACTCTGGCAGTAAACCACTTAAGCACATGCTCAATTTTAATTGCATTAATTGAAGTGTCACACAATTAATGTTAAATAAAGACTGAAATGCTCTGCAGGGTTAAAGTCAGTGTAAAGCACCTTACAGGATTGAGGCCTTACAGCAGAACTGGATGCATTCTTCTCCTTCTCTTCTACCAGCTCTTTGATGTTTTTAAAGAACTCCACTATTATCCATTCAGTTAATACAAAAATAACTCAATATTTATTTGTAGTTTTTACATACCATGTATTGCCAAGCAATTCTGTGCAAACAGTAACTTCAGCAAATTAGAAAAGGCAGTTTATTTACTAAAATTATCATTAAGAAGCACAGCATTTTCAGGATTTCCGTTGAAACTTTATAATTATGGAGAGTTTATTGGTTTTACTTGTGGGTTGTGGCGTTTTGTTTTGTTTGAATTTTCAGAGGAAGACTAAAAGCCAAACTGAGGCCATTTCTCTAGCCTCTTAAACAAAGAGTACTTGTGATTAAACCGAAAATACAATAAACATGCACTTCCAGAAGATGCACATTTCCCTGAGTGAGAGGGTAGTGGTTGTTTCATCAACTAATTTGTGTTTTGATTAGGGAGTTGTTGATAAAGGCTGCATCAAAGAAAATTAATGATTGACTGGGCAGAGGTGTACCTCTGAATTTAAAACAATAGACTGGGGTAGAAGGAAGGTCACTGGAGGGAGGGATATGAGTTGAATCAAATCAGTGGTAAAACAAAAGGTAATTAGTGAATTGACTGGAAGAAATTATTCTTCAATTCAGTTTGGGCCTGCACTTTTGGTTCTACTGATTTGGTACCAGTGACTCATTTGAGGTAGTTGTGTAACATTCTGGAAAGCTACATAGCAAGGCTAGAGAAAGTAATGAAAGGAGAAATGTGGGTTTTATTTTTCTTTATAATCATCTTGAACATGTGTTCTGGTGTGTGTTACACTTGAGGTTGATGCCCTCATGCATGGGGAAAGATCAATTTGTATTTTCATCTACTTTTAAAGAGGAGATTCTTTAACCAGTGCTGTTGATAGTGAGAGGGGAACTAATCTTGCCAACTTTTTATGTGCACTTGGGCACCTTTTAAAAAAGCTCTGATAGATTAATTTAGGTGGATTTTAGAGCAATTTTAGACTTGGTTTCTTGCTGTTTTTTTGATTTGAGTCCCAGGAGGATGGGCTCTTGCAAGGAAATATGGTAATACTAAGGGAGATCTAATTCTTTCCTAGATAAAGCTGTGTTGTGAGCAGTCCATGTCTGAAACTTAATTTGATACTGGCCCATTGGTTTCAATGATTGCATGATAACCTGTCCTTGGGAAAGCTAATTCATAACCCCAAGCAGTTAGTTGTTGTTTTTTTTAAGCCCTGAATCATGAGGTCTTATAGCCCTTTAATATTGTTATCTGATCTGATATAGCTGTGGATGTTCTCATTATACATGTCTGTCAACACTGAATTTCACCTACTATTGTGCTGCCCATTTTCCTATCATTGTTAGGTCCCTCTGGAATTCCTCACCGTCTTCTCTAGTCTTGACAAACCTAAATCATTTTTTATCTGCAAATTTTGTCAGGTAATGATCCCCATCTCCAGATTATTGATAAATGTGTTAAACACCTATTATAGCACAACGAAAATAAGAAAGAAAAACTTGTAGCACCTTAGAGACTAACAAATTTATTTCAGCATAAGCTTTCGTGGGTTAATACCCACTTCATCGGATGCATGGAATGAAACACACTGCAGACAGACATTTATACAGTCAGAGAAACATGATAAGGTCCAGGTGTATAGACCAATCTTAAGAGGCTAATTAGTTGAGAGGAAACATGACAGCAGGGGAAGAAAAAGCTTTTGAAGTGATAAACAAGATGGTCACACAGGTGTGAATGAGGATCGTTAACTTAAGGGAAATAGATTCAATTAACATAATGGCCGAGCCATTCCAAATCTCGATTTAATCCGGAGGCAACGCAATCTAGTTTGCATATCAATTCGAGTTCAATAGTTTCTCTTTGAAGTCTGCTTTTGGAGTTAATCTGTCGCAACACTGCTGTCCTCAAATCTGTCACTGAGTGATCAGGGAGGTTGAAGTGTTCTCCTACTGGTTTTTGAATGTTATGATTCCTGATGTCAGATTTATGTCCATTTATTCTTTTGCGTAGAGACTGTCCGGTTTGGCCAATGTACATGGCAGAGGGGCATTGCTGGCACATGATGGCATATATCACATTGGTAGATGTGCAGGTGAATGAGCCCCTGATGGCGTGGCGGATGTGATTAGGTCCTGTGATGGTATCACTTGAATCGATATGTTGATAGAGTTGGCATCGGGCTTTGTTGCAAGGATAGCACAGATTCTTGGGGCTTAAATGTACCTCTCCTGGAAAAAATCATTAAGAAAGACAAGGTAACTCAGTGATTTCTGGAGTGCTTCATTCTCTTTGACACCAGTCAGGTTGACTTTAGGCTTGGGTTTAGTATGGAGCTTCTGCTACTTATTTTCTTTTGATGATGGATGAAATAGTAACAAAATAGTTGAACCCTTATAAAAACAGGGAAGATGGTAAAAGCACATTTAAAATTAATATTATTCTAATGTAGATAAACCATTATTAATTATTCCTGCTAGGAAATAAGGTGTAGTGCTAAAGTGTATGTATATACAAGCAAGGGAATTGCCAGGAAATTTTAAATTGCAGTGCTTAGTGCTATTTTGTTTTGGTTGAAACAAATAGCATTGTTTAGACAAATAACATTGTCTATTTTTAAACTTAGGCAATCTTTACTGAACACATTCCCTCAAAGGGCCGGAAGGAGGGGAAAAACTTATTCGCTCCATTTATATCCAAAGATATTGTTTAGTTTTTCCAAATACAGGTTTGCTATTCTAGGCTGTATACTGACCCATTTTGAGCATTTCTAAAAACATATCTGTTAAAAAAAAAGGGGGGGGGGGAAGAAGATTTGGATTAGATTTTCAGTTAAATTCATGAAGTTATATATGTCATTGAATATTTAACACAGGTGTAAATATATATTCCTTATGTTCATTTATTTTATCATTGAAAAAGCTTGATACATCTAAAATATCTAGTCTGAGAGAGTTAGGTTTTACCAGGACCTCTTGCAATTTGAACACACTTGTCTTGAACATCTATCTAAATGCAATTGGACAGAGAGGACTGGGGCTCATATGTTTGCCCACTACGCACCTTGTTCTGTGCTAGCAGGATCCTTTCCCTGCCCACTTGGAAGGGAAGTTAATTTCCCTCTTTCTGGAAGTTTCTCCCAAGGATCAGGAGGATAGAGGATCAGGAATGCTTGGGATGTGCATCAAAGCCAGTCTACATGGAATTTCCTCTGCACTGCGGAATTCCCCCAAAATGATATACCAGATGCAGCTGCAAGCTGGGGCAGGACAAGAGGTCCAAGGGGTGATTCCCTGATATCCCTGTGGAGTTGGGGAGTCTACAGGTTTGGGGGCAATTACTGGGGGAGGTAAAAGAGGAGCATGTTTTACCTCTGATGGAATAATCTCAGGTAAAATTCCACAAGGGTTAATCACAGGAAGTGTTCCCGCTCAGAGACCTGTTCCCAGTAGTATTTCCTCAGGAGAGAGCAATAGGGCACAATGCTTTTGTTCACAGAAAGGGACTTGACATACTAGTTTTAGCACAAATGAAAAGAACGTCACACCACACCTACATTTATTTTTTCTTTGTTTCACCAACGAAAACAAAAAGGCACCATACTTAGTCTTTTTTTTTTTGTTTTGTTTTGTTTTTAAGTAGAAAGGCCTCAACAAAATCATTGGCTGTATCTAGAATTTACTCAGTGATGATTAAATCTACAAATTTGCTACAACACAGTGGATCTGGGCTCTAAAATGCCTAATGTGTTTCTCCTAGCAGTTTATACAGAAAGAAACAGGACAAACGGGGGGGAGGGATAGCTCAGTGGTTTGAGCATTGGCCTGCTAAACCCAGGGTTGTGAGTTCAATCCTTGAGGGGGCCATTTGGGGATATGGGGCAAAAATTGGGGATTGGTCCTGCTTTGAGCAGGGGGTTGGACTAGATGACCTCCTAAGGTCCCTTCCAACCCTGATATTCTATGATTCTATGAAACTGGTCCAATTTCTTTACTTCCTCAAACAGATTTATAAACAGTATAGACAAATAACATTCTGAAACTTGTCAGACCAACAAGTCTGGTCTTCCTGCTTGTTCATTCTGGAATATAAAATGGCAGGCTATAATGTGAGATTTCAAGAAAAGACCCTGGGTTTTAAGCCCCTTCTTTTTTTAGGTTGGATTCTATCTGCCTGCCTAAGAATGCAGTCCATTTTAATCATTTGTTTTAATTCATGTTATTTTTCAACATATTTACAAAGTGGGTGGACAAAACTCGATGATTTTTTAAATCTGATTTTTTAAAAATTTCAATCTGATTTTATATTTAAATACAGCTTACCTTTTAAAAATAAAGCTGTGTAAAATTATAACTTTAAATAACATGTTAACGGCCTACATATACTTTAATAGATTAAAATCATTTCAATATTTTTTTAATTAAGCATTACGTGTTTGCTGATAACATTTTAAAGAAAGTCAGACCACTGAGTTGGTGAAAATCACTGGCTATGTACCTGGAACTGGAGTTTGTTGAAGTGCTAACCCAGCTTTTGACAGCCTATTGCAGGTATAGAGAGAATATTTTATAGATGTATTGATCCCAAGGCCAGAAAGGACCATGAGGGGTCATTTGGTCTGACATCCTGTATAATACAGGCCATAGAAGTTCCCCAAAATAATTCCTAGAGCATATCTTTTAGGGAAAAAAACCAATCTTGATTTTTAAATTGTCCGCGATGGAGAATCCACCATGACCCTTGGTAAATTGTTCTAATGGTTAATTACTCTCACCGTTAAGAATTTACACCTAATTTCCAGTATTCTATACAGTATTCCAAAAACAGTCACACCTGTGCCAAACAGAGGCAAAATAGCTTCTCTACTCCTATTCAAGATGCCCCCTGTTTCTGCATGCACTTGGGAAGCTCACAATGGAAGTTCATATTCAGCTGATTATCCACCATGACTCCCAAATCTTTTCAAAGTCATTGTTTCCCCGGATAGAGTCCTCCATCCTGCAAGTATGCAGGAAATTGAAGGATTCTCAAGAGCATTATTAGTGATATCAGGGCTATTGTCTTGTTTATAAGCCAGTTCCAGTCAAGTAAAAACAACCTTGAATCCACATAAACTAAAAACAATAGAATAGTTCATATTAATGAAGAAAATGCATTATTCTTCAGGAAAAACATTGTCCAGCATGTTGCTCTCTTTTATGCTGCAAGTACAAAGAGCAAATTAAATAATAGCAACAAGTTTGGTAAAACAGTGAAAAATAATATGTACTCCTCCAATTCAAAATTTGTAGTCATTTATTAAAAATTGAGTTAAAATAACTTCAGGTACAATACTATATCTGTTTCTGAGCCCCTTGCCAGTTTTTTGTGTTTTTATGATCCTTTGTTTGTATTTTTAATGGTTTTTCCTCACTATGCATCTTTTACATAGTGACACCAAACACCTTTACCCACCTAGAAGGCTACATGGAAATTTATCCAGAGGCCCCAGAACAAGGACAAAACCCCATATTGTCAAGCCCAAGCATTAAAAATCAGGACTCAAAAATCATGAGATGAAGCCAACGACCATGAGACTTAAAAAAATTAATGAATGTTGACTTCTTTTTATTTGTTTTCTGGTATCTGAACCTTTAGGTCACATCTATGCCACGTTTCGAAGCTTTTTTTCCACAATTAACACTTTTGGGGGTTTTTAAAATGAAAGTTGAAATTCTCACCCAACTATATGCCTCCTGTAGTAGGGGCATTAAGAAGCACACCACCAGTTGTGAGACCTGTGATAAAATTGCAAGAGTTGCCAACACTCACCCCCCTGCACCCCTCCATGCATCAATGTTAGGTTAAACACAGTCCCATTTATCTGTGAATCTAAATCATGGCTGGAAAGAGGATCCAGATGCAACATCACTTTGAGCCACAGGTTCATCTGCCAAATGCTCAAACAGACTGGCAAAAAAACCCCAATATTTTCCCTAATCACTTTAGTTTTGATTGTGCCTTTTTAGGCTCAGCCTTGAAGATGGAATGGTGCATAGCTCAAAGCACCAGGAAGAAATTGGGCCTCCTTAGGCTTCCCTTACATGCCAGAGGAAGGGAGGCAAGTAATTTAATACAACCATTTTGGAGAGGTATAATGAATATCCTTCCCCCACACCTGGCATACCCAGCAAGCTCTCATCCCTATCTCGTTCCCCATATGCACCACCTGGGAGTCATGGCTTTGCACCTCCGTGTTCACTTACTCTCCCACCTGTAAGTATAAGGCATGCGGCACCTGCTCACTCCCTTGTCTGGAACTACAGTCCTGGTAGGTCCTACACAGATTGTACTGCCCAGTTCAATTATAAGTGTGGTGTATCTTTTGCCAAGTTTAAACACACAGGACCTGATTCTGCCACTGTTACTGAATAGTAACCTTGTTCCTTTAATTTCAGTGAGACTGCTTACTAAGGTACTACCAAGCATGAACAAAGGTGGCAGAATCTGTCCTTAGGTTGCTGGAATGTCATTTATATTTAGGTTCTTTATTGCACTGGACATAATACTATCTGATTTTTTCAGTGTAACTTTGGTAATACTTTTTATGATTGTACCTATTGCTAATGTTTTGTTTTTGCATTTGTATAGTATTCATCTGATTGTATCTATTGCATCTAATGTTTTAATGCTCTCAGCATACTCTTTTATAAAACAAACATTTATTTCTCTCTCTAGGGAGCTAAGGTCATTCTGCCCTGGTGACATTTCCAGGGGAAGGTTAAATACCCAGCTCCACATTTTAAGTAAGAGTAATAGCTCTGGTGTCATCTTTGCCAATGGCACAAACCTGGATGGCAAAAGTTAAATTTCTAAATCCATATTTGGGAACCTAAATAGAAGTGACCTGATTTTCAAAGGTCATAAGTATCTTTAGCTCCCATTAACTTCAACTGGATTTGTGGGTGCTGAGCATCTCTGGAAGGCCACTTCTACTCGGGTGCCTAAACATGGATTTAGAAGTAGCTTTATACACCTTTTGAAGGAGCGGTAACAGGGAATACAACCCCGGAATGCTAGACACCCCTAATATTGAGTATAAATGCTGTTTATTTTTTTTTAAACAGGGAAATGAGAGATGTTGAAAAACAGGAAAAGGACAGGGATGGATGTGGAGAGACTGGTAAAATCTCCAAACCACAGGAAAAGTGGCCAACTGTAAGCAACTGACAAACAATGCTGTCTCCAGCAAAACTAATTTATCTGATGGTAACTAAGGCCACGTCTACACTACCCGCCGATTCGGCGAGTAGCAATCGATCTTTTGGGGATAGATTTTTCGCATCTAATCTAGACGCGATAAATTGATCCCAGAATGCGCTCCCGTCGACTCCGGTAATCCACTCCGACACGAGGCAGAAGCGGAGTCGACGGGGGAGCGGCAGCCTTCGACATTGCAGCGTCCTCACGGCGAGGTACGTCGACTTCAGCTATGTTATTCATGTAGCTGAAGTTGCGTACCTTCCATCGACACCCACCTCCCCCCCCCCCCCGTAGTGTAGACCAGCCCTAAGATAGGAAAACTCTTAAATGCATTAAAGCTGCAAAAGGAGAAAGTGAAACATAAATGAGAAAGCAAGGAAAAAATAGCAGGTGTCACTAATTTTTTTATTTTTTTTTAATGGAGCATTTTTGTGGGTGGTGGTTTTTTTTTTTGGTTTTTTTGTTTTTTTGTTTTTTTTAATAATTTCATTTTTAAGGTGCTTGAGCCAGTGCTGTTTTTATTAAGATCTCACCACTTCTGGTCTTGCAGAGCTTCTCAGCTTCAAGCAGTGGCTTTAAAAACTCAGAAAAATCAGTAAAATCATTTCTCCCCTGTAATTTTCAGACATCACCAGTTAGGTTGTAGGAGTGCATCCAAACCATTACTGGAATACTTTTTCCTAGATATCATGGGACAAATTATGCAGTTTTGCAATTGTGCATAGTTAGAGTAACTTGATTATAGTTAAGGCTAAGATTATGTCACGGAGGTCACAGAAGTCACAGAACCCAAGCAGCCGCCCCCCTGCACAGCTCCCAGCTGCCGGTGGTGGCAGCGGAGGGACCCCGGAGCTGCTCAGCAGTAGTGGGTGGATTCCCCTCGCTGCAGCTCGCTGCTGCAGCTTCCTGCCGCTGCCAGCAGCAGAGGGACCCGTAGCTGCACTGGTAGCTCAGCCGCTGTGAGGGGCCGCCCCTTTCCCCCCACACAGCTCCTAGCCGGCGGTGGTGGCAGAGGGATCCCGGAGCTGCTCAGTGCTGGCAGGAGGCCCCCCGCAGCTCCCAGCCCCACAGGGCAGTGCAGGGATCCTCTCCAGCTCCGCAGGGGATCCCTCCCAGCCACTGGGCAGTGGGGTCCCTGCAGCTCCCAGATGCTGGGGTGGCGGGGGGCAGGATGCTGGACCCTTCTCCCTCCCCATTTTGTTAGGGATGTTTTTAGTAAAAGTCAGGGATATGTCACGGCTTCCGTGATTTTTTTGTTTATTGCCCGTGACCTGTCCCTGTCTTTTGCTAAAAACATCCATGACAAAATCGTAGCCTTAATTATAGTGAGTATATCTGCATCTAGATGTAGGAGATTTTTCTTCATTTTATGTACTTGTTTTTAGGGGGTGTTGCTAGCAAGTTGTACAAATTTAGGTTATTCTGCCATTCATTGTTCCTATAATCTTGAAATTAGGCAGGTCAGTGTTATTAACACAATGGATGCATTTAAAAGGTCCTAACAAAATGTTTAACAAAAATAAATAAAAAGGTAGGAGGGCTCTTCTAAGGGCTCATCTTCCATGCAGTGTTAGCTTGAGTGAAGATAACTCAAGCGAACTCCTCTCAAATTAGCCTAGTTTAAGTGAGAGCAGTCACGCTCAAGCAACACAGAATAGCTGACTCCCTACTACCTTACTACTTTCAGTTTCAGCAGCAGTTGAACTTAAACACACAATCCCAGCAGGCAAGCTTGCTTGAGTTTAAACCACCACTTAACTCAAGCTAGGGATTTTTGTGTGTACATGGGAGTGGGGTTGGGGCAACTCTCAAATTCTATCTCTGGCTAACACTGCAGTGAAAACAAGCTCACAGGATACGTCCACACAGCAAGTAGGCATCCATGGCTGGTTCGTGCCAGCTGACCCAGGCTCGTAGGGCTTAGGCTGTGGGGCTATTTCACTGCTGTGTAGACGTCTGGCCTCGGGCTGGAGCCTGGGCTCTGGGACCTTGCGGGGTAGAAGGGTCCCAGAGCTCAGACTCCATCCTGAGCCTGGAAGTCTACACAGTAATGAAACAGCTCCTCAGCCTGAGCTCCGCAAGCCTGAATCAGCTGGCACAGGCCAGCCGGTGTTTTCCTTTGCTGTGTAGACATACCCATAGAGGCTCAACACTAAACTTGCAGCCCCGGGGGAGCTGGGGGCTATGGTGGCTTTACACCACCTTTTTATCCCTCCCCCTCTCCCCAAATAATATAGGCAGCTCTAGAGGACTGTCTAAGGCAGGGGCGGGCAAACTTTTTGGCCTGAGGGCTGCATTGGGTTTTGGAAATTGTATGGAGGGCCGGTTAGGGGAGGGGGTCGTGGCCCCCCATCCATCATCCCCCCCCCCCGCCCTGGACTCCTGCCCCATCCAACCCCCTTGTTCCCTGACAGCCCCCCCGGGACCCCTGCCCCATCCACACACACCCCGCTCCCTGTCCCCTGACCGCCCCTGGAATCCCTGCCCCTGACTGACCTCTGCCGCCCCATCCAACCCCTCCTCTCATTCATGACGCCCCCGCCCCCCGGAACCCCTGCCCCATCCAACCACCCCTTCTCCCTGTCCCCTGACTGCCGCCCGCCGCCCCATCCAACCCCTCCTTTTATTCCTGACTGCCCCCATTCAATCCCCCTGTTCCCCGCCCTCTGATCGCCCCGCCCCCCTATCCACACCCCCGCCCCCTGACCACCACCCTGAACTCCTCTGCCCTCTATCCAACACCCCCTGCGCCCTGCCCCCTTACCACACTGGCTGGAGCTGGGCCACGCCGCCGCCACTGCGCAGCACAGAGCACCGGGTCAAGCTGGCCTCTGCAGCTGCACTGCCCCAGGAGCTCCCAGCTCCGCCGCCCAGAGCATTGTGCCGGCGGCGGGGCGCGCTGAGGCTGCGTGGGAAGAGGAAACAGCAGGGGAGGGGCTGGAGGTAGCTTCCTGGGGCCAGATGTGGCCCACGGGCCGTAGTTTGCCCATCCTGGGTCTAAGGGTACATATACACTTGGAGCTGGGGGCATGATTCCCAGCTTGTGTAGGCATACCTGTGCTAGCTCTGCTTGAGCTAGCACCTAAAAATAGCAGTGTGTCTGTGGCAGCATGGCTAATAGCTTGAGTTAGTCACCGAAGTATATACCCAGGGAATTAGGCAAGATTATACTCAGGGTAGTTAGCTGGAACGGCCACCCGTGCCACTGTGGACACTGCTATTTTTAGGAGCTAGCTTGAGCAGAGCTATCGTTGGTATGTCTACGTGCAGGACTGGCACCAGCTTTTTTGCCGCCCCAGGCGGCACCAAGAATGGAAGAGGAATGGAGAGGGCCGCCGAAGACCGAGGCGGCTGAAGAACCTGCTGCCGAAGACCGGAGAACCTGCCACTGCGAACCGTCGCTGCCGAAATGCCGCTGAGAGACCCAAAATGCCGCCTCGCAAATCCTCGCGCTCTAGATGACCACCTAGGTCACCTAGTGGTTGCGCTGGCCCTGTCTACGTGTGCTGGGAATCAACTTCACAGCTCAAATGTAGACCTATCCTAAATTAGGGCATCCTCTCCCCAGCTTCGTACGATGAGCACCACTGCCCAGAATATGTGCTGTGCTATAGCCCCACCCCTGGCATGCCCTTTCTGCCCCCAAGACAGCCCTTGTAACAGGGCTTCAAGGCGGTTCATGGAAAACAGCTATGAGTTCCTGTGCCAGGGAAATTCTCCCCCTACTGGAAGGCTTTAGGATCCCCTTATGCTGCTCTAGCCCTTTTACCTGGCCTACAGGTGCCAGAGTAGGGGTGAGAATGTCATCCCAGATGAAGAACAAAATTGTTGTTCTCAGGAAGTTAAATTTGTCCACCCCACCATGATGTATATGGTATACTTCTTCCTGTGCTCATTTTGGTAGAAAGAACCCTAGAATTTTCCTTCGTTGAAAATGTAATCTTTTTAAGCAAGGATAAATATTATCTGGATCATATTTATGTTACTGCTAAACATTTTATGTTGGATTTTCCTGGACAGTTTTGTGTGTCATATCCCAAACATGGGCCAAAATATCTAATACGAAGTCTGTGCAATATATGGGGCAATACGATGGTGTATACCCAGGGGCAAAAGTGGCTTATATAGACTTAACTATAACTAATACCGCTTCAGACATTGAAAACAACGATAAGTGATGTGCTTCAAAGCATAACAGTCGTGACTACAATCAAGTTAGGAAAAGAGCCTGACCAGCTGTAAAAGAGTTAGGTATTACTATTACTAGTCACAAGACAGATCTTGATGAAGACTCACGGGTGTCACCTTACATTGGCAAATAGGTTTTTTTTGTTTGTTTTTTTGGTGTATCTGTAATCATGTTAATATTACTGTAGTAAGGTGCTGGTCTTGGCACGCATGCTCACATCCCTGCATCCCAGTGGCATAGCCAGGTGGAGAGAACAGGGGCAGTGGACATAAAAAAAGGTGCCACCCACTTGTACTCACCCGGTGGCGCTCCGGGTCTTCGGCGGCACTTTGGCCCATAGCTTCAAGTGACTTCACTGGGAGATGTTGGTGCCCAGTACCTCTGTAAATAAGACCATAAATATTTCAAGGTAGGTTACCCACAATTAGTGGACACTTTTGAAAATTTAGCCATAGCTGGCAAGGTTGAGGTCAGATAGGAAGTCTATTTCAGAACCATGCATAGAACCCATATCTTCTGAATCCTAGTACTCTGTTGTAGTTAAGATAATCTCCTGCCTCTAAAACATCCTCCTTGACCCTACACACCTCCAAAAGCGCTGTACTCACAAACACCTTGCTAAGATATTGGTTCATAGCTGTCTTGGAGGAAAGCGCTCCACTTAGTAAATCAGTACCATCTCTCTTGGTACTCAGTTTTTATTATTTTCCTCCTGTCTATGTACAAATCAACCACAGCATTATCTTACATTGTGATAGCTGATGAAGGGCAGAAGGCATTATTGCTGCAAGCAAGAACCTGGTTTTGGAGACGAACTGAACAATGTAAAGCAATATTTATTTTATGTGTTACTATGATGTAACGGAACACCTTTTTTAATCTGCTTTATGATCAACTGTTAGAAATATTTTGGAGAAGAAATTTAATCTCTCTATTTTGTAGGGTACAGATTTATTCCATTGATCCTGATGTTGAGGTCTATTGGGTCATCTTTAAAATGAAGTTGCAGAATTGATCTAGTCTCTGCAAAACTGGTAGCTCTTTGCCAACAATACCTGAAAGTATCCTTATTTCTTGACAAGATCCCAGTTTCAAACCGCAAACCCTCCACCTGCCTGGGGGGGTGGGGTGGGGGGAGCTGAGAGTAGCCCTTGGTGCCTCCCGCCCAGGGCAGGTGGAGGGTCTGCGGCTCCCCACAGCTGCCCCCGTGGCTCTTACCCAACCCGACTCCAGCTTCCGGTCCTGCTTGGAGGCAGGGTTTTGGGGGCCGAAGAGCTGCAGCCAGGTCATGGTAAGACACTCCATCTGCCCTGGGTTGGGGATCTGGGGGGCAGGGGCATGGACTGGGGGCTGCTCTTGGCTCCCCCTCCCCGGGTAGGTGGAGGATTCATGCGCGCGTGCGCACACACTCTCTCTCTCTCTCATTTAGCTGTGGGCCCGATTTTAAAATGTAGCCCAAAGGAGTTATTTGCTTCTCTTGGCTCTGTGCATGCTGAACCATGTAATATAGAGGCCTGTGATAGCAGCCAAAATTGTGGACCTATCCTTAATCACATGGTTTTTATAAAGCACCATGTTCATGTACTTGCACTCCATGATGAAGGGTAGACTGGGGTGAGGGGCAGAATTTGCACACAGCATTTTAAGGAATGTGTCTTTGCAAATGGAGGCAGCTTTCTGTGAGGTTAATCATGCCAAGTTACACTATTAGAAGGTGATTCCGGGAAAATGCAGTGTTCTTATGGCTGTGTTGGTCCCAGAATATTACAGCAACAAGGTGGGTGTGGTAATATCTGTTAAAGAACCAGCTTCTGTTGGTGAGAGTGACAAACTTTTCAGAAAATGATTTTTTTTTCACAACTTTTTAATTGAAAGGTCCCTGGAACATGTCATGTTTCACAATAAAGTATTAAAAATATGGAATTGGGCTATGAATAACTTTCCCCCACCCCCATCAGAGTTATAGTTGGTTAGGGATATCTAACTAAACATACACCTGTAATTAATAATAACTTATACAGTAGCATCAGTGCACATAGCACTTTACATATAATTTTAAAATGACAGGTCCCAGTTCTGAGGAGCCTACAGTCTAAATTAGCACTTTACAATCTAGAATCGTAGTATCATAGAAATATATGGCTAATCTGGTGCAGCTCCCTGCACTGCAGCAGGACTAAGTGAATTTAGATCATCCTTGACAGGTGTTTGTCTTAACTTGCTCTTAAAAACCTCCAACGACCTCCTTTGGAAGCCTATTGCAGAGCTTAACTATCCTTATAATTAGGAATTTTTTCCTAATATCTAACCTCAGTCTCCCTTGTTGCAGATTAAGTGTATTATTTCTTGTCCTACCTTCAGTGTATATGGAGAACAGTTACTCACAGTCCTCTGTATAACAGCCCTTAACATAGTTGAAGATTATCGGGTCCCCTCTCAGTTTTCTTTTTACGGAATTCAACGTGCCCAGTTTTTTAAACTTTTCCTCATAGGTGGTGCTTTATTCTGTCATTTTTGTTGCTGTCCTCGGGACTCTCCAATTTACCTACATCTTTCTTAGTGTGGCACCCAGAATTGGCCACAGTACTGCAGCTGAGGCCTCACCAGTTCCAAACAGAGTTAGACAATTACCTCCCTTGTCTTGCATACAACACTCCTGTTAATATGCCAGAATGATATTAGCCTTTTTTGTAATTGCATTATATTGTTGGCCCATATTCAATCTGTGATCCACTATAACCCCAAGATCCTTTTCAGCAGTACTACCACCAATTGTACATTTGATGTTTCGTTCCTTAGTGTAGTACTTTTCACTTGTCTTTTTTTGAATTTTATCTTGTTGATTTCAGAGCAATTCTTTAATTTGTCGAAGTAGTTTTGAATTCTAATCCTGTCCTTCAAAGTGCTTGCAACCCCTCCCAGGATGATGTCCATCTGCAGATTTCATAAGCATACACTCCACTCCATTATCCAAGTCATTAATGAAAATATTGAGTAATACCTGACTTAGTACAGACACTTGCAGGATCCCACTGGATACATCCTCCCAGTCTAACAGTGAACTATTGATAACTATTCTTTGAGTATGTTTTTTCAACCAGTGATTCACCTACTTTATAGTAATTTAATCTAGACCACATTTCCCTAATTTGTTTATGAGAATGTCATGTGGAACTGTGTCAAAAGACTTACTAAAATCAATATATATCACACCTACAGCTTCCCCACATCCACGAGGCTAGTAGTCCTGTCAAAGAAGCAAGTTAGTTTGGTTTGGCATGATTTGTTATTGACAAATGCATGTTGGCTTTCTCTTATAGCCTTGTTATCTTCTAGGTGTTTACAAGTTCATAGTTCAATAATTTGTTCCAATATCATTCCAAGTATCAGAGTTAGGCTGACAGGTCTATAACTCCTCATGCCCTCTTTGTTCCCCTTTTTAAAGAGAGGGTATTTCCTGAGTCTTCCATGATTTCTCAAAAATAATTGCCAACCATTCTGGGATTGTCCCTTAAGTATGCAAGTGTGAAGGGCTCTCCTCACTGCAGGTGCGCCACCTTGTGGCCTGGGTCTGGGAATTAGCTCTCACTCCATCTGGCACCTCCTTCCATTGGTTGCTCACACTGTGCTCTCTCTCTCTGTGCCTTGGGATGCTCCATCTTCATGATTCAGCCCTCTGGAAGGTCACTATAGAGTCCCCCCCCCCCCCCCCCCATTCCAGGGTAACAAAATCCCACTGGACAAGCTGTCCAGATGCCACCTCAGACAGTCTTCTGTTCCATGTCTCTAGATTCTGTGTCACTTTCCTAGTGGCTGGTAGGGAAATCTGGGTCTCCCTGCTATTCTGGGTTCCAAACCAGGGACCCTGTGACTAGCAATCTAGGTGTACTTAGTTTCAGACTCTGTTGCTGTTTCCCTGGGTTCTTCCTACCCCACTTCTCTATCTCCTTGCCTGTCTCTGGTTTACCATTGGAGATTCTTTTGCTCCCCATGGCTACTTCACCCATCTCAGCCTTTTGCCAGACTCCCTAGGCCAGGTCTTACTATCCCTTACTAGGATATGAATTATGACCCTTACTAGGATAGGGTCATAATTCAAAATGATCTGGACAAATTGGAGAAATGGTCAGAGGTAAACAGGATGAAGTTTAATAAGGACAAATGCAAAGTGCTCCACTTAGGTAGGAACAATCCGTTTCACACGTACAGAATGGGAGGAGACTGTCTAGGAAGGAGTATGGCAGAAAGGGATCTAGGGGTTATAGTGGACCACAAGCTAAATATGAGTCAACAGTGTGATGCTGTTGCAAAAAAAGCAAACATGATTCTGGGCTGCATTAACAGGTGTGTGGTGAGCAAGACACGAGAAGTCATTCTTCCGCTCTACTCTGCACTGGTTAGGCCTCAACTGGAGTATTGTGTCCAGTTCTGGGCACCGCATTTCAAGAAAGATGTGGAGAAATTGGAGAGGGTCTAGAGAAGAGCAACAAGAATGATTAAGGGTCTAGAGAACATGACCTATGAAGGAAGGCTGAAGGAATTGGGTTTGTTTAGTTTGGAAAAGAGAAGACTGAGAGGGGACATGATAGCGGTCTTCAGGTATCTAAAAGGGTGTCATAAGGAGGAGGGAGAAAACTTGTTCATCTTAGCATCTGAGGATAGAACAAGAAGCAATGAGCTTAAACTGCAGCAAGGGAGGTTTAGGTTGGACATTAGGAAAAAGTTCCTAACTGTCAGGGTGGTTAAACACTGGAATAAACTGCCCAGGGCGGTTGTGGAATCTCCATCTCTGGAGATATTTAAGAGTAGGTTAGATAAATGTCTATCAGGGATGGTCTTGACGGTGATTGGTCCTGCCATGGGGGCGGGGGGCTGGACTCGGTGACCTCTCGAGGTCCCTTCCAGCCCTAGAATCTATGAAAAAAAAAATCCCCCCGGAACTCCTCCTTGTCCCTGGCCAACTCCCTTTCCCTCTAAGGAGTGACTGCTGACCTCATTCCTGCAGCCCCTTCCTGGTTTATAATCCTGTGCTAGCTCCTGCCCTAACTTGGCTTCATCTTCCTTTTGGTCCTATCAATCCTGCCTCTCCTCCAAGTGGAGCATCTGAAGTGAATTGGCTCCTTTTGGCCCACATTAACCTATTTATGGCTTGTGTGGGGTGGATACCTCATCACACCAAGGATAAATTTGATCAGGCCCTGCCAACTTGAGTACATCTAACTTATCTAAATATTCTTTAACGTATTCCTTCCCCCTTGTTGTTAATATTAATTGTGTTAAGTGTCTAATTAGTATTAACCTTTTAGTGAAGACTGAAGCACAATAGCCATTAAACACCTCAGCCTTTTTGATGTCATCTTATTGGATCCCCTCCTCCACTTAGTAGTGCACCTACACTTACTTCTCTTTCTCTTGTATTTATAGAACCTCCTCTTATTGTCTTATGTCTCTGGTTCAAGGCAGGTCATTTCCTTAGTCTTTCTGATTTTGTCCCTCTATTCTTTTGAGCTCATCTTTGGTGACTTTCCCATATTTTCACCTTTTAGGATCTTTTTTGATTTTTGGATCATTAAAGAGCTCTGGAAGGAGCTGTATTGGCCTCTTACTAGTCTATCTTTCACATTGGGATAGTTTTCAGACCCTTACTTACCAGTTCTCTGAGTTTGTTTAAGGCCTTGGCTACACTTGCAGATGTACAGCGCTGTTAGTTAAACCCGTGTTCGTACAGCTGAGTAGGGAAAGCGCTGCAGCCTGTCCACACTGGCAGCTGCCAGCGCAGTAAGGTGGCTACATTTGAGGCATTTGCAGCTGTATTGGGAGCAGTGCATTATGGGCATTCACGTGGCTGCAACGTGCTTTTCAAATGGGGGGGGGGGGTAAGGGGGACTTTGACAGGGAGCATTTTTTGAAAAAAAGAGTGGGTTTTTGGAATCTCCACAGAGTGTCAGCTCATTATTTCCACACCTCCACATCCCCTGCCTCTCTCTCAATCACTGAAAGCAAACAGCAGGGGCTTTGTTTGTTTTTAAAGAGCAGATACAAGAGAGGAAACGGAGCCTTCCCCCTCCCCCCGCCGTTCTTCTCTCCCCCCCCCCCCACGCCATCTCTGTCCAAGGCAACTTTGCTGCCGGCATTCCTAACGGAGCCCCTCCCCTCTTTCACGCCCCCCCCCCCCCCCCGCCTGTTCCGGAGATCAGTAACTGCGTTGTTCCTCGGCTACACTGAAAGACCAACATTCCACCCACTTCGCAACAGCTGTTATTCCTCTCGGGGAGGTGGAGTACATGCAGCGCTGTATCTGAGGAGATACACCGTTGCACGTGCCTTGCAAGTGTAGCCAGTTAGTGAGTTACAGCGCTGCAGGCAGTTTTATTGCGCTGTAACTCGTAAGTGTAGCCAAGGCCAAAGTTTGCTTTTTGGAGTCCATTGTCCTTATTCTCCTGCTCACATTCCTTCCTTTCTTTAGAATCATGAAATCTATCATGTCATGATCACTTTCACACAAATTGCCTTTCACCTTCAGATTTTCAACCAATTCCTCCCTGTTAGTCAGAATCAAGTCTTAAATGGCTATCCTCCTGGTTACTTCATCCACTTTTTGAAACAAAATGTTATCCCCAGTATGTTTCAGGAACTTTTTTGAAGTTTTGTGTTCTGCTGTATTACTTTTCCAACGGATGTCTGGTAGCTAAAGTCCCCCATTACTAACAGTTCTTGTGTTTGTGGATATTTCTACCGTGATATTGCTCCGGGTTTCATAGGCGCCGACTCCGTGGGTGCTCCGGGGCTGGAGCACCCACGGGGAAAAATTGGTGGGTGCTCCACACCCACCGGCAGCTCCCCGCCTGCCCCGGGGCCCGCGCCTAGCTTACCGGAGCACCGGGCGATGTTGCAGGGCCCAGCCCCCAACGCCGGGCGACGTTGCGTCGCTGCCAGGTTTCCCCCCTCTTTTAATAATTGATTTTGTAGTTCAGCTCTCCTTAACTTCTACTCCTCCTTCACAGTTTGTTTGCTTCCTTGTCAGTGCTGGTAGTAGTTTTATAATGGAGTCCCAGTTTAGATTAGTTCAGGAGGAATCATAATACTTACATTTTCTGCTGATTGTTGGCTGAGAATTTACCTAGCTGTATTTCTTCCAATTGATTTAGCTATTGCTCCTTGACTAGAATCGGTTTCCAATACAGTGCAACCGCATGTCTTGATGTTGGTACAATCTGAGCTACTAAACGCTCTCATTTAAATTAAATTTCCTCTAGTCTCGATATCAGGAAATTAGGGGTTGGGGAATTAATCCTATTTATTTACTGGTAACGTTCTGTATAACTGAAAAGATTTATGTTCAAAAATCTTGTATCACAGGCCGCTCCTGACAATCATATGTGCGTGTCCCTTCCTTCTACATCCTCTCCAGCACTTGCCAGGGCACATCATCGTGCATTTTTGTATTGTACATAAGCTATCAAAGGTAATTTATAATGGCATAATCATACTAACAGTTTTTTCCCTTTTTCTAAAAATTAGAGTTTTTAATGTGATCAATTTAGACCCACTTTTAGTTCTACCAATGCTGTTCTGCCTCATAACTTACTTAGGGCTTGTCTACACTTGGACATTTACCAAATAACTATTCTGGTATCATGTGAAAATAGATTAAACTCAGTCAGAAAAAGTCACTTTTATTCCAGAATAAGAGTGATCACACAGGGTCTTAATTATTCTGGAATAGCTATTTTAGTACATTTCCAAGTGTAGACAAGGCCTTAGAACCAGTATAATCTGGATATGACTTTGAAAGTGGATCATTTTTTAGATAAGGCAGCTTTAGCGTCAAGTAATGACCAGTCATGAAGGCTCAGGGTAGTTACGTAGTTATTGGCCTGAAGGTATTGATATGTTGATCTGAGTGGTAGATTTTGTTTTTTTCTTAAATTCCTCAAAAATAAACAGACCATTATCACTGAAATGTTTGGTGAATGTAACAGCCTAGAGCTATAAACTCCTTTCTTTGGGTATTTCTTCACTGCAGAGTTAACCCTGGTGATCAGCAACCAGGTTAGCCTAGCTTGTGTGTGAGCGTTTCCAGTGCAAAGGTATACTTGAATTGCTCTATGCACACTGAGGATGCACTCATTCATGTGAGGCACTAGGACTTTTCTGGATGCTTATCCCATGGTTCTTAGTGCTGCACTAAGCTGCACCACTATACAAATTCTTTTGGAAATGCATTGTGGGAGAACTTGTCTGTCCTTTCTAGGCCTGTGTGTAGAAGTGGGTCTAGGCCCCAAACACAGTAAACCACTTCTGGCTTGGCACGCTCTAGATTTCTATCCGCAGTCTCAGTTCTAACCAGTAGCAAGGCATGGATCCAAAACAATGACCCATTCCAACTGTTGGCATTAATTGAACTCTCATTTTGGAAAGAAGCTACGATCTGCAAATATCTTAAGGACATCTGTTCTCGGAGGCTAGCTACCACCTTCACTTTAATCAGACTAAAGTTAAAGCACCCCAGCTATCACACTGGGATGTCCAACCATTTATTTAGTTCTAATTTTTCCTGTTATAGGTGCATGGTGTGAGTAGAACACACCTGGGAGCCTCGATGAATTTTGGATCCCCAACTATCTGAATCCAGTGATTAAAATTGTTTAAAAGTTCTTAGAATCGTGAACCTGTTGACAAAGTCTTAAATCCATGCACCTTGCAAAACAATATGAAAATCCTTCTTTTGAAAGCAGAGGAAATTTTTCAAAGAAAGAAAGGAGGAGCCTCTGCAGAGGCAGTGTAATGTTGTGACAGGGCCTGTTTAACATCAGTCATCTAAAGACTGGCTACTGATTTTTGTAGAATTGCCAACCTGCTTGTTCACCTACGGCTTATTAAAAGTTGTTATTTCAGAAGTGCAATATCTGCTGGCTTCTCTTTTGCACAAGTTTGAACTTTTCTGGCAGATTCAGTTCACATGGTTTTGCACCTTCACTCCCATCAACCTTCAGGTTTATATGGACCCCCCAAAATAACACAAATGTCAGACAAAGTCAGTGAATGGTTTTATGGCAATTGCAATGGTACTGACTTTTGATGACTTTCTTTTACTAGTGAATGTTGTCTGTGTATTTACAAAACTCTAGCAAAGACATGGGTGTACTCACCCTTCTTTTTACCCTTTCGAGAATCCAAAGACAGAAAAAAGATTTTGGTGAAAGGTTTGTGCAGACATCATGTGGTTTCACTGGCAGGGTATCCCTACTTTTTTGTTAAATGGAAATTGTGCAGACCTCTCTCTGTCTGTAAATATGTTCTATATGTACAGAATATATCAAAATAGTTAACAGCTGACTATTTAGGCTGCCACATTTTAACCCTGGCTACAGTTAAGGAATAATATTGTTACTGCTCCTTCCCAATGTCTCTGCTATGTCTGCCGTTTATTAAAATTGTTCTTGTTGAGAAAACAAGCCATAGTGGTTCTGAGAGTAGAAACCAAACTAATACATACATTGAGCATAAAAAGTTCTGGGTCATTACTCTCAAAATGTGCTCTTCTTCTGACTGGACAGTAGCACTCATTCTGAGACAGATGGACACAGACCTCCGCTAAAAATCCACACACAGTGGTCAAATTGTACCTTCCTTCCCCTGGCAGATACCGGAAGGGTCTGTGTTTTTTTGTTGTTGTTGTTGAACAGTTGAGTAACAACTTGTTTAGTTTGTCATGCCGATAAAACATTAATGAATTGAACTGTGAAATACAGTTGATGAAACATGAAGTACAATACCCCATACAGTGGCTGTTATTAAGCAAATTTTCCGTTTTATGCAGTAGGAGCTGGTGAGTTCAGATTTGTTGAATCTTTCCAGACATCCAAAACCTTTTAATCTAATGATTTCAGTATGTCTCCTCTCCTGTGTTTTTTAAGTATTGAAAGGAGGGGCTACATAGTAATTCTACACCTGTTTTAGCCCACGCCTATCAACTTGCTAAACTTACCAAACAAGTGCAGAGTTAGGCATGAGAACATCAGATATTGCTTAGGAGTTTAACCACCAGTTAAATAAGCCTTTGAGTGAGCAGATTTTTACTGTTTGGTCTTATGCTGGGGTAGCTTTATAAATAAGTCTGCTATAATGTCAATTGATGACAGCAATTTGTACTCTAGGACTAAGAGTAAACTGAATTCATATCCGGCTGATTATAAATCAACAAGACGGAGCAGCCTACCACCAGACCTCCTCCTAGGAAATGACATTAAAGGAAAGTTTCAAAGAAATATTAAGAATTTAGAACCTATACACCCAAGGCGCCCTAAGAAAAGACCTTCTATTTTTCCAGGTAGGACGTGCTATGTTTACTAGTAAATTGGTGCAGTACCTCTTTAAACTTTGTGATGATATTTGAGGAATTCAGTGATTATTTAAAACAATTATTAGATGGACTATGTTCAGTATAAAATCTATCTACAGGTGTTGTCTAAGATTTATAAGACAGAAGAAATATGGCTGTTGTTTGTAGTGCAACAGCATGACACACCAGTCTAAACCGTAACTAAAAAGACAGCATTTACAAAGAGCACAGATAATTAACTATTTAATTATGATACTGAGATATCCAACTTGCACTTTTAATTATTTCAGTGTCTCTTTCTTTTTGTGGGGATGTGGGAGAAGCATGGACTTGTTCCGTGAAGTTGGTTTTTATGTAGCCAGAAATTAACACCATTAAATACTCAAATGCATGCTTTGAATTCCTGTCTTGCATTGGAGCCTGAAGATGTTTGTAGTAAATGATTCAGTTTAACCTCTGGTTGTTAAAATTTATGAACAAGCTGGATCCGTATATTTCAGTCAGAATAAATATATATTTTTAAAAAATCTATAAATAGTGTCTAAAATAAGCAAGAGATTAGGAAGAAAACATTGAAGCATCTGTTTCAGAGCAGTATTTGGACCAATTACTAGATTTGTTTTTTTACCAGAGGATTTAAAATGGTTAGAAAAAAAATCAGTATTTATGTTCATTCCTGTAGAAACTGGAGGTGTATCTCAGTGAAATAATCAAAGCAAATACAATCCTTATTCCAAGGAACAAAACTTGTTTCAGAAAATATATGTATCTTATTTTCAGCTGAAAAAATCAGATTGGTTTAAATTCCCAAATCCTCTTTGGGGAATGGTGCTGTAATGCAGACACTTAAAGAGCAACTGCTGAGATTTTTATTTTTTAAATCGTGGGGTGTTTTCCTTAGAGGCCCCTAGACGTATAAGGGAACCAGAGGCAAACCTCTACTCATATGGTGAGCTGAACAATCATAATAGGAGCAAGGGTAAGAGAAAGGACAACCAGATGCCAGAGAAAAATGAAATTTACTCTGGGTTTAGAATCTTAAAATCAAGTTATAGGAATGTTAGGGGGCTTCCCACGTCAATATTTTTGAGAAATAAAATCAGTTAGGAAGCATTTGAACACTAAAGGAAATAAGGCCCTCTTCCTTCTCTTTTTTCCCCTTTTATTTTTGCTCTTTAAAAAATACATTTCCTGCAATTGCTTTATGTCAGGTGACTCAGGCATGCCCTATAGCTCCAGCACTTCCCAGTGCCTGAACCGGTTCTTCCTGAGGCAGTGCTGCCTGTGTGACTGTCAAACTATAGTCTCTCTTATCTTTCCTTTTCTTTTGTCTCTTTATCTACCCTGTTTTCTTCTTGCCTTTATTGCATTCTCTTGTTTTCCCCTTTTTGGTTTTCTCTTTTTCCCCATTGTACCTCTTCTTTGTTCTTCCCTGTCTACCAACTTTTTTCATTTGGATGTAACCATACCCAGTAGCATTCTCTTCCTTCTGATCTGATCTTATTCTCTTGTGTCCATTCAGCTTTGCTCCTTTTCCTTTTATACCCTCTCCTCACCCCATCCAGGGTGATCCTGGATGAAAGACTGCCCGTTCTGCTTGCCACTATATTATTTCCCCTTCCTCAAAATCACTCACACTAGCATTTGTTCTCACAAGGTTTGTGCTATCTCAGACTTGAATTCTCTAACATGCTTTGTGCATCTGGAATGCTGCCACAACGCGTATAAAATGCACTGCAGCAATGTTACAGTGCACAGTGACTGAAAAGTAATGCAAATTGCTGGCTCCAAGCTTTAGGTGAAATGGGGTCTGTTCCTTCATCTGGAACTTCATCACTCTATATGTAGAATTTTCAGTTGATACATTTTTAGAAATCTACTGTAAGAAAAACTTTAAAAGCCTTCTAAACTCCTCTTATTGTCATTGATGAATCCTGGTCACGCATGCTGCACATATGCTAAGAAGATTGTCACTGATGTAAATATAGAGTAGAATGGAAATGGAATTATACTGGTAATTCAAATGTTCTGCAGTCCTGCTTTACTGAAGTGTTTCCCAGACTTTTGAAGTCTCAATGCCCCGTTCAGGAAGGTAAAATCAATCGTGTCCCCTTGCTCCAACCTCATCATGTGGTGTTATATTTTTAATGTAAGCATATTCTGCATCTTCTCCTTCACTTCCTTCCTTACTAGTCCTTCACTCCTCCCTGCACCCCAAGGGTTGGGACATGTGTAGATATTCATAATATAAACCTTCCTCTCCTTCCTTCCTTCTTTATGTGCTTTGAGCAGTGAAATAATTAACAATGATAACACTTAAAGCAATCTAAGTTATCAACCCTTAAGATGAATGGGGCACTTCATACATCAGACTCTGTGCAGACTCAGACAGATCTCTGTACCGGTTAGACTCATTTCACATTTTAGTCACAATCATAAGAACTAGAGACTTTTTTTTAATAAATGAAAACTGAAACTCTGGAGAACAACTGATATGTCTGTGTGCCTGCCTTCTTTCCCCCTCCCCCCAAAGGTAGTCCTTCACACACACCAAGGCAGGAGTGCTCTACACTTTGGGAAACATCGGTTTACTATATGTGCTTCTTGGTTGCAGCATAAAGCCGGGGAGGGGAGTGGAGGAGAGAAGAGGAGAAAATTGCTTACCACAAGTAAAAGTAATGAATAGGGCCCTACCAAATTCACAACCATGAAAAATACATGACAGACTGTGAAATCTGGTTTTCCCCTGTGAAATTTGGTCTTTTTGTGTGCTTTTACTCTATACGATACGTAGGGCCCTACCAAATTCATGGTCCATTTTGGTTAGGGTGACCAGATGTCCCGATTTTTATAGGGACAATCCCGATTTTTGGGTCTTTTTCTTATATAGGCTCCTATTATCCCCCACCACCTGTCCCGATTTTTCACACTTGCTGTCTGGTCACCCTAATTTTGGTCAATTTTGCGGTCATGGAATTAAAAAAAAATTATATTTCATGATTTCAGCTATTTAAATCTGAAATTTCATAGTGTTTTGATTGTAGGGCTCCTGACCCAAAAAGAAGTTGTTGGGGGAGGGGAGGGTCGCAAGGTTATTGTAGGGGAAGTTGCAGTACTACTAGCCTTACTTCTGCACTGCTGCTGGTGGCGGATGGCAATACCGCAACCTCCCTAAAATAACCTTGTGACCCCCCCCCCCCCATGCAACTCCCTTTTGGGTCAGGACCCCCAATTTAAGAAACACTGGTCTCCCCCATAAAATATGTGGAGTATAGGGTAAAAACACACAAAAGACCCAATTTCATGAGGGGAGACCAGATTTCACAGTCCGTGACACATTTTTCATGGCCATGAATTTGGTAGGGCCCTCTGCTCGCCAGCTGTCCAGCTCTGAAGGCAGTGCCACCATGAGCAGCAGTGCAGAAGTAAGGGTAGCAGTACCACAACCTCCCTTACAATAACCTTGCGACCCCACCACAACTCCTTTTTGGGTCAGGACCTCTACAATTACAACACCATGACATTTCAGATTTAAATAGCTGAAATCATCAAATTTATGATTTTAAAAATCCTATGACCACAAAATTGAGCAAAATGGACCGTGAATTTGGTAGGGCCCTAGTAGTGAACCTTGTCAAAGGATTAAAATGTGTTAAGACATTTTTTTAAAGCAACTGATTTTTCAGTTCTTTGAAATTCAGACTTTTGGAACAATTTTTTCTCTGAAGACTAGGAATTTAACTTTTCAAGATGTGTACATATTTTTATTGACCTGATTGTCCATCCCTAAGTAGTACCAAAAGGTTTTGTAGAATTTATACCTGCAAGGAAATATTTTAATTTGGAACAAAGATCAGTAGATTGAATTGTAACAAACTAAAGGCCCATATGCTGTCCTTGTGCATTGCCAATAGGAATTACACATTATAATATTGGAGGCCAATATAATATGGGGGCCAATATAATATGGCCCCCAAGCGATATCTTATTTTAAACTGTTAAAAACAAACCCTGTGGGCTTAATTCTGCAGCCTTTTTGCATGCAAAAGTCCCATTGGTTTCACTGGGAATTAAGGACCATATCCAGTGTAATGAAAGTCAGAAAGAGTTTTTATATTGACTTCAGTTTGTCTATCTTAGGGTTTTTATACTGTTGTCCATCACCTTAACATCTGAGCACCTCCCATGTAAAATCAGTAGCAATAGAGGATTTCTTAGTAGACGTCATTGAGTTTCTCACTCTTCTTCCTTCTCAGAGTAAAGACTCTGGAGTTGAAATGAACACTAAATGGATAAAAATGCTGCATGCCCTTCTTTAATAATGTGTTATACAGTGAAACCCTGCTATAATGCGCCCCGTGATAATGCGAATTCGGTTATAACGCAGGGCGAGTCTGGCCTTGGTAGCAACACAACACAGTCGTGTCCTAGATGATGCTATGGATGACATGCTGCGTGCTTGTGAACACGGCATAAAACAGCCTAATGGCAGCGCCTGCTCACACTATCTGACTTTGGACAATATTCGTGTGGACCACCGAAAAAATCACCATGGACCACCAGTAGTCCATGGACCATCAGTTGAGAACCACTGCCCTAGAGATTATAATTAAACTTTGCAGTTAACATCTATTAATATGGATGGAGGAATTCATGCCCAAAGAGCTATTGATTCAGTATGACCAGATCTGAGCTGATAGGGTTGATTCTATATACTAGCCCCTTGATGCAGCCTTTGTCTGAGTGGCATCTTATAAAAAAAAATGAATGGTGTATTGTCTTATTTTGAAGACAATAAATGATGAATTAGTAAACTGTTAAAAGCCATGAGTACTTTCACATGACTTAGAGAGGATTGATGTCATGGCTCAACTGAAGTCAATCATGTGGCATATGAAGAAGTGAATGTGTTTGATGTACTGTTCAAACCCTGAGGAGGGCAGTTGTTGTCGAAACATTGGGTGACTTACAGTTAAGGCTACGACTTAGTCATGGGTATTTTTAGTAAAAGTCATGGACAGGTCACGGGCAATAAACAAAAATTCACTGCCAGTGACCTGTCCATGACTTTTACTAAAAATACCCATGACTAAATCTTAAGGGGGTCGCTGCTGGTGGGGCGGGGGGGAATGCACTGGAGACCGCTTCTGGGGGTGGTATCTGGGGGCCGCTGCTGGGGGGCTGACCGGGGGGGGGGCCGCTGCTGGGAGGCAGCAGTTGCACTGGCTACCCGGGGACCACCGCTGGCAGGGCCTGCACCGGCCACCTGGGCACTGCTCCTGGAGGCTGTCAGGGAAGCAGCTACTCCGGCGGACTGGGGACTGCTGCAGGTGGCTGTGGATAGCTGCAGAGCCGCTCCAGCAATGACCAGTATGACTGGTCCCGGAGTCAGCTGCTTGGGTGGCCCTGGATCAGCCACACTGGCCCCTGCAGAAGTCATGGAGGTTGCAGGAAGTCATGGAATCTGTGACTCCCACACCTCCCGTGACAAACACGGAGCCCTACTTATAATCATTCTCCTTCTAATGAGGGGGCTGGAGCACATGACTTATGAGGAGAGGCTGAGGGAACTGGGATTGTTTAGCCTGCAGAAGAGAAGAGTGAGGGGGGATTTGATAGCTGCTTTCAACTACCTAAAAGGGGGTTCCAAAGAGGATGGATCTAGACTGTTCTCAGTGGCAGAAGATGACAGAACAAGGAGTAATGGTCTCAAGTTGCAGAGGGGGAGGTTTAGGTTGGATATTAGGAAAAACTTTTTCACTAGTAGGGTGGTGAAGCACTGGAATGGGTTACCTAGGGAGGTGATGGAATCTCCTTCCTTAGAGGTTTTTAAGGTCAGGCTTGACAAAGCCCTGGCTGGGATGATCTAGTTGGGGTTGGTCCTGCTTTGAGCAGGGGGTTGGACTAGATGACCTCCCGAGGTCCCTTCCAACCCTGAGATTCTATGATTCTATGATAATTTTAAAGATCCGCTAAAATCAATTGAAAGGGTGTGTAATGTAACGTGCTATGCAATTTCTTTGACGGGACAACCAATATACAGTCAGCACATCTTATTATCATATTCATATGATCTCGGAAACATGCGACTTGTGTCATGTAAAGACACAGAATAAAACAAATAAACATCAGTTTTAAAGTTTCCACCTTGCCATTTCTATAGTTGTATGTTCTGTGGGGCAGATTGTCAACAGTGCTCAGCACCCCGTGTCCATAGTGAACAGTGGGAACTACTGGCAGCTCTTCTGGCCACTTCATTTAGGCCTTTAAATAGGAACTGAGTTCCATTGAACATCTGACTCTAGAACTCACATTGTGGGGACTTTTTTTTTTTTTTTTGAACCTCACAGTATGTGGAGCTTTTAAGGCTGTTTGACTAACTTGTTTGTTTGGGAAGACAGAAGGAGCAGGAAAGGGTATGGAAGTGTCTGCTTCTCCCAGGACCATGCATGCCTCCATAACTGTGCCTTGTCTCCATGACTCGGCTTTGTTTTTGCTGCCAGAATAGGTGTGTTTTTACTGTGGGATAACTTAATACACATTAGCTAGCCCACTGTAAATACATAGTGGTGACAAGGAACTATAGTTTTACCACAGGTTAAACTAGGCAAGGTCATTCATGGGTGGGGGATATATTGTTGACCTTGCCTAGCTAACTCTCAGTAGAAATTACAGATGGATTGTGTCCACTAGGATTTTATAGCTGGATAGTAAACATGTTAATTATCCCACTGTAAACTCCACCACCATTTTTGTAGTGAAGACATAGTAGCTTCAGTTAAATAGCAGTCCTGAAGTGCTCCCTCAAGGCAGTGTAAATAACGCACTTCTTACGTTCAGATCAGTTTATAATTTTAAAAGTGTCATCATCTAAAATAAATACATTGACCTGATGCAGTATGTATTCAGGAATTAAAATATGTAAACGTAATGTGAGAAAGGAAGGTTTTAATTAGAACAATACACAATATTCAACAACTTCGGGAATGCTATAAGTAAAGAAATGGTATTTTGTTCGACATTGGGATAGAAATGTGAATTTTCTTTTGATAGCTAGTCATGCTCGTGGGGAGAGAAGTTTTTCACAATCTAATTACTTTTAATAAGGATGCTACAAATTGTAAATATAATACATGTCTTGATTTAAAGAAGACATAATGTAATAGTCTCATTTTATTAAGATATGAACAATGCTACTTCCTGTTTGACTAAATCTGTACTAAGTTAAAAGTAGTTATGTCATTTCTAAAACCCTGATACTGCATTGTGATCTGTGTGGGTGGATTGCTGTGCATGTCAAATTTGTTTTCTTCTTCCATTCATTGGTATTACTGCTTTTGGTGCTTAAGGACTATGTAGATAGATCACTTGATCTTCCATTAGGCCAATGATGAAGATGGCACCGCCTTATCCTCGGGCTGTGTTTGGAACATCAAGGAGGCTCTCCATTTCCATTGGAGAATCAGCCTGAAGGTGAAGATGAAAAAGATGAGAGTTGCTACTATGGCTACTTTTTTACCTTGCTTGTTTGTGTTGTATAGTTTCCCCATGCTGTATTGTCACTATCTCTTATTACTGGTGCTAAAACACACTTTTAGGCCAAGATAGTACTGCTGTGAAAAAAAAGTCCATTAGATAGACAGTGGGCTATATCCCATCTTAAGTAATATATTGCAAATTAAACAACACCTGGCGGTTTAGATTCGTTGCTGTACTAAGGGCTAGTCTACACTGGTAACACTAAAGCACTGCCACGGCAGCGCATTAACGTGGCCTGTGTGGTCGCGGCAGAGCGCTGGGAGAGAGCTCTCTCCGCGCTCTCAAAAACCCACCTCCATGAGGGGTGTAGTTACCAGCGCTGGGAGCACGACTCCCAGCGCTGGTGCACCGTCTACACTGGCGCTTTACAGCGCTGAAACTTGCTGCGCTCAGCGGGGTGTTTTTTCACACCCCTGAGTGGGAAAGTTGCAGCGCTGTAAATTGCCAGTGTAGACAAGCCCTAAGTTTCCTTGTGTTGGTGGGAGGGGAGCCTCAGGGAGCCAGTTACCAGATTCTCAGCATGGATTTGCTCCCCAGCATAGGATAAATCTGTCTTGATGCTAGAATGCAAAAAAAGAATCTGGCCCAGTATTACGTTTTACTTGTTTGACTCTTCATTTGTTTTACCTAGAGGATAATGATTGAAAAATATACTGAAATTTTTATTTAAAGCATATACTGAATGTATGTCCTTTGATGGAAAATGTTTACATTTCTGTATATAACAAAATATCCTTTCATTTTGAAGAAGGCTTTTAAATGAATGTTTGCTACTGTTTTTTCCTCAACAGACGTCTGTTATAGAGTGACAATTATAGCTGTATAAAGGTGTTAGTTAAAAATTAGAGAGAAACATAGGAATTTGAAACAAAAACACAGAAAACATTTATAATAAACCAACCATGCTCTTATTAAAGTTAAATAATAATTTTAATTAATTTCAAATACAGTAAATGTTAGTTAGTAAACATATATATGTTAGTTAGTAAAAATATATATTTAAAAGTCCATGTTCAGAAGTCCTAAGACAATAAAATCTTTTTCATTTCTTTGTTCTTGATGTACTTTGAGTGTAGATTCCACATAAAAATGTATATACTCTTCATCCACAAAATAGTGTTATCATGCTAATATGACAGAAAATTTGTCTGAATTACATTTTTATAGAGCCGATAAATTCTGGAGTATTTAATTAAATATCAGAAATATTCATCCCCCTCACACTTTTAAAGGAATACTTCTGTAGTAATGAAAACACCTACGGCAAACAAAATGCTTTTAAAAAAAGTAGACTTACGGGTTATCTTAGTGCTGCTTGTTTAACCTTCTTCCTAACCTTTGTGGTTTGTCCTTTGTTTTTCTGTGTTTTTTTAATCTAATCTATGTGGATAGTGAGGGGAAAATTTGGCTTTTATGCCTCATATTGACAGTTGCATAGGTCTATATACTACAAGTTAATCATTCGGTGTTTACTGTTTGTATAGTACTTGCTTACTTGTAGGCTTGCTGTATGTATATGATAGGTAGCTATCTTATCAGAGCTGTTGATCAGTCACATGGCCTTGTACCTTCAATAAGAACACACGTATGTAAAATGTTATCCAAGTTAAATAACCAGATCTTATAACCCAAAGAATACAAGTTTTCAGTATTTTCTTTTTTTATTTCTTTAGTGTATATTATCTCCCACAAATTAAAAAAAATGTTCATTAAAAGCTAGGGTTTCAGGAATTTCTAAAAATATTTGATTTTGTATTTTCAAAAATAAATGCACGAATGAAATGCAGTACTAAATAAAAATTCTCTCGTTAGGTTCAAATAATCCTTTGCTTGTATTATTTTTAATAAATATATTGTTTAATGGAAAATTAACATGTAATAGAATCTATGCTATGTAATACAGACTGCTCAGAAAAAGGTTACTGGAATTACCTGCAGTTAGCTGGAAGGACAGATGTATTGCTTGTCAAGATAAATACGTTCTGACACAGTTGTGTCACTTTTAAAATGAGCAAAGTTCACCAGATGCATCACACATTCTGAAAGTCCTTATTCCTACAAAACTATGGTTAGTTTGGAAAAAAAATCTGTTGGGAAAAACTTATTTTGTTGGGATTGGCTTCTGAATAGGGTCCTAAACCTGAGAGGTTCTGAGCATCCCCAGCTGCCTTTGAGTTTATTAGGAGTCATGGCTGCACAGTGCCTCTGAAGATGAAGACCTTTAAGTTGAATTATTCATTGGTTTAAGGTACACAGGTTTCTGGCTGCTTTACAATGTTGAAAGCATATTGAGGGCAAGGCATCATTCTATGTTGAAACACTATGAGCCTTTGTCTTTGTTTTTTTCTTTTCGCTATTCACTTGAGTGGTAATTTTCTTTTTAGATTAAACTATCTCCCCTCCTCGCCCCCCCCAAAAAAGTGTTAAGTCACATTGATCTACACTACAAGGAGGGCTTTGGGATGTATGGCCACTGGGAGGCATTCATGGACAGAGGACTGTTCTCTCAGGATGGACTTCACCTGAGTAGGGAAGGAAATAGACTTCTAGGATGGAGGCTGGCACAACTGATCAAGAGAGCTTTAAACTAGGAATTTGGGGGAGACGGTTGGGAGATGTCCAGGTAATCTCCACGCTGGATTTTAACATTGAGAGGGAAGACAACCAAGTAAGAGAGGATATAGCCGGGGGTAGGAGAATGGACATAAGGAGGAAGGGCAGAGTGGATACTAGTCAAATAGGTCATACTGGCAGTACAATGTCCATACCAAATTGGGTAAGGAATGTGAGTGAGGCCAAACAGCAAAAATTAAGATGTTTGTACACCAATGCGAGGAGCCTAGGTAACAAAATGGAGGAATTAGAGCTACTGGTCCAGGAAGTGAAACCAGATATCATAGGAATAACCGAAACATGGTGGAATAGTAGTCATGACTGGAGTACAGGTATTGAAGGGTATGTGCTGTTTAGGAAAGATAGAAATAAAGGTAAAGGTGGGGGAGTAGCATTGTATATCAATGACGAGGTAGACTGTAAAGAAATAAAAAGTGATGGAATGGATAAGACAGAGTCTGTCTGGGCAAAAATCACATTGGGGAAGAAAACTACTAGAGCCTCCCCTGGGATAGTGCTTGGGGTGTGCTATAGACCACCGGGATCTAATTTGGATAGGGATAGAGACCTCTTTAATGTTTTTAAGGAAGTAAATACTAATGGGAACTGTGTGATCATGGGAGACTTCAACTTCCCAGATATAGATTGGAGAACAAGTGCTAGTAATAATAATAGGGCTCAGATTTTCCTAGATGTGATAGCTGATGAATTCCTTCATCAGGTAGTTGCTGAACCAACAAGGGGGGATGCCATTTTAGATTTGGTTTTGGTGAGTAGTGAGGACCTCATTGAAGAAATGGTTGTAGGGGACAACCTTGGCTCGAGTGATCATGAGCTAATTCAGTTCAAACTAAATGGAAGGATAAACAAAAATAAATCTGAGACTAGGGTTTTTGATTTCAAAAGGGCTAACTTTAATAAATTAAGGAAATTAGTTAGGGAAGTGGATTGGACTAAAGAATTTATGGACCTAAAGGCGGAGGAGGCCTGGGATTATTTCAAGTTAAAGTTGCAGAAGCTATCAGAAGCCTGTATCCCAAGAAAGGGGAAACAATTCATAGGCAGGGGTTTTAGACCAAGCTGGATGAGCAAGCATCTGAGAGAGGTGATTAAGAAAAAACAGAAAGCATACAAGGAGTGGAAGATGGGAGGGATCAGCAAAGAAACCTACCTTATTGAGGTCAGAGCATGTAGGGATAAAGTGAGACAGGCTAAAAGGCATGTAGAATTGGACCTTGCAAAGGGAATTAAAACCAATAGTAAAAAGTTTTATAGCCATATAAATAGGAAGAAAACAAAGAAAGAAGAAGTGGGACCGCTAAACACTGAGGATGGAGTGGAGGTTAAGGATAATCTAGGCATGGCTCAATATCTAAACAAATACTTTGCCTCAGTCTTTAATGAGGCTAATGAGGAGCTTAGGAATAGTGGCAGCATGACAAATGGGAATAAGGATATGGGGGTAGATATTACCATATCCGAGGTAGAAGCCAAACTTGAACAGCTTAATGAGAGTAAATCAGGCGGCCCAGATAATCTGCATCCAAGAATATTAAAGGAACTGGCACATGAAATTGCAAGCCCATTAGCAAAAATTTTTAATGAATCTCTAAACTCAGGGGTTGTACTGTTTGACTGGAGAATAGCTAATATAGTTCCTATTTTTAAGAAAGGGAAAAAAAGTGACCCGAGTAACTACAGGCCTGTTAGTTTGACATCTGTACTATGCAAGGTCTTGGAAAAAATTTTGAAGGAGAAAGTAGTTAAGGACCTTGAGGTCAATGGCAATTGGGACAAATTACAACATGGCTTTACAAAAGGTAGATCGTGCCAAACCAACTTGATCTCCTTCTTTGAGAAAGTAACAGATTTTTTAGCTAAAGGAAACGCAGTGGATCTAATCTACCTCGATTTCAGTAAGGCATTTGATACAGTACCACATGAGGAATTATCGGTTAAATTGGAAAAGATGGGGATCAATATGAAAATTGAGAGGTGGATAAGGAACTGGTTAAAGGGGAGACTACAGCGGGTCATACTGAAAGGTGAACTGTCAGGTTGGAGGGAGGTTACTAGTGGAGTTCCTCAAGGTTCAGTTTTGGGACCAATTTTATTTAATCTTTTTATTACTGACCTCGGCACCAAAAGTGGGAGTGTGCTAATAAAGTTTGCAGATGACACAAAGTTGGGAGGTATTGCCAATTCAGAAAAGGATCGGGATATCCTACAGGAAGATCTGGATGACCTTGTAAACTGGAGTAATAGTAATAGGATGAAATTTAATAGTGAGAAGTGTAAGGTTATGCATTTAGGGATTAATAACAAGAATTTTAGTTATAAGCTGGGGACGCATCAGTTGGAAGTAACGGAAGAGGAGAAGGACCTCGGAGTCCTGGTTGATCACAGGATGACTATGAGTCGCCAATGTGATGTGGCCGTAAAAAACGCTAATGCGGTCTTGGGATGCATTAGGCGAGGTATTTCTAGTAGAGATAAGGAGGTGTTAGTACAGTTATACAAGGCATTGGTAAGACCTCATTTGGAATACTGTGTGCAGTTCTGGTCTCCCATGTTTAAGAAGGATGAATTCAAACTGGAACAGGTACAAAGAAGGGCCACTAGGATGATCCGAGGAATGGAAAACCTGTCGTATGAAAGGAGACTCAAGGAGCTTGGTTTGTTTACCTTAACCAAAAGAAGGCTGAGGGGAGATATGATTGCTCTCTTTAAATATATCAGAGGGATAAATACCAGGGAGGGAGAGGAATTATTTCAGCTCAGTACCAATGTGGACACAAGAACAACTGGATATAAACTGGCCATCAGGAAGTTTAGACTTGAAATTAGACGAAGGTTTCTAACCATCAGAGGAGTGAAGTTCTGGAACAGCCTTCCAAGGGAAGCAGTGGGGGCAAAAGACCTAACTGGCTTCAAGATTAAGCTAGATACGTTTATGGAGGGGATGGTTTGATGGGATAACATGATCTTAGTCAAAGGTCAATTAATTGCCATCAGTGGTAAATAGGACCAATGGTCAATGATGGGATGTTAAAAGTTACTACAGAGAACTTTTTCCTGGGTGTCTGGCTGGTGAGTCTTGCCCACATGCTCGGGGTTCAGCTGATCGCCATATTTGGGGTTGGGAAGGAATTTTCCTCCAGGGTAGATTGGCAGAGGCCCTGGAGGTTTTTTTGCCTTCCTCTGCAGCATGGGGCACGGGTCACTTACCGGAGGATTCTCTGCATCTTGAAGTCTTTAAACCATGATTTGAGGACTTCAATAGCTGAGACATAGGTGAGAGGATTATTCCAGGAGTGGGTGGGTGAGATTCTGTGGCCTGCATTGTGCAGGAGGTCAGACTAGATGATCATAATGGTCCCTTCTGACCTTAAAGTCTATGAGTCTATGAGTCTATGATCGATAGTGTGTGATACACTTTAATAATTCTCTTTTAAAGACCGTGCGTGGGAGTTTCAAAAGTGCCTAGGTAATATAGGAACAAAGGTTCCATTGACTTTCACTGGGATGTGTGTGCCTCTGTTGCTTAGATGCATTTTGCAAATCCTCTGTCCTCTTCATATTATGGCATATATGTGTTGCTGTTTGACAATAGAATAACACGTGACTCAGATTTATAGTATCAGGGGGTAGCTGTGTTAGTCTGGATCTGTAGAAGTTACAAAGAGTCCTGTGGCACCTTATAGACTAACAGACGTATTGGAGCATAAGCTTTCGTGGGTGAGTACCCACTTCTTCAGATGCATATAGTAGTTAATCCTGTTATATTAATAAATTACATGTTAAATTGTTTTTTGTTTTTGTTTTTTTTTGTATTTAGCATAGAGTGTCACAAGTTGGCCTACTCCCCCTCTCTGGACGGATACCAATTTATATCCAACCCTGAATCCTCTAAGCCCCACTGGGCCTGCATGCTTATTGGTCACTGTTCCTAGCTTTGGGTTTCCCTGTGTCTGACACCTTTCTTGGGCAGTGAGACCCTGCCATCCAGTTGCCTTAGACTCCAAAATCAGTGTCCCAGCCCTCCTGTGCCCGTGCTCCCTTGCAGTTCCATCATCATGAGTGGCTCCAGGCACCAGTCCAGCAAGTGCGTGCCTGGGGTGGCAAGCCGCGGGGAGCGGCCTGCCAGTCGCTGTGAGGGCGGCAGTCAGGCAGCCTTCGGCGGCATGCCTGTGGGAGGCCTGCCGGTCCTGCAGTTTTGGCGGCAATTAGGCGGTGAGCACGCCGAAGGCGCAGGACCGGCGGATCACCCGCAGAAACGGCGCCAAAAGCCGCCTGACTGCCGTGCTTGGGGCAGCGAAAAACATAGAGCCGCCCCTGTATCATCCTGAGGTGCTTTGAGTTTTTATTTTAACCCCTTCAGGGACAATGTAGGAAGCAAGCAAGGAAGACTATCTTAGCAAAGGAATTTCTTAATCACAGACATTTTATTCTTAAAAGCAATACAGAGTTATAGATCTTTTAAAAACAACCAAATCCTGTCTGCAAACCGCCCCCCTCCCCCGACCACCCTCCCGCCGCAATTAATGACTCCCAGAAGGGGTGACATCAGTGTTGACTAATCATCCTTCAGCTAGGCAGCCCTTCCTGCTTTCTTAGTCTGGTGGTGGTGGTCAGCTGCTTGTTCAGAAAAGTGCACCCCTGTTTGAAAATAGCCTGTCTCCCCCTTTGGCCCATATTCTTCAGTTTGGGAGTTCCAGACTCTTCTGCTCATTGGCTTCTGTGTAGAGAGTCATTCAAAGTCAATATTCCTTTGACTTGATGACTCTGTCATAGCTTATCAGACATAATCTTTCCACTAGGTGTCAAGTTCTTGCTAGGAAATAGATGCTCTAATCCACAAAGGAGGTGGTAATACAACATAAAAGTACCACTCCAAAATGAAGATTGCAATATGAAGAACTCCTGAAACAAAATGGGGTTCACCACACAACATGGAGTTCACAATTTGACACATGTATATCCCCAATCTGTGTCTCACAAAATAATGTAAAAAGGAATTTATGTGAAAAATGTGTTTGTGTGTCCACTTCTAAATTAATTCCATTCTCAGGAGATCTGGGTTTCTCTTACAAATGCCAGTAATTATTTAAACGAAAATAAGAGAGAAAAACTTGTAGCACCTTAGAGACTAACAAATTTATTTCAGCATAAGCTTTCGTGGGTTAGTACCCACTTCATCGGATGCATGGAATGAAACATACAGTAGACAGATATTTATACAGTCAGAGAAACATGATCAGGTCGAGGTGTATGTACCCACTTCATCGGATGCATGGAATGAAACATACAGTAGACAGATATTTATACAGTCAGAGAAACATGATAAGGTCGAGGTGTATGTACCCACTTCATCGGATGCATGGAATGAAACATACAGTAGACAGATATTTATACAGTCAGAGAAACATGATAAGGTTGAGGTGTATATACCTTGCCAGGGGCCAGGTCGCAGCGCACAGAGTGGGAAACTGTGCCCCGGTACCCCCATGGGACATGAGGCACATTAGCCACTGCTGCGGGATACGTGGGGGAGGGCTTGCTCTGCAACTGCCCTCCCCCAGGCCTGCCATCACCTGATCCTCCCCCTGACCCACTCTCTTGGAGCAGGACTTGTCCTGCTTTAGCCCCTGGGAATGTTTGGAGGTATGTATGTGCAGAGTCCCAGTGTGTCAAAATTATATTTTACTCCTAAAACTAAAATGTTGAATCAAAATAACATATAGTTCTGTAAAGAGAAAAAAACAAACACAGTTTTTTCTCCCAAGCAAAAAGCTGTAGTGTGGTTTAGTGCTGGAACTGTAATCTTATAACAGGAAAATAGTCTTGCACTGTTGGAGCAGTTTTAACTTCATAACGATTTCATTCTGTACTGATGATGCATTTTCAGCTTATCAAATTAGTTGATGTCTAGTGATGACTCTCCTGACCTGCGTAGAAGAGAGGTACAGGCAAAGGTCATACATTAGTGACCTGTTGGGAGTCCAAAGAATACGGTGTCACTGAGCACTACTGCAATTGCTACAGCTCGAATTCCATGTCCAGAAACTGAATTCTGTTCCAACAGTGGCTCTGATGGCAGCATGGCTCTTAGTTAGCTTTTACATCCACAAGGCAATTAAGAATTGTTGATTTAAAAAAAAAAAAAGATTTTTGTTAACATTTCTTCTTAAAAATAAACCTTAATTAAAATTATATTTGAAATTGACATCCTATGTTAAGATCTAAGCTTACAAAAATCTATTGAAATTATTTAAATCAGCGGTCCCCAAACTTTTGAGGGTTGTGCCCCGCCTTATCCCTGTCCATGCCTCCCTGCACCTCTCCTCTCCCCCAGAGCCGGGGTCAGGAGTGGGGCCGCGGCTGTGAGGGCGGGGAAGGACACAGACAGAGGTAAGGGGGCTGAACCTGGGACCACAGCTGGGGGTGGGTCTGAGATCAGAAGCGGTGCCACAACGGGTTGAGAATGGAGGCAGGAGTGCAGCTGTAGCTGGGCTGCGGTGGGGGCTGGCAGCTGGGCCCACAACCAGGTGTGGCTCCGCTCCTGGCCTTGCTCCCAGCCTTGGCCCCAGGCTGGGAATGGAACCACAGCCAGTGGCTGAGGCTGGGGGCTGGCGCAGGACCAGGAGCAGAACTGCAGCTGGGCCATGCAGGGGGCCAGCAGCCAGGCCCCTGGCTGAATGTGGAGCCAAGGCTGGGGACAGGGCCAAGGTTGGGGCTGGGAGCTGGGGATGCTGCTGGGGGTGGGGCCAGAGCAGAGCAGGGGGTGGGGAGGGGCTGGGTAGTGCTCACTCCCCTCCCCTTTGGGGCTGGTCTGGGCCTCACTGTGCCCTCCCAGACGGTCCTCCATGCCTACCCGGGGGGGAGGGGGCATGCCCAACACTTTAGGGATCTCTGAGTTAAATAAATATAATCTACTGTAATATGCTGCATCAATGAGCCCTCCTCACATTTTAATGAGATAAAGGGTGCTGCTTTTTAAAATACATATTTTCCCCTTGATTTTGTATGTAAATTGTGAGGTCAGCTCAAGCTTTCTAAGTGTCATAATGTCATGTACTGCATTTAATACTTCAGTCTTTGCAAATGTGGGTATTTGCATCTTTCCAAATGTAAGTACTTTCCATTTCTGTTGTGCATCAAAGCTTTTCCCTTAATTACTTCTGTTTTCAGTTTTGCTAATAGGAACAGAGAGCATATATTTTTCATTTGGACTAATTCCTTCAACGTTGAGAAACTGATTGGGAGTTGAAAATGCAGAAAAGCTTTTCCTCTTCCAATTTATGGATAAAAAGCAGATGGGAGAGGATGAGATCTACTACTTCTAAAAACTTGACCAACATGGGACCAGATTTTCAAAGGTATTTGGGCACCTGAAGATGCAGATAGGTGCCTAGTGAGATATTCAAAAAGTGCCTAAACTGGTTAGGCACCTAAGCTTCTTAGGAACTTTTGGAAATCCCAGGAGACATCTGACTGCTGCTTTAGGCACCAAACCACCTTTGAAAATCTGGCTCATGATGACCAGAAACAATCCATCAGTTCACGAACTATGGTTAATAGTTCCTTTGCATTTAAAACTGATTTATAAAACAAAAACTGACATTGCAGTTGCCTTGAGCATTGGTGCACCTTGGTTCCTCCTAGTCTCTGCCTGTGGAATATAATCTTTGGCTAGGTCTACACTAACCCCCGCTGTCGAACTAAGATACGCAACTTCAGCTACGTTAATAACGTAGCTGAAGTCGAAGTACCTTAGTTCGAACTTACCTGTGGTCCAGACACGGCGCGCAGGCTCCCCCGTCGACTCCGCCTACTCCGCTCGTCGAGCTGGATTACCAGTGTCGACGGCGGAGCACTTCCTGGTTCGATTTATCGCGTCTTGACAAGACGCGATAAATCGAACCCAGAACATCGATCCCGCGCCTCCCACGCGACAGGTAAGTATAGACATACCCTTTGTCTCCTGAGGACTGTAATAATTTGCTCTAACTTTGGCTGTTGGAGTTAGTAAGCATGGTGGTGGCTTGTGATATGCTGGTGATCCCTTCTGACCTTAAACTCTGTGAAAACATGTTTTTGATAAGCATACTTTTTTATTTAACTAATAAAAACAACATTAAAATGCTGTTTTTGTCATTTAAATAACTTTGACTTAAATCAATCTATCCTGCAAGGTTGTGAATGATTGCGGGAATTGTGCAGTCCCCCAAACCTTTCCCTGTTCTGCAACAGGGCCTGCTGAGCACAAATTGTTGTCTTCGCTTCCACTCAGGATTCAATAGTCAGTTACCAGCCTGATGGAGCAGCCCTTTAATCATATAGTTGTTGGCCTTATTGATTAAAAGACTGAGTAGGGGGTGTAGGTGAGGTTCCCTCTTTTTTCATTCAGCTTCTGCCCTTTTAGTGGATCTGCTCTTGACACTGCCTTCAAGTGGAGGCAGGAATGAAAGTTCTGCTCGCTGTCCCAGTTGTCTGAAAGAAAGCTTGCTCAAACAACTCAAGGTGAGGCTGGGGAGCGGGGCCAAACTGGAGACATAGGAAAGGGTCCATTTAGAAGAGCAGCCCAGCAGGGGACAATGGCCAATCGGAGGATGGAGCAATGTAGGAAACGGGAGTGGGAGAAGCATCTCTTGGAGAAATGGGGGAGAGACGCCAAAAGATGAGGAACAACACAACCCAGGTTTTTTCGAGGTGATGAGAGCAAAGTATTTCTGGGATGTAGGAGGGGAAGAAAAGAACAAATAGAAGCAAAGTGTTTTTAATGTTGGGGAACATATATTCATACTTTTTTGGCTTTAAGTGTGATGGCATAAATTCGCTGACAGACAAAGGTGTTAACATGACCTTGTCAATGTACAACACTGAACAATTACACAAGATCTGAGGGTTTGAACCCAGAGACCCCAGCCTACTTAGTCCCATGGCAAACACACCATTAAAAATCTTGTTAACCTTTTATTGAAGATATAGAAAAGTGTGCTCAGTCTGGTCAGGGCATCTTTCCGGATCAGTTAAAGCATTTGAAATGTAAAGTGTAAGTAAGGCTTTTATTCTAATGATATCCCTTATTCTTTCCCTTTAACTGAGGGAAAGAGTTAGAATTTAGAGAGATTTTTAAAGGAAAAACAAACCAACTCTGTATGACAGTCTTTTAGATGGTATTAAAGATGACCATCTGTCTTTTGGGGGGGGGGGGTGGGAGAAGAGAAATGAGATCGGCTGAAGCTGCTGCTCTTGTGAAAGTCCAGTCTCGTTTTCTTGAAAACAAAGCAGGACAAACATACACAAAGGGGGAGAGAGAAGAACAGCAAAGATAGCAAATGCAGCTTCTGTCTCTGGTGCTCACTCTTATTCACTGATGGAAAAACACAGGCACAGCACATAGTTTTATTAACCACTGAGAATTGGTGAACTTGTACCAGTATCAGGCTGGGGAGATGGTTAATGTGGGTTAATTTAGTTTGGAAAAAGAGTCTGGAGATCTTAGAAAGTAAATATACGATTCAAAATATAGACAGTGGTTTAATTTCTCTACAACAAAACATATCATTGTGCTGTCACACATTCCTATCTCTCCTCTCCTCCAACGTGCCAGCCTCCATCACTTTCTTGTTCGCTTCCCACATGAGTACCTTTATACTTTCTTCCATGCTACCCTTTACTCATAGAATTCCCTCCACAGATTATTTCATAAAGCCAGAATGCTGGTTCTTGATCTTGATCTTTCCTCAAGACCCACTTGCACCATGATGTCTGTGATAGTTTACTAACTGATAATACCTATGCAGGTACTTTAAATAAAGGAGTAGCTTAAGCGTGTGCTTCAGTGTATTGAGGATCAGGGCTGGAAGGCCCAGACTAACACCTTGAATGATTAAGCCCTAGATCAGACTCTAAGCCCTAGATCAGCCAATCCAGAGTACCAGTTTTATACTACGACAGCATATTAGACAGTGCATATGTCTGCTGACAAATACAAATACTATGGTTTATCAGTAGGGGTCAAAACAAGGTAATTAAGGACCAAAAGCACAATCCCCTGCTACCTGAGCTAAAAGAGTTATTCTGTTAGTATAGAAATCAAGGATCAGTTTTAATTATTAGTAGCTGCCACTAGAGGGAGATACATTCAAGTACACTAATCCACTGTATTATACATACACAAAACTCACAAATCGAGTTTATGCTTAGTTTACTCCTGTGGTCTGCTTCAGACGTGGTCCTGAGAGGTAGGGTGACCATACGTTCCGTTTTGGCAGGGACAGTCTCCTTTTTAAGCCCTGTTTCTGACATCCTGACTTTTTTTGGCAAAAATGGGCATTTGTCCTCTTTTGCCAGAAAAGTGAGGCTGCTCCCCTGGGGGGCACGGAGGAACATTGTGGGGTGGGGGGGGGGGGGGATAGGAGCCTGGATGATGTGTCTCCGCTATGTCCTGCCCCTCCAATCAGGGAGTAATGGGATGTCATGTGCTCACTCTGCCACCCAATCAGTGGGTAGTGCAGTCAGGGCCCTAATTCAAACTCTTCTCCAGTTGGGCCATGGAGCCATGATTTGTGGGCCCTGGGCCCTACTGGGCAACCCAGCTGGTGAATGAACGACCAGGTCCCGCAGCATCTGCTTGTCCCAGGGCAACAAACATGGCATGGCCCTCCCTGCAGCCCCCTCCATCTGAGTGGTCCCTGCAGCCCCCACCCCGACCTCATGTCCTCCCCATCCACCATCCTTCAGATCCGGTCCCCAAAACCCTGAACAACCCCCACCCCAACAGGCTTCTTTTCTTCCCCAGTCTGCCTCTAATAGCCCACCTCTGCCACATCCCAGCAGGAGCACCATTTAAGGAGGGCATCTCCCCCCCCCCCCCCCCCAAGTTTTGTACCACTGGCAGGGACCAACTCCCCCACCCTCTGGTCCTCCATCACTCGCTCCTCTCCCCACTCCTCTCACTGGCTGGAAATGACCCGCCCCCTGTCATTCACTCCTCTTCCTCCTCCCCTCCCCAGCCAGGAGTTGCTCCCCCCCAAATCTGAAATGGTGGCTCTGCATCCCAGCCGTCCCCCACTTCTCCAGGGCTGCTCTCTGGAATTTCCTTGGTCCCTCCCACTCACTACCTGGAGGCTTCTTCCTGCACCTCTGCTATCCTAGCCCCCAAAGGGGCATCACAGTGCTAAAATGGATCATAGTCCAATAGCTTCACCTCCTGGCTACGAGCCCAAAAGTACTCACACCCACACACTCACACCCTGCTTTGCTGCCCAGATCCCAGCCCATACCCATTCCTCTTCGCTCTTCCCCCATCTCTTCTACTTGGCTCTACTGGAGGAACGTTCACAGGAGTGCAAGGGATGAGTGGTAACACCAGGCAGCTCAGGCCAGCCCCGCACATCCTGCTTTCAGTTTAGGGAAATATGGTCACCTTACTGAGAGGCCTCCCCTACTTGTGTTTAGCCTCAAATTGCACTTTGTGTTCAGAATGTAAAAGTCTTGGCACCACATGAGCTTTAGAGATTGTATCTGATCAGGCTGCAGGCCTATGCTGTACTCACGGCTCCATTTAAGTGGAGCTGTTTTAAGAATTCCTGTAAGTATTGCTCAGAATATACAGTTCTTAAATGTATACATGACTCTTTATCATAAACAGTAATCACGAAGATTTAAACATACTGCACATTTTTTCCATTCTTTTTCTCTCATTGGGTAATTGTTTTTGAAGAATGACAGGTTTCAGTGTAGTAGCCGTGTTAGTCTGTGTATGCTGAAATAAATTAGTTAGTCTCTAAGGTGCCACAGGTATTTTTCTTGTTTTCTTTTTGTTTTTGAAGACTATTCTCAAAAGTTTAGTAGGAGAACATCTGTTTATGGTGATCACAGTAGTCTGTGCATAGACAGAGTACTGACCATGACAGCATCATTGATTTTCATGTAGGGCTAGTCCCCTAAGCCTCCCATATGCTGAAGTACATTTTTACTGTTGGTGCTCTTCCAGATGGTGGGGTTAGTCCTTTTGCCCAAGACTCCTGGATATCTGCCCTTCGAAAGGCCTGGAGAGCACAGGAAGTGGACAAGACAGCAGGAGTATAGGGGCTGGCTTGAAGGCAGTTGTACATGACTGAAATAGGCAATTTATCATGGGTTATCTGTGAAAATACTCAGATTCTTGATCTTTTATTTCCTTTTTATGGTAAAAAATGTTATATTAGGGCTCTTTATTTTAAACTCACATGTACTAATATCCACGCTGTCATAGACAAAAACATGTACACTATGTTACTGATATACTGTAAATACACAGGGCTCTAAAATCCATCAAAATAGTTCAGCTACTGAAATACATAATTAAGATTCTGAGATATCAGGCATTAATTTAATGTGGAAGAAAGCAGAACCTATGTATTTTTAAAGACGTTAGCCCAGTTAAAGCCAATTTGGGGAATTTCTTTCGGATCTGAAGTAGAGTGCGGCTGTTACTGCCATTTCAGCTAGTTGCAGCTGTTTTAGGAATGTTTCTGAGATGTTGCCAAAAATGTGCTGTTATCTCTAGATGTTCTAATATTAGAGTGAAATTTATATTGAAAAACATTTAAATAGGATCAAAATACATGTAAATACATCTTCAAATCTGGTGTTTCATATTTCAAGTTGCTTTAATAATAAGATTCAGTATGATTTTAACTGGCTATATCTGATATATTTTTCTTTTAAATAAGTAAATTGATCAGAAGTTGAACTCTGATGTGATTGTTAATCGAGTGGATTGTGCTATTTGAAGCATCATTGATAAAAGAATAAATATCAACTAACAATATAAAGTAAATCTGTTTTTAACAAAGAGGTTGAATACAGTAAAATAAAGGACAGTAGTAATAAAGTAGTGGGATAGTTGTTACTCTGGTGGTAGGGTTTTTTATCAGGCTGATGAGTTTGTAAACATTCCTATCTTGACTGAGAAAGCTCAACAATGTCTTGAATTGTCACTATAGTTCATCTTTGTATTTTTTTGAGACCAGTAGGCACAATGTAAAAAGGTCTTTTTTTCTATGTGTATTTTTGCATTTGATGGGGAAAAAAAGTATAAGTTCTAGAATGGTGATTTTTGTTGGCTTTTTCCCCAATAGTCTTTGTATTTTATTAAACATTTCAGTATAATTATTCATTTTTGGGGGCAAACAATCTGATAAAATGCATATCACTAGGAATGTAAATCTGAAGATAAAATTTTCTGTACACTTGAACCAAGTTTCTGAAAATCCAACAGTTCCCAGTGTTGTTGGATGAATCCACAACAGAGATGCTATATGTCTGTTTAAACATTATAGGACAGTACACTATTTATTCCACTAGGTGAGAGAAGAAATAATGTAAAACCACGCAAACTGAAATCAGGAAATATGATACCAAAAACTCAGGAAGCAAAAAGCCACTGGAAAACTGATGCTTCTTCTTCATTATTAGCAAATTGTGCATACTGATGTATTGTGATTATTAGAAAATTTTAAGAAATAGGTAAATTGTAGCTAGTAATCAAATTTAGTGTAGAATATACAGAGGGTGAAATAAGCAACTAGCTAGCTGTTTTATTTTCCAATATTAATTCAGCTTGCTGTCTCTTATCTTATAAAAGTCTAACTCAAGACAAAAATGACATCAAACTGAGATTCTTCTTTAGCTGCGAAAGAAGAGAACAAACAGCCATTTAAATGTCTGGTTGTTGATGCTCTGCAAGTGCTTCCCTTCTGCAACTGGGCTGACTGATGGGCTTTTTAAAAACGTCACTGCAATCAGATAGATGGGTGCAGCTTTGCTTTACCGCAGCATGATGCAGTTGTGTCTAATACGGTGTGTTGTTCTTGGAAACACACTGAAGGGAAGCAGCTGACCAGAACACACATAGGATACTCGTTAGAGGTTTTTCTAAAAAGAAAAGAATAACAGAACCTGTGAAATTCCTTCAGCTGCAGAAGAGACATTCTCAGTAGGGCTTCAAGTTGATACTCTGTGTTTGCTTGCAGGAGGAGGTGCATACGATCAGTCTATCAGTCTCTAATGGAAAAAGCCTTCAGACAGGCAGATTGCACGCTATTAGAAGGCCAGCTCAAACACCCTTCAAGGAGACGTTCTAACTGTTTAAACAACAGCTGCTTTGGTACAGTACATGTATTAAACGGAGCCTATGGAAAAGCTGCAAAAATCTGATTCATTATGGAATGGAGTACATGAAAGCTCCTATTGAATGTCTGCAGGGTGAAAAAAAATACAGCAAATAAAGCTAAGTACCAGCCCTGAAGGAGGAGCAGAGGACGAGCATCTCATGGTGTGTTGTTGTTATTGTTGTATTAAATGAGGGTTTACCTACCACGGAAGAAGTTGATCTGCAGAGACTTCATTTCCTCTTCTGACCCCTCGTTTACATCACTAACTGGTGACAGTTACATCTACATACTAGTACCTGCCACTTCAACTGCTCAGAATTATAGAAGCTTCTTTGTATGCAGCAGACATGGCTAGCCAGCAGGATTCAGGCTTCTTTGAAATCAGTATCAAATATTTACTGAAATCCTGGAGCAATAGTGAGTAGCAGAAGAGTAATCTTTTAATATTGTACATTGGTAAATAGTAAGGATAACCTAAATAATAACATCTTAAATTTACTGTATGTTTGTGTTATTAGTGAAACAAACAATTTGTGCTTCCATCTTCTATAAAAATAAAAATGTCACAGATTTAAATAGCTTTCATTAACTGCAAATATGGCAATGAGATTATACTAGGTTTTGCTTGATTTAATTCTCAAAGTAGGTTGCTTTCAGCCTCTCTGAAATAGCACTGTGGTAGTTCATTAAAACAGAATTTCCTGCCTAGATGTTTGTTTGATTTGTTCAGGCTTTATCTAAATATTTTAAAGTGCTATTTAATCAGAGGGGTGTGGCATTGTTCTGAAGTATTTTGTATTTGTTTTATCCTTGTATCATGTGAACAAAAATGGACTGCTTATGTTCCAGATCTGCAAGTCATCACTATAATATTGTAAAAGCCAAAAACAAATTTATGAATTAGGTACTTACAGCTTTGTTTCCCCCCCTTCCTTTATGCTTTAAATTCAGACTCGTTTGAAACATTAGGATCAAAAATGTATCAGGATGTATATCTAATCCAAACTGAAGCTTTATAAAATGTAAACAAATGAGATTATAGTCTTCTTTAATTATTTCTCTATTCATAATGCTAATAATTTATCACTATGTATATCAATCAGTCTTATTTTTCAGGAATGCATTGTAATATAATAATGTATTATGATGTATAAGATCTCAAAGTAGAGGCAATGGTTGTAAATATAGTCACAGTAGAGTCAGGCCTCTAGATTCTTACTTCTGATACAGATTTAATTTTTATTTCAAATATACACATATATGTTATATTCTCTTTTCACATTAGCAACTGCTAGTAGTGGCAGACTCAATACATTAACAGTTTAAAAAATATAGAACACAGTCTCTGGAAAAATCCAATTTGGATTCATTACTGCATACGTAACCATCACCCCAATATCTATAATTAAATAGCTCCTGAATAAAATGGTATGTTAGATACTATAGTATATAAAATTATACCTCTGCGGATGTTGTTAGTGCCATACATACATCTGATAACCTGTTAAGAAATGTAAAAAAACCCTAAATATGTGTTGCACTAGGATATCCATTTCTAAATGATATCCATAGAAACCATGTTTTTTCCAGGTCAATTTCAACCATAGTTGTCTGAATCAGTTTTTCTACCACAAGTGTGAAACCACTAAGGAATAATACTGTTACCTAAACAGTATTTCTTGTTTTGCTATAATCCTAAACCATTTTGCACACGTTCTTTACATTTAGAATATATGACATAATAAGAATTAGATGATGAATTTAGTATTATTTTGCTTTTGAACTATTAATTGATTAAAGGAAACAAAAGTATGTGTTGTAACACTAATTACAGTGTTATAAAAATAAAGAAAAATAAATCATTTTGAGGGTAGGGAAATTGTCATAAATGGATCCTGTTTTGTTTTTAAATTATATTCATAATAAAGGCCAGGTGATATTAGCCCTTATGTTCTTACCTCTTACACTGTTACATTTTTTAATCCTAACAAGATTATGAAGATGGATATAATTTTTTTAATTTCTAAATTGCTGATACCACAGATTTTTTTCCTAGAAAAATATTTTGAAATAACTAATGCATTACTAAACTGAAATTAGAAGTCTTTAAATGAAATTCTGTATTTTTCTCTGTTTTAGAAAAATTAAATTGATATATGAAGTATCACTCTTTCTGCCATTCCTTCACAGATAAATGTGGTGTTCTCTACTGTACTTGGATTAAACGTTGAGGAAATCCAGTCAGTTAATCCAGTTTTATTTAAAGTTATTTTCAGACTATCTATTTGCAGTGTGAAAGACTGTTTATGAAATTGTACATATTTTCTGTGGTTGAAAAATAAACTATTTGATCAGAAAATTCTGGGGAGTTCAAAAGATTTTGGGCTCTATTAAACTCTGTCATGTGGTGGGTGGAACACCCCCTTGCTTGAAAACTTACTGCTAAGGTTCCACGTGCAGGCACAGGAAAGTGTTTTTCAGAATAAGAGGTGATGTGCGCCTGCATACGTGAGCATAGAATCAAGTTGTTCGTTATGATAATGTGTTTGCCCAAAATAAATACTTCTGAAAGTACTATTTTAAAAGAAAAAAACCCATAAAGGCTCTGCTTTGCAATTTACCAAAATGGTAGTGGGAGTAAAGGCCCTATTAATAAAAGTTTCGTAAACTGGCATTTCATTGAAACAGCAACCATAGACAGGGCCGGCACGCCGACTAGGCGACCCTAGGCGGTCGCCTAGGGCGCCAGGATTTGGGGGGGCGGCTCGCCGCGGCTGCCTCCCACTTCCTGGCTCCGCGGCTGAGCCGGGAGCTGGGGAGGTGCTGTGGGGGGGAAGGCTGCGGCGGGCGGGGGGCTGAGCTGCCGGCCCGCGGGGGGGTGGGGAGCCGCCACAGGGGGGGGACTGGCTGTCGGTGGGGGGGTGGTGTTAGCTGGGCGGGGGGAAGGGGGTCGCAGGGCTGGTGCAAGGAAGTTTCGCCTAGGGCTTGAAACTTCCTTGCACCGGCCCTGACCATAGATATTGGTTGTCCTTCTTAAGGTTTATCAGTCTAATGAAACCAGTCATTCCTGCTGAAGTGTATTAAGGTTTATACAGAGCATGAACTTTTTCTTAATGGACTGTTTAGTTCACAGTTACCCATTCTGTTGCATGGTATGGTGTTAGTGTCCAACTTTGATATCTAAGGTCTTCTGAAATCAATACTATTTTACACTTTCATGAAGCAGCAAGGTAGGATTTCTACCTGGCATTCCAGAGTGCTTGCCGCGGGGCCCATCTGTCATGCTCACTGGCTCACCATGGTCAGGTGAGGGAACCAGCTAATCTTTGTTTTAGGTGTTTTTATGCACTCATAACATTTAGGCTCAGCTTGGCAATAGCATGTTGTAGATGGGCAAACACGGATGCTTTTTGGATCAGCAAAAAGGTGCATTCAGTGGTATGGCTCAAGCCATCCACCAAGTTGATTCCTTTGCATTCCCCCATATGTAGCTGTAAGGATTAAAGGCAGAATTTTGCCCTAAATATGTTAATGAAAGACTGCATTTCAAACAAAGCTGGCAAATATTCCTACAACTTGACAGAT